>JAJGRX010001414.1:0-731109 GCA_025461125.1 Carex kokanica | reverse complement strand
GAGAAAATTTTCCAGTTTCTATTGTAGTGAACAAGTATGAAACTTTGTTAATTTGATTTTTGGGTTGTGAAAGATGAGACTTTGAATATTCAATTCATGGTTCATTTGAAATGCATAGCACAAACATCACTGTGCTATCAGTTCTGGTTATGCATAACACAAACTCTGTTACTATCAGTTGGAGTTTCCAACTGAATTTGATCAGTATGTCTTCTTACTTTCCTATCAGTTCAATTATAATGCATGCCATGTGGTTAATTCAGTGTGTTATGTGTTTCACCTTTTTTTGCCATATGAGATTTGGTACTTCTGTGTATAACCAAATCTTATCATTCTTAGAGTTTTATTTATTTTTCTTAATCGTCTATAAACTTTTGGTGTCAATTGGAATTTCAGGGTATTTGTTTCTTTGAGAATGACTACTGATCACTTGTAATTTTGTACCTGAGATGCAAAAACTAAAATACAGGAGCCTCTAACAGTTTGAATTTTTGTTTTATATTTTTCAAATGAAGGCACACAAACTAGAGGCATTTGAATAGTTCTATGAATTCAAAGAAAATGAACTATTGATGTGCGAATCTGGAAAATACACATTCTGGCAAACCTGGCGTGGACTACTTGTATCAATTAATAGAAATAGCAGCGTTGGTTTAGAATAATTTCCAAGAAGAAATGTAATTCTGGATTGGCCTTGTAAGCATAAAATAAACTACATTTAGTTCATTTTTCCATTTTTTTTTTAATAAATTTACGCTTTTAAGCATAAAAAACTGTTGCTTAATGTCGTGTGGTTGTTGCTGTTGCTACTGTCGTGTGGTGAACTGATGTTGTGATATGCTGCTTGCATTGATGTCGGATTTTCTGTTGTACTGTCGTGTGGTTGTTACTGTGCTGAGATGGGAGAGTACATCTCTGAATATCATCATGTCCATGTTGTGACAAAAAAGAGTATAGATGATACTCACAAACTATGACGTTAGAACTTGAACTTTGGCTTATCAAATAATGGGTCTGCATTTTTAATTTTATATTTATGTTGAGTTTATCAAATTATAAAAGAGGATTGATTTCAGTGTTACTTACTATATATAGAGCAACACATATATAGGACTAGTACTGCTATGAAGTTTGAAAAGTAAGAAGTGGAGTACTAAGTAATAATATTTAGAACATAGAATATTTTTTTACATAATTAAAATACAACTGCTGTGTTCCAGTCATACTACAAAACCTTTATTACTAACATGTTATTATCCACGGTTCCGAAACTTTTTTAATGAACCGTGGGTAAACAAGGAAGGAAAATGATGGGACACGGTTAACCGTGGTTATTGTGGTGCAAATAATTGAACCGTGGGTGAAGGATAATAATAACCACGGTTGAGTGAGGTCTTTTGAGCAAATTTGCATGTGTAGGTCTGTTGAGCAAATTTACCACTCTACATTTTTTTGTGACATGGTTTATTTACACATTATATATTTGGGCTCCAGTGACTTTGGGATGTTGAAACAGCAGTATATACACATTTATGAACAACCTGAAGGCCAAAATTTCCCTTATTTTTCTGGTTCACCCCCAGTAAAATACATCTCCTTAGAATTTGATGTTTGTGTGTATGCACTTGTTGATAATATTGTTCACTGATGACTTAACAGTTTTTTAATTGTGTAATTAAGATTCTTATTTTATTGCTCTGCATCATTGTTTGTTTATTTGTGAGGTATTACAGTTTAGCATTTGTCCATTTTGTTCTGAATCTCCTTTATTAGTGAAACACTACCAAAATTGTGTTTATGTTTGCATCGAGTAATTTTAACAGGACAAAAAATTGGTTTTTGAGTATCTACTTTCCTGCCTTGTAAAATTTAGTATATAGGTCCTCTTAAAATCTGCACTCTTGTTTATAATTTTAAGGAAGGATGATGACTTGGTTTTATATCTCTCTGATGCCATATTTTTTTTTATTAAGAAATCTTATGAAGCTTTATTAAGAAAGGATGATGACTTGGTTCCTTTATGTTTCTCAGTTGAAACAAATGTTACTTGTGTATTAAGGCCAAATGATGCTGAGTCATATTTAAATCATTCATAATGAGCCGAGCCAGAATGGAACAAACGAACTACAAGCTTTTTCTAAACCAATTTTGAATGAGCCTGGCTTCAACTACGAGTTCCTTTTGTCAGTCCTAATAATAGCTGAGTTAAAATTTTCTTTTACAAATAAATGCTTCTTATTGATTTGAGGAGCCGTGGTGAGTAGACTTACACAAGTGCTCTCCATTTCTTTGGCATGCTGAAACAGTAGTATAACACTTTATGAAACAATCTGAAGTCCCAAACAAATTGAGCCTCTGCTGTCCAGGTATTCTCTTCTCTAGTATCTTTCTCTTTCTTAATTTCCTCTATGAAAATGAATATCCATCTCTTGTGGTCTATTTTCTTTTACCCCATTGCCTAATGGTGTGCTGTTTGAACAATCTGAAGTTACAAAGCTGTGGTCAGTGGATTGATCCTTTGTATATAGGCCTTTTATTTTTAAACAAAAAATGGTGTAAATATATGAGCATTCCCTACCAACTAGGAGGTCAATAAATTGTGACTAAAATCATACAAATTTGAGAACTCCGGCCATCAGGTCATGTTTGTTTCAGGTATTGTGGCAGATCATGATCTCTAAATTTAATTCTAAACGGACTGAAAGGAACTCCTTACTGCAAATATCAATTATTGATAATAGATTAGTAGTGCTAAAATATTACTGGTACACTATGGCACTTTTGTCGAATCAGATGCTAGTGCAGCTAGTGCATGACTGGTATTGCTATATATACTTGACATTTTTGAGAGATACATGTGAGTACATACATGAAATTGTATGCTTCGTGTTAAGGAAGGAGGAATTATCTGTTGCAACTTGCAAATGTATTGTGGCATTTTTATTAAGCCCTTGTGTATTTACATTTTTCAGATGAGGAGGAGGGTGGGGATTGGAAAATTCTAAGAAATCACTGGGGTTAGGCCAGAAGATTGGGGATCGCCGGGTCCGTTAGGGCATTTCAAAACCATCTGTGCCTTTTAGCATTTTGTTCTATCTATGGTTTATATTTTGTTTTTTTTGCCTTGAAATCGGATGTTTGATAGAATTTCTGGATTTTTTTAGTGTAAAATAGTTTGCTGATTAATTAGTTTTGTATTTTTATTATTATACATGTGCCTTGATTTGAGATGCATATAATTTGGCTTCACAGATTTAATGTTCATAGATACCAAGTCCTGGGTGATTTCTCAGTTGGTGTTAATTGTGTACCAGCAGGTTTGATAGCTTTTGTTATTACTTGTAAAATTCTAAATGCATCTGATCAGAATATTACCAACATACGGTACTGAATTGCACGATTTAAAAACTAAAAGGCAATATAAAGTTATGCTTAACTGGTACCAGCAGGTGCAAAAAAACGGTACCAGCAACAATTGACAATCCCACATATTTCAGTAATTACAAATCTAAAAAACTGAAGATTAAAAGTTACTTTAAACACCAATTAAACTACAGATTTCTAAAAGTATTATAACTTCAATCTCGGATCCTGTTGAGAAAACAAGATAGAATAAAATAATAATAGCCTCAGACCATTAACGGTTATTTCATCATAGGCTATTTTAGGGAAAAAGGAGCAACTAGTTTTCAAAAAAAAGTTACTCTACTTTTACCACTTTTAGACTGAACAGTAGGCAAACGTTAGAATAGATCATAGGCACCCGTTAGAATAGTTTTGCTATAAAAGCATGTACAGTTCCCTTTGTAAAGATCAGAACAGTATGCAATAAAACTTGTTCATCATATTTTCTCATAATTCCTCAAAAATCCACATGGTATCAGAGCGGTAAGAGGGCCAAAGGGAAATATTCAATCTCTGTCAAGAAGAGATAAGGGCACAGAGCCAATAGAGCCAAATAAACCCTTCCTCGACACATACCAGAAAAAATCCCTCCTTATCATAAAAACCAGAAAACATGTCTCTACCAACTGATAACTCCAAAATTACCACCATAACCCTCAGTGGCAATAAAGATTACATTCCCTGGTCCAGATCGATCCTAATAGGCCTCAGTGGCGAGGAAAATTAGGATATACCGATGGAACCATAGAAAAACCAAAACCAGCAAAAGAAAACGATCCAACTGCTGAAGAAAAAGGAAAATAGCAGAATGGCAGACCTCAGACCATTTGGTCATGTCAATGCTCCTCAACACCATGGAGCCTCAAATTGCACGCCTATGCATGCTTCTGAACTCATCCAAAGCCGTATGGGACAAGGTAAAAAGACTATACGGCCAACAACAAAATTTTGCTCACATTTTCAATTTGAAACAGGAACTTTCACAAATCAAACAAGGGAGTAACAACAGCTCACAATACGGAACCGAGGTACTGACAAGATGGGAAGAACTCCAACTATACCTCCCACCTACAACAGACCCCGAAGAAATCCAAAAAGGGCAGAACAAGAGTTAGTGTATACTTATCTCGGAGGGCTCGACCCAAGCTTTGAAGCCATAAGATCTCAGATTCTTTACTCCTCCGAGCTGCCATCAATCGACTCAGTCATGGCTACCATACAAAGAGAGGAAACCCGGCGGGCTACTATGAATGCTCAGGGTGAGTCAGACATCGCTGAAACCAAGGCGTGCGCCGTCCGAAACCCTAACCCTAGCTTCCGAGAGATGGCGCGTGGAAGAGGAGCATCCAACAGTGGCGAACGATGTGACCATTGCAAGAAGCAGGGTCACCACCGTGATGCTTGCTGGAACCTCCATCCCATCTCCGACCAAATCGAAGCAGAGGCGAGACGAGCGGCGCACGAAAGGGGGAGCGAGACAGGCGGTTTGGGGGAGTGAGTAAAGGGTCGGACTTTCCAAATGAAGGGGCGAATCCTCTCCAATCCGAACCAGCACACATAAATCAGATGGGGGACTCCTCGGATCTTCTGTGCGACAAAGCACACAACTCGCACAAGCTACTGAGTCAATTAAATGGTTGCTACAGCAAGCAAAAATCAGGTTTTGTACAATATAAATCTGACCTTCTATCTTCACAAATTACTAGTCCCAAGATCTCTAATTTTTGTAAAATATGAGTAAATGGATCATTGACTCGGGAGGAACCGATCACATGACATGGGATCAATCTAAATTACAAAATTTCACAAAAATTAAGATTCTCAACATGTAATTGTTGCAAATGGAAATAAAGCCCAAATTAGCGGTTGCGGTACTACAAAGTTTTTTTGCAAGAAATGTAAAAAATGTTTTGTACTTACCAGACTTTAATTCAAATTTATTGTCAGTTAGCAAAATAATTCAAGATTTAAATTTAATGTTATATTCTCACCAAACAAAGTCACTTTTCAGGACCGAGTATCAGGGAAGAAGATTGGTGAGGGTTTTGTTAAAAATGGTCTATATTATCTTGAAGATTCTACCAATAGGTGTTTTTGTGTCATCGAAATTCAATAAATCGTGACAAGTTGCTACACTGGAGATTTGGACACCCATCCGACCAAGTTTTAAACAAACTTTTTTGTTATAATTTAGACTCAAGCACATGTGATATTTGTAGGTTTTCAAAACAAACTAGGTTACCATTTCCATTATCTACCAGTGTGTCAAACAAATGTTTTTATTTAATTCATTCTGATGTTTGGGGTCCAGCCCCTATTGATTCTTATACAATTTTAAATATTTGGTAACCTTTATTGATGATTATTCTCGTACTACCTGGCTTTATCTTTTAAAAGCAAAAAATGAGGTGTTCACTTGTTTTCAAGAATTTTTTAACTTTGTGGAAAACCAATATAATTCCAAAATCAAGATTTTTAGATCAGACAATGGCACAGAATATGTCACATAAAACCTTTTTAGATTTTTCAAACAAAAAGGAATTTTACATCAAACAACATGTATAATAACCCTCAGAACAAACGGAGTTTCAGAAAGAAAAAATCGTCATCTCCTTGAAGTCCTAGATCACTTCTTTTTCAAAGTAATGTCCCCAAAATATACTGGTCAATGCGGTGTTAACGGCAACTTATCTCATAAATAGGTTGCCAAGTGCAAGATTAAAAAACATGAGTCCCTTAGAAATTCTCAAAGTAGAAAAATAGACCTTGATCATATTCGAGTTTTTGGATGTCACATGTTTTTGTACATTATGAAAAAGACAAGATAAACTAGATAAGAATTCGGTGAAAACCATTGTCTTAGGATATTCTCTGAAAAAAGGGATATAAATGTTATGATCCAAAAATCATAAACTTTATATCTCAAGAAATGTGTCATTTATTGAGGATGAACCGTACTACCAAACAAATGACAAAAAGACAATCAATTAAATGCACAAGGACAACCAATCATGTGTACTTTCCAAATAATTTTGTTTTTCCTGAGGAAACAATCAAGAACAGGTTGAGCGTGAGGAGGAAGAATTGACAGGTGATGTCAAGTGCAATTTCTTCAGGGGAGAAAATGAGGAAAATGAGTCAAGTGAAGAATCAACTCCAAGAAGAAACTGACCTTGAGAAGATCCATACGACAAACACGACCTCCTGTCAAGCTAAGGATTAGGTATCCCATCAGGTGATGTAATCCAATTCACAATTTTATTTCTACGAAAAAGGTCTCTCCCGAGTATCGAGCCTATTGAGCAGCATAACTGATCAACTGAACCAACCAACTTTGATGAAGCAAACAAGAATCCAGTTTGGGTTAAGGCCAATGAAAGAGGAACTTCAAGCCTTGAAAAAAAATGACACATGGGACTTGTAGACTATACCAAGACATAAAAAACCCGTAGGATGTAATGGGTATACAAAATAAAACATATAGCGATGGTACGGTTGAAAGATACAAAGCTAGATTAGTGGCCAAAGGCTTCACTCAGACTTATGGTATAGACTACCAAGAAACTTTTGCACCAGTATACAAAAATGAACACAGTACGACTTTTGCTATCAACGGCTACAACTTAGGATGGGATCTATTTCAAATGGACGTGAAAAACGCATTCCTTCAAGGAACTTTGGAAGAAGAAGTCTACATGACTCTTCCTCCAGGTCATAAGAATGCACCAGATCCATCATTGGTATGTAAGTTGAAGAAGGCAATTTATGGCCTCAAACAGTCTCCAAGAGCATGGTACGCTAAGCTAAGCCTCTCTCTTTTAAAAGATAATTTTAACAAAAGCACTGCAGATTGTTCAATGTTTGTCAAACATTCACAAAATTCCACCACAATTGTTTTGGTTTATGTAGATGATATTATCATCACTGGAAATGATATGAAGAAATTAAAAGGGTCAAACAATATTAAAAATGGAATTGATATTAAGGATCTCGGAAAACTTTCATATTTTCTTGGAATAGAAATAGCTCACTCCAACAAAGGCCTATTTCTATCTCAAAGAAAATATGTCCTTGACCTGTTAAAAGAGACCTGGCAAGATAGGAGCAAAAACCAGCTGGTACTCCAATGGAAACCAACATTAAACTTGGCCTGGAAGATGGTGAACCACTACCTGATATAGGGCAGTATCAGAGATTGGTAGGGAAAACTAATCTATCTCACGGTTACCAGACCTGATATTGCATTTGCAGTAAGTAATGTAAGCAAATTTATGCATGCTCCACGTACCAGTCACTTGAGTGCCATTGAAAGGATATTAAGATATCTTAAAGGCCACTCCAGGTCAAGGAATTTGGATGAAGAAAAATGGTTCTAACAATGTGGTTGGTTTTTCTGATGCAGATTGGGCTGGGAGCTGTGACAGAAAATCAACCACAGGTTTTGTACTTTTGTAGGTGGCAACTTGGTTACTTGGAAGAGCAAGAAGCAAAACGTCGTTGCAAGGTCAAGTGCGGAAGCTGAATATCGAGCTATGGCATCCACAGCAAGTGAGCTTATCTGGATCAAACAGCTACTTAGCGACTTGAAGATAGAGCCCACAGGAGCCATGAAATGTTCTGCGACAATCAAGCCGCGCGACACATTGCGTCAAATCCGTCTTCCATGAGAGGACAAAGCACATTGAAGTTGACTGTCACTTTTGTCAGAGAAAAAGTGCAGTCAGGAGAAATAGAAACCCCATTCGTCAGAAGCAAAGAACAATTGGCGGATATTTTTACAAAGGCGCTCGACAAGACTAATCATATGAACATACTTGGCAAGTTGGGTTCAATCAATTTGTTCGAACCCAACTTGAGGGGAGTATTGAGGAAAACAAGATAGAATAAAAATAATAATAGCCTCAGACCATTAACGGTATTTCATCATTAGCTATTTTAGGGAAAAAGGAGCAAACTAGTTTCCAAAAAAAAGTTACCTCTACTTTTACCACTGTTTAGACTGAACAGTAGGCAAACGTTAGATGAATAGATCATAGGCACCCGTTAGAATAGTTTTGCTATAAAAGCATGCACAGGTTCCCTTTGTAAAGATCAGAACAGTATGCAATAAAACTTGGTTCATCATATTTTCTCATAATTCCTCAAAAATCCACAGATCCCTATGTCACTATTTTTAACTTCATTAGGAAATGAAATTTTTCTTTCAAAATGTGATTTTTTTTTTCGTTTATTCTATATTGGATCCGGGGGCAACGCATTTCACACATTTCACGATGCATCTATCAATTGTCATTTGGAATTAATCATAAGCTATATCTAGCTGGATTGAGGACTTGCTAGGAACCTTATTACAAATACTTGGAAAGATCATTTGGTTGCGGATTGGTCCTAGTATAAGTTGCATCAGTAGGCAACTTGGGCTAGAAGATATATTGGCTCAATTAAGCACCTTCAATTTAGATAAATCAAGGGGCTTTAGAAATGTGGCAAGTTAACATATATACCATATAAAAGAAAAGGTCAAAAGGGGCTTGAGAAATTAAATGTGCTATGTATTGTGGTCTAAAGGATAATTTCAAGTTCTGATTGATTAACAAAAAAAAAAAAAATGACACATATTGACATTTTCATTTTTTTTTCATTGTTTAGCACCATCACATTGGAGGTGTTGATATCAGTTATTACTTCATTCCAAAAACAACATTAAAATCAATCACAAATACTCAGAAACAAAAAAATAGCAACATTTGCAAACCAACAACAAACAAAAATATCATCCAAGTATGACCCCCATCTACTGGGGCACAACTGACCCTCATCTACTGGGGCTTCACTGTCCCGGTTGGTTGCTGACTTGTTCCTTTTTCCTAACCCAGTGTTGGTGATAAATTGAAAAATTTAGGAGTTTAGTTTGCTGGACACTCGACTCAATCTCTGGAAAAAAAATTGCAGCACAGAGAAAATAAGAGATGTACCTAAACCATGTGCAACACAGAGGAGTGCGTCTGTCTGTCGTGTTGGCCAAGTCTTATTATTTTAAAATTGTAGCAATCAAAACAAATACCTCTACCTCATCATTCTAAGCTAATCTTTGAGAGAAATTATACCTCTATTACATTAATCCAAACTAATTCTTTTGATTCTTACTCACGATTTACTTTGACTGAGCTTACGAATCCCATTGCTTTTGATAGACTTTCAACCAGGAGTTCTTCTTTTGTGTTTCATATATATTAAAATGTAACTTCTATTTTGCACATTTTGAATTGTGTTGTTTTATTTTAATCAAACAATGAAACAGAAATATATTTTCTATAATATTTTGTCGTTAGTTTATTTATTTTAATTGGTTTCCTTCAATATCCTATTACATGTAAAAAACAATATGAAATATATTTTATGTCATCAACTTGACTGTCTATTTATTTATATAAAGTTTGTTAAATGTGAAATGCAAATTGCATGCTATTACCACATTTATCATTCATTTTGCATTTTTTGGGTACTTTATTTGGCTTAATTCAACGTGAGTCGCAAAGAATTTGTGAGCGGAAAACTTAATGCCAAGTGTTATTGAATTACGCTTCTTAAAACTTAATTCCAAGTGTTATATATCGAATTATGCTCCTTATTAGATAGAGTCCGTGTCCACTCATCTATCTGAGGTGTAATTTTAAAAAATGGAAAGCCCATATTAATTCCAGCCAGGTCTAATTTAATCCCGTGCCTATAAAAATGGGGGTCTGCTTTGAGATTTGTGTCAAGTTAAAAGAACGGTTCAAATTTATCACTTGCACTTCAGATTCTGGGGTGATACGGATTCCATTAATATGATGTCGATTAGTAACAAGTAACCGATCGAACATCACAAAAATCTCTACTAAAAATTCTATTATTAAATTGACCATTAAATTTTAACGAAAAGATTCATGAGACAATGATATGACATTATATTAGTATTTGAATCAAAAACCAATTTATTTATCCATCGGTATACCAAAAGCAAGCCATTGCTTTAAATATGAAATATAAATAAATTAAAAACTGGAATGTTTTTTTGTGCTTGAAAATTGTTAAACTTATAACATAATAACAATAATAATAATATATAACGATTAATTATTTGAATAATTATTTCAGTACCCACGCTACAGTACTCGCACTGTACACGCTACAGTACCCGCACTATATGCGCTACAGTACCCGCACTGTTATTTTAGGAAAATTCATATATTATATATAGTTCATTGTATAGGTATAAATACTTGCCCTGTTTGAGCTATATACTTCACAGTATCAAAATTTTTAAAACAAAATTATAGTTTTGGAACAGTTGCGGTACCCACATGCCGTTTAAGTGGTCTCCTAATGCGGGTACAACATGAAAAATTTCAAAAAAAGGTGCGGGTACAGTTATTTTAAGAAAATTCATATATCAGAAGTAGTTGATTGTATAGGTATAAATACTTGACCTGTTTGAGATATATACTTCACATTATTACTATTAAATTTGGAAAACAAAATTACAGTTTTGGAATAGTTGCGGTCCCCACAAGCAGTTATGGCAGTTTAGGTGTGGGTACAGTGCGGGTACTGTAGCGTGGGTACTAATATCAGCTTCCTAATTATTTATAATTCAAAGTAATTTCTATGAGTTCGATCCATTTTATTTATTGACATTTCATTAGAACAATATCATGTTTCAACCTTGGTAGTCACGTTTATTTGTTTCTAGTAATTCAAATTAGTTCATTGAAATAAATAGAAATTATAAAATGAATGTAGTAAAATTGTAAAAATTATAAAATAAAGAAATAATGTTGTAATAAGATTATGTGTAAAATAAATAAATTTATTAATTGTGAATTTAATAGCATGAAAAAAAATTATTGCGTTCATAAATTATGACGTCCACCCTTTTTTATTATTTCCTTTTCGGTTGTTTTAAAATATGGCATTCCACATGAACACCATAAAATTGTGGCGTTTCTCCTATCATCTGAGATTTTACCAATTTGTTCCCGTTTTTAAAAATTCGTATTTATTATTTTCATATTAATAAAAAAATTGGTGTTTCCCCTAAAAATCGTTTTAACTAGCCTTTCGATTTGTTGTGTCATCATTCGTTTAAAAGCGTGACAAAATGGTTCGGTCTAGGTGGAGGTAACCGGAATCTATATCCTCTGAGGTAACAGAAAATTTATGTTTGGATCACGGCCGTTCAATAGAAATCTGAACCAATTTGGTCTGAGATAAAACGCACAGATCTACTTTAATAGTCGTGCAGATTCTACTTAGATGATCCACAGCCAAACAGAAATATTTGTTACCTAATACTAATTCGAGGTGAACGAACCAGAAATTCATCCTTACTATTTTGGAAACAAAAACTATCAATAAATTACCTGTCAAATCAGTTTTTTTATTTCAACAACAAAAAAGGTTGTCACGAGTGAGCAGTGTACTACGGTGCCACAACTATCAATAAAGACCTGCTTGAACACCAAATTCACCAAGCAGCAGGATTGCTATCCCGAAAAGGATAAACAAGAAATAAATTGACATCTTTGTTGAAGCCATTTTTATTTTATTTTACTACTTATTACCTCAGTTTATAATTTGATTACCAAATACACGACGATCCCTCCTTATATAGACAAATAAAAGTCAACGATTTCCCCACTAGCGCCTCTAACATGTTTGAAACTTGTATTGTTTAACTACTGCATGCGAGAGGCACATGCTGCATAAAATATTATATATTGCTGATTTGGAGAAAAATAAAATCAATTACATAATACAATATGGTAAATCATTGAGTGCCAACCTATTTAATGACATATTGCATGCTCATGCTGCCCATTTTCATCTATATCTTGGGTCATAAATATTGTAATTAAAAAAATTTCTCGCCAAAAGTGTGTTTCATTAAAAACTTAATATATCAAGGTTGCCTGTAGATTGATTAAAAACAGTAAAATTTATTTGTAACTTGGTTCAGTGATTTTAGATACTCAGTGTGTACCTCAAAATTTTAAAAAATTATAATGAGCTTCTTGAATGAAAATTTCATAATGTTATTTATTTTATTTCCTCCAAATCAACAATATGGAAATAGTTTTTTTCAAACAAAATTGCTTCATGTTGTTTTAAATAACAAAATTTAATTTAAATAATTAAGAGTGAGACTATGGTAATATGCATTACGCATCAACATGACTAATGGATTCGTATCTCTATTTTCAAAGTTCAAACAGTTGGATTCGGACAGGATTGCGTGGAAGTTAGCGATTCACGTATCAGAACCATGACTTAGGAAAAAAAATTTAGGAGTGTTGAGGGGTAGTATTATAGGCAGTTTTAGGCCATATGACTAGAAATTTGGGATCAAGGACGTAGAGCTTAGGACTTTTGCCACTACGATCTATATTGTAGGCATAATATAGTAAGTATATATATTATTAGTATTATTTATTATATATTATTGGTACCATTATTACTATTATTATTACTACTACTATTATTATTTAGGGACCGACTAACTATCCCCCAGCTCCCATCCCCCAGTCAATAACTGTCTTTAATATTTGTGGACTGCTAATTAAGAGGGGATCACAAATTTCAGCGCTAAAAGACAAAACAAAACGTGTTATTATCGCGGCGAGTGCAAGTATTCATATATAATACATCAAGTATTCATATCTAAGATATCAAGTATTCAAAAAAAAACTGGACACATCACCCACCCATATTTTACACGTTTTTGGAGGTGGATTTTTTTCTTCGTTCACTCTAATCAATATTTCTGACAATCTGGTAGGAATTTTGCAAATATAAAATTATGAATGTTTTTTACACAATTTTCTCTTTCAAATGAGATCCATGATGACATACTTTCGAGTTGTCCGTTGCACAAGTATTCATACCTTGTCATTCAAGTATTCATACATCATCGAACAAGTATTCATACCTCATCAGTATTTCACAAATAAAAAACTGGACACATAATTCACTCATTTTTTACCGATTGAAATTTCGTTACAACTCAATTACTGGAAGTGTCCAATACACTCTATCTTAGGTATGAATACTTGTTCGACGAGATATGAATACTTGCTCGACGTGGTATGAATACTTGCATGACGAGATATAAATAATTTTACGAGGTATGAATACTTGCGCGACGGATAACTCAAAAGTATTTCTTCATGGATCTTATTTGAAAGATAAAATTGCGTAGAAGACGTTTGTGATTTTAGATTCGCAAAATTCTTCACAAATTGTAAGAAATATTAGTTAGAGTGAACGGAGAAAAAAAATCACCTCTAAAAACGTGTAAAAGATGGGTGAGTGATGTGTCCAGTTTTTTTTTAAATACTTGATATCTTAGATATGAATACTTAGTGTATTATATATGAATACTTGATATATTATATATGAATACTTGTGCGCGTCAGTTATAAAAATTTTCAAATACAAGCGGTCCCCCACGTAATTAATGATTGATACACGTTTTTTTTTGTCTTTTTGTACTTGAAGTTGTGGTCCCCTACATAATTAATGATTGGGGGATGAATGGGGGATAGGAGCCGGGAGAAAAAAATCTTTATTCTATTATTTATTATTATTTTATTACTATCTACTTCACCTTGTAACTACTATTGGGTTTCATTTTTAGCCTACCCCAACTTGTTTAAGACAAAAGACTTGGTTGTTGTTGTTGATGTTGTTGATTCCAATTATTGATCTGTTGTCAGTCTGATTCGAATACCGACTACGTCTTTATTAGCGGAATGTGAGTGAACGGACATCGATCAGATCCTCTGCTGTTCGAATAGATGAGAACATCTTTATTGCTTTTGATTCAACGATTAAAATAAGGCACACAACAGTAACCAGGTAGATATATGTGAATTTAGTGAATCAATTAATAAGCATCCTTGTAAATTGTCGTGCAGTTACATTTCAGCAAACTATTGGATCTGAATTACTTCATGTTTGTAGTTTGTTCGATTTTAGGCAACAAAATAAGCAATTTTAGGCTTTAGTTTTTGAACATTCAAGATACTTTTGTTGAAATCATTCAAGGGTGACCATCAGATTGCTATTTATATGATCCCCTCCCAAAGTATTTGTAAATTGTAAACATAAACTACTGTACCTCTCTCTGGAGCTGGAACACAGAAGTTTTTTTTTATTTTTTTATGAAAAACTCCTAGGCATACAGCAGTTGTATTTTAATTCTGTTTTAAAAAAAATTCTATGTTCTGAACTCTTACATGATACTCTTCTAACGTTTCAAACTTCGTAGCAGTACTGATTGACGGCATACTACAGTTTTTCAAAATTGTGAGATCGCATTCACAATTCCTCAATGATGTCACATCTCTATTCTTTAATGGAGAAAAGTAGAGAAGGCCACAGAACTGACTAGATTGACGGCTAAAAAATTCTGCAACTTTTCGTATATCTTGTGCTTTGGGGACCAACCTATTTATAGAGATGTGGAGTCGGCATATTGCCAAACCCTAAATCAAAACTGACTTTCTGGCCATATGCCAACTTAAAAAAGGTATTTTGTGCAAATGCATCAAAAACTGTGCATTCACATCAAAATCCGTGCAACCGCTGGAGAATCGTTTCCTTAATTGCAAATTTCAGAATCAGTCCATCAATAATTTGATATTTACCTAAATTGTTCTACAAATTTGTGGACCATATCATAATAAATATATATTAACTGTCTATTACTTATTTGATCACTTTAATTGACAACCATATATGACAATAAACAATCCATAATTAGATACATATATACTCAATGTTGGCATTAAATCCAACGAGATTGGCAATAAATCCAACACGAATTTCTCTAAGTGCCCTATAATTTTCATTACTTGTAAACTTGAGACCATTATGTGTGATATCATATATAGTATGAAATATTATATGATTCTATACACAATCCTCGGTTGAACAATAATCCCAACACTAAGACCCAAACTAAAAACGGAGGACTAGCCTGATTTTAGCTGGAGTTCCAATAAACAGTCCATATAAGGCCCAAAATTGAAAGGGAGGAAAACAAAATGAGTAGATGGTTTGGTAATGAAACATGCTATGACACTTCAAAGATACTTTTACTTGTCAGAATGAAGTTATGTTGAAAGATACCTTGACTAGTCAAACTAAGTTAGAAGGAAATCTTCTAAACAGAACAATCAAAGAAAGTAGGTCTTGGTCTCCCTTCTCTTCACTAGTGGAAAAACAGGAATCGGGATCGGCCTATCTGAATCGGCTATAATAAACAACCGATCCTAATAAGTATCTGGATCCGTTTTCTTAACAAAACCGATCTTAAAAACTTATCAGATCGGGTTGCACTACAAAAGACAGGCACTTTTTGCGACGGAGTACCGTCATAAACGTGCTTTTTCTTTTGCGACGGTACTTTTAGCGACGAAGTTCCCTCGCGAAAAGTGCCTACTTTGTTGTTGTGTTGTTACGTCAACCGATCCTAATTTCATACCTATTAGGATCGGTTGTTAGTAAAAACCGATCCTGATACTATCAGAATCGGTTTTCATACACAACCGATCCTAATAAGTCAGAAATCAGGATCGGTTTTATATAAACAACCGATCCTGAAACTATCAGGATCGGTTCTAACTTACAACCGATCCTAATAGTTCAGAAATTAGGATCAGTTGCTTGTTAGAACCGATCCTGATACTATTGGGATCGGTTTTTACTAATAACCGATCCTAATACATGATTTACACAAGGAATGTAGTAGATGTATATTTTTTAAGAAACTAGAAAGAAATTTTTTTTTTTCATTCCATAGAAAAAACATATGAGTTATACACATTAAATGCAAAATTGGCCGATATCACATATTTCACTTGCTCTCTCTCTCTCCACACTCTGAATGGTTACAATGGCGAAAAAATTCAATGTGGGTGCATGCCGTTACTGCTGCAATTGAAGTAGTACGTCCAGCGAATAACAGTGAAAAAAAATTACTTGATTAATGGAGAGTACATGAGTTTGAAGCAAATTGAGCTCTCCAGGAAGTCGGTATGGATTGTGGCTATCTCATTTACTTCTCCAGTCTCGTTTTGAGGAGATGTAGGACTTAAAGTCTTTCATCCCTTGGTTTTACTCTAAGACGGAGGATTCAAAGTCCTTCCTTGATTTTACTCTGAGAAGACGAAGGATTCAAAGTACTTACTTTCTCCGCTTGGCCATTTCGCCTTCGCCTTCCATGTCGTCCGAGAATAATTTCTCAATTGCAATCGTTCAGAGTGTGGAAAGAGAGAGAGAAAGCAAGTTTCATATGTTTATTCTATGGAATAAAAAAAATTATATCTTTCTAGTTTCTTAAAAATATATCCACTACTTAATTCTCAAATGTAAAGAAAATTGCATAATTTATATTAGGATCAGTTGTTGCTGAAAACCGATCCAGATAGTATTAGGATCGGTTTCTTAGCTTAGAACCGATCCAGATAATTATCTGGATCGGTTCTGTGCAAACCGATTCAGATAGTCTATATGGATTTTAGATTAATTCATTTTAAAAAAAATTTAAAAAACTATCTAGATCGGTTTATTAACTAGAAACCGATCCAGATAACTATCAGAATCGGTTCTGAGCTAGAAACCGATCCTGATAGTTATCTGGATCGGTTTCTAGTTAAAGAACCGATTCAGATAGGTTAGCAAAAATTTTGAGTAAATTATCCTGTATGTGTATGCTGGTTTATAATTTATTTTAATAAATTATCTTAAAAATTATTTTAGTATAGTAGCTTATAGTATATTTCTATAAATTATCTTGTAAGTAATTTTAGTATATTATCTTCTAAATTATTTTCGTATATTATCTTAATAACTTGAGAATTACTTAGAACATGAAATAAACAAAAAATGAACCTTAAAATTTTAAACCAAAAACTAATGAAAATAATAATCTGGATCAGTTGTAGATGAAAACCGATCCTGATGGTATCAGTATCGGTTCACATCATAAACCGATCCAGATTATTATGCATTAAGATCGGTTTTTTTTATTATGAACCGATCCAGAAACTATCAGGATCGGTTTTTAACAAAAACCGATCCTAATAGTGCATAATAAGTTTAATTAAAATCCGATTCTTGACAGAACCTTTCTTTCTTCCTCAGTCTTCGCCTCCATTAATTATCATAGCAGCCAGCTGCGCGCTATCTCGCCCTGCATTAATTCAGCTATCTAGCTCAGCTCCCTTTTCTGATCAGGTACATTAGTTAATTGGTCATCTCTTTTATCAAGTTTGCTTTTAATGGAGCTTATTGGATCCGATTTGGCTCAAAACCCTAAATCCTTTACATGCAAGAAGTGACTATGATCCCGGCTCAAAATCTAAATATAGGCCTTGATTCAGCTCTCTTATTGATTACACACGCTTTTAAATTTGAATACCTCTTCTAATTTCAAGTTTTTCTTTATATGTGGAGATTTACATATATATGCTCTATATATATATATATGTTAAAAATATGATGAATATGCATATATTATATGCATATATGCTATATATGAGCTATATATATTATATGAGCTAATTTATGCTATAAATGAGCTATATATTATTGAGTTTCTTTTTTATTTCAAGTTTTAGAATAGCATGATATATATATACATCTCTTAATTAGGTTCCGATCGATGGTTTAATTTGTAGATCGGCTATTATTGAGAGATTTGGTGCATCGATCTTCATCTCACTCGATCCGACATCCAAAAAAAAGTTGTAAGTACAACCTAAAACTCATGTTTAATTAGTTTTGTGCATGAATGTGTTTTTTTTATAAGAGTATAGATAGCTAGAGTACGTAAATGTGTATTTGTATTATGTATGTGCCTAGAGTATTGTTTTATGAGCCACAACCGCATGGTTAATGCCTTTAGGTCATGATACCCGTTCAAAATTAATCCATTAGGGATTAATTTTGAATAGTCCCCGATTTGGGACTGCTCTTTGAATACTTTGTCTCAATTAGGAGGTGACCACGTGTTAGTCGTGTTTTAGTATCTAAGAAAATTTCGGCAGCATTTCCTTATTAGTTCCCCGACTATTCGGGGAACTAATAAGGAAATGCTGCCGAAATTTTCTTAGATACTAAAACACGACTAACACGTGGTCACCTCCTAATTGAGACAAAGTATTCAAAGAGTGGGATCGGATGGTAACCGGCCCAATGTAAGCCATATTGTGAACAGAATTTAGTACACCAACCTGGTTCTTAATTAAGTGTGTTTTATTATAATTGCAGATGGACCGCAGTTGGATGTACGAAGCATCACGTCTGTCGGATGAATATACGACAGGTGTCGAGGAATTTATCAGAGTTGCTATGGAAGATATGGCGAATAAGGGGAGTGCACTGATGTCGTGTCCCTGTCGTGATTGTAACAATGGTCACAAATTTTCCAACCCGAACCAAGTGAGAAACCATTTAATCCGTCGTGGATTCAAGCAAGGGTATCAGTGTTGGATATGGCACGGTAAGAGTTTGCCAACCGACATAGGTACTGGTTCTGAGCATCAGGAATACCATACCGGTGGAGATGACGGGAATGATCTACGGGGATTGGAAACCCACGTAGGCACTCGTACTGAGCATCAGGAATACCATACCGAAGAAAATGATGATATGGTGGTAGATAAATGTGATAATTTTGATCAAATGTTACGTGATTTAGAAGAGGATTTTGATAATGATAAGCAGTATTGTTTATTTGAGAATTTGTACGAAGATTCTAATAAGGAATTGTATCCTGGTTGTTCTAAATTTTCAAAACTAAAAGGTGTATTAAAATTGTATAACCTTAAAGCATCTAACGGTTGGAGTGATAGAAGTTTTACTTAGTTATTACAGACTTTGAAAGAAATGCTTCCGGATGGAAACGAGATACCACCTAATGTTTATGAAGCAAAGAAAATATTGTGTCCAGTGGACTTGGAAGTTCAAAGAATACACGCGTGTCCAAATGATTGTATATTATATCGAAATGAGTATAAAGATTTTCACGAGTGTCCAAAATGTGGTGCCTCACGTTACAAACCAAAGCAGTTAACCGGCGATAAAAGTGATGATTGTAAACCGAATAAGGGACCTCCGGCAAAAGCGTTGTGGTACCTCCCCGTGAAACCGAGATTCAAACGCTTGTTCTCAAATGCTAAAGATGCGAAACTAGTGCGTTGGCATGCCGATAACCGAAAAAAAGACGGAAAATTACGGCACCCCGCTGATTCTCCTCAGTGGAGGAATATTGATAGAGAGTTTCCCGAATTCGGACGTGACCCGAGAAATCTAAAGCTTGGGCTGAGTGCAGATGGAATAAATCCGCACAGTAGCATGAGCAGTAAGCATAGCAGTTGGCCGGTTCTGTTGTGCATTTATAATCTTCCGCCTTGGTTATGTATGAAACGCAAATACATCATGTTAACCTTGCTCATATCAGGACCCAAACAGCCCGGGAACGACATAGATGTGTATCTAGCGCCATTGATCGAGGATTTAAAAGAATTATGGCAACCCGGAGTGCAGATATTTGATGCATATAGCAAGGAGAAATTCACTTTATGGGCCATGATTTTCTGCACCATTAATGATTTTCCGGCTTATGGAAATTTGTCGGGTTACAGTGTCAAAGGAGAGAAAGCGTGCCCCGTTTGCCTGGACGATACAGTCGATCTGTGACTACCTAATTCCTCTAAAAATGTGTACATGGGTCATCGTAGATTTCTTCCTGCCAACCACGCACACCGAAAGAGAAAGATAGAATTCAATGGAAAGACCGAGAATAACAAGGTAAAGTATCCGTTGACCGGTAAAGCTGTTTATTCGTAAGTGAAGGATATCAAAGTTCAATTTGGAAAATTTAAAAAAAAGGTGGTGAGAAAGAAAGGGGCACCGAAAATTATTTGGAAGAAGAGGTCAATATTCTGGGATCTACCATATTGGGAGCACTTAGATGTTCGACACTGTCTCGATGTGATGCATGTGGTTAAAAATGTGTGTGACAGCATGGTTGGAACATTATTGAATATTCCGGGTAAGACTAAGGACGGTATCAATGCTCGGAAAGACATGCAATTCTTGAACATACGGCCGGATCTACAACCAGCAGAGAAGGAAAGGACAAAAGGGAAATTTTGTACATATCTAAAACCCGCAATGCATACGCTGTCGAAAGAAGAGAAAAAAAGCTTATGTGGATGCCTTCATGGTGTCAAGGTTCCATCCGGATATTCGTCAAATATTAAAAACCTAGTTTCACTGGAAGATTTAAAATTGACAGGAATGAAGTCTCACGACTGTCATGTTTTAATGACACAGCTTCTTCCCGTTGCAATTCGGGGCATATTGCCACCTCCTGTTAGGCAGACCATCACGAAGCTTTGTTTTTTCTTTAACGCTATTTGTTGCAAAGTAACTGATCCTGACACGTTAGATGCTCTGCAGAAGGAGGTTGTCGTCACTCTTTGTCATCTTGAAATGTATTTTCCACCTTCTTTTTTTGATATTATGGTTCATTTGACCGTTCACCTGGTTAGAGAAATTAAGATGTGTGGACCTGTTTTCTTGCGGTACATGTATCCGTTCGAGAGATACATGGGATTGTTAAAGGGATATGTCAGGAACCGATATCGTCCTGAGGGCAGCATTGTAAAATGTTATGCTGCCGAAGAGGTTATTGAGTTTTGTACTAATTATTTGGATGATGTCAAAGCTATCGGCATCCCTAAATCTCGACACGAGGGTAGACTTCACGGGGTAGGCACAATCGGTGCGAAATTATTCATGCCCGATAATAAAACCATGTCACTAGCACATTTCCATGTTTTGCAACACCTCACTGACGTTCATCCTTTCTGGGACGAGCATATGACTCTCTTGCGGCGACAGAATCCTAAGAAATCCGACAAGTGGTTGATCGGCGAACACAATAGCAAGTTTCTAGAATGGTTTACACGTAGAGTCATGCAAGCTCCGAAAACAGAAAACATTAAAGAAATTATCAAATTATTGGCTCTTGGTCCAGTCCATGTCGTGAGGACCTTCCAAGGATATGACATCAACGGGTACACATTTTACACAAGAAATCAAGATTCAAAGAGTACCGTTCAAAAAAGTGGAGTGACGTTAGTAGCCGTTTCGAGTGATTTTTCAGATCCTAAAGGTGCCGGACCATCGCATGCATCGATGTCATATTACGGGTTTGTTGAAGAAATTTGGGAGCTAGATTATAGAAAATTTAACATCCCGTTATTTATGTGTAAATGGGTCGATAACCGTAGGGGGGTTAAAGTCGACGACGATGGTTTTATTTTAGTGGATTTCAGTAAGGCTGGATACAAGGATGATCCATTTATACTTGCAAGACAAGCCACGCAAGTGTTCTACGTAACGGATCCGGCTGATCGTTCAAGACATGTTGTCCTCTCAGGAAAAAGACGTATCATCGGGATTGATAATGTAGAAGACGAAGAAGCGTACGATCATTTTGATGAGATACCACCGTTTTCCACTGGCATGGCATCTTTACCAACCGGTGAAGATAATGAAACAAGTCACGTGCGCAACGATCATAATGAAGGAGAATGGGTTGAAGAAGTTCCCATTGATCGACAACGATCAAAATGAAACAATTCATACCTAATTTTTATTGGTATGTTATACAAATAAAATTTTAATTGGTTTCAAAATATAAAATAAATTTAATATTCATCAATACCGATGACTTACGGATTTTATTTTTTTCCTTCAGGGATGCATTGAAACACTGGACAACGGGAAGCATGCAAGATATAATTCTTCAATATTTATGACTTTTGTAATTCATGTTAATATATAGCTTTTTTTTTCATGTTATATGTAATTTATTATGAGTTCTTGTTTAGTAGCTTTTTTTTTTCATGTTATATGTAATTTATAAGCTTTTTTTTTTAAAATTTTAAGGTTCATTTTTAGTTTATTTCATGTTATAGGTAATTTATTAGCTTAGTTTTTAAAATTTTAAGGTTCATTTTTGGTTTATTTCGTGTTCTAAGTAATTCTCAAGTTATTAAGATAATATACAAAAATAATGTAGAAGATAATATACTAATATAACTTACAAGATAATTTATAAAAATATACTATAAGCTACTATACTAAAATGATTTTTAAGATAATTTATTAAAATAATTATAAACCAGCATACACATACAGGAAAATTTATGCAAAATTTTTGGTAATTTATCTGGATCGGTTTGTAAGCTAAGAACCGATCCAGATAACTATCAGGATCGGTTCCCTAGATTATCAACCGATTCTGATAGTTATCTGGATCGGTTCATAGCTTACAAACCGATCCAGATAGTGTATATGTATTTTAGTTTAATTTACTTTAAAAAATTATAAAAAACTATCTGGATCGGTTCGTTAACTAGAAACCGATCCAGATAAATTAGCAAAATTTTTGAATAAATTATCCTGTATGTGTATGATGTTTTATAATTTATTTTAATAATTATCTTAAAAATTATTTTAGTATAGTAACTTATATTATATTTGTATAAATTATCTTGTAAGTTATTTTAGTATAAATTATCATGTATGTGTATCCTGTATCCGAGGATAATTTCGCCATTGCAGCCGTACAGAGTAATGTAGAGAGAGGGAGAGAGAGAGCAAGTGATGCATACCGATCCTTATGTTTATAGCAGGAGGGACAGACCACGTGTCCATTTTCTCCGCTTTGTTAATTTTTGTTGCTCCACGTGTCCCAAAACTTCTTTTTTGGTATTTTCTAGTTACATGCATTTTTAGAAAAATTAGTTATTTCTGCATCCAAAAATTAGTTAATTCATTTTAAAAAAAATTTAAAAAACTTTCGGAATCGGTTCCTTATCCTAGAACCGATTCTGATAATATCTGGATCGGTTTCTAGGTAAGGAACCGATTCAGATTTTGTATATGTATTTTAGTTTAACTCATTTTAAAAAAAAATTTAGAAACAATCTGAATCGGTTCCTCAAAAAGAAACCGATTCAGATAACTATCAGAATCAGTTTTAATCTAAAGAACCGATTCTGATAGTTATCTGGATCGGTTTCTAGTTAACAAACCGATCCAGATAAATTAGAAAAAATTCTGAATCAATTTATCCTGTAGGTGTGTGATGTTTTATAATTTATTTTCATAAATTATCTTAAAAAATATTTTAGCATAGTAGCTTATAGTATATTTGTATAAATTATCTTGTATGTTATTTTAGTACATTAGCTTCTAAATTATTTTTGTATATAAGGTGGCAATAAATTGAGAATTACTTACAACATGAAATAAACCAAAAATGAACCTTAAAATTTTAAAAAAAAAGCTAATAAATGAAGATAATATACAAAATGATGTTTTAAAATTCATTTTTGGTGTATTTCATGTTGTAAGTAATTCTCAAGTTATTAAGATAAGAGATGGGCTATATATTGTGCTTTGCAAAGTAAAGCCATCGTTTTACATCGGCTTACTTTTTGGATTTTCAAAGTCCAAAACGTCGATCCGACCGTTCAAGTTGATCTACATATTGAAATGGGCTTGCAGACCAAATTTTACATTTTTTGAAATTTTTTTACTATTTATTAAGCCACATTGAAAATTGCTGATCACATGGTCCAGAAAAAACAGTGCAACAAAATTCTGGACCATGTGATCAGCAATTTTCAATGTGGCTTAATAAATAGTAAAAAAATTCCAAAAAATGTAAAATTTGGTCTGCAAGCACATTTCAATATGTAGATCAACTTGAACGGTCGGATCTACGTTTTGGACTTTGAAAATCCAAAAAGTATGCCGATGTAAAACGATGACTTTACTTTGCAAAGCACAATATATAGCCCATCTGTTATCTTAATAACTTGAGAATTACTTACAACATGAAATACACCAAAAATGAATTTTAAAACATCATTTTAAACCAAAAATTAATTTTGTATATTATCTTAATTTATTAGCTTATTTTTTAAAATTTTAATGTTCAATTTTGGTTTATTTCATGTTGTAAGTAATTCTCAATTTATTGCCACCTTATATACAAAAATAATTTAGAAGCTAATGTACTAAAATAACTTACAAGATAATTTATACAAATATACTATAAGCTACTATGCTAAAATATTTTTTAAGATAATTTATGAAAATAAATTATAAAACATCACACACCTACAGGATAAATTTATTCAGAATTTTTTCTAATTTATCTGGATCAGTTTCTTAACTAGAAACCGATCCAGATAACTATCAGAATCGGTTCCTTAGATTAAAACCGATTCTGATAGTTATCGGAATCGGTTTCTTGTTGAGAAACCGATTCAGATTGTTTCTAAATTTTTTTGGTTTAATTCATTTTAAAAAAAATTAAAAAACTATCTGAATCGGTTCCTTAACTAGAAACCGATTCAGATAACTATCAGAATCGGTTCAAAGCTAAGAAACCGATCCTGATAGTTATCTGGATCGGTTTTTAGTTAAGGAACCGATTCAGATTTTTTTTTTTTAAATTCGCGCCCGATAACTTAGCTAAATTTTGAACCCCTTCTTTCTCTCTTTCTCTCTTTCTCTGTTTCTCTCCTCCCTCTCCTCTTCCGAAAACCCTCTCCTCTTCCGAAAATTAGAGAAGCATCTAGTGATTCGGTGAGCCATCTCCCTCTCCTCCGTCGAGCCACCCTAGCCGCCGCCCTCTCCTCCGTCTAGCCACCCTAGCTGTTGAGCAACCGTACCGCCGCCCTCTCCTCTAACCCTAGCCGCCGCCTGTGCCCACAACAATAAATTAGGCACTTTTCGCGACGGGACTTCGTCGCAAAAAGTACCGTCGCAAATAGAAAAAGCACGTTTATGACGGTACTCCGTCGCGAAAAGTCACTTTTTATCCTCGCGAAAAGTGCCTGTCTTTTTGTAGTGGCCGCGCCAGTGCCGCCTTCTCTGATCTAACGAGGTAACTCTCTCTGCTTTCCTTACCTCCTTATTAGTTAGTTAAGTACTGGAGATGACCGGTCTTGTAGAAACTGAAGAGAAAGATTAGTAACTGATCGGTCTTGTAGAAAGATTAGCATTGGTTAATGGTTATACACTGGTTATCGAAGTTTTACTACACAACTTTACTCAACAAGTTGTGAAAGAACTGGTACATGAAGAATTTTACTAACTAATATCTTGCTTGTAGTCACTGTGTAACACCCCAAAAAATTGAGTAAAATCAAATTTACTTATTACTTTTATTTATTAGTGGGCAATTAATTTTAACACAACTATCCTTAGTAATAAGTATCTGTTTTTATAAACCTATGTATTTTACTGATAATAAAAAAACCTATCAATTTTTGCAATAAACAATTTAATTAACTAGTATTAGAAGATGTAATACTTGTTACTTATTATTTATTTTAAAAAAAATTCAGATATGGAAGGTGATGGTGAGCCAGCCCCGGTTAAGAAACGAGGAAGAGGGCGTAACCAAATTAAGGAAAAGTTTAATGAGAAAGGCAAAAAGCTTGAAATTGACAAAATTTTCCGGCCGATTATTACTCGCGACACAACTTGTTTTTCGACGGAATTTGCGATATTGGTACGAAAGAATGTTCCTATAAGGTACCAAAGATGGAAAGATGTTCCAGAAGAGTTCAAGCTCAAAATATGGGAAACACTTAAGGTAAATAACATGGTACTAATTAATTTCAAAAGCTTTCGTTTGATATTAACTAACTCTAAATTTTGTTTTCTGTTTGTTTGGCAGCTGGACTGGGATATAAGGGACGAGGAGGAGGTGAGGAAGTATTACTATCAGAGAATGGCAGAGCGTCACCGGAAGTGGCGAACCGATATGACTAAAGTGTGGCGCGAGGGTAGGGACGCCAGATTTTGCCAAGGAACATATTGAAGAAAAAGACTGGGATGTATTTGTTGCGTACTGAGAGACGGAGAAATTTGGTGTATGTTTATTTATACCGACCACCTACCTTATCTCTAATTTAAGAATTCAATTTTTTTTATAATTAAAGCCAATTGTTTCTTTTTCAAATTGCAGATTGCCAGCCAGATTGGGAAGGCGAATCAGGCCCAAAACAAGTACCCGCATTTCTTAGGATCCAGAGGTTATAACGGGGAGGGTTTCCAGAATAGGCTTCGAGATGCTATGCAGGCGATTGCAAACGAGAAAGCATCTAGTGATCCGTCTTCCCAGGGTTCTTGTAGTACTGCATTGACACAAGACGATGTTATTGAGATGTCGGTTGAGCATAGGCACGTCTGCTGGAAACTAGGAAGACAGAAACTCAACGACGAGACCAAGGAACGCTATTATCCAGATACTTACGCACCGGTCATCAACAGAATTGTGAGGATTTATATATTGCCATTAATTTAATTTCAACTTTAATTTATTATGTTATAATAACATGCATGTTGTCATTTCAGGAAGAACAAGAAGCGGCTTTCAAACAAGAATTGTTGGCCGTCGCACGATATGACGATGTTCTGGGAAAATCTCTGCCAAATCCAGAACATCCTGGGAGGGTGAGAGGAGTGGGAGGCCTGGTTCCAATGACGAAAACATACGGGAGGTGCTCAACAAGGAAGACACGCACTCCCTCGAGGTCTGAAGAAGATTTTGACGCGAGAGTGGATCAAAGAGTGGAGGAGAGAGTAAGAGGACTAGAGGACAGATTACGACAAGAAATGAGACAAGAGATGAAATCTGAAATGGCAATTTTGCTTCGGCAGGCAATGGGCCAACCAGAACCGGTGTTTAGCCCAACAATCGTTCAGAGCAGCTGCCAGTCAGTCAAACCTTTAGAAGATCTTTCCGGGTTTACTGAGGTAATGCAAATTCAAATTTATTTTACATTACATGTCTTAGTTTCATACATATTATTTTATTCGAGTACAAACGTTTATTTGTACAGGAGAGGGAACTGAGCTGTAGACTCCAGGCGGATGTAGGTGGAAATATTATTTTTGTGGCCAGAGGGACAATTCACCTTCCAGTCGTAGAAGGTGCAACAATTCACAGTGTGCCTATGCCGCCCGACTATGCAAGAGTAACGGTGGATGCTATTGAGGATGCGGATTTCTTAGAACTCCCCTTACCTATGCCAAATGGCGAGCACTCAAACCTTGCATCGGTCCTCGGTAGTTTCACTGCATGGCCGATGTCGATGATATTGACAGGTCCAGTTGAGGTATATTGTTATTACAACTTCTTATACTTCTTAATTTGTATCTATATGATAGAGTTGTAGTTGATCCTGGATTTTATTTCAATTTATTGTGGAATTTGCAGGAACCAGGAAAAGAGTTAGAAGCTCCTGGAGGTGGGAAAGCAACGAGTCACAGCAAGGCGTTTGATCGTATCAATTTTGACAAGCTGGGACGAACATTCAAGCAGCTGCGTGATCGGTTTTCGGAGCTAGATGGCAGTCCATTCCAAATCGAATCCGCCATTTGATCTTTTCTGTTCGACAGACTCCATACACGTTTATGCAGATGATTATGCGACCTTGCTTACACCAAAGGAGTGGCTCACTGTACCAGCTATTCAGATCTGGATGCTGTGAGTTAATATTCGTAATAATTGCAGAATCTAGTACTTTCCATTCAATTTTAATCACCTGTATACCTTTTTTTTGCAGGCATTTGCACAAATTCATAAAGGAGGAATTTCCCGATGAGCAGATTGGTTTCATGGACCCCGGTGTCACAAATGCCATGCTGTTGAATGAAGATTGAGGTTGTGTACTTCAATACATAGGGACAGCGCTCAAGGAAAATCGGGACAAGCGATTGATATTCATACCTTACCATCAAGTGTTAGTGTTATATATATATTCTAATTTTATTATATTTCTTTCAATTCATACAAATTGTAGAATATGACATGCTACAAACCTAACATGCAGAGATCATTGGATATTGACCGTGCTTATGCCAAGAGAAAGTGCTTTGTACGTGTACGATTCCAATAAGAAGTTTAAATTAATGCTAATGATCACTGCTGCGATCGAGGAGTAAGTGCCTTCCTAATTTTTTTATTATTTTGTCATTTTAAATTTCACTCATAAGTACTGATTGTTCAATGTGTTCATATTTCAACAGTGTCTTCATCAGGGAAATGGGTACTCCTTTAACGGTTCATAAAGATTGCAAGGTAATACTTTCTATTGAGATATGATTATAGGGACTTAGATGCAAAAAGTTGTGAATATCTAGACATATAAGCCATTTGCAGGCTTATTAAGTTATTAACCTACATTTCAATTTTCTCAAACTTGTTATATAGTGCCCGCAACAACTGGCCGGTTGGGAATGTGCATATTATGTCATGTTGCTTATGCAAGACATAATAAAAGAACACCTCGATGATTTTCCGAACTTAACGGTATGTATGCATTTAAATATTTTCCAAAAGTAATTAAGCATTGTTACTTCACTTATAATGAAATAGACAATTAATTGTGCATGCTCTTCTATCTTTTAAAAAATGCAGGATATTCCTCCTAGACATACTGTACAACGCGTGAGCGAATTTCGGAAAATGTGGGTTCAAATGTTCCTAGATGAGATAAAGCCGAGAAGAATTTAGGATGGATGTGTAAGCTTAATTTGCATGAACATGAATTTTTTGTAACAATTTTTATTTTTTGTGTGATATTTAATTTAGTATGTTGTAGTTGATAATTTAGGATGTGATTTAATTTAGTATGTTGTATTTGATAATTTAGGATGTGATTTAATTTAGTATGTTGTATGCAAAAAAACAATATTTTGGCATTTGCGGCCAGCATATATGGAAGCTGGCCAATTAATTAAAAAAGTTTTTTTTTCATTTAATAAAACAACAGGATCGGTTCCTAGTTAAAAACCGATCTAGATACCTATTTTTATTTATAAAAAAAATTACAAATAACAATCCGGATCGGTTCTAAAGAGATGAACCGATCCTGATAGGTATCTGAATCGGTTGGTAGCTTCAAAACCGATCCTGATTGATGGATATTAAAAAAAAAACAAAAAGTTTTAGAATCGGTTCAGAGAAATAACTGATCCTGATAATTATCAGGATCAGTTTTTAGATAGTTAACCGATTCTGATTGTTTGATATTAAAAAAATGATTAAAAAACTATCTGAATCGGCACTAACTAACAACCGATTCAGATAGTTATCAGGATCGGTTCTTAGATTCTGAACCGATTCTGATTGTTTGATATAAAAAAATCAGTAAAAAACTATTAGAATCGGTTCTAAATAACAACCGATTCAGATAGTTATCAGAATCGGTTATTAGATTGAGAACCGATTCTGATTGTTTGATATAAAAAATGAGTAAAAAAACTATTAGAATCGGTTCTATCTAACAACCGATTCAGATAGTTATCAGAATCGGTTTTTAGATTGAGAACCGATTCTGATTGTTTGATATAAAAAATGAGTAAAAAAACTATTAGAATCGGTTCTAATTAACAACCGATTCAGATAGTTATCAGAATCGGTTCTTAGATTGAGAACCGATCCAGAATAATGCTTATTAGAATCGGATAAATTTAAGAACCGATTCTAATAGTTTCTAGTTTAGATCGGTTATTTAGACAACCGATTCTAATAGTCACTAATCTAGATCGGTTATTTTACCGATTCAGATTATTATCGTATCAGAATCGCCTGGGTCAGGATCGGTTGTAATCCGATACTGATATGCGTATATAACCGATCCTGATACCTTATTTTCCACTAGTGCTTATTATTTGTATTTTATCAGAGTTAAATTGGCCGCGTTGAATATTCCGATCAAATAAATATTCTTTTTTTCCAAGCCTGTAGATCAAACTTGTACCAAAACCTTCACTAGTTCAGGATTTGAGTTGCGATTATTTTAAGTCGAGTCTTCAACAACATCTGTTTGGACTAGGTGTATGTCATAATTTACATTGTTTATTTTCTTTTTCTTTTTTTTGATGAAGTGGCAGGGCTGCCAAATTTTTTATTGAATAGAAATATTTACAAGCTCCCTACTTTGGAGGGGATCTAGAGCTACTTACTAGTGCATGGTTTTAATTATTTTCTTATATTGCAATTATATATGTATCACATCTAAGATTTATTATACATGGAATATATATTCTCCTTAATATATATTATCATACAACAACTACAGTCAAGCCATACCCATGCACAGTTTCACCACTTCCTACTTTGGCAATCACATTCTTAATTTGCATCCACCATTTCTTTGGCAATTAATCACATTTCTTTGGACAATTGTCGCCATGGCAATGAGAAGCTGTCCTTTCTCCGCTGGGGCTGTAATTTAAAAATTTGAATAAGAGTCAGTAAAATAATCAAACTCTTAATCTCTAGGCTACAAGCACACATTTATCATTTTATGAGAGGGGCTCGACTATATAAAAACTTTAAAAAAAAAAAATCCTAAACCCCACTTATCTCCATCTAGGGGTGTCAATGACACCCTTTTATCCGCTTACCCGAAGCGTATCGTATACAAAAAGACGGGTAAGGGTAAGATTTTTTTTTCGTAAACTTATCAGGTACGGACAAGGGTAACTATATATCTTTTTTCGTTATCTTACCCGTAATCCTATAGAATAATTTTGAAAATGACATTATATATATATGGATATATATTTATATGAAGATAATACGTGATATAATAAAGTTTTGTATTTTACTAAATTTTCATAATACAAATTTGTTGTATTTATTATTTTTTTTTTCTTATCTTGAAAAATATTTTATCGAAATCACAAATCAAGATGTTTGACACTTTTTTATCTGTTTACCCGACCTGTACCATATTAAAAAAAAGGATAAGGGTAAATATTTTTTTTCCGTTATCATAACGGGTATGGGTATGAAAATGTCTCCACCCCGACCCATATCGTACCCTTTGTCACACTTATTTCCATCAATTTGGAAAGATTTTTCTGATCCCGTTATTCCGGTCAAGAAATTCTGAGGTTGGTCTTTTATTATTTTCCTCGGAGCTCCTGCACAGGAAGAGCTCATCACCATAACCAGCACAATGGAGACTATGACAACCTTCATTCTGCATGTGAAGCAAAGTAATGTTAACTTCTGGAATAAATTAATTGCTGGTACAAACACATGAAAAGAAGAATAAGGATTTATACAAATTGCTTTTACCTTAATTAGAAGTACTTCCGAAGGATCCAAGAGCTCGTCTTATTCTATTTCCTTGATGTCAGAAATGTGAACTACGCATCCTATTTATAATGAATTCGGCAAATTGCACTAGCTAGCTATGATGTGGAGCATTTAAGAGATCAATTGCGTGCTCAATTTGTTTTAATTGCTACATGAATCATGATAATGAGAAAAAAAATTCTTACCTATTTGTAGCTAGGTTCAAATTAATCGTGGTACACTTGTAACATTGATTGATATCCACTTATGAATCCACTTGTGGATCCACTTGCATGTGAATCTGAAATTATCTTAAATTTGGTACACAAATTTCATTTACTCGGCAATTTCGTAATTTAGAAATAGTAAGGATAACCATTTTTACATGGTATTGCGCTATCTAACATCGTCACAAAAGTTATTTTTAAAAAAATTGAAAGAGTAAAGCTATCTCGTGATCGATGTGCTCACTAATTTCAAAAATCTATCAAATTGGATTCAAACGACAAATCTAAATAGTTGAATATGATATACTTCACGAGTGAAGTGTGTACAAGCAAAATTTTGAAATTTTCGGATTCATTTAGTATAAAACCAAGTGGTCAAAACAACAAAGTTTTATAAGTTATTTTAATCCATTCATTTTTAATCATTATTTTATAAGTCATTTAGTCCTTATGCGTTTGGCATTGGCCCTCACCCTCACCCTCAGCATGGCATCTTGGCAAACACCACTGATCCCTTCGTTGTCTCTTGTTCGGATATATATAGGAGTTGGCTACAGTGCTACGCGTAGCATAGAGGGCCTCCGTGCTACGGTTCAATATTTGAGTTTTCAAAATCTTAATTGTCAATCCGAACCATTCAACATGATCTCCATATGAATATGTACCTGCAAACAAAATTTTACATTTTTTAGAATTTTTTTACTATTTTTTTAGATAGGTATAAAATCACTTAATCTGAATGGTACAGAATTTTCAGATCAAGTGATTTTCTACCTATCTAAAAAAATAGTAAAAAAATTCTAAAAAATGTAAAATTTGGTTTGCATGTACATATTCATATGGAGATCATGTTGAACGGTTCGGATCGACCGTTAGGATTTTGAAAACTCAAATATTGAGCCGTAGCACTGAGGCCCTCTATGCTACGCGTAGCATATTAGCCAGATTATATATATATATAAGTCCGGCTAGCGTCCAAACGTTTGGATAGAGGCCTATATCCAAACATATCATTTTTGTGATTTCAAGGTCCCAAAAGTTGATCTGAAGCGCTTAACATGTTCTCCATATTAAAATGTGCTTGGAAACTAAATTTTACATTTTTTGGAAATTTTTTGCTATTTTTTTAGAATTTTTGAAAATCGTTGTTTTGATAAAATTTGTAATATTTTTTTTCCATATCAAAATAGGGATTTTATAAAATTCTAAAAAAATAGCAAAAAATTTCCAAAAAATGTAAAATTTAGTTTCTAAGCACATTTTAATATGAAAAACATGTTGAGCGCTTCAGATCGACTTTTGAGACTTTGAAATCGCAAAAATGGAACGTTTGGATATAGGCCTTTATCCAAATGTTCGGACGCTAGCCAGACTCTATATATATATATATATAGAGAGAGAGAGAGAGAGAGAGAGAGAGAGAGAGGCTAGTCTTTTATTTTAAGTGAAAATTTTGAAATGAAGAATTTGAATCTCATATAAAAAAAACATCCTAGTGTTGGATATGAAACAAGTTCAATGCACATATCTAGTGACTTTATAGCTGAAAAGGAACGAAGAAGATCCAATGCCCGGCTCGAAAATATTTCAACAAAATCTCGGTTTTCTTACATCTTTTTACAAGAATTGCCACATCGCTTTAAAATTTACAGAACCGTCCTGCTCAAAATGTTGTTCAAGTGGTAGACAAATAATTCCAGGAGGTAGACATTCTGCTAAACCAGGGGTAGGCACAACTATCAAATTATATTGGGCTTAAATATAATTCACAAATAAGGAATAAGCATTTGACGCGGACCTTTTTGGATCTGCCCTTGTCTGCACTTAACAATATTAAATGAGTGATAGACAAGAAGAGTGAGATGGATTTATTTATTTATAATAACAATAAAAAGATATTTTTCTGACATCACATGTCGTTTTATTTTTCTCACTTTTATTTATTATGCATAGATGTTATGTACAAATTTTCCATTGTTGAATTTAGAAAAAAAATATATACTGAGAATAAATTAATGAAATAATTATGATGATAAAAAATATTTATCAAGACGCTGTGTACCTCTTGTCAAATAATTTTTTTTGTAAAAACGTTAGGTATTGATCTTACTCGTGCTCTTCTCCCTCACTGTGTACCTCTTGTTTGGATCTTTATCTTTATAATAAAAGAAAAATCCTATTAATTTTATTTAATATTAGCATTATTAAAAAAATATTTTTTTTTTAGGAAAAGAAGGAATCAAAATTTTCATAAAAAACCTTATTAGGTGCTGGGTTTCTGATTTATTGGTCACATTTTCAGGGCCTTTTAATATTTCATGAGATTCTAAGTATTTTAAAATAAACAAATAGCACAGTATGACACTATATATGCATAGCAACCTAGTCCAACTCTCACTATAAAATAATAAAATATATATCTCTACTCTATATTCTATTTTTTGGTGGACAAAAGAGTGCTCATGGGTAGGATGACAATCTACTATTTTTGGAAAGAAGAAATAAAGATGAATTGACGGTTCATCATTACTTTTGACTGTGACGTCAGCTCTTATAAATTTTGACTGTAAATCAATTAACTTCAAATTAATATAACTTTGAGTTGTCCATAGTTAATTTGAATTGTATTTATGTTAATGTAATTTTTTTTTCGATATGTCCAGTTATATTTGGTTCTCGAGTTCGAATAAAACTCATGTCAAAATTGTCCTGTATGTATTTTTTATATTTGCATTTAATAATATGATTGAGTGATAAACAGAGGGAGAAGGGTAGAATTTTTTTTATTTAGAATAATCGACTGTTTGAACTTTGAAATCGTAAAAACTGACTTGTTATAACTTAGGCTGAAATTATAAAGTTATGATATTAGCCGTATTCTCTCTCTATATAGAGAGAGAGAGAGAGAGACGAGCCTTTTTTTCCCAAGTGAAAATTTTGAAAGGAATAATTTGAATCTCAGAAGAAAAAAAACATCCTAGTGTTGGATATGAAACAAGTTCAATGCAAATATCTGGTGGCTTTATAGCTGAAAAGGAAGAAAGAAGATCCAACGCCCGGCTCGGAATTTTTTTAACAAAATCTCAATTTTCTGACATCTTTTTACAGAAATTGTCACATCGCTTTAAAATTTACAGAACCGTCCTGCTCAAAATATTGTTCAAGTGGTAGACTAATAATTCCAGGAGGTAGACATTGTGCTGAATCAGGGTAGGCACAACTATCAAATTTTATTGGGTTTAAAAATAATTCACAAATGAGGAGTAAGCACTTGACTACCCCTGAATCTTTTTAGATCTGCCCTTGCATGTTTAAACTTAACAATATTAAATGAGTGATAGACAAGAAGAGTGATAGGGATTTATTTACTTATAATGACAAAAAAAAGATAAAGTTTTATGAATGTTTTTATGATTTACAAAGAATAAGTATGATGTTTGCAATTTCATAAAAGTACATACATAAATTTTGTGCTATAGCCTATTTATATTATTTACTTACAAATTTGTATATTTGTTGTATGATATTGGGAGCATAAGAAAACTATAGGATTCGTCATTACTCTGTGCAAAACATTTTTTCTTGTAAAACTGTAGTAGACTGATTTAATTTGTATCACTTGAAATATTATTTCTCTATATAGAGATGTAATGAAAATTTTAATTATAGAATTACTTCTCTAATTTTCGAGAATGGCCAAGGTGGTGATCAGCTCGTCTCAGCTTCTTTCTTCTTGTCTTAGCTTGGTTCAAAACAAAATATATACTGAGAATAAACTTATGAAATAATTATGATGATAAAAAAATATTTATCAAGACGCTGTGTACCTCTTGTCAAATCAAAAAATTGTAAAAATGTTAGGTATTGATCTTACTCGTGCTCTTCTCCCTCGCTGTGTACCTCTTGTTTGGATCTTTATCTTTATAATAAAAAAAAAATCCTATTAATTTTATTTAATATTAGCATTATTAAAAAAAATCTTTTTTTTAGGAAAAGAAGGAATCAAAATTTTCATAAAACCTTACTAGGTGTTGGGTTTCTGATTTATTGGTCACATTTTCAGGGCCTTTTAATATTTCATGAGATTCAAAGTATTTTAAAATAAACAAATAGCACAGTATGACACTATATATGCATAGCAACCTAGTCCAACTCTCACTATAAAATAATAAATTATATATCTCTACTCTATATTCTATTTTTTGGTGGACAAAAGAGTGCTCATGGGTAGGATGACAATCTACTATTTTTGGAAAGAAGAAATAAAGATGAATTGACGGTTCATCATTACTTTTGACTGTGACGTCAGCTCTTATAAATTTTGACTGTAAATCAATTAACTTCAAATTAATATAACTTTGAGTTGTCCATAGTTAATTTGAATTGTATTTATGTTAATGTAATTTTGTTTTCGATTTGTCCAGTTATATTTGGTTCTCGAGTTCAAATAAAACTCATGTCAAAATTGTCGTGTATGTATTTTTTATATATCCATTTAATAATATGATTGAGTGATAAACAGGGAGAAGGGTAGAATTTTTTTTATTTAGAATAATCGACTGTTTGGACTTTGAAATCGCAAAAACTGACTTGTTATAACTTAGGCTGAAATTATAATGTTATGACATTAGCCGTATTCTCTCTCTCTCTATATATATAGAGAGAGAGAGAGAGAAGAGAGAGAGAGAGATGAGTCTTTTTTCCCAAGTGAAAATTTTGAAAGGAATAATTTGAATCTCAGAAGAAAAAAAACATCCTAGTGTTGGATATGAAACAAGTTCAATGCAGATATCTAGTGGCTTTATAGCTGAAAAGGAAGGAAGAAGATCCAACGCCCGGCTCGAAAATATTTTAACAAAATCTCAATTTTTTGACATCTTTTTACAGAAATTGTCACATCGCTTTAAAATTTACAGAACCGTCCTGCTCAAAATGTTGTTCAAGTGGTAGACTAATAATTCCAGGAGGTAGACATTGTGCTGAATCAGGGTAGGCACAACTATCAAATTTTATTGGGTTTAAAAATAATTTACAAATGAGGAGTAAGCACTTGACTACCCCTGAATCTTTTTGGATCTGTCTTTGCAAGTTTAAACTTAACAATATTAAATGAGTGATAGACAAGAAGAGTGATAGGGATTTATTTACTTATAATGACAAAAAAAAGATGAAGTTTTATGAATTTTTTTATGATTTACAAAGAATAAGTATGATGTTTGCAATTTCATAGAAGTACTTACATAAATTTTGTGCTATAGCCTATTTATATTATTTACTTACAAATTTGTATATTTGTTGTATGATATTGGGAGCACAAGTAAACTATAGGATTCGTCATTACTCTGTGCAAAACATTTTTTCTTGTAAAACTGTAGTAGATTGATTTTGTATCACTTGAGACATTATTTCTCTATATAGAGATGTAATGAAAATTTTAATTAGAGAATTACTTCTCTAATTTTCGATAATGGCCAAGGTGGTGAGCTCGTCTCATCTTCTTTCTTCTTGTCTTAGCTTGGTTCAAAAAATATATATACTGAGGTTAAATTTATGAAATAATTATGATGATAAAAAAAATTTATCAAGACATTGTGTACCTCTTGTCAAATCAAAAAATTGTAAAAATGTTAGTTCTTATCTTACTCGTGCTCTTCTCCCTCGTTGTGTATCTCTTGTTTGGATCTTTATCTTTATAAACAAAAATCCTATTAATTTTATTTAATATTAGCATTATTAAAAACTCTTTTTTTTTTAGGAAAAGAAGGAATCAAAATTTTCATAAAAAACCTTATTAGGTGTTGGGTTTCTGATTTATTGTTCACATTTTCAGGGCCTTTTCATGAGATTCAAAGTATTTTAAAATAAACAAATAGCACAGTATGACACTATATATGCATAGCACTCTGGTCCAACTCTCACTATAAAATAATAAATTATATATCTCTACTGTATATTATATTTTTTGGTGGACAAAATAGTGCATATGGGTAGGATGACAATCTACTATTTTTGGAAAAAAGAAATAAAGATGAATTGACGCTTCATCATTACTTTTGACTGTGACGTCAGCTCTTATAAATTTTGACTGTAAATCAATTAACTTCAAATTGATATAACTTTGAGTTGTCTATAGTTACTTTGAATTGATTTATGTCAATATAATTTTTTTTTTCAATTTGTCCAGTTATATTTGGTTCTTGAGTTCGAATAAAAATCATGTCAAAATTGTCGTCTGTGTATTTTTTATATATGCATTTAATAATATGATTGAGTGATAAACATGGAGAAGGGTAGAATTTTTTTTATTTAGAATAAAAATAAATAGATTAATTACAAAAAAATTGTGCCATTTGTATTATTGGATGTGGTAAATAATAGTACAGTTTGTTACACGAAATTGGGAGGATAGTTAAGCATAGAACTCATGGTTACGTGATTAGTGATTTAGATCACGTGTCATGGCTTATCATAATCAATTCAAGTTTTCACGTCACGTACCGTTCAATATTATGAGAAATAGTTAACGCACATAAATAGTCGTAATACGTTAGTCATGTCGTGACCACACATGATGTTATTAGTCATGATTAACTATTTTTTTTATAGTTTAAGTTAGTTCAGTGAAAAAATTGAAATGTAGGAAATTAAGAACCAAGTAACATGGAGAACTGTTTGTTTTCTTCATGTGTAAAATTTTTACTTTTTTACACCGATGTGATTTCACTTAATCAAAACCTGACGTAATTACGCTTGATAAATAAACAATCAAACTTTATTAAAAGAAGTGTGTGCATGCAGTTTTGAAGGTTTATAAAGTTTGAACATATATATTTCTTTGCCACTATTATACGCTTTCCCACTTGTTGCAATATATACAAGGAGAGTGCATGGAGAGTGTGTTGTATCATTCCTAATTATTATAAGCATAGAGATTGTACGGTTTTGATTTGAACCTCTGCAATCATCGGAAAATATGAAGGTTCTAAATAGCACGCTATTGCAGCGCTATAGCGTTTTTGGACCATAAAAGTTATGACGCTAGTGGCGCTATAATGCGCTATAGTGGCACTATTTGAACATAGCGCTGTTTTTTCAGCTGTTCCGCTATGATTCGATAAACGCTATTTAAACCTTTGGAAAATATTAAATGTGATGCGAGTCATTTACACAAAGAGATCAACTGATATATTTTTCTTGCTTTTCAATGTGCCACAGACGATCGATCGACAATCATTAATTCTCTTATGGTACTAGAGTAGGCTTATTTATGAGCATCGTCACATTGCACTTGACTACAGTTAAGGTGGTCACTTCACTCCACTTAATTATTTACATTTCTTTTACTTTATTTAATCACCGGTCGAATACAATCTAACGGTCTTGATTAAGTGTGATTGATCACATGATCATGATCATATTTCGTGTTGTGCCGTGCTGACTTGGGAATTCGCATATTGTGTCATACTCTGTCATTTTTTTTTTTTTGATTAAAAAGACCGAGTTCCAGTTTCATTAAAAACGAAACAGAGTTACTTAGTACTCTATCATTTCTATTAAAGAGATATAGAATATGACACGCAAATTATGGTACGTAACCACTAACCGGCACGCTTGTCGCGCCATATAGTGATAGAGATCATTAGAACATGACTTTTTATAGGATCCGCATCTGCTGCTTTGGAAAAGCAGCTTCTTGCTATTTTTTTTGTGTCTACGTCTCTCTTCAAAGAGGAGGAGAGAAAGAAAGAGGATCGGGAGAGAGAGAAAGAGGAGAGAGATAGAGAGAATAGCAGGGAAGAGTAGGGAAAGAAGAGCACCGGATCCCGATCCCTTTTTATATCCTGCTTTTGAGCTCTGAAAAAATTCTAGAAAAAACCCAGCAGTAATCTCTTTTTACATAAACAGTCAAGTCTATTATGCAATGTGACTTCCAAACTGACTTTGCACAATTGGTTGTACTGCTCTTTTTACATAAACAGGAAGCAGGTTCCAGTCAGTGTGGACTGGCATTCGCATAGAGAGGTACTACAATTGCATGGGGGATCTTCCAACAAATGAAGGATTTCAAGTGTGTACACACCTTAGGAATTTTATCGAGTAGGCAAAAAATAAACTATTATTAAATTATTATTAATTTTTTAATAAAATTAAAATTGTCAACACACCCTTTCTTCAAAACGAAGATATTTTTATTTCTAAATAATTCGGTAAAAAATCATGTTAAAATAACTTTCATACTAACTAGCATGAATGTTTTTTTTGAGAAGCTGGTAGTAGCTGCCATGTGAATTGCATTAAATAGACGGAGTTTACAGCTGTTCAATACAAGTGATGTACTTCCCATCTGTAGCAGATCCCCCCTTATTCTTTGAACCCCGCTACAGTGGCATGCATCCCATATTAGTACGCTAGTACAACACTACAGATTAGTGAAATAATTGCAACTTTCACTGAGCTTTGCTTGGATAATCATCAGCAGTACTTAAGCCATAACTTCATCTCCTGCACGCACCTTGATGCCAATGTTCTAGCATTCACCCGCTGATCTCTGAATATAAATATATAATAGCGTTTCTATTTTTCCAAATTAGCCAAGTGGTGCAGATAAACCTGGAGGCCCATTCTTTTTTCTGCATTTTACCCTGTATTTGTACCATATTCCAGGAGCTGATCCAGATATCCTGTACCTTCCTTTGCCATATAAATAGAAAAGGCCATTTGATCTTTCCTCCTTCACTTAGGGACTGGTAAGCCGATCTAGAGGTGTAGGTGCCTTCACAGTTCCACCTCCAGTTTATGACATCAGTATCAGAGCTGAATGTGATTTGTGATAGGGTATAGTCCGATGGATCTAAAGAATGTCCTCCAATGGAGGCCTCCCTCAGTGAAATCATTGGTGGCCGAATATGGTAGTTTAGGCAATCCTTCCCATGCATCGAACCAATAGGATATTGATTGGCCATCTCCTAAGAAAATGAACTTGATCCTTTGCAATTGGCCCCAAAAGAAAGAGCCCTCCTTTAGCATCAAAGTTAATTTGTATTAAAATAGAAAGAAATTGTAACAAGTTAATTTGTATAAACAATAATGTTAAGACAAACATATATATATTACTAAATTAGAGGAGGGTTCTAATACCTCATGTTTTTCATACCTCATATTGTATATTTCCGTTTTTAAAGTCCAAACTGTTGAACTGAACTGCTCAACATGATATTCATACTAAAATATGCTTGGGGATGAAATTTTATATCCTTAAAAAAAAAAAAAAATTTAGTAAATCTGGAGGCCAATCCACCTAACTATTTCAATTTCCATAAAAGATTTCCATCTGGATTTTCGATCCTGCGACCTTCCACACGGAGAGCATTATTTTTGCCACTAAACCAAAGACAAGTTCTCAAACATAATTTATTTTTGAAGTGTTTCAATAAATAAAAGTCTCAATTACATTTGTACATAGAGGAATACCGTTTCAAGTGATACAAATCAATCTATTACAAAAAAGATCATCAGAAAATAATGGTGAATCCAATAACTAATTATATATGCTCCTAGTTTCTTATAGCGAACTATATTATATTCTTACTGAGTACAAATTTATAAGTAAATAATACAAATGTCACGAAATTTCTGCCCGCACGTTTTCAAATTACGATATGATTTTTATATGATAAGATTTTTGTTGCAACTCAAGACTAGATACAACTGGGCCCATTAATATAATAAAAATGAACTAAATACAATCCAATCCATCTATGAAAGACTCAAAATTAAATGAATCTGAAGTCGAATGATTTGACTGACCCAAACCTAAAGAATTGAAGCATTATATTGGTTTACTCTTAAATCTCTATGTAAAAAATTAAATTATCTCTTATTGATCTAATATATAATCTCGTGAATGTTTTACTCTTAAATCTCTATGGAAATGAATGGTACTGTGTCCCAACTAAATCCTGATTTTAACCCATCATTGCAACTAATTGGAACTCCAGTCTCTGGCAATCCTGTTATTAGGTTGAATTAAATCAACTTTGCTGCATTGCCTTTGTTTAATAAAAATAAAGCCTCAATTTGCTACCATCAGTTGTCATGTAAATCTTTAAATTAATCTAATGCCGAGTGAAACTCAATTTACGATGAATGTTTCAATTAAGCCGGTAAACATATCTGATACTTTTAAGTATATTTATAAAAATAAGCTTTATAAATTTTCATCTTGTGAGAATAGACAATGCACTGAGTCTTGTTGCGGCCTGTTTTTTATATTTTTTTTCCTTCAAATTTTTTTCATCAACACATTTTCATTTTATTTATACATAAGGGTGCCCTCCAATATGTGCTATGCATAGTACCATAGCCTCACTCATATGTTTTGCCGCTGCCTATTTAAAGTTTGAGATATCTCAGAGGATGTGAATTTGGCATGCCTGGGTTAGCACTCTAGATTTTTTTTGTGACATACACATTATATATTTCGGCTCCAGTGACTTTGGCATGTTGAAACAGCAGCATAAACACATTTATGAACAGTCTGAAGGCCCACATTTCCCTTATTTTTCTGGTTTCCCCCCTCCCTCAGTAACACACATCTCCTTAGAATTTTGATGTTTGTGTGTGTGCACTTGTTGATAATATTGTTCACTGATGACTTAACAGTTTTTTAATTGTGTAATTATAAGATTCGTATCTATTGTTCGGCATCATTGTTTGTTTCTTTGTGAGGTTTACAGTATAGCATTTGTCCATTTCTGTTCTGAATCTCCTTTATTAGTGAAACACTACCAAAATTGTATTTATTGTTTGCATAGAATAATTTTATGAGGACAAAAAATTGGTTTTTGAGTATCTATTTTCCTTGCCTTGTAAAGTTTAGTAAATAGGTCCTCTTAAAATATAGCTATATCCTTGTACAACAATATCTATATATTTTGTAGTTAGAATCAGGTGAATAGGAAAATATGGATAAAATCTCCACTACTTTTTGTGAATTTTAAGGAAGGATGATGACTTGGTTTATATATGGGATTCTCTCTGATGCCATATTTGATGATGACTTGGTTTCTTTTTGTTTCTCGGTGAAACGAATTTTACTAGTGCTTATTAAGGCTAAATGATGCTGAGTCAAATTTAAACTCATTCATAACGAGCCGAGCCAGAATGGAATAAACGAACTACAAGCTTTTTCTAAACCAATTGTGAACGAGCCTTGAACTACAAGTTCCTTTTGTCAGTCCTAATAATAGCTGAGTTAATCTTTTCTTTTATAAAATAAATGCTTCTTATTGATTTGAGGGGCCGTGGTGAGTTAGACTTAGACAAAGGTGCTCTCCATTTCTTTGGCATGCTGAAACAGTAGTATAAACACATTTATGAACAATCTGAAGTCCCAAAACAAATTGAGCCTCTGCTGTCTCAGGTATTACATCTCTTCTCTAGTATCTTTCTCTTTCTTCATATCCATCTCTTGTGGTCTATTTTCTTTTACCCCTTTGCGTAATGGTGTGCTGTTTGATTTATTGTTTATTTCATGTTATTTTCTTCCCCAAGTTACAAAGCTGTTGTCAGTGGATCTGATCCTTTGTAAATAGGCCTTTTAGTTTTAAACAAAAAATGGTGTAAATAAATTGAGCATGCCCTACCTACTAGCAGGTCAATAAATTGTGACTAAAATCATACAAATTCGAGTACTCCGGTCATCAGGTCATTTTGTTTCAGCCATTGTTGCAGATCAACGATCTCTAAATTTAATTCTAAACGGACTGAAAGGAACTCCTTACTGCAAAATATCAATTATTTGATAATAGATTAGTAGTGCTCAAATGTTACTGGTACACTACTTGGCACTTTTGTCGAATCAGATGCTAGTGCAGCTAGTGCATGACTGGTATTGCTATTATACTTGACATTTTTGAGAGATACATGTGAGTACATACATGAAATTGTATGCTTCGTGTTAAGGAGGAATTATCTCTTGCAACTTGCAAATGTATTGTGGCATTTTTTATTAAGCCCTTGTGAAATTTACATTTTTCAGATGAGGAGGGGATTGCAAATTCTAAGAAATCACTGGGGTTAGGCCAAGAAGATTGGGATCGCTGGGTCCGTTAGGGCATTCGAAACCATCTGTGCCTTTTAGCATTTTGTTCTATCTATGGTTTATATTTTTGTTTTTTGCCTTGAAATCATGGATGTTTGATAGAATTTCTGGAATTTTTTAGTGTAAAATAGTTTGCTGATTAATTAGTGTTGTATTTTTATTATTATACATGTGCCTTAATTTGAGACGCATATAATTTGGCTTCACAGATTTTAATGTTCATAGATACCAAGTCCTGGGTGATTTCTCAGTTGGTGTTAATTGTGTACCAGCAGGTTTGATAACTTTTTGTTATTACTTGTAAAATTCTAAATGCATCTGATCAGAATGTACCAACATACGGTACTGAATTGCATGATTAAAAACTAAAAGGCAATATAAAGTTATGCTTAACTGGTACCAGCAGGTGCAAAAAAAGGGTACCAGTAACAATTGACAATCCCACATATTTCATTCATTACAAATCTAAAAAACTGAAGATTAAAAGTTACTTTAAATACCAATTAAACTACAGATTTCTAAAAGATTATTATAACTTCAATCTCAGATCCCTATGTCACTATTTTTCTACTTCATTAGGAAATAACAATTTTCTTTCAAAATGTGATTTTTTTTTCGTTATTTCTATATTGGATCTGGGGGCAACGCATTTCACGCATTTCATGATGCATCTATCAATTATCATTTGGAATTAATAATAAGCTATATCTGGCTGGGATTGAGGACTTTGCTAGGAATCTTATTACAAATAACTTCGAAATATCATTTGGTTGCGGATTGGTCCTAGTATAAGTCATCAACTTTATTTGGCATGTCGTTAGTATATTTATTTTAATTGGTTTCCTTCAATATCCTATTACATGTAAAAAACAATATGAAATATATTTTATGTCATCAACTTGACTGTCTATTTATTTATATAAAATTTGTTAAATGTGAAATGCAAATTGCATGCTATTACCACATTTATCATTCATTTTGCATTTTTTGGGTACTTTATTTGGCTTAATTCAACGTGAGTCGCAAAGAATTTGTGAGCGGAAAACTTAATGCCAAGTGTTATTGAATTATGCTTCTTCAAACTTAATTCCAAGTGTTATATATCGAATTATGCTCCTTATTATATAGAGTCCGTGTCCACTCATCTATCTGAGGTGTAATTTAAAAAAAATGGACATCCCATAGTAATTCCAGCCGGGTCTAATTCAATCCGGTGCCTATGAAAACTGTTGGGGGTCTGCTTTGAGATTTGTGCCAAGTTTAAATAACGGTCCAGATTTATCACTTGCACTTCAAATTCTGGGGTGATACGGATTCCATTAGTTATCAGGATTAATATGATGTCGATTTGTAATAAGCAACCGATCGAACATCACAAAAATCTCTACTAAAAATTCTATTTTTATATTGACCATTAAATTTTAACGGGAAGATTCATGAGACAATGATATGACATTATATTAGTATTTGAATCAAAAACCAATTCATTAATTTATCCATCGATATACCAAAAGCAAGCCATTGCTTTAAATATGAAATATAAATAAATTAAAAACTGGAATGTTTTTTTGTTCTTGAAAATTGTTAAAATTATAACATAATAACAATAATAATAATATATAACGATTAATTATTTATAATTCAAAGTAATTTCTATGAGTTCGATCCATTTTATTTTTTGACATTTCATTAGAACAATATCATGTTTCACCTTGGTAGTCACGTTTATTTGTTTCTAGTAATTCAAATTAGTTCATTAAAAAAATTAGAAATTATAAAATGAATGTAGTAAAATTGTAAAAATTATAAAATAAAGAAATAATGTTGTAAAAAGATTATGTGTAAAATAAATAAATTTATTAATTGTGAATTTAATAGCATGAAAAAAAATTATTGCGTTCATAAATTATGACGTCCACCCTTTTTTTATTATTTCCTTTTCGGTTGTTTTAAAATATGGCATTCCACATGAACACCATAAAATTGTGGCGTTTTTCCTATCATCTGAGATTTTACCAATTTGTTCCCGTTTTTAAAAATTCGTATTTATTATTTTCATATTAATAAAAAAATCGGTGTTTCCCCTAAAAATCGTTTTAACTGGCCTTTCGATTTGTTGTGTCATCATTCGTTTAAAGGCGTGACAAAATGGTTCGATCTAGGTGGAGGTAACCGGAATCTATATCCTCTGAGGTAACAGAATATTTATGTTTGGATCACGGCCGTTCAATCGAAATCTGAACCAATTTGGTCTGAGATAAAATGCACAGATCTACTTTAATAGTCGTGCAGATTCTAATTAGATGATCCACATCCAAAGAGAAATATTTGTTACCTTAGGTAAAACTAATTCGAGGTGAACGAACCATAAATTCATCCTTACTATTTCGGAAACAAAAACTATCAATAAATTACCTGTCGAATCAGTTTTTCTATTTGGAACCATAAATGCATGTTCCTTTTGTTTCTTTGAGAGCCCAAAGTACAAACTGTTTGATGTTAATCTTTTACGCTAAAAAAATAAACGGTAGAATATGCATATTACCTTTCATAATATTTAGTATGTGTCATATCATATTGATCAAATAAATAGTGTCATATCTTAAATTTGGGATTCATTTCGCCAACTTGATTTTGGAAAAAAAAAAAAATAACTGTCAATTTCTTTTGGATAATTTGGCGGGAATAAACTATATAGGTGTAAATGGTGGGCAATCAAATTGCTAAGTAACAAGTAAATTACATTTTTCAACAGAAACTTCATGCTTGTTTTAATCTTAGCCGTTCAGATCAGTAAAAATATGAGTAAAAATTAAATCTCAATCGTTGTCGGATTAAGACACTAATAAGTACTTAATAAAAAAAGTAAGGATGATGGACATGCCTAAGGATCGATATATGAGGAGGAACAAATTAAAAAAAAAAAATAATAAAATCATACTGAGTAATAATTTTGTTATGTGAAAGTGTTCTGAAAGGTATCAATTCCAAGAGTGAATAATCATCCTTTGATCTTTTCAATGTTCAATGTTAATTACTTGCATCCTCTTTAGTTCTCATTTACTTTCTCTATGCAACCTTTCAGTTTCTATTGTCAAATACATTGAACTTAACTTGCTATATATATAATGAGCACAACACCTCATGCTCATCACGATATTTAAATAAAAGTCTCCCTCTCTATTCACTCTCTCTCTTCCTGACTCTTCACACTCAGAACAGGAGAGTGGAGGGATCAGTGTCGTCCATTAGGCTGTCATGGTGACTGGGGAAGAAAAAGAGATAGTCACAATTGATACTGACTTACTGAACTGCTCCATTTGCTACGAGCCCTTGTGCCCTCCAGTTAATCAGGTTTATTGTTTCAATATTATGCTATGGAAACTAATCTCCTTTTTTTTTCAGCCCATTTATACTTTCTCCAAAACTAGTGAACAAATTCACCTTCAATATTTGAACGAAATAGACCTAAGTGTGATCTGTTTTTTTTAATTCTCAATTTTGTGCGGATTATGTCCAAATTTATCATCTGTTAAGGCAACAGTTTCCATCTCTAACATTTGATAATAGACAAAAACATAAGATATTTGTGGTTGAGATTGTAAATCCAATAAAATGTAAGTTTAATTTGCAAGCAAGGATTGCCAGTTGAAATTTTTAATTCAATTTGGTACAACTTGAAGCATTTTTGTTTTCACCTTATATTGCAATTTGCAAACGCAAAAACTGAACAAATTCTTGGCAGTGTACGGATGGTCACGTGGCGTGTACCTCCTGCTGGTCTAAACTACAACACAAGTGTCACATCTGCAAGGTTCTGGTAGTGTCTCGCAACATCGCACTCGATAAGATTTTGGAGTCAGTCGATTCATTTGAAGTCGCAAGCCGTTTCCATCAAGGAGTGGAAGAGAGGCAAAGTGTGTGGTCGTTACTGTTTGGGACCATCAAGGGTTTCAGAGTCGCAAGCCGTTACTGTTTTAATAAATGAAAAGATGGATATATTCTCGTCAGACTGAAGAAGATGACCCTCTTTTAGGATGGTTCTATGTAATTGATGTCAGTAATCTTCCTTGTTTTGGAATTCTAGATTAGTCACTCTTGAAATGAAGTTGTCTATTTTGTTTCTTTAAAATAATTTTCTTTGTTTCTCATCAGCATTGGCACTTAATAGTGAACTGGTGTTGTTATATGCTGCTTGCAATTTAGTTATCTAAATTTGAAACTAAGTTTATTATGGTCTTTAATTTGAATCTTCTGGCTTATCGAATAAAGTGTCTGCATTTTCTTATTTTTTTTATTTATGTTTGCTTTATCAAATGAGACTGGTACTGCTATGAGTTTGCCACGTCATGAAGTTTGAAAAGTAAAACGTGGAGTATTAAGTAAGATTTCAGAAGATAGAAAAATAAAAATAATTTACAGAATAAACCTACAACTGCTGTGTTCCAGTGATGATAAGATCCAGCTCTAATTGGACAGTAGTTTATATGTTTACAAACACTTTTGCGGGATCAAATAAATAGCAATCTGATGGCCCCCCTTGAATGATTTTAACAGAAGTACCTTAAATTTGCCAAGTGGCACTTGAGGCACTCTCCATTATATTTAGAAAATTGTCCAAGTGGCACTTGGTTGGTCCAATGTTCATATAACAAATAAAGTTAATAGCGGTATGTATTGTATGTATTTATGGCTATTTGAGAGCTGTTGATGTTTATGAGAAGGTCAACCGATTTTTTTAAAATACCCTCAAAAAATACAAAAATACCCTGTGATTTCAAAAATTTCTAAAAATGCCCCGAGCGCCCCACAGTGGGGCGGTTCTCTTTTTTTTTACTAAAAATTGAGGAGTAATTGAGTAGTGAAATTGTTCATCAATTAATTTTTTTTAATGATTGATATCAAATTGATAATATAAAACTCTGATTAAATGACAGAAAAAAACATAAATATTGTTAGTTCAATTAAAAAAATGAGGAACATTTTTCTTTCATACGGATGTACATAGTTTTATTGTATGATCCGTGTGTGATAAAAGAAATATAATATTTCTCACGTCATCGATCTGTGTCCTCCTGTTGTAATGCATCTCTATCTATTTTTTGTAAGTTATTTCTCTCATTTCTAAAGCAAATGTAGGTTGTACATGTATTTATTTAAGACATTTCTCCTAAACAGACGAGACTAGGACAAGGGATAAGGAAAGAGAAACGATATCTTTTACTGAGAAGGCGAAAAATGACGACGAAATTTCAAACGGCCATAAAACAGCGCTTGAGTGTCTGATTTTAGCAAATAATTATTTTTCAAAATTTAGAATTGCAAAAAAAAAAATAAGAGCCTCAAAACTTGAGTTGAAGTTTCTGATTAAGTTTTTCATTTCTATTTTTCGATTTTTTTGTCATTTACAGTCATTTAGTTTACTATTTTCATTTTAAGATTTTTCCAAAAAGAAAAAGAAAAAGATAACCGCCCGCCAGCGGGGCGTTTACGGCAGTTTTCAAAATAAAAAAAACTGAGGACATTTTTGTTAATTTTTATTTAATGGAGGGTATTAATAAAAAAAATTGGGATGGTCAATAAATACAAAAAAATTAGGATCATATTGTATCCATACTAGTTCCATCGGGAACGGTCCGATGTCTGGTTGGAGTCTTCTGATTCGTATTATGATTCGTGCAGACAATATCAAGATTCAGGCTTATCAAGTGCGTATGAATCTTGATGCTAATCGGATGGCTCCAACTGGACATCGGACCGAATTTGATCAGATGCCCATCGAACCGCCCTCTATCCATCCTAATTCTGGAATGCATGTACCTTTCTTTTTTCCTAGTTAACATTATTACCCACTCAAAGCTCAGTTTTCTGATCGACTACTAACTATAATTTACCCTTCCTCAAATTAATTTAAATCTAACACCTTATAATTAGGAATGAGTTTAGTATGTAGTGACTTAATGCTAGTAATTCGGTTTAAGAATTTTGATTTATGGATTGAGCCCGACAGTTTTATGGTTGGAAAAGAAAAAGAATGAGTTCACATTTATCAAATTCAAATTCGTTATGCTAATCAAATCAGTTAATGGGATTGAATCACCTGCCCACCGGTGGGGATTGAAGGACTAAAACATTCGATATATCATGCAATCTAGACTGTCTGATTCGCATCTTACGGGCCAGATCATATCTTATCAGCGGAATGTGAGTGAACGGACATTGATCAGATCCTCTGCTGTTCGAATTAATAGATGAGAATATCTTTATTGCTTTTGATTCAACGATGAAAATAAGGCACACAACAGTAACCAGGTAGATATATGTGAATTTAGTGAATCAATTAATAAGCATCCTTGTAAATTGTCGTGCAGTTACATTTCAGCAAACTATTGGATCTGAATTACTTCATGTTTGTAGTTTGTTCGATTTTAAGCAACAAAATAAGCAATTTTAGGCTTTAGTTTTTGAACATTCAAGATACTTTTGTTGAAATCATTCAAGGGTGACCATCAGATTGCTATTTATATGATCCCCTCCCGAAGTATTTGTAAATTGTACCTCTCTTTGGAGCTGGAACACAGTTGTATTTTTTTTTTTTTTATGAAAACCTCCTTGGCATACAGCAGTTGTATTTTAATTCTGTTTTAAAAAAAATTCTATGTTCTGAACTCTTACATGGTACTCTTCTAACTTTTCAAACTTCGTAGCAGTACTAGTCCTATGTGCAGCTCTTCAAGGATATATTAAATAACACTGAAATCAATCCTATTTCAGTAATTGGATGAAGCAAACATAAATATAAAATAGGAATATACAGACACTTTATTTGATAAGCCAGAAAATTCAAGTTCTAAGATGATAGTCGTGAGTGTCATTTATACTCTTTTTTTCACGACATGGACATGGTGATATTCAAATATGTACTCCCATCTCAGCAACAGCAACGCCGGTCACGAATTCCATTGAAGCAGTGCAATACCAAATTCCATATCCAATTTGCACCAATTAGAAAGTTTAGACCTCTCTCACAACTCTTTGACAGGAGAAATACCGAGAGAGCTGATTGAACTAACCTTCCTAACATGCTTCTCTATGGCTTATAACGACTTATCTAGTCCTACATTAGGTGTAAAAGCACAATTTATTTGATCTGGTAAGAGCAGCTATGAAGGCAACCAGAATCTCTGTGGGCCTCCCCTTCCTAAAAGTTGTGTTCCTACTCTTGACACAACACAGCCTTCGCCCAATGAAATGAGTGATGACAAAAGGTATGAAGGCACTAGTTTTTTCATATTGCTTGGTTCTTTCTCTCTTTTCTTTGTCGTCAGTTTTTGGGGCTTCATGGTTGTTCTTTATTTCAAGAGAAATTGGCGGTATGCTTTGTTTACTTTGGTGGACCACTATGGTGATATGATATATGTGAAGGTTGTCCTTTCGACTAGAAAGATTGGACCTGCTCCAACTGAAGGGTGTAGTTGAGGGATCATTTTTTCAATTTCGAAGGATATGTTGTATTATATATTTCCTGAATATGTACCTAATATTTATATATGATGTATTGTGAATCTTATGAACTTTTGTCTTGAAAAAATATATAAGACAACTTTCACATGTTTATTTTATGCTGATGCATTTTTTACGAATTTCTCAAGTGCCCTATAATTTTCATTACTTGTAAACTTGGGACCATTATGTGTGATATTATGTATAGTATGAAATATTATATGATTCTATACACAATCCTCGGTTGAACAATAATCCCAACACTAAGACCCAAACTAAAAATGGAGGACGAGCCTGATTTGAGCTGGAGTTCCAATAAACAGTCCATATAAGGCCCAAAATTGGAAGGGAGGAAAACAAAATGAGTTGATGGTTTGGTAATGAAACATGCTATGACACTTCAAAGATACTTTTACTAGTCAGAATGAAGTTATGTTGAAAGATACCTTGACAAGTCAAACTAAAGTTAGAAGGAAATCTTTTATACAGAACAAAAAGAAAGTTGGTCTTGGTCTCCCTTCTCTTATTATTTTTATTTTATCAGAGTTAAATTGGCCGCGTTGAATATTCCGATCAAATAAATATTCATTTTTTCCAAGCCTGTAGATCAAACTTGTACCAAAACCTTCACTAGTTCAGGATTTGAGTTGCGATTATTTTAAGTCGAGTCTTCAACAACATCTGTTTGGACTAGGTATATGTCATAATTTACATTGTTTATTTTCTTTTTCTTTTTTTTTATGAAGTGGCAGGGCTGCCAAAATTTTTATTGAATAGAAATATTTACAAGCTCCCTACTTTGGAGGGGATCCAGAGCTACTTACAAGTGCATGGTATTAATTATTTTCTTATATTGCAAGTATATATGTATCACATCTAAGATTTATTATACATGGAATATATATTCTCCTTAATATATATTATCATACAACAACTACAGTCAAACCATACCCATGCACAGTTTCACCACTTCCTACTTTGGCAATCACATTCTTAATTTGCATCCACCATTTCTTTGGCAATTAATCACATTTCTTTGGAGAATTTTGGCAATGAGGAGCTGTCCTTTCTCCGGGGGGGCTGTAATTTGAAAATTTGAATAAGAGTCAGTAAAATAATGAAACTCTTAATCTCTAGGCTACAAGCACACATTTATCATTTTATGAGAGGGGCTAGACTATATAAAAACTTAAAAAAAATAAACCCTAAACCCCACTTATCTCCATCTAGGGGTGTCAATGACACCCTTTTATCCGTTTACCCGAAACATATCGTATATGAAAAGACGGGTAAGGGTAAGATTTTTTTTTCGTAAACTTATCGGGTACAGGGAAGGGTAATTATATATCTTTTTTCGTTATCTTACCCGTTATCCTATAGAATAATTTTGAAAATGACATTATATATATAGATATATATTTATATGAAGATAATACGTGATATAATAAAGTTTTGTATTTTACTAAATTTTCATAATACAAATTAGTTGTATTTATTATTATTTTTTCTTATCTTGAAAAATATTTTATCGAAAGCACAAATCAAGATGTCAATGACACTTTTTTATCCGTTTACCATAACAAGTACGGGTATTAAAAAAAATGGATAAGGGTAAATATTTTTTTTTCCGTTATCATAACAGGTATGGGTATGAAAATGTCTCCACCCCAACCCATATCGTACCCTTTGTCATCCCTTCCATCAATTTGGAAAGATTTTTCTGATCCCGTTATTCCGGTCAAGAAATTCTGAGGTTGGTCTTTTATTATTTTCCTCGGAGCTCCTGCACAGGAAGAGCTCATCACCATAACCAACACAATGGAGACTATGACAACCTTCATTCTGCATGTGAAGCAAAGTAATGTTAACTTCTGGAATAAATTAATTGCTGGTACAAACACATGAAATGAAGAATAAGGATTTATACAAATTGCTTTTACCTTAATTAGAAGTACTTCCGAAGGATCCAAGAGCTCGTCTTATTCTATTTCCTTGATGTCAGAAATGTGAACTACTCATCCTATTTATAATGAATTGGGCAAATTGCACTAGCTAGCTATGATGTGGAGCATTTAAGAGATCAATTGCATGCTCAATTTGTTTTAATTGCTACATATATGAATCATGATAATGAGAAAAAAAATTCTTACCTATTTGTAGCTAGGTTCAAATTAATCGTGGTACACTTGTAACATTGATTGATATCCACTTATGAATCCACTTGTGGATCCACTTGCATGTGAATCTGAAATTATCTTAAATTTGGTACACAAATTTCATTTACTCGGCAATTTCGTAATTTAGAAATAGTAAGGATAACCATTTTTACATGTATTGCGCTATCTAACATCGTCACAGCAAAAGTCATTTTTAAGAAAATTGAAAGAGTAAAGCTATCTCGTGATCGATGTGCTCACTAATTTCAAAAATCTATCAGATTGGCTTCAAACGACGAATCTAAATAGTTGAAAATGATATACTTCACGAGTGAGGTGTGTACAAGCAAAATTTTGAAATTTTCGGATTCATTTAGTATAAAACCAAGCGGTCAAAACAATAAAGTTTTATAAGTTATTTTAATCCATTCATTTTTCATCATTATTTTATAAGTCATTTAGTCCTTACTTATATGTGCTTGGCATTGGCCCTCACCCTCAGCATGGCAGCTTAGCGAACACCACTGATCCCTTCGTTGTCTCCTGTTCGGTTATATATATATATAGAGTCCGGCTAATGTCATAACGTTATAATTTCAGACTAAGTTATAACGAGTCAGTTTTTGCGATTTCAAAGTCCAAACAATCGATCCGAACCGCTCTACATGATCTCCATATTAAAATGGGCTTGTATACCAAATTTTATATTTTTTGGAATTTTTTTGCTATTCTTTTAGATAGGTACAAAATCACTGTTTTGAATGGTTCAGAATTATCTAAAAACAGTGATTTTGTACCTATCTAAAAAATAGTAAAAAAATTTCCAAAAAATATAAAATTTGGTCACCAAGCCCATTCTAATATGGAGATCATGTTGAGCGGTTCGAATCGACTGTTTGGACTTTGAAATCGCAAAAACTGACTTGTTATAACTTAGGCTGAAATTATAACGTTATGACATTAGCCGTACTCTATATAGAGAGAGAGAGAGACGAGTCTTTTTTTCTCAAGTGAAAATTTTGAAAGGAATAATTTGAATCTCAGAAAAAAAAAACATCCTAGTGTTGGATATGAAACGAGTTCAATGCAGATATCTAGTGACTTTATAGCTGAAAAGGAAGGAAGAAGATCCAACGCCTGGCTCGAAAATATTTCAACAAAATCTCAGTTTTCTTACATCTTTTTACAGAAATTGTCACATCGCTTTAAAATTTACAGAACCGTCTTGCTCAAAATGTTGTTCAAGTGGTAGACTAATAATTCCAGGAGGTAGACATTTTGCTGAATCAGGAGTAGGCACAACTATCAAATTTTATTGGGTTTAAAAATAATTCACAAATGAGGAGTAAGCACTTAACTACCCCTGAACCTTTTTGGATCTGCCCTTGTCTGCACTTAACAATATTAAATGAGTGATAGACAAGAAGAGTGATAGGGATTTATTTACTTATAATGAGAATAAAAAGATAAAGTTATATGAATTTTTTTATGATTTACAAAGAATAAATATGATATTTGCAATTTCATAAAAAACTGTAGTAGACTGATTTTGTATCACTTGAAATTTTATTTCTCTATATAGAGATGTAATGAAAATTTTAATTATAGAATTACTTCTCTAATTTTTTAGAATGGCCAAGGTGGTGAGCTCATCTCAGCTTCTTTCTTCTTGTCTTAACTTGGTTCAAAAAAAAAATATACGGAGAATAAACTTATGAAATAATTATGATGATAAAAAAATATTTATCAAGACGCTGTGTACCTTTTGTCGAATCAAAAATTTGTAAAAACGTTAGGTATTGATCTTACTCGTGCTCTTCTCCCTTGTTGTGTACCTCTTGTTTGGATCTTTTCTTTCTAAAAAAAAAATCCTATTAATTATATTTAATATTAGCATTATTAAAAAAAAAAAAATTAGGAAAAGAAGGAATCAAAATTTTCATAAAACCTTATTAGGTGTTGGGTTTCTGATTTATTGTTCACATTTTCAGGGCCTTTTCATGAGATTCAAAGTATTTTAAAATAAACAAATAGCACAGTATGACACTATATATGCATAGCACTCTGGTCCAACTCTCACTATAAAATAATAAATTATATATCTCTGCTCTATATTCTATTTTTTGGTGGACAAAATAGTGCATATGGGTAGGATGACAATCTACTATTTTTGGAAAAAAGAAATAAAGATGAATTGACGCTTCATCATTACTTTTGACTGTGACGTCAGCTCTTATAAATTTTGACTGTAAATCAATTAACTTCAAATTGATATAAACTTTGAGTTGTCTATAGTTAATTTGAATTGTATTTATGTCAATGTAATTTTTTTTTTCAATTTGTCCACTTATATTTGGTTCTTGAGTTCGAATAAAAATCATGTCAAAATTGTTGTCTATGTATTGTTTATATATGCATTTAATAATATGATTGAGTGATAAACACGGAGAAGGGTAGAATTTTTTTTATTTAGAATAAAAAAAATTGCAAAAAAATTGTGCCATTTGTATTATTGGATGTGGTAAAGAATAGTATAGTTTGTTACACGAAATTAGGAGGATAGTTAAGCATAGAACTCATGGTTACATGATTAGTGATTTAGATCACGTGTCATGACTTATCATAATCAATTCAAGTTTTCACGTTACGTACCGTTCAATATTATGAGAAATAGTTAACGCGCATAAATAGTCGTAATACGTTAGTCATGTCGTGACCACACATGATGTTATTGGTCATGATTAATATTTTTTTATAGTTTAAGTTAGTTTAGTGAAAAAATTGAAAATGTAGGAAATTAAGAACCAAGGAACATGGAGAACTATTTGTTTTCTTCATGTGTAAAAATTTTACTTTGTGATTTCACTTAATCAAAACCTGACGTAATTACGCTTGATAAATAAACAATCAAAATTTATTACAAGAAGTGTGTGCATGCAGTTTTGAAGGTTTATAAAGTTTGAACATATATATGGGAGCGGCTAAGTTGCTACCGGCAGCATTTCGGAGAGGTGCTTACGAGGGTATATCTTGCAATTTGATGTTCGAACAACAAATTCAAACCGTTAGATGTTCAATCTATATTAAAATCTACTTGGAGACCAAATTTTTCATTTTTTGGAATTTTTTTACTATTTTTTAAGCTGGTTTGAAAACCGCTGTTTTTATTAAATTTCTGAAGCATTGAAAACAGCGGTTTTCAAATCAGCTTAAAAAATAGTAAAAAAATTCCAAAAAATGTAAAATTTGGTCTCGAAGTATATTTTAATATAGATTGAACATCTAACGGTTTGAATTTGTTGTTTGAACATCAAATTGCAAGATATGCTCCCGTAAGCACCTCGGCCGAAATGCTTCCGGAAGCAAATTAGCCATACTCCATATATATTTCTTGTTGCAATATATGGTACAAGGAGAGTGTATGGAGAGTGTGTTGTATCATTTCCTAATTATTATAAGCATAGAGATTGTACGTTCTGGATTTGAACCTCTGTAATCATCGGAAAATATTGATTGTGATGCGAGTCATTTACACAAAGAGATCAACTAATATATTTTTCTTGCTTGTCAATGTGCCACATACGATCGATGGACAATAATTAATTCTGTTATGGTACTAGAGTAGTCTTATTTATGAGCACCGTCACATTGCACTTGACTACAGTTAAGGTGGTCACTTCACTCCACTTAGTTATTTACATTTCTTTTAATTTATTTAATCACCGGTCGAATAAAATCTAACAGTCTTGATTAAGTGTGATTGATCACATGATCATAATCATGTTTCGTGTCGTACTCTATCATTTTTTTTTTTGGTTAAAAAGACCGAGTACTAGTTTCATTAAAAACGAAAATGTTACTTAGTACTCTATCATTTCTATTGAAGAGATATAGAATATGACACGCAAATTATGGCACGTAACCAGCACGCTTGTCGCACCATATAGTGAGAGATCATTAGAACATGACTTTTTATATCCTGCTTTTGAGCTCTGAAAAAATTCTAGGAAAAACCCAGCAGTAATCTCTTTTTACATAAACAGTGTCAAGTCTATTATATATGCAATGTGACTTCCAAACTGACTTTGCATAAACAGGAAGCAGGTTCCAGTCAGTGTGGACTGGCATTCACATAGAGAGGTAATGCAATTGCATGGGGGATCTTCCAACAGATGAAGGATTTCAAGTGTGTACACACCTTAGGAATTTTATCTAGTAGGCAAAAAATAAACTATTATTAAATTATTATTAATTTTTTTAATAAAATTAAAATTGTCAACACACCCTTTCTTCAAAACGAAGATATTTTTATTTCTAAATAATTCGGTAAAAAATCATGTTAAAATAACTTTCATACTAACTAGCATGAAAGTTTTTTTTTTTAAGTTTTTTTTTTTTGAGAACCTGGCAGTAGCTGTCATGTGAATTGCATTAAATAGACGGAGTTTACAGCTGTTCAATACAAGTGATATACTTCCCATCTGTAGCAGATCCCCCCTTATTCTTTGAACCCCGCTACAGTGGCATGCATCCCATATTAGTACGCTAGTACAACACTACAGATTAGTGAAATAATTGCAACTTTCACTGAGCTTTGCTTGGATAATCATCAGCAGTACTTAAGCCATAACTTCATCTCCTGCACGCACCTTGATGCCAATGTTCTAGCATTCACCCGCTGATCTCTGAATATAATAGCGTTTCTATTTTTCCAAATTAGCCAAGTGGTGCAGATAAACCTGGAGGCCGGGGCCCATTCTTTTTTCTGCATTTTACCCTGTATTTGTACCATATTCCAGGAGCTGATCCAGATATTCTGTACTGTTCCTGCTATACTCATCAGCGGTGATTGTAATATGTGGCCTATGTGAAATAGAAGGTGCAGTGCGTATTCAGCAGGACAATTCATACAGCAAATACAGTGCGAGTTACCGAAACAGTTTGAGTGGTTGGGAGGCGATTTTCCGAACCCTAGCCACCAGCCCACATCCCCCCTCCTCTCTCTCCATCCACCCATCTCCGTTTCTCATCCATGTCTCAGAGTCGTCCACTCCGCACCAGCACAGCACCCCTCCTTTCACCCTTGCCCACCCACGCGTCAAGTTTTCCACTCCCGTCAGTACAGTAACCTCTCCGTCTCCCTCTATTTTCTCCGGTATCTCTGGGCGACTTGGTAATCGGAGGCTCCGATTTCAAGGGAGAGGGACAACCCTAGATTGGCACCTCCTTAGCTCTAAACCGGTTACACCCAAACCCTAGGAACGGTTAGGAGAGGCTGCGGTGCTTGCCGGCCTCCCCCACCCGCCACCATACTAAAAAAAAAAAAAAAAAACGAGATGCCTCATCCAGCTAATGCAGTGAATGGCAGAGGAGATTGGCAACCGGTTGCAATGGGTAGCTAGATGCTGTGAGGTTAGATTTTGTGTTATGTTGTTAGATGTTTTGATGTATGTTAATGATCTAGATGATGGGTTGTTAGATGTTGATGTGTTGATGTTGTGGTAGATGTGATCGATGGATGTAATTTTATTTTATTTAATGAATTATACTTGACAGCCGCTGTCAAGATTTCCAAAAAAAAAATGTAAATGTATGAAAACATTAAATCATAATTGAAAAAAATAACAGTTAAAATTTTCACTATAATATGTGATTTACACAATTTTTGCTATAACTCAAAAAGTAATTTGACTCGCTACATGTTAAAAATGGGTGATGATATTGACACAATAAATTTTTTTATTAACACAACAAATTCAAATTTTTTACTTGTGTGGACAAATATGTCCTTACTTCAATTCTCTCTAGATACCATATCTATTTTAGGATGAACTTTCTTTATATTAAAGATCACTGATTATTTATTTTATTTCCATAACTAAACGTCTAGTACTTTAGTAAAATCTTTAAGGGAATGTTTCATTTTTCAAATTTGAGAAGTATAGCAACAAAAATTTAAGGGAAGTGCTATAGTAAGGTCATCTTTTGTGATTTTGAGAGCTAAGATAATATTTTTACCTAAATGCCAATTTTGTCCTTTCACTTTTCTCTCTCACTCATTTAATAAAATAACTAATAAGGAAATAACTCCAAAGAAAAGTTCCCTTCCTTAGATGAAACAAATATGTATCCTTCTCCCTCTCCTTGCTTAGATTTGTTGCAAATTTTTCATTATTTAATTTTCCACAAAGATGTGCATGTTTCTAAGTCCCTCATTATATTATTTTCATATTACTCCTTGTAATGTTTATGTCGAATATATATGTATTAATGTAAAAATGGAAAGAAATTAAATTCAATTTTAAGAAAACTACAAATTAGATGCTTGGATGCTTATGCATATTCATTTTATCTATTAGACCCACTAATTTCATTGTATAGCATGATTGATAACATATTATTATTGTTAAGAATGCAATCGGATGGAAAAGAAAGAGGAAAAAATTACATAATGGTTAAAGGACAAGATTCCTATTCATTTCGACGTATGAAAAATCAAAGCACTCATTTCGAGTATGTTTCAAACAAAATCCTTAAAACATCTAGCTACATTAAATAATAAGATCTGTTTGGAGTTTTGCGATGTGATTAAATAATTCCAATTATTGATCTATTGTCAGTTTGATTCGAATACCGACTACGTCATAGTAATTTTGAGTTGTCGTTACAATCCAATTTGAAATTTTGAATGTCTCGCTATCAGGAAACCGGACTTCTCTATAATCTGTGTTTTTTTATTAATATGATTGATTTGGATATTGTTAATGGTTATTAGATTATGATGACATATTTCACGAGATAAATGGTCTGAAGTTGGATTTGATTGTGATGAGATTATGTGTTATGAGAATATGGGAATCACCTGTGGCATGGATTCCAAATGTTTGAATACTGTGTGACTTGTTTTATGAATAACCTAGATTTAGGTGCTATCGCCTGTTAATATGCATGTATAATTGGAATGGTTGTTAAACTAAGCCAATATAGATAAGTGCGTTGTTAAATAACCGGTTAATGAGTTTTGTAGCTGACTTTGTTTTGTTATTTTTGTTTTGCTTCTATTGATGACGTAGGTTGACGGGCCAAAAAAATACAAAAATACTATTATAATCACGCTCCATATGATCAAAATTTGAGGTGTAACACTCCTCCCAGAACCATAGCTTCACTCTTTAAATAAAATACATATAGATGACAAGTCTGACAAGTCCTATATATTCCGATGACAGCGTCCAAATGACAGCTGGTTCGGGCATATCATGCAAGACATCTTCAAAATTAAAACATCCAGCTAGTTTGACTCTTAGTTGTTCGAACAGCACGAATGTATCTGTTTATAAATTGAGAGGGATTGATTGTATATTTAATTTGATCTCCTCAGTGCTTTTATTTTTATTTTTTTCGTAAATCACTCAAAGAAACACGGATTTAGATATCTAAAACTCGGCAACCAATTCAAAAGTATTAGAAAACAATTGCACATGCAAAAACGTAGTGATCATAAACATACACAACAAGAATTTCGGGCTTCCCCGAGAAAGAAAAAAAGGTCAATGCCGAGGTATTTGCCTCGTACGTAGACCACTACGACGTTATCACCTCACAATTACTACCCTCCATATTGTTCCCGTAGCGGATAATACTATCGCCGAGGATTTCACGTGAATACGTATACCCATGAAGCTCCCTTCCCTTCCTTTGTTTTATTACTTTCAGAAAAAATATTACAAAGTATTTTTTAGATGCCTTCATTCATGAGCAGCACACCTTCATATATCCTCTATTTCAAAACATAGAAAGTCATACAAGATATAGAAAGTAATATTCACCCTAACAAATCTAATCACAATCTCTATCAATTAGGCAGCAGCGGCATATAAGGTAATACCAATTGCCTCTTCATGTTGTTGCTGATATCAACATATTTGATTGCCCAAATAATATTACTTCATTCATCTAAAGATCCTGTAGATATTCAATCGTGTCATGGTGCCTATTCTGACAGTCTTGGTCTCCTTTCTCTTATTATTTTTATTTTATCAGAGTTAAATTGGCCGCGTTGAATATTCCGATCAAATAAATATTCTTTTTTCCAAGCCTGTAGATCAAACTTGTACCAAAACCTTCACTAGTTCAGGATTTGAGTTGCGATTATTTTAAGTCGAGTCTTCAACAACATCTGTTTGGACTAGGTATATGTCATAATTTACATTGTTTATTTTCTTCTTCTTTTTTTATGAAGTGGCAGAGCCTGCCAAATTTTTTATTGAATAGAAATATTTACAATCTCCCTACTTTGGAGGGGATCCAGAGCTACTTACAAGTGCATGGTATTAATTATTTTCTTATATTGCAACTATATATGTATCACATCTAAGATTATTATACATGGAATATATATTCTCCTTAATATATATTATCATACAACAACTACAGTCAGCCATACCCACACAGTTTCACCACTTCCTACTTTGGCAATCGCATTCTTAATTTGCATCCATTTCTGAGGCAGGATGACTGCATGAAACACATCCTGACTGTTTGGAATTTTGGCCATGGCAATGAGGAGCTGTCCTTTCTCCGGGGGGGCTGTAATTTGAAAATTTGAATAAGAGTCAGTAAAATAATGAAACTCTTAATCTCTAGGCTACAAGCACACATTTATCATTTTATGAGAGGGGCTAGACTATATAAAAACTTTAAAAAAAAAAAAACCCTAAACCCCACTTATCTCCATCTAGGGGTGTCAATGACACCCTTTTATCCGTTTACCCGAAACGTATCGTATACGAAAAGACGGGTAAGGGTAAGATTTTTTTTTCGTAAACTTATCGGGTACGGGCAAGGGTAATGATCTTTTTTCGTTATCTTACCCGTTATCCTATAGAATAATTTTGAAAATGACATTATATATATAGATATATATTTATATGAAGATAATACGTGATATAATAAAGTTTTGTATTTTACTAAATTTTCATAATACAAATTAGTTGTATTTATTATTATTTTTTCTTATCTTGAAAAATATTTTATCGAAAGCACAAATCAAGATGTCAATGACACTTTTTTATCCATTTACCCGACCCGTACCGTATTCAAAAAAACGAATAAGGGTAAATATTTTTTTCTGTTATCATAACGGGTATGGGTAAGAAAATGTCTCCACCCCGACCCATCAATTTGGAAAGATTTTTCTGATCCCGTTTTTCCGGTCAAGAAATTCTGAGGTTGGTCTTTTATTATTTTCCTCGGAGCTCCTGCACAGGAAGAGCTCATCACCATAACCAACACAATGGAGACTATGACAACCTTCATTCTGCATGTAAAGCAAAGTAATGTTAACTTCTGGAATAAATTAATTGTTGGTACAAACACATGAAAAGAAGAATAAGGATTTATACAAATTGCTTTTACCTTAATTAGAAGTACTTCCGAAGGATCCAAGAGCTCGTCTTATTCTATTTCCCTGATGTGAGAAATGTGAACTACGCATCCTATTTATAATGAATTCGGCAAATTGCACTAGCTAGCTATGATGTGGAGCATTTAAGAGATCAATTGCGTGCTCAATTTGTTTTAATTGCTACATGAATCATGATAATGAGAAAAAAAATTCTTACCTATTTGTAGCTAGGTTCAAATTAATCGTGGTACACTTGTAACATTGATTGATATCCACTTATGAATCCACTTGTGGATCCACTTGCATGTGAATCTGAAATTATCTTAAATTTGGTACACAAATTTCATTTACTCGGCAATTTTGTAATTTAGAAATAGTAAGGATAACCATTTTTACATGGTATTGCGCTATCTAACATCGTCACAAAAGTCATTTTTAAGAAAATTGAAAGAGTAAAGCTATCTCGTGATCGATGTGCTCACTAATTTCAAAAATCTATCAGATTGGCTTCAAACGACGAATCTAAATAGTTGAATATGATATACTTCACGAGTGAAGTGTGTACAAGCAAAATTTTGAAATTTTCGGATTCATTTAGTGTAAAACCAAGCGGTCAAAACAATAAAGTTTTATAAGTTATTTTAATCCATTCATTTTTCATCATTATTTTATAAGTCATTTAGTCCTTATGCGTTTGGCATTGGCCCTCACCCTCACCCTCAGCATGGCAGCTTGGCAAACACCACTGATCCCTTCGTTGTCTCTTGTTCGGATATATGAGTTGGCTACAGTGCTACGCGTAGCATAGAGGGCCTCCGTGCTACGGTTCAATATTTGAGTTTTCAAAATCTTAATTGTCGATCCGAACCGTTCAACAATATCTCCATATGAATATGTACCTGCAAACAAAATTTTACATTTTTTAGAATTTTTTTACTATTTTTTGAGATAGGTATAAAATCACTTAATCTGAATGGTACAGAATTTTAGATCAAGTGATTTTCTACCTATCTAAAAAAATAGTAAAAAAATTCTAAAAAATGTAAAATTTGGTTTGCATGTACATATTCATATGGAGATCATGTTGAACGGTTCGGAACAACCGTTAGGATTTTGAAAACTCAAATATTGAGCCGTAGCACTGAGGCCTCTATGCTACGTATAGCATATTAGCCATATTATATATATATATAAGTCCGGTTAGCGTCCAAACGTTTGGATAGAGGCCTATATCCAAACATTTCATTTTTGTGATTTCAAAGTCCCAAAAGTTGATCTGAAGCGCTTAACATGTTCTCCATATTAAAATGTGCTTGGAAACTAAATTTTACATTTTTTGGAAATTTTTTGCTATTTTTTTAGAATTTTTGAAAATCGTTGTTTTGATAAAATTTTTATTATTTTTTTTCCATATCAAAATAGGGATTTTATAAAATTCTAAAAAAATAGCAAAAAATTTCCAAAAAATGTAAAATTTAGTTTCCAAGCACATTTTAATATGAAGAACATGTTGAGCGCTTCAGATCGACTTTTGAGACTTTGAAATCGCAAAAATGAAACGTTTGGATATAGGCCTTTATCCAAATATTCGGACGCTAGCCAGACTCTATATATATATAGAGAGAGAGAGAGAGGCTAGTCTTTTTTCTTAAGTGAAAATTTTGAAATGAAGAATTTGAATCTCATATAAAAAAAACATCCTAGTGTTGGATATGAAACGAGTTCAATGCACATATCTAGTGACTTTATAGCTGAAAAGGAAAGAAGAAGATCCAACGCCCGGCTCGAAAATATTTCAACAAAATCTCGGTTTTCTTACATCTTTTTACAAGAATTGCCACATCGCTTTAAAATTTACAGAACCGTCCTGCTCAAAATGTTGTTCAAGTGGTAGACTAATAATTCCAGGAGGTAGACATTCTGCTGAACCAGGGGTAGGCACAACTATCAAAAATAATTCACAAATAAGGAATAAGCATTTGACTACCCCTGAACCTTTTTGGATCTGCCCTTGTCTGCACTTAACAATATTAAATGAGTGATAGACAAGAAGAGTGAGATGGATTTATTTATTTATAATGACAAAAAAAAGATAAAGTTATATGAATTTTTTTTATGATTTACAAAGAATAAATATGATATTTGCAATTTCATAAAAGTACATACATAAATTTTGTGCTATAGCCTATTTATATTATATACTTGCAAATTTGTATATTTGTTGTATGATAATGGGAGCACAAGTAAACTATAGGATTCGTCATTTCTCTGTGCAAAACATTTTTTCTTGTAAAACTGTAGTAGACTGATTTAATTTGTATCACTTGAAATATTATTTCTCTATATAGAGATGTAATGAAAATTTTAATTATAGAATTACTTCTCTAATTTTTGAGATAGTGAGCTCGTCTCAGCTTCTTTCTTCTTGTCTTAGCTTGGTTCAAAAAAAAAAATATACTGAGAATAAACTTATGAAATAATTATGATGATAAAAAATTATTTATCAAGACGTTGTGTACCACTTGTCAAATCAAAAAATTGTAAAAACGTTAGGTATTGATCTTACTCGTGCTCTTCTCCCTCGCCTCTTGTTTGGATCTTTATCTTTATAAAAGAAAAATCCTATTAATTTTATTTAATATTAGCATTATTAAAAAAATCTTTTTTTTTAGGAAAAGAAGGAATCAAAATTTTCATAAAAAACCTTATTAGGTGTTGGGTTTCTGATTGATTGTTCACATTTTCAGGGCCTTTTAATATTTCTTGAGATTCAAAGTATTTTAAAATAAACAAATAGCACAGTATGACACTGTATATGCATAGCACCCTAGTCCAACTCTCACTATAAAATAATAAATTATATATCTCTACTCTATATTCTATTTTTTGGTGGACAAGAGAGTGCATATTGGTAGGATGACAATCTACTATTTTTGGAAAGAAGAAATAAAGATGAATTGACGGTTCATCATTACTTTTGACTGTGACGTCAGCTCTTATAAATTTTGACTGTAAATCAATTAACTTCAAATTGATATAACTTTGAGTTGTCTATAGTTAATTTGAATTCTATTTATGTCAGTCTATTTTTTTTTTCAATTTGTCCAGCTATATTTGGTTCTTGAGTTCGAATAAAAATCATGTCAAAATTGTCGTTTATGCATTTTTTATATGAGGAGGGATCAGATTACACAGTTTTTTTTGACACATTTTGGCACCTACCATTTTCAAAGTCCAAATAGTCGATCCAAACCGTTCAACATGATGGATATATTAAAATGTGTTTGGAGATCAAATTTTACATTTTTTTGAATTTTTTTACTATTTATTATGATGGTTACAAAATCATTGTTTTCAGACCATTGAAAAATAGTGATTTTGTAACCATCTTAATAAATAGTAAACAAATTCAAAAAATGTAAAATTTGATCTCCAAGCACGTTTTAATATGGTGATCATGTTGAACGGTTCGGATCGACTGTTTGGATTTTGAAATCGCAAAATTAACTTATAAAAAAACAGTGGCAAGATATGTCAAAAAAAAAGGTGTAATTGGATCCCTCCTCTTTTTATATATGCATTTAATAATATGATTAAGTGATAAACAGGGAGAAGGGTAGAATTTTTTTATTTAGAATAAAAATAATTGCAAAAAAATTGTGCCATCTGTATTATTGGATGTGGTAAAGAATAGTACAGTTTGTTACATGAAATTAGGAGGATAGTTAAGCATAGAACTCAAGGTTACGTTATTAGTGATTTAGATCACGTGTCATGGCTTATCATAATCAATTCAAGTTTTTCCGTCACGTACCGTTCAATATTATGAGAAATAGTTAATGCACATAAATAGTTGTAATACATTAGTCATGTGGTGACCACACATGATGTTATTGGTCATGATTAACTATTTTTTATAGTTTAAGTTAGTTTAGTGAATAAATTGAAAATGTAGGAAATTAAGAACCAAGTAACATGGAGAACTGTTTGTTTTCTTCATGTGTAAAAATTTTACTTTTTGACACCGATGTGATTTCACTTAATCAAATCCTGACGTAATTACGCTTGAAAAATAAACAATCAAAATTTTATAAAAGAAGTGTGTGCATGCAGTTTTGAAGGTTTATAAAGTTTGAACATATATATTTCTTTGCCGAGTAGAACTAGGGTGCTCCTAAGCTCACCAAGCCCTTCCGTAAGCGCGACTCTAAAACCTATCAAATTGACTTCAAACGACATTTTCAAACTGTTAGATGTTCAATCTATATTAAAATGTGCTTGGAGACCAAATTTTACATTTTTTGGAATTTTTTTACTATTTATTAAGATGGTTTGAAAATCGCTGTTTTCCAATGGTGCAGAATTTTAATAAAAACAACGATTTTCAAACCATCTTAATAAATAGTAAAAAAATTTCAAAAAATGTAAAAATTGGTCTCCAAACACATTTTAATATAGATTGAACATCTAACGGTTTGAAAATGTCGTTTGAAATCAATTCGATAGGTTTTAGAGTCGCGCTCACGAAGGGCTTGGTGAGCTTAAGAGCACCTAGTTCTACTCTTCTTTGCCACTACTATGTACGCCTTCCCACTTGTTGCAATATAGTACAAGGAGAGTGTATGGAGAGTGTGTTGTATCATTTCCTAATTATTATAAGCATAGAGATTGTACGTTCATGGATTTGAACCTCTGTAATAATCGGAAAATATTAACTGTGATGCGAGTCATTTACACAAAGAAATCAACTGATATATTTTTCTTGCTTTTCAATGTGCCACAGACGATCGATCGACAATCATTAATTCTCTTATGGTACTAGAGTAGGCTTATTTATGAGCATCGTCACATTGCACTTGACTACTGTTAAGGTGGTCACTTCACTCCACTTAATTATTTAGATATCTTTTAATTTATTTAATCACCAGTCGAATATAATCTAACGGTCTTGATTGTGTGATTGATCACATGACGATAATCATGTTTCGTGTTGTGCCGTGCTGACCTGGGAATTCGTATATTGTGTCGTACTCTGTCATTTTTTTTTTGTTAAAAGACCGAGTTCCGGTTTCATTAAAAACAAAACAGAGTTCTCTTAGTTCTCTATCATTTCTATTGAAGAGATATAGAATATGACACGTAAATTATGGTACGTAACCAGCACGCTTGTCGCGCCATATAGTGATAGAGATTATTAGAACATGACTTTTTATATCCTGCTTTTGAGCTCTGAAAAAATTCTAGAAAAAACCCAGCAGTAATCTCTTTTTACATAAACAGTCAAGTCTATTATGCAATGTGACTTCCGTGCTGACTTTGCACAATTGGTTGCACTGCTCTTTTTACATAAACAGGAAGCATGTTCCAGTTAGTGTGGACTAGCAATTGCATAGAGAGGTAATACAATTATTTTTTTTGAGAACCTGGCAGTAGCTGCCATGTGAGTTGCATTAAATAGGCGGAGTTTACAGCTGTTCATTACAAGAGATATACTTCCCATCTGTAGCAGATCCCCCCTTATTCTTTTTTTTTTTTGAGGAGAAACCCGTAGGTGTTGCATTAATAAAAAACGAACGGTTTGCCTTACAATATTACAGATCCCTAGTTGCAGTAATAAAATAAAACAAAAACCTTAAGAGAACAATTCGTTAAAGAAAGACCTAGAGAAATTAAAACCAATTCCAGCCCCAAATTACTTCTCGCGCGAAAACTGAAATTATAAAAAAGAAGGGGCGCTTGTAAGTTCACCAGTGCCCTTCGGACACAGCAATCCCATTTACCAGCAACTGTCAGAACCTCCTGTGATCACTGGTAAGATCGTTGCTCTCTTCACCTCATCCGGGGTCGATTGCGAAGAATTGCGGGCTGATCCGTTGGTCAATTACTGGAAAGGTAGTCAGTTCCGCAGTGCTTACCTCCCTGTGGTCCAGTTTTTTCTTCCTTGCCCAATTTGCCAGTAGATGGGGCCCTGTGAGAGCATCTCTCTTGGAATGCTGAATTGTAACCTGATCTTGCCTAGCCTGCATTAGATGCGCACACTTCACTATTGATTCCTCAGCCCGCCAAGACGGTAGGTCGCTCGTGCTGCTGTTATTAACCGCCTTAACGAGCGTCTGACAGTCGGAGAAAATTGTGGTCCGGTTGGTAGCGTGGTATAGATTGATGGTTTGTAACAGTGCCAATGCCTCAGCATGAAGCGGATCCTCCGCCCGCATGAAACCAAAACCCATATCCTGAAAATTTCCCTCGTTACTGTAGCGGATTGCCCCCCATCCCGCATTTTTGCTGCCATCCCAGGAAGCATCAATGAGGACTATCTCCGTGTCTTTTGGAACATGTATTACATGCGGATTGGTGTTCGACCCGTGGCCTGGCTGTCGAGCTACACTCTGACCGGCATCCAGAGGTATGTCCATTTGCCGAGCTTGTCTAAGTATCGAATGTGGGGTCGGTTTCTTCCCTTGAAAAATGATTTCGTTTCTAGCCTTCCATAGGCACCATATAAGGTTGCAGAGCCGTGTGATTCGAGCCTCTTCCATGTTGTTTGTGAGGTGCAGTATCGCATTGGTAAAGTCCAGCGGAACTGTATCAATTCTTAGGGCGAACTCAGATGCGAACCACGTAGCTCGAGAGAGGTCACAGAAGAAGATTAGATGGCACAGGTACTCATTCTCCTGACCGCATCTGGTGCATGTCGGGCTAATGGGTCGTATCCTCTTGTGCAATTCTGCCAAGGTGGCCACCCCTCCGTGTATTGCTCTCCAAAGGAAACACCTGACCCGCGGGATGATGTCTTTCCAGTTCCAGATTCTTTTCCAAGCCTCAAGCTGCTCTGAGGAATATGTAATCGGATTTCTCTGTAGCATCAGGTGATTGTATCCTTCCTTGGTGGTGTACTTGCCTTTTCTGTTAGCGAGCCATATCAGTTTATCCGGCACTAGTGGTTGCAGTTTTGGTTTTTGGGTAGATGTCACGATAGTTTGCAGTGATAGAGAGCCGAAGAGGCTCTCAATTTCCTCTGATTTCCATGATGTCGTGTCATTGTTGAATAGGTCTGCTACCTTAAGGTCCCTTTGCTCATTGGTTCGGATGGATTGTGTGGTCCAGCCATCAAACCAGGGTTGGTTGAGGGCCTCTATCTGACGACCATCGCCGATCTGCCACCTAATTTGGTTCTTGAAGAACTCCTTCAAGTTCTGTACCGTTCTCCATAACACACTAGAATCCCGTGTATTTCTGATGTCCCAAAAACCCGCCCTCGGGAAGTATTTGGCCCTAAACACCTTAACCCATATGCGGTCCTCATTTGCGGCCAGTTGCCAGGCCACTTTCAGAAGGAGGGCATCATTGAACATCTTTGTGTCTTTTATGCCGAGTCCTCCGTTGTCCGTCCCTTCACACAGCTTGGCCCAAGCAACAAAAGAGATGTACCGACTCTGCTCCACTTTGCCCCACACAAACCGCCTCAGTAACCTGTTGATTTCTGATATCGTGCGGGAAGGTAGCGCTGCCACCGTCATGTAGTATACTGGAATGGATGTGAGGACTGACTTGAGTAGCACAACCCGGCCCGCAAACGACAACATGCCAATTTTCCATCCCGCCAGTTTGGTGTAGAGCTTAGTCATGAGACCCTCATGTGTGACATCATGCTGCCGGGTAGATTGAGACACGACTATTCCCAAGTATTTTTCGTTCACCTCCGCCTCCTTTGCCCCAAGAACCGAAAAAATCTGTTGGCGGCACAGTTCCTCACATTTCTAGCTGAACCACATTGTGGACTTTTGTGGGTTCACCTTCAACCCCGATACCAAAGCAAATTCCTCCAACATCGAAATCATCTGCCGGGCCTCCCGTGTGGTGGCTTGTCCCATAACCATAAGGTCATCAGCATACAGCACATGTGTCAGTGATGGAGCTGTTCTTGCTAACTTAATTCCTCTTATGGTACCCTTTTGTAAGTGTAATTGGATCAGTTTTGAGAGGAACTCCATAGCTAAAATGAAGATGTAGGGTGATAATGGGCAACCTTGTCGTAGTCCTCGGGTTGGTTTGATGAAACCATCTCCATTGCCGTTGACCATTATCGTGACTCTACTGGAGGCCAAGCAGTTTTCAATAATTTGGATCAGACCGGGGGAGACATTGACACTTAGCAGAGCTTTGTGCACAAACGGCCATGCGACCGTGTCAAAAGCCTTGCTAATGTCCGCCTTGAGCATGAAGGCTTCCTCGGTGTAGGTTTTTGATTGGAAGGAGTGAAGAACCTCACGAATCAAGATGGTGTTGTCGGAGATCTGTCTGTTTTTAATGAAAGCTGTTTGGTTGTTTGAGATTACATGGGAGATATGTGGTTGTAGGCGATTAGAGATGATTTTCATCAAGAGGCGGTAGGCAATGTTGCCCACTGTGATAGGGCGGAAGTCCTTGGGAGTCAGTGGCTCCGGACACTTTGGGATGAGGACGATTCTGCTCTTCATCCACTCTATCGGGGGATGCCCTGTTCGAAAAACTTGTTGAATTGCCTCCGTCAAATCGTTCCCCATCATGTCCCAATTGGCCTGGATGAACCTGGCTGTGATTCCATCGGGTCCAGGCGCCTTGTCCAGTCCCATCTGAAATAGCGTTTCCTTGACCTCCTCTCTTGTTGGTTCTTTATCTAGGTGCCTGTGCGCGTCAGTGTTTATCCTATTAAAGGTGTCCTCGCCGAACTGTTGGAAGAAAGCCTCGAGCTCGGTTTCCTCAACCCCCTGGGAAGCCGAATACAGTTTTTTGAAGTATCTCACAAATACACCTCGGACCTCAGCCTCGTCGGATACGAAGCTACCGTTCTCATCTTGTATCTGCAGTATCATGTTGGTGCGCTTACGGTTTGTTGCTATTGTGTGGAAGAAGGTTGTGTTGCGATCACCGTGTAAGTGCCAGTTCAGTCTTGCACGTTGCTTCCAATAATCATCTAATTCTTTCTCAGCCATATAAAATTCCGAGAGCAACATATTTTCCACCGATTGGTCCTGAAGAGCCGGATGCTGAGATTGGAAGTCACAGATAAGTTGCCTTAAGTGATTAACCTTGTTTTGGGGGGTCGGTTGTGCTCTGGCCCATGCCTGTATGCCCCTCTTAATTTCGGTCATCTTGTCATCCCACACCAAGCCTTGCGCTGCTGACCATTTCTCAGTACAGTTTTCCAGAAATTCTCGTGAGTGGAACCACCATGATTCTATTCTGAACCTGCTAGCCGTGGGTTGTCTCTTTTTGGTTCGCAAGAGCATGGGTGTGTGGTCGCTGCGTATGCGAGGCAAATTGTTGACATAGGCATCCGGGAACTCCTGAGTCCATTGAGGTGTTGCTAGGGCTCGATCTAATCTCTGGAATATTGCCGTTGAGGTATCTTGTTTGTTAGTCCACGTGAACGCGGGACCTTTGAACCCCAAATCTATGAGCTGTGACTCGAAGACAAAGTCCCGGAAAGTTTTGTTGTTGCTGTTGTTAGCCGAGTTACCCCCCCACTTTTCCTCGTTCTCGAGAACTGCATTGAAGTCCCCAATGACACAGACTTTCATATCGACAGAAACTATTCTCTTTATTTCCTCCCAAATTTCGTTACTTCTAGTATGTGATGGATCTCCATACACACACAGTAAAGTCCAAATTGTCCCATTAACCTGTGTTATCCTAGCGTGAATTACAAATTTTGTCTGAGAGATAATTTGCAATCGCACACTAGCGTCCCATAGGAGCCATAATCCCCCGGACCGGCCGGTTGCCGGTATGAAGGAGTAGTTTGGTAGTGGTAGTTGTGGTAAGAAGAGATTGGATTTTTCGAGGGAGCATTTGGTTTCAGATACGAAGGCTATGGAAGCCCTCGTTGCCCGGAGGAGGTCGCCCAGGAATTGTCTCTTCCGCGGTCCTCCGGCGCCGCGGCAATTCCACGCTAAGATATTCATTGTGTCGGCGGAGGCGTCCGGTTGATCGCCTCCACCGCTCGTTTCTTTTTAGGTTGGACTAGCTGTTGTGCTAGTCGTTCCTCCTCTGTTTGGTTAACACTCAGTGAGTTTGTTTCCTTCCCCGCCCTTTTGAACCCGCTCTTAGAACCGTCCCCTTCCTCGAAATTGCGGATCCTCGTTTGTACCCGAGTTGTTGGGCCCGTGAGGTTAATTGTTTGATGGTCAGGGGTGGGGGGGTTTGGGCCTGTGAATGAATGGTGGATGGCTGGGCTAAGATGAGTTGGGCCTTCCTGTTGCTGTCTCATGGGGTGCGGGCTATTCATAGTCTGGAAAGACAGTCCAGGAGGCGGGTCTGCTACCACCGGGGTTTCGGGCCCAGTATGAGTTTGGCGTGGTGGAGGCCTGGTATGAGTTTGGCGTGGCCCAGGTGGTGTTGTTCTCGGGACAGACGGCCCATGTTCAGTGTATTGGGTGTGGCCTGAAACAGGGAGTAGGCTCGGGTCAGTGAGCCATGGTGCAGTACGTTGGGCTGTTGACCTCTTGAGATCTTCCCTATCTCTAAACCGTGGGTCTACACGGAGTCGCTCAAACCGGATTCTGTCTGGGCAGGTGCCCGCTTCGTGATTGATTCGGGCACAAAAACTACACAGCCTGGAAATACGCTCATACGAAAGGTAGATAGTGAAGATGCCAAGGGTTGGGTGGCGAAATGCCACCGTGTCTTTGAGTGGTTGGTCAATGGGGACCCGAGTTTTGATTCTACAGTACCTTGTTCCAGCAGAGAAGGACTCCTCTACTTCAGAGAGTGGCTTGCCCACTTGTTCCGCCAACATCAGCAGGCCGTCTGAGGTGACGGCATGACCAGGGACCCGGTGAAACTGAGTCCATACCTCCATTTCTGTCACCATAGGAGTCGCCAGTTCAGATTGGTTATGCACACACTTTAGTGCGACAGTATCACCCCTATAGTTCCAAATTCCTCTATGCATGATCCGGTGAAGTTCTTCAGCATTGACGAACTGTATGAGAAAAATATTGCGCGCCAGATTTGTGAACTCCGTGTCAGGGTGTACCACCCACGCTCTTCTCATTGTGGCCGGAAAATTGGCTTCAATAACTCCCCTATCACTTACTATCCGGGCCAAGAGGCATCGAGTCAGCTCTCTACATGCTATGCCCGTGCCCTGTAGCGCAACAGGTTCCCCTAGTCCTTCAGTTGGGTTTAATCTTGCAAATTGGGCAAGGAACTCTTCGTCCGTCATTGAGTCCATGGTGAGAGTTTTTTGTTTTGGTGTTGGTACTTGGTGAAGAGGTAATGGTCTATTTGTTAGGGAAAGGCTCCCTTGTAGAAGTCTGATGTTATTACGCTCTTTTGGGCTCCTGAGGACCGAAAGTTGGTGAGCACCATAATTCTCCTTAAAGGGCCCTGGGGTGGTGGTTGGCTTTCTTGCATTGGGCTGATGTTGTTGGGCTGGTTTGTTGCTATTTGAGGAAACTGGGGCTTTAATTAATGTCATCAGAGAGTACGCTCCCACATTAAAGCAAACCAGCTTTTGCTTCAGATTTCCAGACAGGCCATCATGCTTACGTACTAAGTTTCCTCCTTTGCCAGGGTGATCGTCCCTATTGCTTTTTGTTGGCCAGTAAGCAGAGCAGGGGTTAGTTACCAGATTGGTGTAACAGTGAGCTGTCGTATTTCCCTCCAGAATAGAGAACTGCCCCACCTTAATGCATTTTGTAGTGGCTATTTGTCCCATGGGCAGCGTGTGAGAGGCGTGCCCCCTAATAGGTAGGGATGGTGGGCCCCGGTAGACTGTTTTTTTCTGTATGCGAAGTACAGGAAAATCTCCAACTTTTAAGACTTTGGAAACTTCGCCAGGCCCTTTGGGAGCTGTTGGGGGACCCATTCCCGTGAGCCGTGAGTTTTGCCCCATCTGGTCCTGGTCCACCGCCATGTGGTGATCCGTTATCCGATGGCTGACGTCGTCGGTGGTGTTCGATCCTGAGGATGGTGTCGGAGGGGAAGGTTGTCTCCCGACTTCTAGAATTCTATCATGTAGGCTCACCATTGACCGTCTGACCAGCCACTCGGTATGTCTCAAGTCCGGCCCATACCTATCCCCGCTGTCCTCCGACGGAGGGAGGTCGGTATCCGGCGGGAGTTCCCCAATAAATTCCCAAGCAACCACCTGGATGACACATTCCTTCCAGCGCCACCCGAACGGTAAAACCGTGGTGTGTGGGATTCGTCTGGGGTCGACGCATCGCACCCAGAGTCCCAGGCTCAGGTGGTTCGTACCCCTGATGTTTTCCTCGTCTGTCCTTTCAAGGTCACCAAATTGAGAAGCTAGCTGGTGGATAAAGAATGGGTGCCAGAATTCCTCTGGGAAGTGTGTGACCTTTACCCTAACCCGAAAATTTTTTGGTTGCGTCCTGGCATCCCAGTCCGTATTCCACTCATTCATCCTCCAGCCGTGTCGCTGGCACCATGAGCGGCTCTCCTCGATTACCTGGTATTTGCTGAGTGCAGCGGGTAGTTGTATACGAAATGTGGTAGGTCCGCATCTCCAGTATTGGTAATCCATTAGGTTACCGCCAAAGGTGTTTTGCAGGTATCGTAGTACCTCTTGGATTGATCCCCCTTCCGTGAGGGTCCTGCCTATAGCTGTAACCTTTATTGAGTCCTCAATGGAGTTCATCAGTTCTTGGTAGATGGAGTTTTCTTGGAAGTAAACACAACCGGTCGTTTTCTGTTGCGCACAGAAAGGGAATTCCCGTACCATTGTTACCCTGGCAACCGTATGAGCAAGTTTGGTCGAAGGCAGTCTAGTTTTACAACCGGTAATCCTTGCGATAGAGATGTGGGGGACCCAGGTGTTGATTCTAGTGAGTAGCGGTATAACAGAAAATACTAATAATGATAGATAAAAAGCAGGAATTACTGTAAGGGTAGGAGAGTGTTCAATAAATGGAGGTAGGTAGAGTTGGGGGTTGAGGAGGAGTTAATGTGCCTGAAGGGTGGTAAAGCGAGAGTCAGACAAATAGGTAGTATTGGCGGCCACAGTACACTTACCCCGCGTAGGAAATATTCGGTCGCGGGAGCTATTATGCTAACCCATCGCAGGCTCTCTCACCGATGATCACCGGGGACTTCGTAAAGGTAATAATGATCCCCCCTTATTCTTTGAACCCCGCTACAGTGGCATGCATCCCATATTAGTACGCTAGTACAACACTACAGATTAATGAAATATTGCAACTTTCACTGAGCTTTGCTTGGATAATCGTCAGCAGTACATAAAGATTGGCACCTCCTTAGTTCTAAACCGGTTACACCCAAACTCTAGGAACAGTTAGGGGAGGCTGCGGTGCTTGCCGGCCTCCCCCACCCGCCACCTTGGTAATGCAGTGAATGGCAGTGGAGATTGGCAACCGGTTGCAGTGGGTAGCTAGATGCTGTGAGGTTAGATTTTTTGTTATGTTGTTAGATGTTTTGATGTATTGTTAATGATCTAGATGATGCGTTGTTAGATGTTGATGTGTTGATGTTGTGGTAGATGTGATCGATGGATGTAATTTTATTTTATTTCATGAATTATACTTAACAGCTGCTGTCAAGATTTCCAAAAAAAAATTGTAAATGTATGAAAACATTAAATCATAATTGAAAAAAATAACAGTTAAAATTTTCACAATAATATGTGATTTACACAATTTTTGCTATAACTCAAAAAGTAATTTGACTCGCTACATGTTAAAAATGGGTGATGATATTGACACAATAAATTTTTGGGAAAATTGGTTATTTGCCACTCCAAAACCTTCAAATTGTAAAAATGTCATCCTGAAATTTGAAATTGTAAAAATGACACTCTAAACTTCATTAATTCCTAATTTTGCCATTTATACTCTATTCTTGTACTATTTTTATTAAAAATAACAAAGGTATCGATCCAAAGAAATACGTATACTGTATTATTGTATTCTGTATTTCCAGAGAATATGAATTTTTCAGTTAATTTTTAATAAAAATAGTACAATAATAGAGTATAAATGACAAAATTAGGAATTAATGAAGTTTAGAGTGGCATTTTTACAATTTCAAATTTCGGGATGGCATTTTTACAATTTGAAAGTTTTGGAGTGGCAAATAACCAATTTTCCCTAAATGTTTTTTTTAACACAACAAATTCAAATTTTTTAACTTGTGTGGACAAATATGTCCTTACTTCAATTCTCTCTAGATACCATATCTATTTTAGGATGAACTTTCTTTATATTAAAGATCACTGATTATTTATTTTATTTCCATAACTAAACGTCTAGTACTTTAGTAAAATCTTTAAGGGAATGTTTCATTTTTCAAATTTGAGAAGTATAGCAACAAAAATTTAAGGGAAGTGCTATAGTAAGGTCATCTTTTGTGATTTTGAGAGCTAAGAGAATATTTTTACCTAAATGCCAATTTTGTCCTTTCACTTTTCTCTCTCACTCATTTAATAAAATAACTAATAAGGAAATAACTCCAAAGAAAAGTTCCCTTCCTTAGATGAAACAAATATGTATCCTTCTCCCTCTCCTTGCTTAGATTTGTTGCAAATTTTTCATTATTTAATTTTCCACAAAGATGTGCATGTTTCTAAGTCCCTCATTATATTGTTTTCATATTACTCCTTGTAATGTTTATGTCGAATATATATGTATTAATGTAAAAATGGAAAGAAATTGAATTCAATTTTAAGAAAACTACAAATTAGATGCTTGGATGCTTATGCATATTCATTTTATCTATTAGACCCACTAATTTAATTTTATAGCATGATTGATAACATATTATTATTGTTAAGAATGCAACCGGATGAAAAAGAAAGAGGAAAAAATTACATAATGGTTAAAGGACAAGATTCCTATTCATTTCGACGTATGAAACATCAAAGCACTCATTTCAAGTATTTTTCAAACAAAATCCTTAAAACATCAAGCATACATTAAATAATAAGATCTGTCAAACCCCTTTGGAGTTTTGAGATGTGATTAAATAATTCCAATTATTGATCTATTGTCAGTTTGATTCGAATACCGACTACGTCATAGTAATTTTGAGTTGTCGTTACAATCCAATTTGAAATTTTGAATGTCTCGCTATCAGGAAACCGGACTTCTCTATAATCTGTGTTTTTTTATTAATATGATTGATTTGGATATTGTTAATGGTTATTAGATTATGATGACATATTTCACGAGATAAATGGTCTGAAGTTGGATTTGATTGTGATGAGATTATGTGTTATGAGAATATGGGAATCGCCTGTGGCATGGATTCCAAATGTTTGAATACTGTGTGACTTGTTTTATGAATAACCTAGATTTAGGTGCTATCGCCTGTTAATATGCATGTATAATTGGAATGGTTGTTAAACTAAGCCAATATAGATAAGTGCGTTGTTAAATAACCGGTTAATGAGTTTTGTAGCTGACTTTGTTTTGTTATTTTTGTTTTGCTTCTATTGATGACGTAGATTGACGGGCCCAAAAAATACAAAAATACTATTATAATCACGCTCCATATGATCAAAATTTGAGGTGTAACACTCCTCCCAGAACCATAGCTTCACTCTTTAAATAAAATACATATAGATGACAAGTCTGACAAGTCCTATATATTCCGATGACAGCGTCCAAATGACAGCTGGATCGTGCAAGACATTATCGCTCCCATATCTTCAAAATTAAAACATCCAGCTAGTTTGACTCTTAGTTGTTCGAACAGCACGAATGTATCTGTTTATAAATTGAGAGGGATTGATTGTATATTTAATTTGATCTCCTCAGTGCTTTTATTTTTATTTTTTTCGTAAATCACTCAAAGAAACACGGATTTAGATATCTAAAACTCGGCAACCAATTCAAAAGTATTAGAAAACAATTGCACATGCAAAAACGTAGTGATCATAAACATACACAACAAGAATTTCGGGCTTCCCCGAGAAAGGAAAAAAGGTCAATGCCGAGGTATTTGCCTCGTACGTAGACCACTACGACGTTATCACCTCACAATTACTACCCTCCATATTGTTCCCGTAGCGGATAATACTATCGCCGAGGATTCCACGTGAATACGTATACCCATGAAGCTCCCTTCCCTTCCTTTGTTTTATTACTTTCAGAAAAAATATTACAAAGTATTTTTTAGATGCCTTCATTCATGAGCAGCACACCTTCATATATCCTCTATTTCAAAACATGGAAAGTCATACAAGATATAGAAAGTAATATTCACCCTAACAAATCTAATCACAATCTCTATCAATTAGGCAGCAGCGGCATATAAGGTAATACCAATTGCCTCTTCATGTTGTTGCTGATATCAACATATTTGATTGCCCAAATAATATTACTTCATTCATCTAAAGATCCTGTAGATATTCAATCGTGTCATGGTGCCTATTCTGACAGTCTTGGTCTCCTTTCTCTTATTATTTTTATTTTATCAGAGTTAAATTGGCCGCGTTGAATATTCCGATGAAATAAATTTTCTTTTTTTCCAAGCCTGTAGATCAAACTTGTACCAAAACCTTCACTAGTTCAGGATTTGAGTTGCTATTATTTTAAGTCGAGTCTTCAACAACATCTGTTTGGACTAGGTATATGTCATAATTTACATTGTTTATTTTCTTATATATTTTTTTGGATGATGAAGTGGCATGGCTGCCAAAAATTTTATTGAATAGAAATATTTACAAGCTCCCTACTTTGGAGGGGATCCAGAGCTACTTACAAGTGCATGGTATTTATTTTCTTATATTGCAACTATATATGTATCACATCTAAGATTATTATATATACATGGAATATATATTCTCCTTAATATTTATTATCATACACCAACTACAGTCAAGCCATACCCATGCACAGTTTCACCACTTCCTACTTTGGCATCGCATCTTAATTTGCATCCATTTCTTAGGGAGGGTGACTGCATGTAACAGATCCTGACTGTTTGGAATTGTGGTCATCATGATGACAAAGTGTCCTTTCTCCGGGGGCGCTGTAATTTGAAAATTTGAATAAAAGTCAGTAAAATAATGAAACTCTTAATCTCTAAGCTACAAGCACACATTTATCATTTTATGAGAGGTGTTAGACTATATAAAAACTTTAAAAAAATAAACCCTAAACCCCACTTATCTCCATCTAGGAGTGTCCATGACACCCTTTTATCCGTTTACCCGAAACGTATCTTATACAAAAAGATGGGTGAGAGTAAGATTTTTTTTCATAAACTTATCGGGTACGGACAAGGGTAACGATCTTTTTTCGTTATCTTACCCGTTATCCTATAGAACAATTTTTGAAAATGACATTATATATATAGATATATATTTATATGAAGATAATACGTGTTATAATAAAGTTTTGTATTTTACTAAATTTTCATAATACAAATTAGTTGTATTTATTATTAATTTTTTTCTTATCTTGAAAAATATTTTATCGAAAGCACAAATCAAGATGTCAATGACACTTTTTTATCCGTTTACCCGACCCGTACCGTATTAAAAAAAACGGGTAAGGGTAAAGATTTTTTTCCGTTATCATAACGGGTATGGGTATGAAAATGTCTCCACCCCGACCCATATCGTACCCGCTGTCATCCCTTCCATCAATTTGGAAAGATTTTTCTGATCCCGTTATTCCGGTCAAGAAATTCTGAGGTTGGTCTTTTATTATTTTCCTCGGAGCTCCTGCACAGGAAGAGCTCATCACCATAACCAACACAATGGAGACTATGACAACCTTCATTCTGCATGTGAAGCAAAGTAATGTTAACTTCTGGAATAAATTAATTGTTGGTACAAACACATGAAATGAAGAATAAGGATTTATACAAATTGCTTTTACCTTAATTAGAAGTACTTCCGAAGGATCCAAGAGCTCGTCTTATTCTATTTCCTTGATGTCAGAAATGTGAACTACGCATCCTATTTATAATGAATTCGGCAATTGCACTAGCTAGCTATGATGTGGAGCATTTAAGAGATCAATTGCGTGCACAATTTGTTTTAATTGCTACATGAATCATGATAATGAGAAAAAAAATTCTTACCTATTTGTAGCTAGGTTCAAATTAATCGTGGTACACTTGTAACATTGATTGATATCCACTTATGAATCAACTTGTGGATCCACTTGCATGTGAATCAGAAATTATCTTAAATTTAGTACACAAATTTCATTTACTCGGCAATTTCGCAATTTAGAAATAGCCATTTTTACATGGTATATTGCGCTATCTAACATCGTCACAAAAGTCATTTTTAAGAAAATTGAAAGAGTAAAGGCATCTCGTGATCGATGTGCTCACCAACTTCAAAAATCTTTCGGATTGACTTCAAACGACGAATCCAAATAGTTGAAAATGATATACTTCACAAGAAGAGTGATAGGGATTTATTTACTTATAATGAGAATAAAAAGATAAAGTTATATTAATTTTTTTATGATTTACAAAGAATAAATATGATATTTGCAATTTCATAAAAAAACTGTAGTAGACTGATTTTGTATCACTTGAAATATTATTTCTCTATATAGAGATGTAATGAAAATTTTAATTATAGAATTACTTCTCTAATTTTTTAGAATGGCCAAGGTGGTGAGCTCGTCTCAGCTTCTTTCTTCTTGTCTTAACTTGGTTCAAAAAAAAAATATACTGAGAATAAACTTATGAAATAATTATGATGATAAAAAAATATTTATCAAGACGCTGTGTACCTCTTGTCGAATCAAAAAATTGTAAAAACGTTAGGTATTGATCTTACTCGTGCTCTTCTCCCTCGTTGTGTACCTCTTGTTTGGATCTTTATCTTTATAAAAAAAAATCCTATTAATTATATTTAATATTAGTATTATTAAAAAAATCTTTTTTTCAGGAAAAGAAGGAATCAAAATTTTCATAAAACCTTATTAGGTGTTGGGTTTCTGATTTATTGTTCACATTTTCAGGGCCTTTTCATGAGATTCAAAATATTTTAAAATAAACAAATAGCACAGTATGACACTATAGATGCATAGCACTCTGGTCCAACTCTCACTATAAAATAATAAATTATATATCTCTGCTCTATATTCTATTTTTTGGTGGACAAAATAGTGCATATGGGTAGGATGACAATCTACTATTTTTGGAAAAAAGAAATAAAGATGAATTGACGGTTCATCATTACTTTTGACTGTGACGTCAGCTCTTATAAATTTTGACTGTAAATCAATTAACTTCAAATTGATATAAACTTTGAGTTGTCTATAGTTAATTTGAATTGTATTTATGTCAATGTAATTTTTTTTTTTCAATTTGTCCAGTTATATTTGGTTCTTGAGTTCGAATAAAAATCATGTCAAGATTGTCGTCTGTGTATTTTTCATATATGCATTTAATAATATGATTGAGTGATAAACACCGAGAAGGGTAGAATTTTTTTTATTTAGAATAAACCAAATTGCAAAAAAATTGTGTCATTTGTATTATTGGATGTGGTAAAGAATAGTAAAGTTTGTTACACGAAATTGGGAGGATAGTTAAGCATAGAACTCATGGTTACGTGATTAGTGATTTAGATCACGTGTCATGGCTTATCATAATCAATTCAAGTTTTCACGTCACGTACCGTTCAATATTATGAGAAATAGTTAACGCACATAAATAGTCGTAATACGTTAGTCATGTCGTGACCACACATGATGTTATTGGTCATGATTAACTATTTTCTTATAGTTTAAGTTAGTTTAGTGAAAAAATTGAAATTGTAGGAAATTAAGAACCGAGTAACATGGAGAACTGTTTGTTTTCTTCATGTGTAAAAATTTTACTTTTTGACACCGATGTGATTTCACTTAATCAAAACCTGACGTAATTACGCTTGATAAATAAACAATCAAAATTTATTAAAAGAAGTGTGTGCATGCTGTTTTGAAGGTTTATAAAGTTTGAACATATATATTTCTTGTTGCAATATATAATACAGACATAAATTTTGTGCTATAGCCTATTTATATTATTTACTTACAAATTTGTATATTTATTGTATGATATTGGGAGCATAAGTAAACTATAGGATTCGTCATTTCTCTGTGCAAAACATTTTTTCTTGTATAACTGTAGTAGACTGATTTAATTTGTATCACTTGAAATATTATTTCTCTATATAGAGATGTAATGAAAATTTTAATTATAGAATTACTTCTCTAATTTTCGAGAATGGCTAAGGTGGTGAGCTCGTCTCAGCTTCTTTCTTCTTGTCTTAGCTTGGTTCAAAACAAAATATATACTGAGAATAAACTTATGAAATAATTATGATGATAAAAACGCTGTGTACCTCTTGTCAAATCAAAAAATTGTAAAAACGTTAGGTATTGATCTTACTGGTGCTCTTCTCCCTCGCTGTGTACCTCTTGTTTGGATCTTTATCTTTATAATAATAAAAAATCCTATTAATTTTATTTAATATTTGCATTATTAAAAACTCTTTTTTTTAGGAAAAGAAGGAATCAAAATTTTCATAAAAAAACCTTATTAGGTGTTGAGTTTCTGATTTATTGTTCACATTTTCAGGGCCTTTTCATGAGATTCAAAGTATTTTAAAATAAACAAATAGCACAGTATGACACTGTATATGCATAGCACTCTGGTCCAACTCTCACTATAAAATAATAAATTATATATCTCTACTCTATATTCTATTTTTTGGTGGACAAAAGAGTGCATATGGGTAGGATGATAATCTACTATTTTTGGAAAGAAGAAATAAAGATGAATTGACGGTTCATCATTACTTTTGACTGTGACGTCAGCTCTTATAAATTTTGACTGTAAATCAATTAACTTCAAATTGATATAACTTTGAGTTGTCTATAGTTAATTTGAATTGTATTTATGTCAATGTAATTTTTTTTTTCAATTTGTCCAGTTATATTTGGTTCTTGACTTCGAATAAAAATCATGTCAAAATTGTCGTCTATGTATTTTTCATATATGCATTTAATAATATGATTGAGTGATAAACAGGGAGAAGGGTAGAATTTTTTTATTTAGAATAAAAATAAATAGATTAATTGCAAAAAAATTGTGCCATTTGTATTATTGGATGTGGTAAAGAATAGTACAGTTTGTTACACGAAATTGGGAGGATAGTTAAGCATAGAACTCATGGTTACGTGATTAGTGATTTAGATCACGTGTCATGGCTTATCATAATCAATTCAAGTTTTCACGTCACGTACCGTTCAATATTATGAGAAATAGTTAACGCACATAAATAGTCGTAATACGTTAGTCATGTCGTGACCACACATGATGTTATTGGTCATGATTAACTATTTTCTTATAGTTTAAGTTAGTTTAGTGAAAAAATTGAAAATGTAGGAAATTAAGAACCGAGTAACATGGAGAACTGTTTGTTTTCTTCATGTGTAAAAATTTTACTTTGTGATTTCACTTAATCAAAACCTGACGTAATTACGCTTGATAAATAAACAATCAAAATTTATTAAAAGAAGTGTGTGCATGCTGTTTTGAAGGTTTATAAAGTTTGAACATATATATTTCTTGTTGCAATATATGGTACAAGGAGAGTGTATGGAGAGTGTGTTGTATCATTTCCTAATTATTATAAGCATAGAGATTGTACGTTCTGGATTTGAACCTCTGTAATCATCGGAAAATATTGATTGTGATCACAGTAACAAGATTCGCATTTTATTCGCGTTTAATTCGCGAATAAAATGTTTTTGGGGTGTTTCCGAACCGAATGGCGTATTATTCGTTGACCGAACCTTTGACCGAATAAAACGCGAATTTAACGAATTTAACGAATAAAACGTGTTTTTTTCAACTTTTTTTTTTCAGAAACGAAATTTGAAAATTGCACAGTAACCGATATCCATGCGCGCACAGTACCCAATGTCCAGCTGTCCCCCAGCACCACCCACGTGAAGAGAAGATTTTCTATTTCTCCATATTTTTTATTATGCTGATCTTCTGTGGCAAAATAAAAACAGTATATCGTATAGTAAATCATCAGTAATGAATTAAATATGCACTGAGGTATCGTATTGTAATTCCGAATCATTCCCGAATTATACCCGAATTATTCCCGAATCACGAATTTTTGACCCTGCCAAACCGAACCCGAATTATTCATTTGTTACTGTGATTGTGATGCGAGTCATTTACACAAAGAGATCAACTAATATATTTTTCTTGCTTTTCAATGTGCCACATACGATTGATCGACAATCATTAATTCTGTTATGGTACTAGAGTAGGCTTATTTATGAGCACCGTCACATTGCACTTGACTACAGTTAAGGTGGTCACTTCACTCCACTTAGTTATTTACATTTCTTTTAATTTATTTAATCACCGGTCGAATAAAATCTAACGGTCTTGATTAAGTGTGATTGATCACATGATCATGATCATGTTTCGTGTCGTACTCTGTCATTTTTTTTTTTTTTTGGTTAAAAAGACCGAGTACCAATTTCATTAAAAACGAAAATGTTACTTAGTACTCTATCATTTCTATTGAAGAGATATAGAATATGACACGTAACCAGCACGCTTGTTGCACCATATAGTGAGAGATCAGTAGAACATGACTTTTTATATCCTGCTTTTAATCTCTTCTTACATAAACAGTCAAGTCTATTATGCAATGTGACTTCCAAACTGACTTTGCACAATTGGTTGCACTGCTCTTTTTACATAAACAGGAAGCAGGTTCCAGTCAGTGTGGACTGGCATTCACATAGAGAGGTAATACAATTGCATGGGGGATCTTCCAACAGATGAAGGATTTCAAGTGTGTACACACCTACTCAGTAGTGTAGTTAGGAATTTCATCGGGAGGCAAAAAATAAACTATTATTAAATTACTATTAATTTTTTATTAATATTTTAATAAAATTAAAATTGTCAGCACACCCTTTCTTCAAACCGAAGATATTTTTATTTCTAAATAATTTGATAAAAAGATCATATGAAAATAACTTTCATACTAACTAGAATGAAAGTTTTTTTTTTTAAGTTTTTTTTTTTTGAGAACCTGGCAGTAGCTGTCATGTGAATTGCATTAAATAGACGGAGTTTACAGCTGTTCAATACAAGTGATATACTTCCCATCTATAGCAGATCCCACCTTATTCTTTGAACCCCGCTACAGTGGCATGCATCCCATATTAGTACGTTAGTACAACACTACAGATTAGTGAAATAATTGTAACTTTCACTGAGCTTTGCATGGATAATCATCAGCAGTACTTAACCATAACTTCATCTCCTGCACGCACCTTGATGCCAATGTTCTAGCATTCACCCGCTGATCTCTGAATATAAATATATAATAGCGTTTCTATTTTTCCAAATTAATTAGCCAAGTGGTGCAGATAAACCTGGAGGCCCATTCTTTTTTCTGCATTTTACCCTGTATTTGTACCATATTCCAGGAGCTGATCCAGATATTCTGTACTGTTCCTGCTATACTCATCAGCGGTGATTGTAATATGTGGCCTATGTGAAATAGAAGGTGCAGTGCGTGTTCAGCAGGACAATTCATACAGCAAATATAGTGCGAGTTACCGAAACAATTTCAGTGGTTGGGAGGCGATTTTCCGAACCCTAGCCGCCAGCCCACATCCCCCCTCCTCTCTCTCCATCCACCCATCTCTGTTTCTCATCCACGTCTCAGAGTCGTCCACTCCACACCAGCACAGCACCCCTCCTTTCACCCTTGCCCACCCACACGTCAAGTTTTCCACTCCCGTCAGTACAGTAACCTCTCCGTCTCCCTCTATTTTCTCCGGTATCTCTGGGCGACTTGGTAATCGGAGGCTCCGATTTCAAGGGAGAGGGACAACTCTAGATTGGCACCTCCTTAGCTCTAAACCGGTTACACCCAAACCCTAGGAACGGTTAGGTGTTTTGATGTATGTTAATGATCTAGATGATGGGTTGTTAGATGTTGATGTGTTGATGTGTTAATGTTGTGGTAGATGTGATCGATGGATGTAATTTTATTTTATTTAATGAATTATACTTGACTGCCGCTGTCAAGATTTCCAAAAAAAAAATGTAAATGTATGAAAACATTAAATCATAATTGAAAAAAATAACAGTTAAAATTTTCACTGTAATATGTGATTTACACAATTTTTGCTATAACTCAAAAAGTAATTTGACTCGCTACATGTTAAAAATGGGTGATGATATTGACACAATAAATTTTTTTATTAACACAACAAATTCAAATTTTTTACTTGTGTGGACAAATATGTCCTTACTTCAATTCTCTCTAGATACCATATCTATTTTAGGATGAACTTTCTTTCTATTAAAGATCACTGATTATTTATTTTATTTCCATAACTAAACGTCTAGTACTTTAGTAAAATCTTTAAGGGAATGTTTCATTTTTCAAATTTGAGAAGTATAGCAACAAAAATTTAAGGGAAGTGCTATAGTAAGGTCATCTTTTGTGATTTTGAGAGCTAAGAGAATATTTTTACCTAAATGTCAATTTTGTCCTTTCACTTTTCTCTCTCACTCATTTAATAAAATAACTAATAAGGAAATAACTCCAAAGAAAAGTTCCCTTCCTTAGATGAAACAAATATGTATCCTTCTCCCTCTCCTTGCTTAGATTTGTTGCAAATTTTTCATTATTTAATTTTACACAAAGATGTGCATGTTTCTAAGTCCCTCATTATATTGTTTTCATATTACTCCTTGTAATGTTTATGTCGAATATATATGTATTAATGTAAAAATGGAAAGAAATTGAATTCAATTTTAAGAAAACTACAAATTAGATGCTTGGATGCTTATGCATATTCATTTTATCTATTAGACCCACTAATTTAATTTTATAGCATGATTGATAACATATTATTATTGTTAAGAATGCAATCGGATGCAAAAGAAAGAGGAAAAAATTACATAATGGTTAAAGGACAAGATTCCTATTCATTTCGACGTATGAAACATCAAAGCACTCATTTCAAGTATTTTTCAAACAAAATCCTTAAAACATCAAGCATACATTAAATAATAAGATCTGTTTGGAGTTTTGAGATGTGATTAAATAATTCCAATTATTGATCTATTGTCAGTTTGATTCGAATACCGACTACGTCATAGTAATTTTGAGTTGTCGTTACAATCCAATTTGAAATTTTGAATGTCTCGCTATCAGGAAACCGGACTTCTCTATAATCTGTGTTTTTTTATTAATATGATTGATTTGGATATTGTTATTGGTTATTAGATTATGATGACATATTTCACGAGATAAATGGTCTGAAGTTGGATTTGATTGTGATGAGATTATGTGTTATGAGAATATGGGAATCACCTGTGGCATGGATTCCAAATGTTTGAATACTGTGTGACTTGTTTTATGAATAACCTAGATTTAGGTGCTATCGCCTGTTAATATGCATGTATAATTGGAATGGTTGTTAAACTAAGCCAATATAGATAAGTGCGTTGTTAAATAACCGGTTAATGAGTTTTGTAGCTGACTTTGTTTTGTTATTTTTGTTTTGCTTCTATTGATGACGTAGGTTGACGGGCCAAAAAAATACAAAAATACTATTATAATCACGCTCCATATGATCAAAATTTGAGGTGTAACACTCCTCCCAGAACCATAGCTTCACTCTTTAAATAAAATACATATAGATGACAAGTCTGACAAGTCCTATATATTCCGATGACAGCGTCCAAATGACAGCTGGATCGGGCATATCGTGCAAGACATTATCGCTCCCATATCTTCAAAATTAAAACATCCAGCTAGTTTGACTCTTAGTTGTTCGAACAGCACGAATGTATCTGTTTATAAATTGAGAGGGATTGATTGTATATTTAATTTGATCTCCTCAGTGCTTTTATTTTTATTTTTTTCGTAAATCACTCAAAGAAACACGGATTTAGATATCTAAAACTCGGCAACCAATTCAAAAGTATTAGAAAACAATTGCACATGCAAAAACGTAGTGATCATAAACATACACAACAAGAATTTCGGGCTTCCCCGAGAAAGGAAAAAAGGTCAATGTCGAGGTATTTGTCTCGTACGTAGACCACTACGACGTTATCACCACACAATTACTACCTTCCATATTGTTCCCGTAGCGGATAATACTATCGCCGAGGATTCCACGTGAATACGTATACCCATGAAGCTCCCTTCCCTTCCTTTCTTTTTATTTCCTTCAGAAAAAATATTACAAAGTATTTTTAGATGCCTTCATTCATGAGCAGCACACCTTCATATATCCTCTATTTCAAAACATAGAAAGTCATACAAGATATAGAAAGTAATATTCACCCTAACAAATCTAATCACAATCTCTATCAATTAGGCAGCAGCGGCATATAAGGTAACACCAATTGCCTCTTCATGTTGTTGCTGATATCAACATATTTGATTGCCCAAATAATATTAATTCATTCATCTAAAGATCCTGTATATATTCAATCGTGTCATGGTGCCTATTCTGACAGTCTTGGTCTCCTTCCTCTTATTATTTTTATTTTATCAGAGTTCAATTGGCCGCGTTGAATATTCCGATGAAATAAATATTCTTTTTTTCCAAGCCTGTAGATCAAACTTGTACCAAAACCTTCACTAGTTCAGGATTTGAGTTGCTATTATTTTTAGTCGAGTCTTCAACAACATCTGTTTGGACTAGGTATATGTCATAATTTACATTGTTTATTTTCTTATATATTTTTTTTGATGATGAAGTGGCATGGCTGCCAAAAATTTTATTGAATAGAAATATTTACAAGCTCCCTACTTTGGAGGGGATCCAGAGCTACTTACAAGTGCATGGTATTTATTTTCTTATATTGCAACTATATATGTATCACATCTAAGATTATTATACATGGAATATATATTCTCCTTAATATATATTATCATACACCAACTACAGTCAAGCCATACCCATGCACAGTTTCACCACTTCCTACTTTGGCATCGCATCTTAATTTGCATCCATTTCTTAGGGAGGATGACTGCATGTAACAGATCCTGACTGTTTGGAATTGTGGTCATCATGATGACAAAGTGTCCTTTCTCCGGGGGCGCTGTAATTTGAAAATTTGAATAAAAGTCAGTAAAATAATGAAACTCTTAATCTCTAAGCTACAAGCACACATTTATCATTTTATGAGAGGTGTTAGACTATATAAAAACTTTAAATAAATAAATCCAAAACCCCACTTATCTCCATCTAGGGGTGTCAATGACACCCTTTTATCTGTTTACCCGAAACGTATCGTATACGAAAAGATGGGTAAGGGTAAGATTTTTTTTCGTAAACTTATCGGGTACGGACAAGGGTAACGATCTTTTTTCGTTATCTTACCCGTTATCCTATAGAATAATTTTTTAAAATGACATTATATATATAGATATATATTTATATGAAGATAATACGTGATATAATAAAGTTTTGTATTTTACTAAATTTTCATAATACAAATTAGTTGTATTTATTATTAATTTTTTTCTTATCTTGAAAAATATTTTATCGAAAGCACAAATCAAGATGTCAATGACACTTTTTTATCCGTTTACCCGACCCGTACCGTATTAAAAAAAACGGGTAAGGGTAAAGATTTTTTTCCGTTATCATAACGGGTATGGGTATGAAAATGTCTCCACCCCGACCCATATCGTACCCGTTGTCAACCCTATTTCCATCAATTTGGAAAGATTTTTCTGATCCCGTTTTTCCGGTCAAGAAATTCTGAGGTTGGTCTTTTATTATTTTCCTCGGAGCTCCTGCACAGGAAGAGCTCATCACCATAACCAACACAATGGAGACTATGACAACCTTCATTCTGCATGTGAAGCAAAGTAATGTTAACTTCTGGAATAAATTAATTGCTGGTACAAACACATGAAATGAAGAATAAGGATTTATACAAATTGCTTTTACCTTAATTAGAAGTACTTCCGAAGGATCCAAGAGCTCGTCTTATTCTATTTCCTTGATGTCAGAAATGTGAACTGCGCATCCTATTTATAATGAATTCGGCAAATTGCACTAGCTAGCTATGATGTGGAGCATTTAAGAGATCAATTGCGTGCTCAATTTGTTTTAATTGCTACATGAATCATGATAATGAGAAAAAAAATTCTTACCTATTTGTAGCTAGGTTCAAATTAATCGTGGTACACTTGTAACATTGATTGATATCCACTTATGAATCCACTTGCATGTGAATCTGAAATTATCTTAAATTTGGTACACAAATTTCATTTACTCGGCAATTTCGTAATTTAGAAATAGTAAGGATAACCATTTTTACATGGTATTGCGCTATCTAACATCGTCACAAAAGTCATTTTTAAGAAAATTGAAAGAGTAAAGCTATCTCGTGATCGATGTGCTCACTAATTTCAAAAATCTATCAGATTGGCTTCAAACGACGAATCTAAATAGTTGAAAATGATATACTTCACGAGTGAGGTGTGTACAAGCAAAATTTTGAAATTTTCGGATTCATTTAGTATAAAACCAAGCGGTCAAAACAATAAAGTTTTATAAGTTATTTTAATCCATTCATTTTTCATCATTATTTTATAAGTCATTTAGTCCTTATGCGTTTGGCATTGGCCCTCACCCTCACCCTCAGCATGGCAGCTTGGCAAACACCACTGATCCCTTCGTTGTCTCTTGTTCGGATATATATATATATAGGAGTTGGCTACGGTGCTACGCGTAGCATAGAGGGCCTCCGTGCTACGGTTCAATATTTGAGTTTTCAAAATCTTAATTGTCGATCCGAACCGTTCAACATGATCTCCATATGAATATGTACCTGCAAACAAAATTTTACATTTTTTAGAATTTTTTTACTATTTTTGTAGATAGGTAGAAAATCACTTAATCTGAATGGTACAGAATTTTCAGATCAAGTGATTTTCTACCTATCTAAAAAAATAGTAAAAAAATTCTAAAAAATGTAAAATTTGGTTTGCATGTACATATTGTTGGGTTTTGAGGCTACCCAAAGCCATTAGGCTTAAGCTGCGGAAAGACTGTAAAACAAAATTTTTACTTCTAACTTAAACCAAAAAGGATTGAAGTGGTATGTCGGATAATCTACCGAGAGTTACATACCTGTTCAATCCTTTTCTTAGATTAAAAACCGTAAGTAAAACTTTACTAATTCAGATCATAGATTAAGTAGTATGTCGGATAATAACCGAGAGTTACATACCAGATTAATCATGTATAGACCCAAAGTAGTAAAACCGTATTTACTTGTATTTTAATCAGTTTATAGATCTACTCCTTTGATTGATTTCTAAAAAATTAAATCTATTTAACAATTAAATAGATTAATATAACATTTCTTTATCTTGCTTCCAAATTCAAATTGGAATGCAGTCTGACCCGACTGTCTGACCCGGTTAAGCAAGCACCAAAAATATAGTGCATCTATCGGTTATCCACCAGGAACTACCAGAGAGTTGGTATTTCTTTTGCCAGAAATACTATACCAACGGTATTCGAAAAGTCGCGGTTTTCGGTAAATCACTATTCACCGAAAGTACGAAATTTCTGACAAAACACTATTCACAAGAATAACTTTTATTCTCGCAAAAATATATATATGGATAATCAGATTTTCTGCAAAACACTATTTGGGAGAGAAATTAGATACGAATCGAATCGGATTCTGATTCGTACTTTGATTAGAACTTAGAATGAACTTCTTAATTTTCTCTCTCCAATTCATGCCTATTTATAACATAAATATATGGCGGTTCCATACGTCGGTTTTGGAAATCAAAATCAAATTTGACTTTGTAATGATTTGTTTAATATATTTAATTAAACATTTTCATTTAATTAATTTATTTAATTTAGGCTTTTAATTAAATTCTAAATTTAATTAAGGCCTAAATTCAAATTGGACTTTTTGATCCATAATATTAATTCATAATTAATATTTTAATCCATATATATATATATACAATTATTCTGAATAATTGTATTTCTTGCGTTTGCGATAAATTTATACGACGTGTCATACACGTTTATAAATTTAATTCGGTTTAAGCATGTCATCTCCATGACATATATTTTATTCTTAATTATAACACTTTATAATTAATCATAAAATTTCTCTGATTACTTTCCTATTGGTGTGACCCGATAGGATCTGTGTTATGTTGGCAAATAGAATCAGACCTGTTCTAACTTCTATAATCATAGGTGGCACCTGGCAAGTACATTATGACACCAATTACACAGATGATGCTGTACGGTACAATATCACGATCCAGTAAACAATTTACTTCGTGTTAATTCTTTTGTCTCATAGCTATCAGATTAGTTTCAAGGTAGGTGTGTGTCATCCTTGCAAACTTAATATTTTCTTGATCCTGAATAGATTATCAAATATGTTTACTCTTGTAATCATACTGGATCCAGATAATCATATTCTATCAAGGGGCCCAGTGACGCTATAGCTCGTATTGAGATACGAGGGACAATAGTACTTTTGATAAACCATCTTTTCCTCCGCATAAGCTATGTATACCGAAGAACTATCCTTATAGCTACTTTTTACGGATAGCGTTAGATAGCAATCACACATATACATTTCTTATGTAGGAAAAATGAATATCTCATACTTTAGAACTTAACACTAAAATGAAAACATTAATGACACAAACACAATTCCATTTAATGTTTCATTTGGGGTCTGTCAAATATCATGTTCTCTAACATGTATCTGTGTGATTAAAATGACAACTCTTTGTCTATGGTTTGTAAAACTTAACCATCATTTAATCCACACACTAACCTTATCGCGGTAATTAGTGTCCTGCTAATTACCTTGGTTAGAGACTTTTAAGAGTATTATCATCTATATTATGAAGTTTCACAATTCCAGTCATGAACTCGAAATGATTCATAAATTCAATAATACTCAAGGTAACAAAATGATTAAACATTCAATTCATGAACAAAGCTTTATATAACAAATTTATCGTATTATTGACTTCTAAATTATTACAAACTAACACATATTCATATGGAGATCATGTTGAACGGTTCGGATCGACCGTTAGGATTTTGAAAACTCAAATATTGAGCCGTAGCACTAAGGCCCTCTATGCTACGCGTAGCATATTAGCCAGATTATATATATATAAGTCCGGCTAGCGTCCAAACGTTTGGATAGAGGCCTATATCCAAACGTTTCATTTTTGTGATTTCAAAGTCCCAAAAGTTGATCAGAAGCGCTTAACATGTTCTCCATATTAAAATGTGCTTGGAAACTAAATTTTACATTTTTTGGAAATTTTTTGCTATTTTTTTAGAATTTTTGAAAATCGTTGTTTTGATAAAAAATTTATTATTTTTTTTCCATATCAAAATAGGGATTTTATAAAATTCTAAAAAAATAGCAAAAAATTTCCAAAAAATGTAAAATTTAGTTTCCAAGCACATTTTAATATGAAGAACAAGTTGAGCGCTTCAGATCGACTTTTGAGACTTTGAAATCGCAAAAATGAAACGTTTGGATATAGGCCTTTATCCAAATATTCGGACGCTAGCCAGACTCTATATATATATAGAGAGAGAGAGAGACAGAGAGACAGAGAGAGACAGAGAGAGGCTAGTCTTTTTTCTTAAGTGAAAATTTTGAAATGAAGAATTTGAATCTCATATAAAAAAAACATCCTAGTGTTGGATATGAAACGAGTTCAATGCACATATCTAGTGACTTTATAGCTGAAAAGGAAAGAAGAAGATCCAACGCCCGGCTCGAAAATATTTCAACAAAATCTCGGTTTTCTTACATCTTTTTACAAGAATTGTCACATCGCTTTAAAATTTACAGAACCGTCCTGCTCAAAATGTTGTTCAAGTGGTAGACTAATAATTCCAGGAGGTAGACATTCTGCTGAACCAGGGGTAGGCACAACTATCAAATTATATTGGGCTTAAAAATAATTCACAAATAAGGAATAAGCACTTGACTACCCCTGAACCTTTTTGGATCTGCCCTTGTCTGCACTTAACAATATTAAATGAGTGATAGACAAGAAGAGTGAGATGGATTTATTTATTTATAATGACAATAAAAAGATAAAGTTATATGAATTTTTTTTATGATTTACAAAGAATAAATATGATATTTGCAATTTCATAAAAGTACATACATAAATTTTGTGCTATAGCCTATTTATATTATATACTTGCAAATTTGTATATTTGTTGTATGATAATGGGAGCACAAGTAAACTATAGGATTCGTCATTTCTCTGTGCAAAACATTTTTTCTTGTATAACTGTAGTAGACTGATTTAATTTGTATCACTTGAAATATTATTTCTCTATATAGAGATGTAATGAAAATTTTAATTATAGAATTACTTCTCTAATTTTCATTTTCGAGAATGGCCAAGGTGGTGAGCTCGTCTCAGCTTCTTTCTTCTTGTCTTAGCTTGGTTCAAAACAAAATATATACTGAGAATAAACTTATGAAATAATTATGATGATAAAAAAAAATTATCAAGACGCTGTGTACCTCTTGTCGAATCAAAAAATTGTAAAAACATTAGGTATTGATCTTACTCGTGCTCATCTCCCTCGTTGTGTACCTCTTGTTTGGATCTTTATCTTTATAAAATAAAATTCCTATTAATTTTATTTAATATTAGCATTATTAGAAAAATATTTTTTTTAGGAAAAGAAGGAATCAAAATTTTCGTAAAACCTTATTAGGTGTTGGGTTCTGATTTATTGGTCACATTTTCAGAGCTTTTTAATATTTCATGAGATTCGAAGTATTTTAAAATAAACAAATAGCACAGTATGACACTATACATGCATAGCAACCTAGTCCAACTCTCACTATAAAATAATAAATTATATATCTCTACTCTATATTCTATTTTTTGGTGGACAAAAGAGTGCATATGGGTAGGATGACAATCTACTATTTTTGGAAAGAAGAAATAAAGATGAATTGACGGTTCATCATTACTTTTGACTGTGACGTCAGCTCTTATAAATTTTGACTGTAAATCAATTAACTTCAAATTGATATAAACTTTGAGTTGTCTATAGTTAATTTGAATTGTATTTATGTCAATGTAATTTTTTTTTTCAATTTGTCCAGTTATATTTGGTTCTTGAGTTCGAATAAAAATCATGTCAAGATTGTCGTCTGTGTATTTTTCATATATGCATTTAATAATATGATTGAGTGATAAACACAGAGAAGGGTAGAATTTTTTTTATTTAGAATAAAACAAATTGCAAAAAAATTGTGTCATTTGTATTATTGGATGTGGTAAAGAATAGTAAAGTTTGTTACACGAAATTGGGAGGATAGTTAAGCATAGAACTCATGGTTACGTGATTAGTGATTTAGATCACGTGTCATGGCTTATCATAATCAATTCAAGTTTTCACGTCACGTACCGTTCAATATTATGAGAAATAGCTAACGCATATAAATAGTCGTAATACGTTAGTCATGTCGTGACCACACATGATGTTATTGGTCATGATTAACTATTTTTTATAGTTTAAGTTAGTTTAGTGAAAAAATTGAAAATTAGGAAATTAAGAACCATGTAACATGGAGAACTGTTTGTTTTCTTCATGCGTAAAAATTTTACTTTTTGACACCGTTGTGATTTCACTTAATCAAAACCAGACGTAATTAAGATTGATATATAAACATTCAAAATTTATTAAAAGAAGTGTGTGCATGCAGTTTTGAAGGTTTATAAAGTTTGAACATATATATTTCTTTGCCACTATTATAAAGTGTGTACCTGGGAAATTTTTTATTGGTAGAAATTAATAGAAAAGAAGAGAGAGAAACAGAAAGAGTACATCAGTTCTTATATTAGTATAAAGATCTGTAGGATTTTTACTTATCATACAAATAAAATAGTTTGGATCGGTACGAATTATATCAATCCAAACTTAATTTTTTTTTAAATCTGCTGTATAGATGGAGGGAATTCTTATATTAGATTTCTAGTAAAATATGAAATGTTTTTCAAAAAATAGATATAATGTTTCTATTATATTTAAATTTTAAGATACTCTATCTATTTTTGGAAGAAAATTATATTTTACTAGCAAAAAAATGAAAAAAAAAAAAAACTGGTTTTTGAATCAGTAAAATTTTTACCGATCTTTCTACCAATATAAGAACTGATGTACTCTTTCTATTTCTCTCTCTTCTTCTCTATTAATTTCTACCAATAAAAAATTTCCGTGTGCATGCACTTGTTGGTTGTTGCAATATAGTACAAGGAGAGTGTATGGAGAGTGTGTTGTATCATTTCCTAATTATTATAAGCATAGAGATTGTACGTTCATGGATTTGAACCTCTGTAATCATCGGAAAATATTAACTGTGATGCGAGTCATTTACACAAAGAAATCAACTGATATATTTTTCTTGCTTTTCAATGTGCCACAGACGATCGATCGACAATCATTAATTCTCTTATGGTACTAGAGTAGGCTTATTTATGAGCATCGTCACATTGCACTTGACTACAGTTAAGGTGGTCACTTCACTCCACTTAATTATTTAGATTTCTTTTAATTTATTTAATCACCGGTCGAATATAATCTAACGGTCTTGATTAAGTGTGATTGATCACATGATCATAATCATGTTTCGTGTTGTGCCGTGCTGACCTGGGAATTCGCATATTGTGTCGTACTCTGTCATTTTTTCTTTCGGTTAAAAAGACAAGTTCCAGTTTCATTAAAAACGAAACAGAGTTACTTAGTACTCTATCATTTCTATTGAAGACATATAAAATATGACACGCAAATTATGGTACGTAACCAGCACGCTTGTCGCGCCATATAGTGATAGAGATCATTAGAACATGACTTTTTATATCCTGCTTTTGAGCTCTGAAAAAATTCTAGGAAAAACCCAGCAGTAATTATCTCTTTTTACATAAACAGTCAAGTCTATTATGCAATGTGACTTCCAAACTGACTTTGCACAATTGGTTGCACTGCTCTTTTTACATAAACAGGAAGCAGGTTCCAGTCAGTGTGGACTGGCATTCGCATAGAGAGGTAATACAATTGCATGGGGGATCTTCCAACAGATGAAGGATTTCAAGTGTGTACACACCTACTCAATAGTGTAGTTAGGAATTTCATCAGGAGTAGGCAAACAATAAACTATTGTTAAAGTATTATTAAATTATTATTAATTTTTTAATAAAATTAAAATTGTCAACACACCCTTTTTTCAAAACGAAGATATTTTTATTTCTAAATAATTCGGTAAAAAATCATGTTAAAATAACTTTCATACTAACTAGCATGAAAGTTTCTCTTTTTTTTTTAGAACCTGGCAGTAGGTGCCATGTGAATTGCATTAAATAGGCGGAGTTTACAGCTGTTCAATACAAGTGATATACTTCCCATCTGTAGCAGATCCCCCCTTATTCTTTGAACCCCGCTACAGTGGCATGCATCCCATATCAGTACGCTACGTACAACACTACAGATTTGTGAAATAATTGCAACTTTCACTGAGCTTTGCTTGGATAATCATCAGCAGTACTTAAGCCATAATTTCATCTCCGACAATACTCATCAGCGGTGATTGTAATATGTGGCCTATGTGAAACCAGACTTCCACCGCGAAATAGAAGGTGCAGTGCCTATTCTCCGCAATACCTCTCTGGTCAGCACCCTGTCCTGGATCAACAAGTATGCGAAGAACTTTGCTGTTGTGGGTACCTTGCTTTGCCATATAAATAGAAAAGGCCATTTGATCTTTCCTCTGTTGGAATTAATTTCAATTAATTACAACATATGTGGGCTTATATGTGATATGAATATATATTGAATAATTGACTGTCAATATCTAATTAGACCCGTTATGAAGTGATCAAATTAAGTATTATTTATCGGGTTCAATATGTGTCATGAGAAGTGGGGCCTTTAATGTGTAGAACGCGTATTAATAACTTTATGATTTAGTGATGGTCTAAATTATATAAAGTTTGGTAATAATACAATTATGCTATTGGTCTCTGGATAACACAATTAAATACGACAATGTTCTGTAAATAAGGAAATACCCAATAAGGCAAGTTCTGAATCAAGACCCGCTAAGGATCCAATAAGATAATAGGCTACAGATCCAATAAAAGAAACAAGATTAATTAATTAATTAATTGATTGATTTAATTAATTAATTTGATTAATTATTTAATGCAAAACGTGCCTGTTGAGAACTTAATATATGGCTATATATCTCTTTTAATAAAAAGGCGGATCTGTCTCCTTTGAGAAAATATACAGAAAAGATATACGGCCATATCTCTCTCTCTAATTTCTCTCTCTACCAAACTGAAATGGAGATAGAATATTGAGTGGAAGAGAAGAGGATTTTCAGTACAGAACTTGCGATTCGGGTATCTCTCCTTGTGCAGAACAAAGTATTGCCGCTGCCGCCTCTCTCGCTCTCTCCATCGGACTTGAGAGGGATTACTTGAAAATCTAAAGGCTTCCGGTGATCAACGGTGCTTGTGTCTCTCTGGAAGATCATGGCTATGGACCAAGGTAACTTAAAATTTCATATTAGAGTTCACTAGAGGATCATGGCAAATTTAGGGTTCATAAATTGTGGTATGGTTTTGCATGATTTAAATCCAACATCCTCCTTCACTTAGGGACTGGTAAGCCGATCTAGAGGTGTAGGTGCCTTGACAGTTCCACCTCCAGTTTATGACATCAGTATCCGATCGAGCTGAATGTGATTTATCATAGGGTATAGTCCGATGGATCTAAAGAATGTCCTCCAATGGAGGCCTCCCTCAGTGAAATCATTGGTGGCCGAATATGGTAGTTTAGGCAATCCTTCCCATGCATCGAAGATCGAACCAATAGGATATTGATCGGCCATCTCCTATTTGCCAGGTAGTACTCCATAAGAAAATGAACTTGATCCTTTGCAATTGGCCCCAAAAGAAAGAGCCCTCCTTTAGCATTAAAGTTAATTTGTATTAAAATAGAAAGAAATTGTAACAAGTTAATTTGTATAAACAATACAAACATATATATATTACTAAAGTTTATTACATTTCAAATGTATGTGATATATTTTTAATTTCAAATGTAAATGTATGAAAACATTAAATCATAATTGAAAAAAATAACAGTTAAAATTTTCACTATAATCTGTGATTTACACAATTTTTGTGATAACTCAAAAAGTAATTTGACTCACTACATGTTAAAAACGGGTGATGATATTGACACAATCAATTTTTTTATTAACACAACAAATTCAAATTTTGTACTTGTGTGGACATATATGTCCTTACTTCAATTCTCTCTAGATACCATATCTATTTTGAATGAACTTTCTTTATATTAAAGATCACTGATTATTTATTTTATTTCCATAACTAAACGTCTAGTACTTTAGTAAAATCTTTAAGGGAATGTTTCATTTTTCAAATTTGAGAAGTATAGCAACAAAAATTTAAGCAATCATTTCTTGTAGTAAAAAAGAATAGATAAAAACAAGTTTTCTTTTTAGTGACATTAGTGGACTTAGTCGAATTTGTAACATTAAATATATACTTCATTTCTTACATCACATGTCGTTTTATTTTTCTCACTTTTATTGATTATGCATTAGATGTTATGTACAAATTTTCCATTGTTGAATTTAGAAAAAAAAATATACTGAGAATAAATTTATGAAATAATTATGATGATAAAAAATATTTATCAAGACGCTGTGTACCTCTTGTCAAATCAAAAAATTGTAAAAACGTTAGGTATTGATCTTACTCCTGCTCTTCTCCCTTGCTGTGTACCTCTTGTTTGGGTCTTTATCTTTATAAAAGAAAAATCCTATTAATTTTATTTAATATTAGCATTATTAAAAAAATCTTTTTTTTAGGAAAAGAAGGAATCAAAATTTTCATAAAACCTTATTAGGTGTTGGGTTTCTGATTTATTAATTGTTCACATTTTCAGGGCCTTTTAATATGGGAAAATTGGTTATTTGCCACTCCAAAATCTTCTAATTCTAAAAATGTCATTCCAAAATTTGAAATTGTAAAAATGCCACTCTAAACTTCATTAATTTCTAATTTTGCAATTTATACTGTATTCTTATGCTTTTTTTATTAAAAATTAATACAGAAATACATATACCAAATACATATAATCGGAAATACAGAAATACATATACCAAAACAGTATTTTTCAGTTAATTTTCAGAGTGCTTATGCGAAGGATGACAATCTACTATTTTTGGAAAGAAGAAATAAAGATGAATTGACGGTTCATCATTACTTTTGACTGTGACGTCAGCTCTTATAAATTTTGACTGTAAATCAATTAACTTCACATTTTGATTTTGTTTTTATGTGAATCAATAAGTTGAAAAATCAACGTCTAGAAATTATCCACATTAGTATGTTTTTTACAAGCTCTTGATGACAACCAAAACAAAATTGAAATGTCATAATTTTTTACAGGTGCATATATAAAATGATATAGATCATATTCAACGGTTTTATTTTGACTTTTAAATTTTAAATTTTGAGTTATTAAAAATTTTAAAAATGGAGGCATGGTGGAGGCACATAAATAGTCGTAATACATGACTATGTGACCACACATGATTATTGGTCATGATTAACTATTTTCTTATAGTTTAAGTTAGTTTAGTGAAAAAATTGAAAATGTAGGAAATTAAGAACCGAGTAACATGGAGAACTGTTTGTTTTCTTCATGTGTAAAAATTTTACTTTTTGACACCGATGTGATTTCACTTAATCAAAACCTGACGTAATTACGCTTGATAAATAAACAATCAAAATTTATTAAAAGAAGTGTGTGCATGCTGTTTTGAAGGTTTATAAAGTTTGAACATATATATTTCTTGTTGCAATATAGTACAAGGAGAGTGTGTTGTATCATTTCCTAATTATTATAAGCATAGAGATTGTACGTTCTGGATTTGAACCTCTGTAATCATCGGAAAATATTGATTGTGATGCGAGTCATTTACACAAAGAAATCAACTGATATATTTTTCTTGCTTTTCAATGTGCCACAGACGATCGATCCACAATCATTAATTCTCTTATGGTGGTCACTTCACTCCACTTAGTTATTTACATTTCTTTTAATTTATTTAATCACCGGTCGAATAAAATCTAACGGTCTTGATTAAGTGTGATTGATCACATGATCATGATCATGTTTCGTGTCGTACTTTGTCATTTATTTTATTTTTTTGGTTAAAAAGACCGAGTATCAGTTTCATTAAAAACGAAAATGTTACTTATTACTCTATCATTTCTATTGAAGAGATGTAGAACATGACACGTAAATTATGGCACGTAACCAGCACGCTTGTCGCACCATATAGTGAGAGATCATTAGAACATGACTTTTTATATCCTGCTTTTGAGCTCTGAAAAAATTCTAGGAAAAACCCAGCAGTAATCTCTTTTTACATAAACAGTGTCAAGTCTATTATATATGCAATGTGACTTCCAAACTGACTTTGCATAAACAGGAAGCAGGTTCAGTCAGTGTGGACTGGCATGGGGATCTTCCAACAGATGAAGGATTTCAAGTGTGTACACACCTTAGGAATTTTATCTAGTTGGCAAAAAATAAACTATTATTAAATTATTATTAATTTTTTTAACAAAATTAAAATTGTCAACACACCCTTTCTTCAAAACGAAGATATTTTTATTTGTAAATAATTCGGTAAAAAATCATGTTAAAATAACTTTCATACTAACTAGCATCAAAGTTTTTTTTTTAAAGTTTTTTTTTTTGAGAACCTGGCAGTAGCTGTCATGTGAATTGCATTAAATAGACGGAGTTTACAGCTGTTCAATACAAGTGATATACTTCCCGTCTGTAGCATGCATCCCATATTAGTACGCAAGTACAACACTACAGATTAGTGAAATAATTGCAACTTTCACTGAGCTTTGCATGGATAATCATCAGCAGTACTTAAGCCATAACTTCATCTCCTGCACGCACCTTGATGCCAATGTTCTAGCATTCACCCGCTGATCTCTGAATATAATAGCGTTTCTATTTTTCCAAATTAGCCAAGTGGTGCAGATAAACCTGGAGGCCGGGGCCCATTCTTTTTTCTGCATTTTATTCCAGGAGCTGATCCAGATATTCTGTACTGTTCCTGCTATACTCATCAGCGGTGATTGTAATATGTGGCCTATGTGAAATAGAAGGTGCAGTGCGTATTCAGCAGGACAATTCATACAGCAAATACAGTGCGAGTTACCGAAACAGTTTGAGTGGTTGGGAGGCGATTTTCCGAACCCTAGCCGCCAGCCCACATCCCCCCTACTCTCTCTCCATCCACCCATCTCCGTTTCTCATCCACGTCTCAGAGTCGTCCACTCCGCACCAGCACAGCACCCCTCCTTTCACCCTTGCCCACCCACGCGTCAAGTTTTCCACTCCCGTCAGTACAGTAACCTCTCCGTCTCCCTCTATTTTCTCCGGTATCTCTGGGCGACTTGGTAATCGGAGGCTCCGATTTCAAGGGAGAGGGACAACCCTAGATTGGCACCTCCTTAGCTCTAAACCGGTTACACCCAAACCCTAGGAACGGTTAGGGGAGGCTGCGGTGCTTGCCGGCCTCCCCCACCCGCCACCATACTAAAAAAAAAAAAAAAACGAGATGCCTCATCCAGCTAATGCAGTGAATGGCAGAGGAGATTGGCAACCGGTTGCAATGGGTAGCTAGATGCTGTGAGGTTAGATTTTGTGTTATGTTGTTAGATGTTTTGATGTATGTTAATGATCTAGATGATGGGTTGTTAGATGTTGATGTGTTGATGTTGTGGTAGATGTGATCGATGGATGTAATTTTATTTTATTTAATGAATTATACTTGACAGCCGCTGTCAAGATTTCCAAAAAAAAAATGTAAATGTATAAAAACATTAAATCATAATTGAAAAAAATAACAGTTAAAATTTTCACAATAATATGTGATTTACACAATTTTTGCTATAACTCAAAAAGTAATTTGACTCGCTACCTGTTAAAAATGGGTGATGATATTGACACAATAAATTTTTTTTTTCACACAAGAAACTCAAATTTTTTACTTGTGTGGACAAATATGTCCTTCAATTCTCTCTAGATACCATACTATTTTAGGATGAACTTTCTTTATATTAAAGATCACTGATTATTTATTTTATTTCCATAACTAAACGTCTAGTACTTTAGTAAAATCTTTAAGGGAATGTTTCATTTTCCAAATTTGAGAAGTATAGCAACAAAAATTTAAGGGAAGTGCTATAGTAAGGTCATCTTTTGTGATTTTGAGAGCTAAGAGAATATTTTTACCTAAATGGCAATTTTGTCCTTTCACTTTTCTCTCTCACTCATTTAATAAATAACTAATAAGAAAATAACTCCAAAGAAAAGTTCCCTTCCTTAGATGAAACAAATATGTATCCTTCTCCCTCTCCTTGCTTAGATTTGTTGCAAATTTTTCATTATTTATTTTTACACAAAGATGTGCATGTTTCTAAGTCCCTCATTATATTGTTTTCATATTACTCCTTGTAATGTTTATGTGGAATATATATGTATTAATGTAAAAATTGAAAGAAATTGAATTCAATTTTAAGAAAACTACAAATTAGATGCTTGGATGCTTATGCATATTCATTTTATCTATTAGACCCACTAATTTAATTTTATAGCATCATTGATAGCATATTATTATTGTTAAGAATGCAATCGGATGCAAAAGAAAGAGGAAAAAATTACATAATGGTTAAAGGACAAGATTCCTATTCATTTCGACGTATGAAACATCAAATCACTCATTTCAAGTATTTTTCAAACAAAATCCTTAAAACATCAAGCATACATTAAATAATAAGATCTGTCATACCCCTTTGGAGTTTTGAGATGTGATTAAATAATTCCAATTATTGATCTATTGTCAGTTTGATTCGAATACCGACTACGTCATAGTAATTTTGAGTTGTCGTTACAATCCAATTTGAAATTTTGAATGTCTCGCTATCAGGAAACCGGACTTCTCTATAATATGTGTTTTTTTATTAATATGATTGATTTGGATATTGTTATTGGTTATTAGATTATGTTGACATATTTCACGAGATAAATGGTCTGAAGTTGGATTTGATTGTGATGAGATTATGTGTTATGAGAATATGGGAATCGCCTATGGCATGGATTCCAAATGTTTGAATACTGTGTGACTTGTTTTATGAATAACCTAGATTTAGGTGCTATCGCCTGTTAATATGCATGTATAATTGGAATGGTTGTTAAACTAAGCCAATATAGATAAGTGCGTTGTTAAATAACCGGTTAATGAGTTTTGTAGCTGACTTTGTTTTGTTATTTTTGTTTTGCTTCTATTGATGACGTAGGTTGACGGGCCAAAAAAATACAAAAATACTATTATAATCACGCTCCATATGATCAAAATTTGAGGTGTAACACTCCTCCCAGAACCATAGCTTCACTCTTTAAATAAAATACATATAGATGACAAGTCTGACAAGTCCTATATATTCCGATGACAGCGTCCAAATGACAGCTGGATCGGGCATATCGTGCAAGACATTATCGCTCCCATATCTTCAAAATTAAAACATCCAGCACGAATGTATCTGTTTATAAATTGAGAGGGATTGATTGTATATTTAATTTGATCTCCTCAGTGCTTTTATTTTTATTTTTTTCGTAAATCACTCAAAGAAACACGGATTTAGATATCTAAAACTCGGCAAACAATTCAAAAGTATTAGAAAACAATTGCACATGCAAAAACGTAGTGATCATGACACCCTAAACCCCACTTATCTCCATCTAGGGGTGTCCATGACACCCTTTTATCCATTTACCCGAAACGTATCTTATACAAAAAGATGGGTGAGATTAAGATTTTTTTTCAAAAACTTATCGGGTACGGACAAGGGTAACGATCTTTTTTCGTTATCTTACCCGTTATCCTATAGAACAATTTTTGAAAATGACATTATATATATAGATATATATTTATATGAAGATAATACGTGATATAATAAAGTTTTGTATTTTACTAAATTTTCATAATACAAATTAGTTGTATTTATTATTTTTTTTCTTATCTTGAAAAATATTTTATCGAAAGCACAAATCAAGATGTCAATGACACTGTTTTATCCGTTTACCCAACCCATACTGTATTTAAAAAAACGGATAAGGGTAAATATTTTTTTTTCTGTTATCATGACGGGTATGGGTATGAAAATGTCTCCACCCCGACCCATATCGTACCCGTTGTCAGCCCTATTTCCATCAATTTGGAAAGATTTTTCTGATCCCGTTTTTCCGGTCAAGAAATTCTGAGGTTGGTCTTTTATTATTTTCCTCGGAGCTCCTGCACAGGAAGAGCTCATCACCATAACCAACACAATGGAGACTATGACAACCTTCATTCTGCATGTGAAGCAAAGTAATGTTAACTTCTGGAATAAATTAATTGTTGGTACAAACACATGAAATGAAGAATAAGGATTTATACAAATTGCTTTTACCTTAATTAGAAGTACTTCCGAAGGATCCAAGAGCTCGTCTTATTCTATTTCCTTGATGTCAGAAATGTGAACTACGCATCCTATTTATAATGAATTCGGCAAATTGCACTAGCTAGCTATGATGTGGAGCATTTAAGAGATCAATTGCGTGCTCAATTTGTTTTAATTGCTACATGAATCATGATAATGAGAAAAAAAATTCTTACCTATTTGTAGCTAGGTTCAAATTAATCGTGGTACACTTGTAACATTGATTGATATCCACTTATGAATCCACTTGTGGATCCACTTGCATGTGAATCTGAAATTATCTTAAATTTAGTACACAAATTTCATTTACTCGGCAATTTCGCAATTTAGAAATAGTAAGGATAACCATTTTTACATGGTATTGCGCTATCTAACATCGTCACAAAAGTCATTTTTAAGAAAATTGAAAGAGTAAAGCTATCTCGTGATCGATGTGCTCACCAACTTCAAAAATCTATCGGATTGACTTCAAACGACGAATCCAAATAGTTGAAAATGATATACTTCACGAGTGAGGTGTGTACATGCAAAATTTTGAAATTTTCGGATTCATTCAGTATAAAACCAAGCGGTCAAAACAATAAAGTTTTATAAGTTATTTTAATCCATTCATTATTCATCATTATTTTATAAGTCATTTAGTCCTTATGCGTTTGGCATTGGCCCTCACCCTCAGCATGGCAGCTTAGCGAACACCAATGATGCCTTCGTTGTCTCCTGTTCGGTCATATATATATAGAGAGTTCGGCTAATGTCATAACGTTATAATTTCAGCCTAAGTTATAACGAGTCAGTTTTTGCGATTTCAAAGTCCAAACAATCGATCCGAACCGCTCTACATGATCTCCATATTAAAATGGGCTTGTATACCAAATTTTATATTTTTTGGAATTTTTTTGCTATTCTTTTAGATAGGTACAAAATCACTGTTTTGAATGGTTCAGAATTATCTAAAAACAGTGATTTTGTACCTATCTAAAAAATAGTAAAAAAATTTCAAAAAAATATAATATTTGGTCACCAAGTCCATTCTAATATGGAGATAATGTTGAGCAGTTCGAATCGACTATTTGGACATTGAAATCGCAAAAACTGACTTGGTTATAACTTAGGCTGAAATTATACTGTTATGACATTTGCCGTACTCTCTCTATATATATATATATATATATAGGTAGAGAGAGAGAGAGACGAGTCTTTTTTTCTCAAGTGAAAATTTTGAAAGGAATAATTTGAATCTCAGAAAAAAAAAAACATCCTAGTGTTGGATATGAAACGAGTTCGATGCAGATATCTAGTGACTTTATAGCTGAAAAGGAAGGAAGAAGATCCAACGCCTAGCTCGAAAATATTTCAACAAAATCTCAGTTTTCTTACATCTTTTTACAGAAATTGTCACATCGCTTTTAAATTTACAGAACTGTCTTGCTCAAAATGTTGTTCAAGTGGTAGACTAATAATTCCAGGAGGTAGACATTTTGCTGAATCAGGGTAGGCACAACTATCAAATTTTATTGGGTTTAAAAATAATTCACAAATGAGGAGTAAGCACTTAACTACTCCTGAACCTTTTGGATCTGCCCTTGTCTGCACTTAAAAATATTAAATGAGTGATAGACAAGAAGAGTGATAGGGATTTATTTACTTATAATGAGAATAAAAAGATCAAGTTATATGAATTTTTTTATGATTTACAAAGAATAAATATGATATTTGCAATTTCATAAAAAACTGTAGTAGACTGATTTTGTATCACTTGAAATTTTATTTCTCTATATAGAGATGTAATGAAAATTTTAATTATAGAATTACTTCTCTAATTTTTTAGAATGGCCAAGGTGGTGAGCTCGTCTCAGCTTCTTTCTTCTTGTTTTAACTTGGTTCAAAAAAAAATATACTGACAATAAACTTATGAAATAATTATGATGATAAAAAAATATTTATCAAGACGCTGTGTACCTTTTGTCGAATAAAAAAATTGTAAAACGTTAGGTATTGATCTTACTCGTGCTCTTCTCCCTCGTTGTGTATCTCTTGTTTGGATCTTTATCTTTCTAAAAAAAAAAATCCTATTAATTATATTTATTATTAGCATTATTAAAAGAAGGAATCAAAATTTTCATAAAACCTTATTTGGTGTTGGGTTTCTGATTTATTGATCACATTTTCAGGGCCTTTTCATGAGATTCAAAGTATTTTAAAATAAACAAATAGCACAGTATGACACTATAGATGCATAGCACTCTGGTCCAACTCTCACTATAAAATAATAAATTATATATCTCTACTCTATATTCTATTTTTTGGTGGACAAAATAGTGCATAAGGGTAGGATGACAATTTACTATTTTTGGAAAAAAAGAAATAAAGATGAATTGATGCTTCATCATTACTTTTGACTATGACGTTAGCTCTTATAAATTTTGATGTAAATCAATTAACTTCAAATTGATATAACTTTGAGTTGTCTATAGTTAATTTGAATTGTATTTATGTCAATGTAATTTTTTTTTTCAATTTGTCCAGTTATATTTGGTTCTTGAGTTCGAATAAAAATCATGTCAAAATTGTCGTCTATGTATTTTTTATATATGCATTTAATAATATGATTGAGTGATAAACACGGAGAAGGGTAGAATTTTTTTTATTTAGAATAAAAAAAATTGCAAAAAAATTGTGCCATTTGTATTATTGGATGTGATAAAGAATAGTATAGTTTGTTACACGAAATTAGGAGGATAGTTAAGCATAGAACTCATGGTTACATGATTAGTGATTTAGATCACGTGTCATGACTTATCATAATCAATTCAAGTTTTCACGTTACGTACCGTTCAATATTATGAGAAATAGTTAACGCATATAAATAGACGTCGTACTACCACTAGTGGAAAATATGGAATCAGGATCGGTTATATATGCATATTAGTATCGGAATACAACCGATTCTGATGAAGGCGATACTGATACTTACAATAATCTGGATCGGTTGTTTCAAACAACCGATCCTGATGTTATACTATCAGGATCGGTTGTTTGAAACAACTGATCCTGATAGTAACTATCAGGATCAGTTTGTTTGAAACAACCGACCCTGATAGTTACTATCAGGATCAGTTGTTTGAAAAAACCGATCCTGATACCCTTTTTTTTTTAATTAATGTTGGTTCTGAAAAAAAAAAAAAAGAATCAGGATCAGTTTTTTTTAAACAACCGATCCTGATGTTATACTATAAGGATCAGTTGTTTCAAACAACCGATCCTGATGTTATATTGGATCTAAAAAAAAAAAAAATTATTTGGCCAGCTTCCATATATATTTGCTGGCCAGCATAAATTTTTTTTTTTTATTTACCATTGATTTATTGGAGCTCAAAACCAATTAAGAACACAAAATAAAATTCATGAAACACAAAAAGAAGTACAATAGTTGAAGAAATTTGGTGCAATAGCAAAATAAAATTGAAAATACAAATGAAAAAATATAGTTGATCGGCCGGATGATTAAGATAAATAAAAAGATAGTTTCAAAAAGCCTTGCTCAAATGAAAAAAGATAAATAAATAAATTGAAAATACAAAAAAAAATGTGTTTTAAAAGTATAATAATGAGAAAATTAGATAAAGCTAATACCGTGATAGTTGATCGGGCGGATGATTAAGTAACTTGAGCGAGATGTCCTCAAGACTGAAAAACAATATACAAACACTATTAATTAATTTTTGAAACAATAAAAAAAATTAAAAATTGACACAATTGAGCCGGAGGTTCGAGAGGCTCGGCTTTGAGAGGGAGAGACGGAGACAGAGAGAGAGAGACACGGAGGAGAGGGAGAGACGAGACGGAGACAGAGAGAGGAGAGACACGGAGGTCTGAGGATTTGAGAGGGAGAGACAGAGACATAGAGAGAGAGAAAGACGCTAAGTTGAAAATGAGAGGCGCGAAATGAAAATAAGAACTAAGCAGGAGTTATCAGGATCGGTTATTTATTGAACCGATCCTATTAGTATTGAGTCCTAAAATTTTTGTAAGTACAAAGGCGCGAAACAGAATTAAACCCTAGTGTCAAATTAGTATTAGGATCGGTTATTTCAAAAAAACCGATCCTGATAACTTTTTTTTTTTTAATGTTGGTTCTGAAAAAAAAAAATGTATCAAAATCAGTTTTTTCAAAAAAAACCGATCCTGATAACTTTTTTTTTTGTTTTATAATGTTGGTTCTGAAAGAAAAAAAAAGAGTATCAGCATCGGTTTTTCAAACAACCGATTCTGATACTCTTTTTTTTTTTTTTTAATGTTGGTTCTGAAAAAAAAAAAAAATCAGGATCGGTTGTTTTGAAAAAACCGATCCTGATAACTTTTTTTTTTTTAATGTTGGTTCTGAAAAAAAAAAATCAGGATCGGTTTTTTTGAAAAAACCGATCCTGATAACTTTTTTTTTTTTTAATGTTGGTTCTGAAAAAAAAAATCAGGATTGGTTTTTTTTAAAATACCGATTCTGATACTTTTTTTTTTTTTAATGTTTGTTCTGAAAAAAAAAAAAATCAGGATCGGTTGTTTTGAAAAAAACCGATCCTGATACTTTTTTTTTTTTAATGTTGGGTCTGAAAAAAAAAAAGAATCAGGATCGGTTGTTTTGAAAAACCCGATCCTGATACATAGGAATTAGAATCGGTTGTTTGTTAGAACCGATTCTAATTGTTCATAAATTAGGATCAGTTAACCATAAAACCTGATCCGAATAGTTTTTAGGAAGAAAACCGATCCAGATAGATATTAGAATCGGGTGTTTCATATAACCGATACTATTAGGCCGATCCTAATTCCAGTTTTTCCACTAGTGTACGTTAGTTATGTGGTGACCATACACATAATATTATTGGTCATGATTAACTATTTTTTTATAGTTCAAGTTAGTTTAGTGAAAAAATTGAAAATGTAGGAAATTAAGAACCAAGTAACATGGAGAACTGTTTGTTTTCTTCATGGGTAAAAATTTTACTTTTTGACACCGTTGTGATTTCACTTAATCAAAACGTGACGTAATTAAGATTGATATATAAACAATCAAAATTTATTAAAAGAAGTGTGTGCATGCAGTTTTGAAGGTTTATAAAGTTTGAACATATATATTTCTTTGCCACTATTATAAAGTGTGTGTATGGAAAAAAATTTATTGGTAGAAATTATTAGAAAAGAAGAGAGAGAAATAGAAAGAGTACATCAGTTCTTATATTAGTATAAAAATCGGTAGGATTTCTACCGATCCTAAAAATAAAATAGTTTGGATCGGTACGAATTATACCGATCCAAACTTAATTTTTTTTTAAATCTGATGTATAGATGGAGAGAATTCTTATATTAGATTTCTAGTAAAATATGAAATGTTTTTCAAAAAATAGATATAATGTTTCTATTATATTTAAATTTTAAGATACTCTATCTATTTTTAGAAAAAAAAAATTACTAGAAAAAAAATAACTGGTTTTTGAATCAGTAATAATTTTACCGATCTTTCTACCAATATAAGAACTAATGTACTCTTTCTATTTCTCTCTCTTCTTTTCTATTAATTTCTACCAATAAAAAATTTCCGTGTGCATGCACTTGTTGGTTGTTGCAATATAGTACAAGGAGAGTGTATGGAGTGTGTTGTATCATTTCCTAATTATTATAAGCATAGAGATTGTACATTCATGGATTTCAACCTCTGTAATCATCGGAAAATATTAACTGTGATGCGAGTCATTTACACAAAGAAATCAACTGATATATTTTTCTTGCTTTTTTCAATGTGCCACAGAAGATCGATCGACAATTATAATTAATTCTCTTATGGTACTAGAGTAGGCTTATCTATGAGCATCGTCACATTACACTTGACTACAGTTAAGGTGGTCACTTCACTCCACTTAATTATTTAGATTTCTTTTAATTTATTTAATCCCTGGTCGAATATAATCTAACGGTCTTGATTAAGTGTGATTGATCACATGATCATAATCATGTTTCGTGTTGTGCCATGCTTTTTCAGGGAATTCGTATATTGTGTCGTACTCTGTCATTTTTTTTTTTTTGGTTAAAAAGACCAAGTTCCAGTTTCATTAAAAATGAAACAGAGTTACTTAGTACTCTCTTATTTCTATTGAAGACATAAAATATGACACGCAAATTATGGTACGTAACCGGCACGCTTGTCGCACCATAAAGTGATAGAGATCATTAGAACATGACTTTTTATATCTTGCTTTTGAGCTCTGAAAATATTCTAAAAAAAACACAGCAGTAATCTCTTTTTACATAAACAGTGAAGTCTATTATGCAATGTGACTTCCAAGCTGACTTGGCACAATTGGTTGTACTGCTCTTTTTACATAAACAGGAAGCAGGTTCAGTTAGTGTGGACTGGCATTTGCATAGAGAGGTAATACAAGTTTTTTTTTTTTTGAGAACCTGGCAGTAGCTGCCATGTGAGTTGCATTAAATAGCCGGAGTTTTCAGCTGTTCATTACAAGAGATATACTTCCCATCTGTAGCAGATCCCCCCTTATTCTTTGAACCCCGCTACAGTGGCATGCATCCCATATTAGTACGCAAGTACAACACTACAGATTAATGAAATAATTGTAACTTTCACTGAGCTTTGCTTGGATAATCATCAGCAGTACTTAAGCCATAACTTCATCTCCTGCACGCACCTTGATGCCAATGTTCTAGCATTCACCCGCTGATCTCTGAATATAAATATATAATAGCGTTTCTATTTTTCCAAATTAGCCAAGTGGTGCAGATAAACCTGGAGGCCCATTCTTTTTTCTGCATTTTACCCTGTATTTGTACCATATTCCAGGAGCTGATCCAGATATATATCCTGTACTGTTCCTGCTATAGCTATACTCATCAGCGGTGATTGTAATATGTGGCCTATGTGAAATAGAAGGTGCAGTGCGTATTCAACAGGACAATTCATACAGCAAACACAGTGCGATTGTACTTCCATACCTCTTCTCCGCAATACCTCTCTGGTCAGCACCCTGTCCTGGAGCAACAACTATATATGCGAAGAACTTTGCTGCTGGGGGTACCTTGCTTTGCCATATAAATAGAAAAGGCCATTTGATCTTTCCTCCTTCACTTAGGGACTGGTAAGCCGATCTAGAGGTGTAGGTGCCTTGACAGTTCCCTCCGCCGGTGTCTCCACCGCTGTTTCAGACTAAGTTATAACGAGTCAGTTTTTGCGATTTCAAAGTCCAAACAATCGATCCGAACTGCTCTACATGATCTTCATATTAAAATGGGCTTGTATACCAACTTTTATATTTTTTGGAATTTTTTTGCTATTCTTTGAAATAGGTACAAAATTACTGTTTTTAGATAATTTTGAACCATTCAAACGCCTGGCTATATATATATATACAGAGAGAGAGAGAGAGAGAGAGAGAGAGAGAGAGAGAGAGAGAGAGAGGAGTCTTTTTTCTCAAGTGAAAATTTTGAAAGGAATAATTTGAATCTCAGAAAAAAAAAACATCCTAGTGTTGGATATGAAACGAGATATCTTGTGACTTATAGCTGAAAAGGAAGGAAGAAGATCCAATGCTCGGCTCGAAAATATTTCAACAAAATCTCAGTTTTCTTACATCTTTTTACAGAAATTGTCACATCACTTTAAAATTTACAGAACCGTCCTGCTCAAAATGTTGTTCAAGTGGTAGACTAATAATTCCAGGAGGTAGACATTTTGCTGAATCAGGGTAGGCACAACTATCAAATTTTATTGGGTTTAAAAATAATTCACAAATGAGGAGTAAGCACTTGACTACCCTTGCATGTTTAAACTTAACAATATTAAATGAGTGATAGACAAGAAGAGTGATAGGGATTTATTTACTTATAATGACAAAAAAAAGATGAAGTTTTATGAATGTTTTTATGATTTACAAAGAATAAGTATGATGTTTGCAATTTCATAAAAGTACATACATAAATTTTGTGCTATAGCCTATTTATATTATTTACTTACAAATTTGTATATTTATTGTATGATATTGGGAGCATAAGAAAACTATAGGATTCGTCATTACTCTGTGCAAAACATTTTTTCTTGTAAAACTGTAGTAGACTGATTTAATTTGTATCACTTGAAATATTATTTCTCTATATAGAGATGTAATGAAAATTTTAATTATAGAATTACTTCTCTAATTTTCGAGAATGGCCAAGGTGGTGATCAGCTCGTCTCAGCTTCTTTCTTCTTGTCTTAGCTTGGTTCAAAACAAAATATATACTGAGAATAAACTTATGAAATAATTATGATGATAAAAAAATATTTATCAAGACGCTGTGTACCTCTTGTCAAATCAAAAAATTGTAAAAATGTTAGGTATTGATCTTACTCGTGCTCTTCTCCCTCGTTGTGTACCTCACTAGTGGAAAAACTGGAATCAGGATCGGCCTAATAGTATCGGTTATATGAAACAACCTATTCTAATATCTATCTGGCTCGGTTTTTTTAAGAAAACCGATCCTAAAACTATTCGGATCGGATTTTATGGTTAACCGATCCTAATTTATGAACAATTAGAATCGGTTTTTTATTAGAACCGATCCTAATACTATCAGGATCGGTTTTTACAAACAACCGATCCTCATGGAACACATATTAGGATCAGTTGTTTGTAAAAACCAATCCTGATAGTATCAGGATCGGTTCTAAGAAACAACCGATTCCAATTCCTATGTATCAGGATCGGTTGTTTCCAAGCAACCGATCCTGATTCTTTTTTTTTCAGACCCAACATTAAAAAAAAAAAGTATCAGGATCGGTTTTTTAAAAACAACCGACCCTGATTTTTTTTTTTTTCAGAACCAACATTATAAAAAAAAAAAAAAAAAGTTATCAGGATCGGTTGTTTGAAAAAACCGATCCTAATACTCTTTTTTTTTTTCAGAACCAACATTAAAAAAAAAAAAGTTATGAGGATCGGTTGTTTGAAAAAACCGATCCAAATAATCTTTTTTTTTTTTTCAGAACCAACATTAAAAAAAAAAAAAAGTGTATCAGGATCGGTTGTTTGAAAAACCGATCCTGATACTTTTTTTTTTTTTAATGTTGGTTCTGAAAAAAAAAAGTATCAGGATCGGTTTTTTAAAGACAACCGATCCTGATTTTTTTTTTCAGAACCAACATTAAAAAAAAAAAGGTTATCAGGATCGGTTGTTTGAAAAAACCGATCGTGATACTTTTTTTTTTTTTTCAGAACCAACATTAAAAAAAAAAATTATCAGGATCGGTTTTTTTGAAATAACCGATCCTAATACTAATTTTAATTCTGTTTCGCGCCTTTGCACTTACAAAAATTTTAGGACTCAAACTAATAGGATCGGTTCAATAAATAACCGATCCTAAAAACAATCAGGATCGGTTATTTCGAAATAACCGATCCTGATAACTCCTGCTTAGTTCTTATTTTCATTTCGCGCCTCTCATTTTCAACTTAGCGTCTTTCTCTCTCTCTATGTCTCTGTCTCTTCCTCTCAAATCCTCAGACCTCCGTGTCTCTCCTCTCTCTGTCTCCGTCTCGTCTCTCCCTCTCCTCCGTGTCTCTCTCTCTATCTCCGTCTCTCTCTCTCTATCTCCGTCTCTCCCTCTCAAAGCCGAGCCTCTCGAACCTCCGGCTCAATTGTGTCAATTTTTAATTTTTTTTATTGTTTCAAAAATTAATTAATGGTGTTTGTATATTGTTTTTCAGTCTTGAGGACATCTCGCTCAAGTTACTTAATCATCCGCCCGATCAACTATCACGGTATTAGCTTTATCTAATTTTCTCATTATTGTACTTTTAAAACACATTTTTTTTTGTATTTTCAATTTATTTATTTATCTTTTTTCATTTGAGCAAAGCTTTTTGAAACTATCTTTTTATTTATCTTAATCATTCGGCCGATCAACTATATTTTTTCATTTGTATTTTCAATTTTATATTGCTATTGCACCAAATTTCTTCAACTATTGTACTTCTTTTTGTGTTTCATGAATTTTATTTTGTGTTCTTAATTGGTTTTGAGCTCCAATAAATCAATGGTAAATAAAAAAAAAATTTATGCTGGCTAGCAAATATATAGGGAAGCTGGCCAAATAAAAAAAAAAAATTTAGATCTAATATAACATCAGGATCGGTTATTTGAAACAACTGATCCTGATAGTATAACATCAGGATCGGTTGTTTGAAACAATTGATCCTGATAGTATAACATTAGGATCGGTTGTTTAAAAAAAACTGATCCTGATTCTTTTCTTTTTTTTCAGAACCAATTTAAAAAAAAAAGTATCAGGATCGGTTTTTTCAAACAACCGATCCTGATTTTTTTTTTTCAGAACCAACATTAAAAAAAAAAAAAAGGGTATCAAGATCGGTTTTTTTCAAACAACCGATCCTAATAGTAACTATCAGGGTCAGTTTTTTCAAACAACCGATCCTGATAGTAACTATCAGGGTCGGTTGTTTCAAACAAACTGATCCTGATAGTATAACATCAGGATCGGTTGTTTGAAACAACCGATTCTGATAGTAACTATCAGGATCGGTTATTTAACCGATCCAGATTATTGTAAGTATCAGTATCGCCTTCATCAGGATCGGTTGTATTCCGATACTAATATGCATATATAACCGATCCTGATTCCATATTTTCCACTAGTGCCTCTTGTTTGGATCTTTATCTTTATAATAAAAAAAAAATACTATTAATTTTATTTAATATTTGCACTATTAAAAAAAATCTTTTTTTTAGGAAAAGAAGGAATCAAATTTTTTATAAAACCTTACTAGGTGTTGGGTTTCTGATTTATTGGTCACATTTTCAGGGCCTTTTAATATTTCATGAGATTCAAAGTATTTTAAAATAAACAAATAGCACAGTATGACACTATATATGCATAGCAACCTAGTCCAACTCTCACTATAAAATAATAAATTATATATCTCTACTCTATATATTCTATTTTTTGGTGGACAAAAGAGTGCTCATGGGTAGGATGACAATCTACTGTTTTTGGAAACAACAAATAAAGATGAATTGACGGTTAATCATTACTTTTGACTGTAAATCAATTAACTTCAAATTGATATAAACTTTGAGTTGTCTATAGTTAATTTGAATTGTGTTTATGTCAATGTAATTTTTTTTTTCAATTTGTCCAGTTATATTTGGTTCTTGAGTTCGAATAAAAATCATGTCAAAATTGTCGTCTATGTATTTTTTATATATGCATTTAATAATATGATTGAGTGATAAACAGGGAGAAGGGTAGAATTTTTTTTATTTAGAATTAAAAAAATTGCAAAAAAATTGTGCCATTTGTATTATTGGATGTGGTGAAGTGTGTGCATGCACAAAGAAAGTGTATGGAGAGTGTATGCACTTGTTGCAATATAGTACAAGGAGAGTGTATGGAGAGTGTGTTGTATCATTTCCTAATTATTATAAGCATAGAGATTGTACGTTCATGGATTTGACTGTGATGCGAGTCATTTACACAGAGAAATCAACTGATATATTTTTCTTGCTTTTCAATGTGCCACAGACGATCGATCGACAATCATTAATTCTCTTATGGTACTAGAGTAGGCTTATTTATGAGCATCGTCACATTGCACTTCACTACAGTTAAGGTGGTCACTTCACTCCACTTAGTTATTTACATTTCTTTTAATTTATTTAATCACCGGTCGAATAAAATCTAACGGTCTTGATTAAGTGTGATTGATCACATGATCATGATCATGTTTCGTGTCGTACTCTGTCATTTTTTTTTTTTTGGTTAAAAAGACCGACTACCAGTTTCATTAAAAACGAAAATGTTACTTAGTACTCTATCATTTCTATTGAAGAGATATAGAATATGACACGCAAATTAAGGCACGTAACCAGCACGCTTGTCGCACCATATAGTGAGAGATCATTAGAACATGACTTTTTATATCCTGCTTTTGAGCTCTGAAAAAATTCTAGGAAAAACCCAGCAGTAATCTCTTTTTACATAAACAGTCAAGTCTATTATGCAATGTGACTTCCAAACTGACTTTGCACAATTGGTTGCACTGCTCTTTTTACATAAACAGGAAGCAGGTTCCAGTCAGTGTGGACTGGCATTCGCATAGAGAGGTAATACAATTGCATGGGGGATCTTCCAACAAATGAAGGATTTCAAGTGTGTACACACCTACTCAGTAGTGTAGTTAGGAATTTCATCAGGAGGCAAAAAATAAACTATTATTAAATTACTATTAATTTTTTATTAATTTTTTAATAAAATTAAAATTGTCAGCACACCCTTTCTTCAAAACGAAGATATTTTTATTTCTAAATAATTTGATAAAAAGATCATGTTAAAATAACTTTCATACTAACTAGCATGAAAGTTTTTTTTTTTTAAGTTTTTTTTTTTTGAGAACCTGGCAGTAGCTGTCATGTGAATTGCATTAAATAGACGGAGTTTACAGCTGTTCAATACAAGTGATATACTTCCCATCTGTAGCAGATCCCCCCTTATTCTTTGAACCCCGCTACAGTGGCATGCATCCCATATTAGTACGTTAGTACAACACTACAGATTAGTGAAATAATTGCAACTTTCACTGAGCTTTGCATGGATAATCATCAGCAGTACTTAAGCCATAACTTCATCTCCTGCACGCACCTTGATGCCAATGTTCTAGCATTCACCCGCTGATCTCTGAATATAAATATATAATAGCGTTTCTATTTTTCCAAATTAATTAGCCAAGTGGTGCAGATAAACCTGGAGGCCCATTCTTTTTTCTGCATTTTACCCTGTATTTGTACCATATTCCAGGAGCTGATCCAGATATTCTGTACTGTTCCTGCTATACTCATCAGCGGTAATTGTAATATGTGGCCTATGTGAAATAGAAGGTGCAGTGCGTATTCAGCAGGACAATTCATACAGCAAATACAGTGCGAGTTACCGAAACAGTTTGAGTGGTTGGGAGGCGATTTTCCGAACCCTAGCCGCCAGCCCACATCCCCCCTCCTCTCTCTCCATCCACCCATCTCCGTTTCTCATCCACGTCTCAGAGTCGTCCACTCCGCACCAGCACAGCACCCCTCCTTTCACCCTTGCCCACCCACGCGTCAAGTTTTCCACTCCCGTCAGTACAGTAACCTCTCCGTCTCCATCTATTTTCTCCGGTATCTCTGGGCAACTTGGTAATCGGAGGCTCCGATTTCAAGGGAGAGGGACAACCCTAGATTGGCACCTCCTTAGCTCTAAACCGGTTACACCCAAACCCTAGGAACGGTTAGGGGAGGCTGCGGTGCTTGCCGGCCTCCCCCACCCGCCACCATACTAAAAAAAAAAAAACGAGATGCCTCATCCAGCTAATGCAGTGAATGGCAGAGGAGATTGGCAACCGGTTGCAATGGGTAGCTAGATGCTGTGAGGTTAGATTTTGTGTTATGTTGTTAGATGTTTTGATGTATGTTAATGATCTAGATGATGGGTTGTTAGATGTTGATGTTGTGGTAGATGTGATCGATGGATGTAATTTTATTTTATTTAATGAATTATACTTGACAGCCGCTGTCAAGATTTCCAAAAAAAAATGTAAATGTATGAAAACATTAAATCATAATTGAAAAAAATAACAGTTAAAATTTTCACTATAATATGTGATTTACACAATTTTTGCTATAACTCAAAAAGTAATTTGACTCGCTACATGTTAAAAATGGGTGATGATATTGACACAATAAATTTTTTTATTAACACAACAAATTCAAATTTTTTACTTGTGTGGACAAATATGTCCTTACTTCAATTCTCTCTAGATACCATATCTATTTTAGGATGAACTTTCTTTATATTAAAGATCACTAAGTATTATTTTATTTCCATAACTAAACGTCTAGTAGTTTAGTAAAATCTTTAAGGGAATGTTTCATTTTTCAAATTTGAGAAGTATAGCAACAAAAATTTAAGGAAAGTGCTATAGTAAGGTCATCTTTTGTGATTTTGAGAGCTAAGAGAATATTTTTACCTAAATGCCAATTTTGTCCTTTCACTTTTCTCTCTCACTCATTTAATAAAATAACTAATAAGGAAATAACTCCAAAGAAAAGTTCCCTTCCTTAGATGAAACAAATATGTATCCTTCTCCCTCTCCTTGTTTAGATTTGTTGCAAATTTTTCATTATTTAATTTTACACAAAGATGTGCATGTTTCTAAGTCCCTCATTATATTTTTTTCATATTACTCCTTGTAATGTTTATGTCGAATATATATGTATTAATGTAAAAATGGAAAGAAATTGAATTCAATTTTAAGAAAACTACAAATTAGATGCTTGGATGCTTATGCATATTCATTTTATCTATTAGACCCACTAATTTAATTTTATAGCATGATTGATAACATATTATTATTGTTAAGAATGCAATCGGATGCAAAAGAAAGAGGAAAAAATTACATAATGGTTAAAGGACAAGATTCCTATTCATTTCGACGTATGAAACATCAAAGCACTCATTTCAAGTATTTTTCAAACAAAATCCTTAAAACATCAAGCATACATTAAATAATAAGATCTGTCAAACCCCTTTGGAGTTTTGAGATGTGATTAAATAATTCCAATTATTGATCTATTGTCAGTTTGATTCGAATACCGACTACGTCATAGTAATTTTGAGTTGTCGTTACAATCCAATTTGAAATTTTGAATGTCTCGCTATCAGGAAACCGGACTTCTCTATAATCTGTGTTTTTTTATTAATATGATTGATTTGGATATTGTTATTGGTTATTAGATTATGATGACATATTTCACGAGATAAATGGTCTGAAGTTGGATTTGATTGTGATGAGATTATGTGTTATGAGAATATGGGAATCGCCTATGGCATGGATTCCAAATGTTTGAATACTGTGTGACTTGTTTTATGAATAACCTAGATTTAGGTGCTATCGCCTGTTAATATGCATGTATAATTGGAATGGTTGTTAAACTAAGCCAATATAGATAAGTGCGTTGTTAAATAACCGGTTAATGAGTTTTGTAGCTGACTTTGTTTTGTTATTTTTGTTTTGCTTCTATTGATGACGTAGGTTGACGGGCCAAAAAAATACAAAAATACTATTATAATCACGCTCCATATGATCAAAATTTGAGGTGTAACACTCCTCCCAGAACCATAGCTTCACTCTTTAAATAAAATACGTATAGATGACAAGTCTGACAAGTCCTATATATTCCGATGACAGCGTCCAAATGACAGCTGGTTCGGGCATATCGTGCAAGACATTATCGCTCCCATATCTTCAAAATTAAAACATCCAGCTAGTTTGACTCTTAGTTGTTCGAACAGCACGAATGTATATGTTTATAAATTGAGAGGGATTGATTGTATATTTAATTTGATCTCCTCAGAGCTTTTCTTTTTATTTTTTTCGCAAATCACTCAAAGAAACACGGATTTAGATATCTAAAACTCGGCAACCAATTCAAAAGTATTAGAAAACAATTGCACATGCAAAAACGTAGTGATCATAAACATACACAACAAGAATTTCGGGCTTCCCCGAGAAAGGAAAAAAGGTCAATGCCGAGGTATTTGCCTCGTACGTAGACTACTATGACGTTATCACCTCACAATTACTACCCTCCATATTGTTCCCGTAGCGGACAATACTATCGCCAAGGATTTCACGTGAATACGTATACCCATGAAGCTCCCTTCCCTTCCTTTGTTTTATTACTTTCAGAAAAAATATTACAAAGTATTTTTTAGATGCCTTCATTCATGAGCAGCACACCTTCATTATTTCAAAACATAGAAAGTCATACAAGATATAGAAAGTAATATTCACCCTAACAAATCTAATCACAATCTCTATCAATTAGGCAGCAGCGGCATATAAGGTAATACCAATTGCCTCTTCATGTTGTTGCTGATATCAACATATTTGATTGCCCAAATAATATTACTTCATTCATCTAAAGATCCTGTAGATATTCAATCGTGTCATGGTACCTATTCTGACAGTCTTGGTCTCCTTTCTCTTATTATTTTTATTTTATCAGAGTTAAATTGGCCGCGTTGAATATTCCGATCAAATAAATATTCTTTTTTCCAAGCCTGTAGATCAAACTTGTACCAAAACCTTCACTAGTTCAGGATTTGAGTTGCTATTATTTTAAGTCGAGTCTTCAACAACATCTGTTTGGACTAGGTATATGTCATAATTTACATTGTTTATTTTCTTATATTTTTTTTTTGCTGAAGTGGCAGGGCTGCCAAAAATTTTATTGAATAGAAATATTTACAAGCTCCCTACTTTGGAGGGGATCCAGAGCTACTTACATGTGCATGGTATTTATTTTCTTATATTGCAACTATATATGTATCACATCTAAGATTATTATACATGGAATATATATTCTCCTTAATATATATTATCATACACCAACTACAGTCAAGCCAAACCCATGCACAGTTTCACCACTTCCTACTTTGGCATCGCATTCTTAATTTGCATCCCTTTCTTAGGGAGGATGACTGCATGAAACAGATCCTGACTGTTTGGAATTGTGGTCATCATGATGACAAAGTGTCCTTACTCCGGGGGGGCTGTAATTTGAAAATTTGAATAAGAGTCAGTAAAATAATGAAACTCTTAATCTCTAAGCTACAAGCACACATTTATCATTTTATGAGAGGGGTTAGACTATATAAAAACTTTAAAAAAATAAATCCTAAACCCCACTTATCTCCATCTAGGGGTGTCCATGACACCCTTTTATCCGTTTACCCGAAACGTATCTTATACAAAAAGATGGGTGGGAGTAAGATTTTTTTTCATAAACTTATCGGGTACGGACAAGGGTAACGATCTTTTTTCGTTATCTTACCCGTTATCCTATAGAACAATTTTGAAAATGACATTATATATAGATATATATTTATATGAAGATAATACGTGATATAATAAAGTTTTGTATTTTACTAAATTTTCATAATACAAATTAGTTGTATTTATTATTTTTTTTCTTATCTTGAAAAATATTTTATCGAAAGCACAAATCAAGATGTCAATGACACTGTTTTATCCGTTTACCCAACCCATACTGTATTTAAAAAAACGGATAAGGGTAAATATTTTTTTTCCATTATCATGACGGGTATGGGTATGAAAATGTCTCCACCCCGACCCATATCGTACCCGTTGTCAACCCTATTTCCATCAATTTGGAAAGATTTTTCTGATCCCGTTTTTCCGGTCAAGAAATTCTGAGGTTGGTCTTTTATTATTTTCCTCGGAGCTCCTGCACAGGAAGAGCTCATCACCATAACCAACACAATGGAGACTATGACAACCTTCATTCTGCATGTGAAGCAAAGTAATGTTAACTTCTGGAATAAATTAATTGTTGGTACAAACACATGAAATGAAGAATAAGGATTTATACAAATTGCTTTTACCTTAATTAGAAGTACTTCCGAAGGATCCAAGAGCTCGTCTTATTCTATTTCCTTGATGTCAGAAATGTGAACTACGCATCCTATTTATAATGAATTCGGCAAATTGCACTAGCTAGCTATGATGTGGAGCATTTAAGAGATCAATTGCGTGCTCAATTTGTTTTAATTGCTACATGAATCATGATAATGAGAAAAAAAATTCTTACCTATTTGTAGCTAGCTAGGTTCAAATAATCGTGGTACACTTGTAACATTGATTGATATCCACTTATGGATCCACTTGCATGTGAATCTGAAATTATCTTAAATTTAGTACACAAATTTCATTTACTAGGCAATTTCTTAATTTATAAATAGTAAGGATAACCATTTTTACATGGTATTGCGCTATCTAACATCGTCACAAAAGTCATTTTTAAGAAAATTGAAAGAGTAAAGGTATCTGGTGATCGATGTGCTCACCCAACTTAAAAATCTATCGGATTGACTTTAAATGACGAATCTAAATAGTTGAAAATGATATACTTCACAAGTGAGGTGTGTACATACAAAATTTTGAAATTTTCGGATTCATTCAGTATAAAACCAAGCGGTCAAAACAATAAACTTTTATAAGTTATTTTAATTCATTCATTATTCATCATTATTTTATAAGTCATTTAGTCCTTACTTATATGTGTTTGGCATTGGCCCTCACCCTCAGCATGGCAGCTTAGCGAACACCACTGATGCCTTCGTTGTCTCCTGTTCGGTCATATATATATATAGAGTTCGGCTAATGTCATAACGTTATAATTTCAGACTAAGTTATAACGAGTCAGTTTTTGCGATTTCAAAGTCCAAACAATCGATCCGAACTGCTCTACATGATCTCCATATTAAAATGGGCTAGTATACCAAATTTTATATTTTTTGGAAATTTTTTTGCTATTCTTTTAGATAGGTATAAAATCACTGTTTTGAATGGTTCAGAATTATCTAAAAACAGTGATTTTGTACATATCTAAAAAAAAGTAAAAAAATTTCCAAAAAATATAATATTTGGTCACCAAGTCCATTCTAATATGGAGATCATGTCCAGCGGTTCGAATCGACTGTTCGGACTTTGAAATCGCAAAAACTGACTTGTTATAACTTAGGCTGAAATTATAACGTTATGACATTAGCTGTACTCTATATATATAGGGAGAGAGAAAGAGAGAGAGAGAAGAGTATTTTTTCTCAAGTGAAAATTTTGAAAGGAATAATTTGAATCTCAGAAAAAAAAAACATCCTAGTGTTGGATATGAAACGAGTTCAATGCAGATATCTAGTGACTTTATAGCTGAAAAGGAAGGAAGAAGATCCAACGCCTGGCTCGAAAATATTTCAACAAAATCTCAGTTTTCATACATCTTTTTACAGAAATTGTCACATCGCTTTAAAATTTACAGAACCGTCTTGCTCAAAATGTTGTTTAAATGGTATACTAATAATTCCAGGAGGTAGACATTTTGCTGAATCAGGGTAGGCACAACTATCAAATTTTATTGGGTTTAAAAATAATTCACAAATGAGTAGTAAGCACTTAACTACCCTTGAACCTTTTTGGATCTGCCCTTGTCTGCACTTATAAATATTAAATGAGTGATAGACAAGAAGAGTGATAGGGATTTATTTACTTATAATGGGAATAAAAAGATAAAGTTATATGAATTTTTTTATGATTTACAAAGAATAAATATGATATTTGCAATTTCATAAAAAACTGTAGTAGACTGATTTTGTATCACTTGAAATATTATTTCTCTATATAGAGATGTAATGAAAATTTTAATTATAGAATTACTTCTCTAATTTTCGAGAATGGCCAAGGTGGTGAGCTCGTCTCAGCTTCTTTCTTCTTGTCTTAGCTTGGTTCAAAAAAAAATATACTGAGAATAAACTTATGAAATAATTATGATGATAAAAAATTATTTATCAAGACGCTGTGTACCTCTTGTCAAATCAAAAAATTGTAAAAACGTTAGGTATTGATCTTACTCGTGCTCTTCTCCCTCGCCTCTTGTTTGGATCTTTATCTTTATAAAAGAAAAATCCTATTAATTTTATTTAATATTAGCATTATTAAAAAAATCTTTTTTTTTTAGGAAAAGAAGGAATCAAAATTTTCATAAAAAACCTTATTAGGTGTTGGATTTCTGATTTATTGTTCACATTTCCAGGGCCTTTTAATATTTCAAGAGATTCAAAGTATTTTAAAATAAACAAATAGCACAGTATGACACTATATATGCATAGCAACCTAGTCCAACTCTCACTATAAAATAATAATTATATATCTCTACTCTATATTCTATTTTTTGGTGGACAAAAGAGTGCATATGGGTAGGATAACAATCTACTATTTTTGGAAAGAAAAAATAAAGATGAATTGACGGTTCATCATTACTTTTGACTGTGACGTCAGCTCTTATAAATTTTGACTGAATTGTTCCGTCTACCTCTGTAAATCAATTAACTTCAAATTGATAAAACTTTGAGTTATCTATAGTTAATTTGAATTGTATTTATGTCAATGTAATTTTTTTTTTCAATTTGTCCAGTTATATTTGGTTCTTGAGTTCGAATAAAAATCAAGTCAAAATTGTTGTTTATGTAATTTTTATATGAGGAGGGATTGAATTACACCGTTTTTTTTACACATTTTGGCACTTACCATTTTCAAAGTCCAAATAGTCGATTCAAACCGTTCAACATGATGGATATATTAAAATGTGCTTGGAGATCAAATTTTACATTTTTTTGAATATTTTTACTATTTATTAAGATGGTTACAAAATCATTGTTTTCAGACCATTGAAAAATAGTGATTTTGAAACCATCTTAATAAATAGTAAAAAAATTAAAAAAAATGAGGTAAAATTTGATCTCCAAGCACATTTTAATGGTGATCATGTTGAACGGTTCAGATCGACTGTTTGGATTTTGAAATCGCAAAATTAACCTATAAAAAAATAGTGTTAAGATGTGTCAAAAAAAGGGTGTAATTGGATCCCTCCTCTTTTTATATATGCATTTAATAATATGATTGAGTGATAAACAAGGAGAAGGATAGAATTTTTTTTATTTAGAATAAAAAAAATTGCAAAAAAATTGTGCCATTTGTATTATTGGATGTGGTAAAGAATAGTACAGTTTGTTACACGAAATTGGGAGGATAGTTAAGCATAGAACTCATGGTTACGTGATTAGTGATTTAGATCACGTGTCATGGCTTATCATAATCAATTCAAGTTTTCACGTCACGTACCGTTCAATATTATGAGAAATAGTTAACGCACATAAATAGTCGTAATACGTTAGTCATGTCATGACCACACATGATGTTATTGGTCATGATTAACTATTTTTTATAGTTTAAGTTAGTTTAGTGAAAAAATTGAAAATGTAGGAAATTAAGAACCAAGTAACATGGAGAACTGTTTGTTTTCTTCATGTGTAAAAATTTTACTTTTTGACACCGATGTGATTTCACTTAATCAAAACCTGACGTAATTACGCTTGATAAATAAACAATCAAAATTTATTAAATGAAGTGTGTGCATGCAGTTTTGAAGGTTTATAAAGTTTGAACATATATATTTTTTGTTGCAATATATGGTACAAGGAGAGTGTATGGAGAGTGTGTTGTATCATTTCCTAATTATTATAAGCATAGAGATTGTACGTTCTGGATTTGAACCTCTGTAATTATCGGAAAATATTAATTGTGATGCGCGCGAGTCATTTACACAAAGAAATCAACTGATATATTTTTCTTGCTTTTCAATGTGCCGCATACGATCGATCGACAATCATTAATTCTGTTATGGTACTAGATAGGCTTATTTATGAGCACTGTCACATTGCACTGACTACAGTTAAGGTGGTCACTTCACTCCACTAAATTATTTAGATTTCTTTTAATTTATTTAATCACCGGTCGAATATAATCTAACGGTATTGATTAAGTGTGATTGATCACATGATCATGATCATGTTTCGTGTTGTGCCGTGCTGACCTGGGAATTCGCATATTGTGTCGTGCTCTGTCATTTTTTTTTTGGTTAAAAAGACCGAGGCCCAGTTTCATAAAAAAATGAAACAGAGTTTACGAAGTACTCTGTGATTTTTATTGAAGAGATATAGAATATGACACACAAATTATGGTATGTAACCGGCACGTTTGTCGCGCCATATAGTAACAGAGATCATTAGAACATGACTTTTTATATCCTGCTTTTGAGCTCTGAAAAAATTCTATGAAAATGTGACTTCCAAACTGACTTCCAAACTGACTATTTGGACTTTCAAACCATCTTAATAAATAGTAAAAAAATTTCAAAAAATATAAAATTTGGTCTCCAAGCACATTTTAATATAGATTGAACATCTAACGGTTTGAAAATGTCATTTGAAGTCAATTCTATAGGTTTTAGAGTCGCACTCACGAAGGGCTTGGTGAGCTTAGGAGCACCCTAGTTCTACTCTATTTTTCTCACTTTTATTGATTATGCATTAGACATTATGTACAAATTTCCATTGTTGAATTTAGAAAAAAAATATACTGAGAATAAATTTATGAAACAATTATGATGATAAAAAAAAATTTATCAAGACGTTGTGTACCTCTTGTCAAATCAAAAAAATTGTAAAAACGTTAGGTATTGATCTTACTTGTGCTCTTCTCCCTCGCTGTGTACCTCTTGTTTGGATCATTATCTTTATAAAAGAAAAATCCTATTAATTTTAATTAATATTAGCATTATTAAAAAATCTTTTTTTTAGGAAAAGAAGGAATCAAAATTATCATAAAACCCTGTTAGGTGTTGGGTTTCTGATTTATTGTTCATATTTTCAGGGCCTTTTAATATTTGAAGAGATTAATTCAAAGTATTCTAAAATAAACAAATAACACAGTATCACACTATACATGCATAGCACCGTAGTTCAACGCTCTCTATACAATAATAAATTATATATCTCTACTCTATATTCTCATTTTTTTTGTGGACAAAAGAGTGCATATTGGTAGGATGGCAATCTACTATTTTTGGGGAAAAATAAATAAAGATGAATTGACGGTTCATCATTACTTTTGACTGAACTGTGACGTCTCTTATAAATTTTGACTGAATTGTTCTAATAATTTCATGATATTACATACAATATTAAATTACTAGAGATAACTTTTTTACATGATTCAATTTTTTAGGTTTAAGTCTGGATCGGATCGAGTTTTAAATCAATTAACTTCAAATTGACATAACTTTGAGTTGTCTATAGTTAATTTGAATTGTATTTATGTCAATGTAATTTTTTTTTCAAAATTAATTTGTCCAGTTATATTTGGTTCTTGAGTTCGAATAAAAATCATGTCAGAATTGTCGTCTATGTATTTTTTTTTATATGCATTTAATAATATGATTGAGTGATAAACGGGGAGAAGGGTAGAATTTTTTTTTTATTTAGAATAAAAATATAAACAGATTAAGTGCAGCAAAATTTGTAACGTTTGTATTATTGGATGGAGTAAGAATAGTACAGTTTGTCACACGTTGTGACTTAAATCAGGTGTTGTGGTTTATTATAATTATCAAGTTAAGTTTTTACGTGATGTACATGTTGTGTGATTAAAATCACAAGAAATAGTCATTGTATGCAAATAGTTGTACTATGTTAGTCACACTGTGACCACACGTAATGTCATTGGTTGAATTTAACTATTTTTTAATAATGTAAATTTAGCAAAAAAATATCAACACATTGTAAAGAAAATATAGAAAAGAATCTAGTAACACGTAACGTCATTGGTTGAGTTGAACTATTCTTCATGCGTAAATATTTTACATTTTTTTTTAATTCACTATTGTATTGTACGTCTTCTTTCCACTTCTTGTAATCTAATATTAGTTTGTATGGAAACTAATCTTTGATCTAGTAGCAAAGATAATATTCTATGTGTGAGAGGTTGCAGATTCAAAATCTGAATTTGAAGAACCAATTGAATATTAAATTAGTTAGATGACTTGATCTTCAACTTTACTAAAAAAAAATACTAGTTTGTACGGAGAGTGTGTTAATTGTATCATTTTCTAATTCATATTCTAAGTGCGAAGAGGGCAATTAGATCGAAAACCGCATCCTCTGTAGTAAAGTATAACGCAAGAAAGCTGTTGAGAACATAAATAGTTAGAGGGGTAAATTGTAAAATAGAAAAAGTAATAAGAAGTTATCGTTAGATACCAATGTTAAGTACTAACGATACAATAGTACTTAGACATTATAAATATCCATCATCTTTGATTGTATAACATATAACAGAAATATCAATACAAGATATATAAAAAAACAATATCATCAATCTCTCTGGCTATACTCTTTCTCGGTTACAAAAAACATCAGAATCTTTTAATATTAGTGCGGATTTAAATCGAAGGGTACAGATCTTAACTCAAAATTTTAAGTTAACTAAGAGTGCGTTTGGATGTAAATTCAGGAATAGCAAGAATAACGCTAACTTGAGGTTAGCGCTATTCTATCGTTTGGATGGATTAGTAAGAACAACACTAACTCCAGAAATAGTTATATTCTTAGAGTGATCCAAATGTAAAATAGTACAGAAGAATAGTCACTAACTCAAAAACAGTGCTAACCCATGCTATTCTTGACGAGGATCAAAATATTTAAGCATAGAGATGACGCAAAATTGTACGATCTGGATTGGAACCTCCGTAATCATGGAATAATATTAATTGTGAAGCGAGTCATTTACACAAAGAGATCAACTGATATATTTTTGTTGCTTTTCAACATGGTACAGTAGTCTTATCTATGACTACTATCAGCATCGTCACATTGCACTACAGTCAAGGTGGTCACTTGAAAAGAAATTGCAAAAGGCACATGACCTGTGAACATGAAAATTATGTCCAGGAGACAATGATAAAGAAATTGCTAATTTAATCCAACGCTTGTTCACAGGTTGATACAAACTTGGAATTTGAAATTGAGATGAATTAATGCAAACAATGAGAGGATTTTTTTAGTAAAACATATCGCATCTCTATATTTTCTAATTACAAATTAATAAAACGCTAGATAGAGCCTGTTTTGTTAGATTTGTGTTGGGACCATAAGCCCTTTACTATTCATGAAGCCTTCAACTAAGTTTGATATATCTAGACTCCAATTGTGAAACCTTCAATAATTTGGCAGCATTTGCAAATAGCATCACATGTAATTTGTTGGGAAACCATTTAAAGCACCCATAGTCATTATGAACTTGTTCACAATTAAAGCCCTTGACCACGGCCCAAGTATTTTCTTTTATAAAATAAATAAATGCTTTCTTATTGATTTAATGGGCCGTGGCGTGTTAGGCCCAAAATAACTTTAGTATCTCTCCCTTTCTTTGATTGGGTTGGGAGCTCCGCAGAGAAACCCCTACAAAACAAAGCTGCTCTCCCTCCGCCGCTGTTTCAGCTATTAGAACGGATGTAACGGAGGGTAGGGGGGAAATTGAAATGGGAAGGGAGGAAAAGAGGGCCCACTGGAGAATATCAATCGGTGCGTTGTCTCTCTCTCTCTTGGTGATCTCCATTTGTGGTTGAGATTTACTTGCCACACTTAGTCGCTTGAGTTTAGTCATACAACTTAGCTTTGTGGTTTTGTACAACCACAACCCTCTCAATTAAGGCACAATTGCAAAAGGAGGGCCTAAACAAAGGTGCTCTCCCCCAGCTGCTGTCTCAGGTATTCCACCTCTTGTTTAGTATATTTCTTCCTTTCCTTGATGAACATGAAATCTCCATCTCTTGTGTTCGGATTTATTGTAGCACCATCGCCAAATAGTGCGCTGTTTTATGCTTCTGACAAAGAAAATTTCAGTAAAAACTGAAGCTTTTCTTTTGTGATCTTGTGAAGTTATTAATTAATATTTATAAATTTCAAGGGATTTTGTTTGACGAGGTCATGCAAGTGATGAAGAGAATGTAGACAGGGATTCTGTACTCCTTTTTGAATTTCCAAAAAGGGATGAAGACTTGGTCTAATTGGGAATCTCTCTGATGCTTTATCTGTTTTCTTTAATCAATTTCTGCAAGCCTCTTTTGAATTTGCTATTTGATTTCCCCTTTTTGAATTTGCATGCTCTCTTTGGTGTTTGTTTTTGTTTAAAAATGCATTGTATTTATTGTGATGAAGACCTAATGATGTTTAATAAGTATAATAATGGAGATCTGAAAATGAATGTAATGTTCTCTGTTGAAGCCCGATAAGGATGTACATCAATTTCGGTTTTAGGGTTTTAGGTTAAGGGTTTTATGTGTGCATGAAATTCATATGACCTAAGGTATCTCAGGGGATCTGCTTTGAGTTACATCAGGGGATCTGTACTTTGAGTTACATTGGGGTCAGGTACAGTACCGCTGGTGCCAGTGGTATGGGATAGAGCTATCCAGAGGTAAGGTCATTTTTTGAATTTCTGAAAAATTGAGGGCAGATTTGGAATTTGTTTTTTTTAGGATATTAATAAAAATTTCGGCGTAACGCTCAGGTTACTTGAGACTCTGGCACGAATCTCAATACAGACCCCCTATATCTACAATAGGCACCAAATTTGTATTGGCCTGGCTGGGACTAAATCCAGACAGTTCTTTCCTCATTGTAGGAGTATGGTACCTGAGGGGATACGGATTTGTTTGCATGTGTGTGTGTGTGTGGAGAGAGAAAACACACTAGTCGGAGCACACATCTGCTGCCTTAAAAGGCTGTAGAAGCTTGTTGCTTGTTGCAAGTGAGACATGTACATTTTTATATGGGCCCCAGAGAACAGTGTGTTGAAAAACAAGTTATGATACTTACTGAGGGTCTCCACAATGCATTATATACTTTATGTTTTATTGCCTGCTGATTTTTGTAGCTGCAAACGTTTCCCTTGTATTAATTGAATTTCTTTCTGTTTTGCTTGACTGCATTTCATTTCTCTTCTTCGTTGCGAATGCCGATAATGCATTAAATTGTGTGAATTATCAAATTGCACTACATTTGTTTGATTTTCAAATGCTGCTATTGATTGACTGTTTTTTTTAAATGCTACATTGTTGTTGCCTTGTTGAGTTGATGACTTGATGCTGCACTACATCTGTTGCCTTTACTAAATGTTTGTTATTATTTTATTCTAAATTACTGGCCTGATGATGAAAAGCTGCAGTAAAAGAATATCTCAAATTCTATGTCACTGTTGTAGCCCAATATATAATGTTGTTGTATGGATGGATGGATGGATGGATAGAAGGAGAAAGAGAAGAAGAAGAAGAGAGAGAGAGAGGTAGAAAATCACTTGATCGAAAGATTCTAGACCATTCAAATGTGGTGATTTTCTACCTATCTAATAAAAATAGTAAAACAATTATAAAAAATGTAAATTTTAGTCTGCAAGTAAATTTTCATATGAAAACATGTTGAATGGTTTAGATCGATTACACTTCGAATACGAAAATATTGATTCGTAGTACAGACCAATCTGTGCTATGCATAGTACCATAGCCTCACTCATATATGTTTTGCCGCTGCCTATTTAAAGTTTGAGATATCTCAGAGGATGCGAATTCACCATGTGTGGGTTTACCACTCTAGATTTTTTTTCTGACATGGTTGATTTACACATTATATATTTGGGCTCCTGTGACTTTGGCATGTTGAAACAATATTACAAACACATTATTGAACAGTCTGAAGGCTCAAATTTTGTTTTTTTTTTCGGATTTTTCCCCTCAGTAACATACATCTCCTCAGAATTTTGATGTTTGTGTGTGCACTTCTTGATAATATTGTTCACTGATATCTTCTGAACAGTTTTTTAAACTTGGTGTAATTATAAGATCCGTATTTATTGCTCTGAACATATTTATGAACAATTTGATGTTTGTTTATTTGTGAAGAATTACAGTATAGCATTTGTCCATTTCTATTCTTAGTCTCCTTTATTAGTCAAATACTACCAAAATTACAGATATATATTGTTTGCATAGAGTAATTTTAAGAGGACTTTTGCTAACGAACCATGGAAAAAAAATGATACTTTTTTTTTTTACCTTTTGGAATGTATCTTTTTTTCCTTGCCTTGTAAAGTCTAGCAAAAAGGTGCTCTTAAAATTTAGCTAATATTCTTGTGCAACAATATTAGATCTTTTTTTAGTGAGTTTCAAGTGAAGAGGAAAATGCGGATAAATTATATGGGATTCTCTCTGATGGCTTTTTTCTATTAAGAATTTTTATGAAGCTTTTCTTGAAATTTGACTTTACATTTTATGGCCTAACAAAACTCGAATGAAGTTTGACTTTTTTATGTATCAAGATTTGTGAAGTTTGAATTTAGTTTTCTTATTAAAATGTGATGCAGGGTTTTCATTTCTGAAATAAGTTTTTAAAGATTGATTTTTAACTAATTTGAGTATATAATGTAACACTTTCCATTCAAAAAATGTTGTTCAAGCCTGGTGTAAATTATTATTCTTGGTTTTCTTTTTGTTTTCTTTGGTGAAAACACATTTTTACATGTGGTTGTGAAAGCCCAATGATGCTGTAATGAGGATAAGAACAAAGAACTGAAAAAAATGTTCTCTGTTGGAGACTGATAAGAATTCCAGTCATCCAGTGGTTTGCTGCATGAAGGCAAAACTGCTCTGTTGAAATCTTTACCCCTGTGATTTAGACCCTCTCCTCTCCAATTGATCCCTGCCTCCTTTCCAATTGTATGGATTTTATTGTATACTTGGTGAGATATTAGAATAAATACTCATATGCCATCTCTCTCTCTCTTTCTGTTTTTTTTTCTTTTTGGAAAGTTTCGCAAAGGCTGCAAAGTCGTGAGAGGGGCTTGGACTCTCGACCTTTGGATAAATCTAACATCTCTCTCTCTATCTCTCTATCTCTCTATCTTTTGATTGATTGATATGTTTGGATGCATAGAATAGCACTTACCTGGGAATAGTGTTCATTTCATTTAAGGTACTAAAGAGGATATGAATTTCTTAGCCATTAACATTTATATTTGGGCTCCAGAGACCTTTTGTTGAAAACTTGAAATAATTTCAATTTTCTGAGGGTCTTCATAATATATGTTCTCAATTTATTATTTATTTGTGATTGTTTCAATCAATATCCTGCAGATCTGCTACTTTCTATATGGAGAATGCTAGTATTTGATTTTGTTTTGTTCTTTTCTGAATGGAGATTTGGTTTTGTTCTAAGTTTTCTTTTAGAGTGTACATCTTTTATTTTCATCAAGTTAATTGTTTCCCTTGAAAATTTAACTAGAGAGTATAATACTTTTGTCAGCTGTTGTATTCGAGGTAATTGTATACTGGTACCAATATGATTTTATGATGTGTTTGATGAGTTCTCATATGCTTCCATACATTCTATCTTTTCTGGAATGCAATTTGAGTTCTGAATGCCTTGATTCTTGTAAAGTTTTCAAAATATTTTCTGGAAGAAGTCACAGTGAATCGTGCACATTCTATCTTAAATTGGAAGGGTCAGTTCATACTCTATAGTTATTGCTGATACAAGAAATGTAATTTTCATCGAGTTAATTGTTTCCCTTGAAAATTTAACCAAAGAGTATAATATTTTTGTAAGCTGCTCATATATTAGAGGTAGTTATATATTGGTACCAGTATGATTTTATGATGTGTTCGGTGAATTCTCATCTGCTGCTGTACTTGCAAATGTGCTAGAACTATGAATACAATCTGAATTGTGAATGCCCTGATTCTTCGATGAGTAAATGATTTCGTTCAATATATAAGAAGTACACTGAAATCATAACATGTCTGTATGTCGTTTGATTAATTTGAAGAGCAACCTCGTCGGTACCCTTTTTCTATTATTCAGAAAGAAAGAACACAGTACGTGACACGTAAGCTCAGCAATGGTGGAAAATCACAGCCTAACTAGTGTGCAAGTTGAGCCTAAAAGCTCCAGCTAGAGAGTCCCTCGGAATCGTCACACAGCTATGGATATATGTGAGCTGAAAAGGTCTGGCTAGTGTACTCATTCGCGCCATACAAGTAGACCACACTAGCGAAGATATAAAAGCTCTAGAACTAAATTCTAGATACTAAACTATATTTCCTAAAAAATAAGTCGAGTGGATTTGAGAATGTTGAGAAGACATTTCAGTTTAAGTTCACTCAACAATGGAAGCTATCAAGAGTTGCAATAAATGCGTTTTGAAATGTGAGAGGCGGCTAGCTTAGCAAATCTGAAGTAATGATAACTTTTTTTATAGTGGGAGGATTCAAATTTGCTAGATCCACTCTAACGGAAAGAAACCCGTTAGGTTCGATTGTACGGATATTGAAGTTAGGGTTTTTGTAAAATAACTCAAATTAATATTAACCATCCTAAACGTGTATGCCTGTTTATACCAGTTAGTATAATTTGTCTCACAAAACTTGATAGTCATCCATAAGGATGTCATCTGTCTTGTACGAAACCAAATTGAAATTTTCTGACTTGTCAATTAAAATTGGTTCTTTATATTTGTTTCGGTCAAGGCGGATGCTTCAGAAATCAACAAGCCTCAAATATATTTTACTTAACTATTTGATTATTACACAAATCTATAGCTTCGTAAAGTCTTGTTGACTCCTCAGATTCATCAAAAGAATCTTGAAATTCAGCACTTTATGAACCTTGGTTCTTCATTATAAATCTTGAAATTAAAGCTTTGAACCTATATTTGGTTCTTTGCAATAGATCTTGTATCTAAAGCTTTGAACCTGCAAACTCACTAAATCGTATAAAATGTTAAATTCAATTAGTGTATGTTTTACAAATCTAGTTAAACAAAGTATTAAAATATTGCATACAGCCAACATGTACTATATAAACTAAGGAGAATTTGTAGTGAATAAAACAATTGCATATCAGATAAAAAAGAGAGATGTCATAAAGCAAGGAAGAAGATGAAAGTTTTTTATACTAAAATCAAAAGGAAAACAAGTTTCAAGTAAATTGCCAACATTTGCTTTAAATTAATAAAAAAAAGTATTAAAATTAATTAATTTGATTGAATTTTTTTTAATTTTACATGTAAATATATCACTCGTAGAGTAGATCGATTTCAACGGATTTGAATTCGTTGTTTAAAATCAAATTTTAATATCTATAAGTTAGTAGAATAAGTTCCGTAGTCTAAACTTAACGTATAGTTATAGTTCGATAGAACTATCCTTTTAGATTATATTAATATGCATTATTTAATTAATTAAACCACACTCATTACATTCTTTCTTGAGTAGAACTAGGGTGTGATGTGCTCACCAAATTTTTTGGTGAGCATAACTCTATAATCTATCGTATTCACTTCAAACGAGATGAATCCAAACCGTTGAAACCGATATACTTCACGAGTGATGTGCGTACATGCAAAATTTTGAATGTTTCGGATTTATTTAGTACAAAGTCAAGAGGTCAAAATTGATAAAAAATTAATGCATTAAAATAACTTCTAAAACTTCATTTTGGATCATTCATTTTTCATCAATTTTATCCACTCGACTTTAGACTAAATGAATTCAAAAAATTCAAAATTTTGCATGTACGCACATTACTCGTGAAATATATCGGTTTTAACGGTTTGGATTCATCTCGTTTGAAGTGAATCCAATAGATTATAGAGTTATGTTCACCAAAGAGTTTGGTGAGCACATCACACCCTAGTTCTACTCTTCTTTCTTCCTTCGAACAATTTAAGTAATCTTCATTACTTTGTGCTTGAGAGGAATCAAGCTGTTTCCAATTTATTCATAAATTCATGCTTATTTGCGATCAAGTTTCTCATTATAAATTAAAATTAGAATAATTATTCGACTAAATTGGTTGAGCATTTACGACGCAGCAGTCAGCAGCAGGAAGCGGTTGTAGTTGTAGATCTGATCACCTAATGAATCAACTCATGAAAAATAGATCCAGTAACATATCCATTACAATGCTCTCCATTTATATTCAATGGCCTAGATTCATTCAATTGAGATCTTAGCCCAATCAAAACCGTTCAAAAATAAAGGCTTTATCCAGTACAAATATATACTATGATCGGAGAATCATGTCAGTTATGGTGCGAACCAACCCCGACCCACCTGCTATAATATTTACACACATTCAATCTTATACGATTAATTTACTCAAAGCTGAGGTGGCATTTTGGTATTGCATCGTATGAAAAGCACCCAGTCAAACTGTTTGTTTGTAAAGTTTTGTAAACCATACTGTCAGTCATTATTGCTACTTGTTTAATTCTCTCTCCTTCGAATTTGCCTTCCCTAAAGTAATCCAAATTTTGAGTTTCGATACAGACCGTTTAATCCAATCCAATACGAATATTAAAGCATCCCGTGAATTCCAACGATTATGATCGGACGGTAAGGATCTAAACTTACAATTTGAGGTACTACAGGGGATAGTAACTATCTCACAATTCATTTTCCCTGAAGTAATCCAAATTTTTTATTCGATCTGGACCGTTCAATTTGATCTAGCACGAAAATTGAAGGGCCCGTGCATTCCACCTCGGACCGGTTGATCTGGATTCTGATCGGACGGTTATGATCTAAACTCCAAATTTGAGTTACTTCAGGGCTACTGAACTCTCTCCCTCCTCCCTCTCTCTCTCGCCATTTTTAAACCCCAAGCTGATTCTGATCTGAACTCTGAAGCATCACCAATGGCGGGCTTCCTCTCCACCGTCAAGCGGATCTATCTCGCTATTTACAACTGGGCAATCTTCACTGGATGGTGACCTCTCTCTCTCTCTCTCGATTTCTTGATTCCTGTAATTCAATTGCTTCTCGATTGAACTGTGTGTTTGATTTGGTTGATCAGGCTTCAGGTTTTGGTTTTTGCTATAAAGGCTTTGAACGAGTCAGGTACAGAAGCAGTGTATGATGCTGTGGAGAAACCTTTGCAACTTGCACAAACAGCAGCAATCCTTGAGGTATCAACAATTGGAAGCATTTCATACAACATTGTTTTTCAATTTATGTTCAAACGGTCAGTTCCATTTAAACCAAATTAAAATAGTTAAACCAAAATTTTATTTGGTTTTCAAAAATCTAACTGAACCAACTGAATTACACTTGTCAACCGAAAGTGATGAATCGAACCTACGAATGAAAGAAAAAAATGAAAAAGAAAACAGTAAATATTCGCCCGCGAAATAGCTTTTTATTTTATTTTTATTCGCGAGGAGCTGGATGAGAAGAACAAAAAAAAATTGAAGTAAATTTCGGTCAAAGCTCAATACATACACAAATACATTTAATAATCATAGAAATAAATATCAAGATATATATCAGTCGATAAAATAGATTAAACTGAACCAAAGATAAAAAAGCTGAACTAATCCAAAAATTCAACTGAACCCTTTAAACCGAAAACCTGAACCATTTAATCCAAATTTTGTCAGTTCAGTTGAAAACCAAATAAACTGGATCAAATGAACATGCCTGCCCTGAAAACCAAAATTCTAGTTCCAATGACTGTAAAAAACTTAAAAGCGTCATTTTGTTGTTTAATTTGAGCTGATTTCTCACCTTTTTTTTTTTTTTTTTCTTTTTGTTGTTTATCTTGGCTTGATGGGCAGATTTTCCACGGGCTTGTCGGTAAGTAACTATGTTTCATCTTTAGATTAAAATTATTTGTCTTTTTTTTATGATTATTATTGATTTAGTCAGTTGATCAGTGTAGGGTTGGTTAGATCACCTGTGTCAGCTACTCTGCCACAAATTGGGTCTCGGCTATTTGTTACTTGGGGCATTTTGTACAGCTTCCCTGAGGTGTGAAATTAAAAATACAAAGAGTGAGGCTTTGGTACCATGCATAGCGTAGATTGGTTCGTACTATGGACCGATATTTTCATTTTCAGAGTCCAGATAGTCGATCTGAACCGTTCAACATGATTTGCATGTGAAAATGTACTTGCAGACTAAATTTTACATTTTTTTATATTTTTTTACTATTTTTTTAGATAGGTAGAAAATCACTACTTTTGAATGGTTGAGAATCTTTAGATCAAGTGATTTTCTACCTATCTAAAGAAATAGTAAAAAAATTCTAAAAAAATGTAAAATTTGATCTACAAGTACTTTTTCATATGGAAATCATGTTGAATGATTTAGATCGATTGTTTGGATTTTTAAAATAGAAATATTGATTCATAGTACGGACCAATATGTGCTATGAATAGTACTGTAGCCTCACTCAAAATACAAACTCAATTATGAAATTTATCTTTTATGATTGTATTCTGTACCTTTTGGTTTTGTAGACAAGGACTCATGTTTTGGTTAGTTCTCTGGTTATCAGCTGGTCTCTTACTGAGGTACATTCTCTCAAAATTTTAAAAAAAGAAGGGGGAATTTCATGTATACCCCTCATAAATCTTGAAATTACGTATTCCCCCCTTGAAATGAGTTTTAATAGAAAAGTCAATAAATTGTATAAATTTGTGAGTTTTTGAAATATAGAAGGATATAGATGATATGAATTTTAGAGGGGGAATGCATAATTTCAAGGTTTTTAAGGGGTATACATAAAATTCCCCCAAAAAATATAGAATGGGAAAAAAAGGTTATGTACAGTTTTTTGCTAATTGATAATAAAATTTGTATACAGATAATCAGATACTCATTTTTTGGTATGAAAGAGGCGCTCGGATTTACCCCTTCATGGCTTCTTTGGCTCAGGTTATTTCCGAACTATACTTGCATTTTCTTATAACAAGATTCAATCTGAAGAGAAGGGGATAATATAATCTAACTATTGATTTTCAATCTTTTATACAGATATAGCACATTCTTGCTTTTATACCCAACTGGTATCACAAGCGAAGTTGGCCTAATTTATATCGCTCTGCCATATATCAAGGTAACTGAAAAACCTGTTATAGAGAAATCTTTTTGCGAATTACTATAGCTGATTTGCATTTATTGTGCTGGTATAACAAAATTTGCTGAATATAAAAAAAATAGTACAAGATGACCATTTTACCCTTGTTTGAACACTCACAAACATATCTCCTACCCCTTATGGACCTCATATTTTTGCCTCTTTTACTCTTAAGCCCCAACCTTGATAACTTATTACAATTATATAAGCAATGGGTTTCTGCAAATGATATAGAAGGGGCAAATTTGTCCAATAAAATGGTACCTGTTGCGAAGGAAAACAACATTTCAATATTCCTATCTTTATTTATGAAAGAGTTAGTTCATTTTGCAAACATTTCAATAACTTTTTCTTATGCAATAATTGCTGGTTTTACCACAGGCATCCGAGAAATACTGCGTAAGGATGCCAAACAAGTGGAACTCGTCCTTTGATTATTACTTTGCATCACTTGCTGTGCTTGGTATCTATGTCCCAGGTTCGTTTTTTTTTTTTCGTATTTGATTGGTAGGGTTTCCAGCTTTATCATGTTCTATCTCGTATTTTGATCATTGCATTATTTTTTATGTTTCTATAGGTAGCCCGCATATGTACACGTATATGCTCGGGCAAAGGAAGAAGGCTCTCTCCAAATTAAAGGCTGCATAAAACATAATTTCATATAAGAGAGTTGCATGTTTTAAGCCTTAGTAGGGAAATATATTTATACTTGATTTAAATTTTGGAACTGTGTTTTCTGTGCATTTTGTTTGTTTGTTTGTTAATTAATTTATTGATTGTTTAGCACAATTAGAACTCTCCTATTATGATAAGTACAAAAACCAAGAATAATTAAAGTTGTTAAGATGTGAGAACAAATGTATGAAATACTTTTAGTGTCATTTATGACTATGAATGTATGAGAAATGAACCAGAACACCCAAAAGCTTAAAGAAAAGCATGAAAACTCATAGTTTACCAAAAGAGTATCAGAATACTTGAATTTTTAGAAAATACCATATTAGTCTCTGTTTATTGGAAAATACCAGAATAATAAATAATATGCTGACTTTTCAATCCAGCGTATAAACTATAAAGTACTGGTACCAGCCTTGGTAGAGTATTTAATCTCATACTCATAATGTACCATCAATTGATTTATTAAGATTGATATGATATTTTACTAATCAGTGTTAGAAATGAGGTTCTGAGAATACAAATTGTTAAGTATAAATAACTAAAATAGTTTAGTTTGGAAAATATTTTTCGCAATTTTAATTGAGTTTGGATTTCAAGCAACAATCTTATATAGAATCTCACTTAATTTTTGTGATTGTAATACTTTATTGGATTTGGGCCAATTTGGGCTGGAATTGTTCTCTTGATTTTGCCATCCAGGCTGAGTTATTAATTGCTAGTGGGTTATAACATTGTTTTAATAGAAATATACTTAAAATTTGATATGACCCTTGTAATTTGTGTTTACAAACTTCAAAAAGATATTAATTAAATTTCATTGTAGTGATTTTAAATACAACTAGTGTGCTTGTAAAGAGTAGGTCAATTTTACTTATATTTTTCTCCATTTTTTTTTTTTGCTTTATTCAAGATTTGTTTTAACCCGAAAACTTTGAAGCGATCTAAAGCAAATTCGGATAAATTTTTTAACCCGAAAACAAAGCGGATATCTAAATCAAAATTTTCTATAAATGTGGATAAATTTTCATTTTTTTTTTGCTTTATTCAAAATTTGTTTTAATCCGAAAACTTTGAAGTGATCTGAAGCAAATTCGGATAAATTTTTTAAACCGAAACAAAGCGGATACCCGAAAACAAAGTGGATAAATATCTGGATCAAAGTCCGATATAGAAACTTGACATACTTTATTGTTGGTTCCAAGGCTGGTATATAAATGTTTCAAACTATTTTCAATATCACAAGTGGGACTAATTTCTTAGAGCACCGAAACGGACCGGACCGAACTCATGCGCTGCCTTTTCTTTTTTGTCTCTTTACCTTTATTTTGTTCTCTTTCTCCATTCCTGACACTTCGGACACCTCCATTTTTATCTTAATTCCTTTTTTTTGTCCAATTCCAACACATTTCTGATTTTTTTCTTAATTATAATTTGTATCTTAAAATTCATGACTCAATCATCCTCCGACAGTTATTCGTCTCGTATCTATATTCGTAGATTATCCGCTACATATCAGTATCTATTTAAAGTGATTTGGTTTTAAACTTTGACATTCATTTATTATCCGTATTCGAATACAAACGTATCCTCTAATTGAAATGTGGATACGAATTTGATAATAGTATCATCCGCTCCGAATTCGCTCCATTTTTAAGCCTAAATAAGATGCTTTGCAATGTAAATATATGTGTTTTACTTTGGACTCTAGAATTTGAGATATATACATAGAGGAGGGATCCACTTACATCTTTTTTTTATGACACTGAATTACATCTTGCATTTTCAAAGTTTTCAAATTACAAACAGTCGATCCAAACCGTTCAACGATGGATATATTAAATGTGCTTGCATATCAAATTTTATATTTTTTTTGAATTATTTTATTATTTATTAAGTATTTTACAAAATCGTTGTTTTCAGAACATTGAATTTTTGTACCCATCTTAATAAATAGTAAAAAAATTCAAAAAAATGTAAAATTTGATCTGCAAGCACATTTTAATATATCCATCATGTTGAACGGTTTGGATCAACTGTTTGGACTTTGAAAATGTAGGGTATAATCCGGTATCACCAAAAAAGAGTGTAAGTGGATCCCTCCTCATATACATAATACAAGTATATATTCCAGAGATATATACAACCAAATGTTATTGCAACTGAAGTGTTTTTAAAAATGCATCATGATTAAATCCATGTTAGCTAAATTATGAACTATAACATCCTAAAAAAAAGAACTATTTAAGTGTAAGAAAACAAACCTCTCAAAGTTATAAAAAGGGAATATAAATAAATCTATATTTGGTCATAGATGGTACTTCTTTTGAGGAGAAATAAAACATATTGTGCTCTAGTCAAATGTGACAAAACATATTAGTGCTGAAATGCGTGTTTCATGTCACAATGTCTGGTTAATTCATACTAAAAAAATGTTACAAAAAAAAAAAACAATGTCTTACTAGGGAGCAAAACATGTCATGGGGACCATGGATTAATATATTATATTATTTTAGGTTTTATGGTCAATGCTTGTAATTAATTCTCTATAACTTGATTATTAAATTGTGGATATGATCAATTAAATTATGGAAGTATATCAGAAAATGAAGCAATTTTTAGAGGGAAATTTGAAGAAATTTCTCTGCTTTGGACCCTTAAGGCCCCTAGCTATTTTTTTAACTAAACATGTAAAGAACCGTCTTAATTAATTGTTATATTCAATTTTCTTAGCCACCATATGGTTTTGTATTGTGCATTGATTTAGCAATTTTTAATTCAAAATAATTGCTAAATAAGAAGCCAATATGGAAAATGTCATATTCCTTGTGCCACTTCAACAATGTTACAAATGTAAAAAATAAATTATGAGTTATTTTGTCTTCAAAATACTAAAAAAAAAAGAAACAATAGAAACAAAACTTTGTTGTTAGTACAAGCAAAATATCTTGAGCTTTTCTAATTTTTTTTATAAAAAAATATATTAATCTAGCCCTCAAGTTTTATTAATTGTGACAAATCCTTGAAGTTTATACTTATTAGAAGCATAATGTATCAATATTATATATTATCTATTTACTATAAATGGTGGTGTTTGAAGTGAAAAAAAAAAATGTTTCAATGCTAAATGTGACAGTAACAAAACACTAGGTATTTGTGCAGAAACATATGTTTTTGCATGTCACAATATTTAATATGTGTCTGTATTTCACAAGGAACCAAAGAAGTAAAACATGTTTCTGGCAAACATGCATTATTAATAATTTCTTGAAATTTGGCTATTATTATTTTTGGGTTTGATGGTTGACTCTTTAATTGTGGATATCGTAACTAAGGGAAAGAGTTGACATGCAAACTATATGAATTGTGTATATATGAATTTATCAAACATCACAAGCAACTATATTTTTTCATTGTTGACTTTCTAATTTTTAATTGTACCAAAAAGAAGTGATGCCTTACTTTGATACCACTACATAGCATGTAAAATACATAAAAAAAAAAATACAATTTATGTAGGTAACAATCTATGAAGAGCATTTTCTCTTTGTGTTTTCATCTATAATTGTCAATATTCTATAAATTCAAATTTGAACATGATCACATTTCACAGAAACTTATATAGAGAGTTTATATTCAACTTTTGTATTTCACATAGTAAAATTTACATAGAGTAAACAAATTTGAGGCATCAAATAATATTTCTCAAAATTTGGAGCAAAAAAAAAATTAATGCTTAAGCAAAAATTGACAATAACTCAACCCAAACACCAAACAAAAACCTAGTTATTTGTGCTGAAATATGTCTGTATGTTAAAATGTCTAATATATGTCTGTAGTTCATAAGGAACCAAGGAAACAAAACATGTTTTTGGGAGCATGCATCATTAATTTCTTCAAATTAAGCTATTAATTTATGGTTAATACATATGCTTTTATACAATCAATCGACTCTTTAATTAATTGTGGATATTAAAATCAAGGGAAAAGCGTTGACATGCTAATCATATGCATGTATATAACGTTATCACAAATCAAAGCCAACTTTTTTTTTCTTGTTGACTTTCTTTTTTTTAGTTGTCTCCAAAAAGGGTGATACCTTGCTTTTGACCGTGACCAACAAAACAGCTTACAAATATATATATATATATGAGTAAAGCTAGCATAGACTTAAGTGTACCAAGGGTCTTGGTACACTTAAATCTGATATCGTTGGATTTCTTTAAAATTCGTGCTATCACGGAGGGCTCCCATATCGATCTAATGAACGGAAATGGGAAATTGTAAAACTTTCGCTCCGTTATACCTGGTCTCCCTCTTCGTCTCCCTCTCCCTCTCCGTCTTGCCTCGTAAACCCTAAATCTCTCCCTCTTCGCTCACCTCTCTCAACTCGCGAGGGAGAACGAGGTCAACCTCTCTCTTCACCAAGGGCCAGAGAGAACTTCTCTCTTCTCCCTCTCCCTCTCCCACTCCCTCTTCGCTCACCTCTCCCAACTCGCGAGAGAGAAGGTAAGATATGTGCTTCACATCTCCTAGGCCGCTCCTCCTTCTCTTGAGCTGCGTAAGATGACGGTTCATGCTCACCTCTTGGTCGCTCCCCCTCTCTTGGCCGGTGCCCTCAAGCAGCTAACAAATTCCGGTATCAATTCAATTTCAAAGGTTTATATGGTCAATTGATGTATCCACTCTTTACAACCCTATTGGTCCATATGAATCGAGGTAGAATATACAATTGATCAAGCAATAACAAAAACAGCTTTAAGAGAAATCAATCCTATAACCCCACTGTGTTCACTGGCAGGCATATAATGCAATTGTTCTCATTTGGACTATACTTGCTCGATATCCTGATTTTTCCTGTCACCATGTGCAAAGAGAATTCAAGCAAGGATTTATCAATTCCACTACAAGGGATTCACTTCCTACTCTTTGCATCTTAGGCGCCCTTAGTGTAGCCTCTGTACATTTTTATCTTATGTATTTTATAATAGGCTACAGTAATACTTTGTAATTTAGTCATAGTGGTACTATCTGTTTGTATAATTGTAAAACTCTTTTGGTTTTTAATATATTTTCCCACGGGCTATCCTAAAAAAAAAACAACTTTAAGAATTAACCAAGTACATTATTATCCAGATTTATGGTTTATGTTAACATAATAGTACATAGTGATCCAAATTAATGTACCCACTCTTTACAGCCCTTCTGTAACTCTTGAAAATATTCTTGGTACCAATTCTATAATTGCGTCCTCAATAAGATCTGAAAAAGGCACCAAGTACCACCTCTTAACGGCACCAAGGTTCTGTATGAAATTGCCACACAACCATTTAAGTTATGAAAAAAGTTCTGTATTATGATGAATTTAGAAATTATGAATTTTTTGTGTGGAAATTTAATAATTATTGGTTCTTTCAGAACCTTGAATGGTGTTTACATGTGAATTGTACTAGTTTCAAGTATACTCAGTATCAGTTTTCATATATGATTTTTTGTTGAATCCATTTTTCTTATATGCTCTTTTGTGGAGTCCATTTTTCTTATATGCTCTTTTGCTGAATCCATTTTTCTTATATGCACAAGCTGCAGGTTACATCGAGAAGTTTGTCGTGGCAACCAGTGCAAGGTGAGGTCATCTCACTTTAGTACTGGTAAGAGATACTGCCATTGCTGAACCGAGCAAGGCTTAGCTGCTTCAAAGCTTCACTGACTTGGGCTGTCGATGTGCATTTCTTTTTGTTGTAACATAAGAGGATACAGTTTATAATGGTGTATGCTTATAATGAGAACAACTCTTATAATTATTGTGTGATTAAGTGCATTTCTTTTTTAGAACAACGTAATTGAGTGCATCTTTTTTTAGAATAATGTAATGAGAAAAGGGCTTATAATACGATACTTTCTCTTGTAATGATGTATGCTTATAATGACAATGTAATCGACTGCAATCTTTTTGTTACAATGTTGTTTTGAGAACAACCCTTATAATTATGGTGTAATTTTTCTGATGTATGCTTATGACAAAATTGCCCTTCTAAAATATGAGAATTTTTTTACTATTTATTAAGTCACTTTGAAAATTGCTGATCACATGGTTCAGAAAAAACAGTGCAACAAAATTCTGGACCATGTGATCAGCAATTTTCAAAGTGGCTTAATAAATAGTAAAAAAATTTCAAAAAATATAAAATTTGGTTTGCAAGCACATTTCAATATGTAGATCAACTTGAACGGTCGGATCGACGTTTTGGACTTTGAAAATCGAAAAAGTAGCCCGAAGTAAACCGTTCGCTTTACTTTGCAAAGCACAATAGCTCATCTCTCTCTCTCTCTCTCTCTATATATATATATATATATATATGAGGAGGGATCAAGTTACAACAATGTTACAACATCCCTTTTTTGTGATTTCAAAGTCCAAATCGTCGATCCAAACCGTTCAACATGATCTCCATAATAAAATGTGCTTCCAGATCAAATTTTACATTTTTTTGAATTTTTTTACTATTTATTACGATGGGTACAAAATTCAATGGTATGAATTTGACTAATTTTTGTACCCATCGTAATAAATAGTAAAAAAATTCAAATAAATATAAAATTTGATCTGGAAGCACATTTTATTATGGAGATCATGTTGAACGGTTTGGATCGACGATTTGGACTTTGAAATCGCAAAAAAGGGATGTTGTAACATTGTTGTAACTCAAAATTATTGTAACTTGATCCCTCCTCTATATATATATATAGAGAGAGAGAGAGAGAGATAGACTAATATGCTTTCGGTAGCACTTCGGCCGAAGTGCTACCGATTCAAAATTGGATTTGCAAAGTCCAAATGATCGATCCGAACCGTTCAAGTTGTTCTCCATATTGAAATCTGCTTGGAGACCAAATTTTACATTTTTTGGAATTTTTTTACTATTTATTAAGTCACTTTGAAAATTACTGATCACATGGTCCAGAATTTAGTTGCACTGTTTTTACTGTTCACCCGGATCAGCAATTTTCAAAGTGGCTTAATAAATAGTAAAAAAATTCCAAAAAATGTAAAATTTGGTCTCCAAGCAGATTTCAATATGGAGAACAACTTGAACGGTTCGGATCGACCATTTGGACTTTGAAAATCCAATTTTGAATCGGTAGCACTTCGGCCGAAGTGCTACCGAAAGCATATTAGTCTATCTCTCTCTCTCTCTCTCTCTATATATATATATATATAGTGCTGGGCTTAGCTACTTCATGGAGTAAAACGGCTTGGTACTCCACGCCTCATTATTTCCATTTTGAAAATCCAAACGACCGATCCGAACCGCTCAAGTTGTTCTCCATATTGATATGTGCTTGGAGACCAAATTTTACATTTTTTGGAATTTTTTTACTATTTATTAAGCCACTTTGAAAATCACTGATCCGGCGGTCCAGAAATTTTTACTGTTTTTTACTATTCATAAGGATTTTCAGATTTTCAAAGTGGCTTAATAAATAGTAAAAAAATTCCAAAAAATGTAAAATTTGGTCTCCAAGTACATTTCAATATGAAGAACATGTTAGAAGGTTCGAATCGACTATTTGAACTTTGAAAATGAAGATATGGCGTGAAGTACAAAGTCGTTTTACTCCATGAAGTAGCTAAGTCCATCTCATATATATATATATATATATATATATATATATATATATATATATATATATATATATATATTTGTAAGCTGTTTTGTTGGTCACGGTCAAAAGCAAGGTATCACCCTTTTTGGAGACAACTAAAAAATAGAAAGTCAACAAGAAAAAAAAAGTTGGCTTTGATTTGTGATAACATTATATACATGCATATGATTAGCATGTCAACGCTTTTCCCTTGATTTTAATATACAATTAATTAAAGAGTCAATTGATTGTATAAAAGCATATGTATTAACCAGAAATTAATAGCTTAATTTGAAGAAATTAATGATGCATGCTCCCAAAAACATGTTTTGTTTCCTTGGTTCCTTGGTTCCTTATGAACTACAGACATATTTCAGCACAAATAACTAGGTTTTTGTTTGGTGTTTCAGTTGTGTTATTGTCAATTTCGCTTAAGCATTAATTTTTTTTTTTACTCCAAATTTTGAGAAATATTATTTGATGCCTCAAATTTGTTTACTCTATGTAAATTTTACTATGTGAAATACAAAAGTTGAATATAAACTCTCTATATAAGTTTTTGTGAAATGTGATCATGTTCAAATTTGAATTTATAGAATATTGACAATTATAGATGAAAACACAAAGAGAAAATGCTCTTCATAGATTGTTAGCCATCCTTAAATGTACCTACATAAATTGTATTTTTTTTTTTTTATGTATTTTACATGCTATGTAGTGGTATCAAGGTAAGGCATCACTTCTTTTTGGTACAATTAAAAATTAGAAAGTCAACAAGGAAAAAATATAGTTGCTTGTGATATTTGATAAATTCATATATACACAATTCATATAGTTTGCATGTCAACTCTTTCCCTTAGTTATGATATCTTGTTGAGCAGTTCAGATCAACTGTTTGGTCTTTGAAAACGGAAATATGAGCGTGAAGTAAAACAATATTCTTACTTTGCAACTCACCGTAGCCCATCTCTCTCTCTTTGTATATATATATATAAAATGTGCATTCTAAGAAATAACATTTAAATGTTACTAACAAGGGGAAAAATATTTCTCTTTGTATGTGTAAATTTAAATTTATATAGAATTTATTCTTGACAAAAACTTGTATTAAATTCCTATGTAATTTTTGTGATTAACAGGTTATAATTTACAAATGTCATGTTATGAATAAATGGACAAAACCCAAAATTACATTTGAAAGTTACTAACAAAGGAAACAAGTTTTTTTTTCTCTGTATTTTCATACATAAGTAAAAAACTATGGGTAAATTTAAATGAGGAGGGTTCAAATGCCTCCATATTTTGTGTGCCTCCATCATGTCTCCATTTTTAAAAACTTTAATAACTCAAAATTTAAAACTTAAAAGTCAAAATAAAACCGTTAGATGTGATCTGCATAATTTTATTTATGCATGTGTAAAAAATTATGATATTTCAACTTTGTTTTAGTTGTCATCAAGAGCTTGTAAAAACGTACTAGTGTGGATAATTTCTAGACGTTAATTTTTTAACTTATTGATTCACATAAAAACAAAACAAAAATGTGATAATTTTTTATGAGCACATAGAGAAAATAATATAGATCACATCTAACGGTTTTATTTTGACGTTTATGGTTTAAATTTTGAGTTATTAACATTTTAAAAATAGAGGCATGGTGGAGGTACAAAAAAATGGAGGCATTTGAACCCTCCTCAATTTAAATTTATATATAATTTATTCTTGACAAAATTTAAATTTAAATTTATGTATTTAACTAAACATAATTTACATCTCATACCATTTCATTGCATCCAACAGTCAGGAACAATAAAATTGGTTAACATTTCATGGAACCCAACAGTCAGATCCTAATAGTTTAATAATTTATTATTTTATTCCCATACCAAACCAGTTACCAGTGCTTATCTTCTCACGAGACCACTATTTAAAGCAATTTTTGTAATGATTACTAAATTAACCAATGAATACATGGTCCCAATAATTAGTCAAAGGAATCAAATAGGAGACACAAAATCAACCAAAGAGACCTCTAACATTGTTTGTTAGGAGACACCTACTAGACATCACACGAGGGATTCTATGACACTTTACCTAATTTATTCATTTTTTAATTCTATCTCCCTTTACAAAATATTATCTTACCTAAAGAGATTCACTATATAAATATGTCCCTTTATGCCTTCTTTCAAAAACCAAACCAAACCAAACCAACAACCAAAGAACAAAGCTTGCTTTTCCACATTAGATATATACCAACAATCTCCATTAATTGATCAAAGAATGAAGCTTGGAGCAAACAATAGAATGAGGAAGGAGAGAGAAGGGATTAGCAAGACTTTGAAAGAGCAAAGAGCAAAGCTATACATCATCCGACGGTGCATTGTGTTGCTTCTCCCATGGAATAATTAATTGATGGCAAAACAAAGGGAGAGAAAAGTTTGAATTTTTAGGGTTTTTTTTTTAGTTTTTTGGTGAATCCAATTGTAAATAGGATGAGAAATATAGTCATGTTTTTGTAGGATTTTTCTTTAGATTGGTTTTAGAATAGGAGCAATATGAATTGTAACTTGTATGAGGTTTTCTACTTGATAAATCAATGGAATATAATGCAAGGAAGGTTTATGGCATATTTTAATCCTCTACACATACTTCTTAATTTCAATTTTTGTTTTGCCATATTCATCAAATTGGGTTAATAATTCAGTTTGCTTGGCTCAATCAATTTGCAAGTTATAATTTATTTATACTAGTGAGAATATGCATGTCTAATTAATACTCTAACTAGAAAAAGTATCTAATTCAATCTTTATGCTAATAAAACAGACATTTTTACAAGTAATGTTGAGTAATTTTATCAAACTAAGAGTACTAAATTGCAATTTGGCTTCTGTAAAACAAAATGTGGTCAATGTATTTGCTGAGTCGGTTGTAGTCAAAGTACAGCTAATTAACTACTTAACAAACAACAATATGGGATTAAATTAGAAGCCCAATTTTATATTATGTTAACTAGGGTACATTTATAACCTCTACTCATTTCATAATATAATAAAAATGAGACCCTACTTCTGTTTCTTCAGAGGGGAACAAAATATACAAAAAATATATGCCATTCTGTTGCATATCTTGCAAAATCTTACCTTATTAAAAGATATATAATTAATGCAAAGCCACAAAAATGTTAGTTAACTTTCCTCATATACATATATTTTTTGTGCTTTATTTTTTTTTCTTGAGGTAGTTGGTGCTTGTGTTTTTTCAAAAAGAAATTTAACGGTTAGCCAGAACTAGCTATTGCGGTCGTACCGTGCCGTGTTCTGGTATACCGTGTTTAGGCGTGTCCGGAACAAGGTCGTGCCGTGCCAACATGTCAAAAAATTTTGATGTGCCGTGCTGCACAGTGTCAAGATAAACACAACACATGTAACAGCACGACTCAGTTTGGTACGACGTGCTGTGCCGATAATTAGATGTGTCGTGTCAATTTTTATTTTGATAATTTGTTACTTTAAAATTGTGTAAATGTTCAAAAAATATGGGAAAATAACCATAAAGTCGGAAATAAATTAGATTAGTTTCAGTTTTTTTTATTAAATATTTTGTAGTATTTTTGTGTTTTGAAATAAAATTTTCAAAAAAATATCTATAAAATAGGAATATTAGACGTGCCGTGCTGTATCGTACATGTGTCATATCCGTGCTTGCCTGTATTGTACTTAACAGTGCCGATTTTAAGAAAATTCAGACACAACACGTACGGTACGGGCACTTTGACACGCCATGCCTAACAAGACGTGTTGTGTTGTGTTGTGTCCTTAGCCGTGCGTACCGACACATGTGCCTGACACGCCGTGCTTTTTCATAACACTAGCTAGGACAAAGTAAAAAAAAAATGAGATTGCGAGACTGGATAATCTAGTAGAGTATAAATTTATTTTAATAAAGAAACCAAAAAATATTAGTGCATGCAAAAATTATAAAATTTAATGGGCACAATTATAAATTCCCCTTTTCCCTCACCTCCAAGGCTCCAACTGTTAATTAGGTGCATTAATTGTGCCTTGCTTAATTTGAATGGAAGCTGTTCAATGAAAGAAGATATTATCAACTTAATTATCATTAGCAGACAGATTTTCTGAAGAGAAAAAAAAGGTCTCTTTCTGCCTCTGTTGGACCAGAGACAAGGAAAAAGAAATTGCAATTAATTAATTGATTATGAAATAAACAATTTACCTAATAGCCCTTTAATTGAGCCTTCATTAGTGGGGAACATTTACTAGACAACCCCATAAGGGGTTGTTTGTCAACTCTCTCTGTAAAATTTAAAAAAATAAATATATTAATTATATATAAAAAAAAAACATATCTCTGTCACTCCATCCCTCCTCCATCTCTCCTCTCATTGTATATAAATATATATCCATCAACACTTCTTCATATATCAACCATTTCCAAAACAAGAGAGAAAAAGAAGAAGAAAGAAGAAACAAAACAAACCCACAAAATTTTCATAAGCCCCTCCTCTTTTTCACTAATTACTCTTTCCATCTCTCTTAGTTTAAATACTTAATTAGAGAGAAAAAACAATGGTGAAGCTAATGAGCCAAGGAAGAACAAGATCAATGAGTAGATCTTTAAAGGAGAAGAGATCCAAGCTCTACATAATTCGCCGTTGCATTATAATGCTTCTTAAATCGGATGATTAATTGATTAATTAATCGATTTGAGTCGATTTTTAATTTTTGGTTGTTTTTTTTTTTGCTTAATTAGTTTTTGTACATGTAATGTAGGATCCCTTCTATTTTCTTGCAAGAATAAGCAAGGATTTATAATTAATTTTGACATGTAATTAGTAGAGATAATTCAGTAAAAATGGCATTGGAAGAACAATGTTGGTTACCAAATTTGATCTTATTTGTTTGTCCAAGTATTATTTTTATATTTTCTTAGCGTTTTATTATTTTGACAGATTATTTAATTTATAATTGAAGCAGGATTTCGCTGCACATATTATTAGTCCAGTAAATAACTTAATTTAATTTTTTATTATATTTGATTTCAGTTCTAAATTTTCTCTCCCCTTCTCTTCTCTTCTCTTCTCTTCTGAAACAAGAACTATATTTTTAATTTTTTTTAATCTAATTCTGTAAGCCTTTCAAATATTATCTTTGAAATCGAATTCTGTAAGCAAGTTAAACACTAACCAGTTTTTTTTTTTTTAGTAAAGCAAGTCTCAGCCTCTCCTCCCCATTTTTTTTATAATTAAAATAAATCCCAACTATAGATGGATTTTAAAATGTGTCTTCTCTCAAGAATAGTGCCTTAGTCAAATATTGTAGCACTATAACTTCTTGTTTTAATAAAGTGGCTACAAAATAAATATGAATAGTCCTTATCTTTTTTATAAATTTCAACAATAGTTGAATTTCAAATCCATGTCATTTATATGAATAGGAATGTCTTAACCAACTATGGTAGATGTAATTGTTAAATTTTATGATTTTTTTAATAAACTAGCTATTAGTTAAAAGTCCTAAATGAGTAATTAATGATTGCTTCTTGTAGTAAGATTAAGTAAATCAGCACCCTTTCTTTCCTTTTTCAGCAAGCATCTACCTCTATCTTTCTGCCTTGCCCATTTTGACAAGATAATAAGAAATTTGAGTGAGGCTACGGTACTGTCCATAGCGTATATTGGCATGTACTATGGATCAATTTCTTTATTTTTGAAGTCTAAGTAGTCGATCTGAACCATTCAACATGATCTCTATTTGAAAATGTACTTGTAAATTAAATTTTACATTTTTTAGAATTGTAGTACTATTTGTTTAGATAGGTAGAAATTAACTTGATTTAAATATTCTAGACCATTCAAAAGTAGTGATTTTTTACCTATCTACAAAAATAAAAATAAAAATAAAAATAAAAAAATGTAAAATTTAGTTTGCAACTACATTTTTATATGGAGATCATGTTGAATGGTTCAGATCAACTGTTTGTACTTCAAAAACGAAGATATTGACCCGTAGTACAGACCAATCCGCGCTATGCATTGTCCCATATGCTCACTCTAAAATTTTTACCATTCATTTCTTATCACTTTAGAAGAGTTTTACTGATTTGTAATTTATGTGGAAGATATATAGTTGATATTCATGAATTAATATAAACACATATTATGTTATTATAAGCACATGCTAGTCTAGAATAATACATGTATTTTTTATATAAATTTGTATAAATACATGTTTATCTGATATAAACACATGAAAATTTAAGTTTAAACACTTGACTCTACACTTTCAAGTGGTTTTGAATGGTAAAAACTTAAAAAGGTATAAACACCTAGGGGTGTCAATGATACTCTTTTAACCATTTACTCGATACGTACCATATTCGATAAGGCGGGTACGGATAAGATTTTTTTCCTTTAGATTATCGGGTATTGGTATGTGTAAGAAATTATTTTTCGTTAATTTATTGGATAAGGATATGGGTAAGAGCTATTTTGTTCCCGTTACCTATATGTAATTAAAATATAAAATTTTATATATATATATAGAGAGAGAGAGAGAGAATGGCTAATATCAAAACGTTTGTTCCTGAGCTCAGGGACAAACGATTCCGTTCTCCAATTTCCAAAGTTTAAACAACAAATCCAAACCGTTAGATGTTCAATCTATATTAAAATGTGCTTGGAGACCAAATTTTATATTTTTTGGAATTTTTTTACTATTTATTAAGCTAGTTTGAAAACCGCTGTTTTTCAATGTTGCAGAAATTTCATAAAAACAGCGGTTTTCAAACCAGCTTAATAAATAGTAAAAAAATTCCAAAAAATGTAAAATTTGGTCTCCAAGCACATTTTAATATAGATTGAACATCTAAAGGTTTAGATTTGTTGTTTGAACTTCAGAAATTAGAGAACGGAATCGTTTGTTCCTGAGCTCAGAAATAAACATTTTGATATTAGCCATTCTCTCTCTCTCTCTCTCTCTCTCTCTCTATATATATATATATATATATATAGGGATGGGCTATGGTGAGCTATGGAGTAAAACAAGTTTGTACTTCACGCCATATTTCCATCTTGAAAATCCAAACAACCAATCCGAACCGTTCAAGTTGTTCTCCATATTGAAATGTGCTTGGAGACCAAATTTTACATTTTTTTGGAATTTTTTACTATTTATTAAGCCACTTTGAAAATCGCTGATCCGAGTGAACAGTAGCAAAATAGTAAAAAATTCTGGACCAATGGATCAGCAATTTTCAAAGTGGCTTAATAAATAGTAAAAAAATTCCAAAAAATGTAAAATTTGGTCTCCAAGCACATTTCAATATGGAGATCATGTTGAACGGTTCGGATCAGTTGTTTGGATTTTCAAAATGGAAATAATGAGGTGTGGAGTAAAAACTTGTTTTACTCCATGGCTCACCATAGCCCATCCCTATATATATATATATATATATATTAATTTTTATATGAGGAGGGATCTAGTTACCATAATTTTGAGTTACCACAACTATTTTCTACATTTTCAAAGTCCAAATCGTCGATCCAAACCGTTCAACATGATCTCCACAATAAAATGTGCTTCCAGATCAAATTTTACATTTTTTTTAATTTGTTTACTATTTATTAAGATGGGTACAAAATTCAATGGTCTGAATTTGACTAGTTTTTGTAAAATACTTAATAAATAGTAAAAAAATTCAAAAAAATGTAAATTTTTGATCTGGAAGCAAATTTTATTGTGGTGATCATGTTGAACGGTTTGGATCGACGATTTGGACTTTGAAAATGTAGAAAATGGTTGTGGTAACTTTGTTGTAACTCAAAATTGTGGTAACTAGATCCCTCCTCTTTTTATATATACATATAACTATATAATATTATTATTATAATTAGATTGATTTATATTACATTTTATATAGTTTTTTATTTAGTAATTTATGATAAAATTCATTTATCCAGCATTTTATATAGTTTTTTAATTAGTAATTTATGACAAAATTGATTTATACAATAATTTATCATTTTATTTAATTAATATTTTATATTTTAAAAAATAATGGAATCAAAAATAATAATTGGGATAAAATATTATCATTTTGTTATACTTTGTGTACATGATGTATTTAATACATATATTTATTTGTTATATTTTTGGATTGAATTATATATGCTATCAATTTATTCGCTAATTATCGTTATTAATTTTGTTACCCGTTATCTTAATGGGTAGTAAGAGTAAGTTCATATTTAATGGATAATGGTAGAGTATTAGTATGACTAATTCTACGTAAGTATGAGTATAAAAATACCTCTACCCAACTCGTACTGTACCTATTGACACCCCTATAAACACCTAGCACAAAAATGAAAGGTATATACAACTAGCACAGAAGATATAAACACCTATGTGGGCACTGGAATTGAGCATGTGAAAATCCAGGTATGACATGTTTTGCTATTTTTAGAGTGCAAAAGATCACTACTTGTTACTATAAATGATAAATTATTTATGAGAATGGACTAATTAGCAAATCAGAGATGAAAGACTATTAAGCACTCTCAAGGAAAAGAAATAAGTGATACCATAAAAAGCTAATTAAATAAATGGTTCTTAAAGTATTGGTTGTTTATCATTTTAGTCCTTAAAGTATCACTAATTTATCATTTTCATGATCTTGAAAAGTTGTAAAAGTAATATTTTGGTCTATAAAGTATGTACTTATAATTATCATTTTGACTATTCAAGTTTTTGACATATATAACAAATTAGTCCCACCATTATTATCAGTGAAAACAATTAATTAGATGAAGATTCACATTTGCATTTATGTCATAATGATATTTATAATAAGATATATGTTTATTTTTAATTAAGTTATAATGACATGAACATTAATCCTAATACCGTAATTTATAGATATTTAATGCTATTAATATAGAGCTGGGCTATGGTGAGTTGCGAAGTAAGATTTTATTTTTACTTCACGCTCATATTTTTATTTTGAAAATCTAAACGACCGATCCGAACCGCTCAACATGTTCTCCATATTGAAATGTGCTTGGAGACCAAATTTTATATTTTTTGGAATTTTTTTACTATTTATTAAGGCACTTTGAAAATCGCTGATCAAATGGTCCAGAATTTTTTACTGTTTTTTACTGTTCACCCGGATCTGAGATTTTCAAAGTGGCTTAATAAATAGTAAAAAAAATTCAAAAAATGTAAAATTTGGTCTCCAAGCACATTTCAATATGGAGAACATGTTGAGCGGTTCGGATCGGTTGTTTAGATTTTCAAAATGGAGTATGAGCGTGAAGTAAAACGACGTTTTACTTCACAACTCACCATAGTCAATCTCATTAATATATATATATATATATATATATAGAGTAGAACTAGGGTGCTCCTAATTAAGCTCACCAAGCCCTTTCGTGAGCGCGACTCTAAAATCTATCGAATTGACTTCAAATGACATTTCCAAACCGTTAGATGTTCAACTATATTAAAATGTGCTTGGAGACCAAATTTTACATTTTTTGAAATTTTTTTACTATTTATTAAGATGGTTTGAAAATCGATGTTTTCCAATGGTGCAGAATTTTAATAAAAACAGCGATTTTCAAACCATCTTAATAAATAGTAAAAAAATTCCAAAAAAATATAAAATTTGGTCTCCAAACACATTTGAATATAAATTGAATATCTAACGGTTTGGAAATGTCGTTTGAAGTCAATTCGATAGGTTTTAGAGTCGCGCTCACGAAGGGCTTCGTGAGCTTAGGAGCACCCTAGTTCTACTCTATATATATATATATATATATATAGAGAGAGAGAGAGAGAGAGAGAGAGAGAGGAGGGATCAAATTACACATTTTTTTGACACACTTTGACACCTACCATTTTCAAAGTCCAAATAGTCGATCCAAACCGTTCAACATGATGGATATATTAAAATGTGCTTGGAGATCAAATTTTTCATTTTTTTTGAATTTTTTTACTATTTATTAAGATGGTTACAAAATTGTTGTTTTCAGACCATTGAAAAACAGCGATTTTGTAACCATCTTAATAAATAGTAAAAAAATTTAAAAAAATGTAAAATTTGATCTCCAAGCACATTGTAATATGGTGATCATGTTGAACGGTTCGGATCGACTGTTTAAATTTTGAAATCACAAAATTGATCTAAAAAAAACGGTGTCAAGATGTGTCAAAAAAAAGGGTGTAATTAGATCCCTCCTCGTATATATATCCAACGAAATTTTGATGAGTAAAATATGTTGAGCAAGTTGGATCAAACTTGGACATAAAAAATTATAATTTAGACCATTTATATTTAGGATAAAATACAAATATATATTGTACAATAGTCTAACTCACTAATCTTTATACATGATAAACTATATATAATTGGACTATTTGAGGGTCTCCCATGGCATTATCCTTAATCTATTTCATGTATTAAGGTACTATATATAGACCTTCAATTATTGGTAAGATTAAATTAATTCTCAGTAATTTAATTTCTTCTTGATATTTTGGAGCTCTAGTACTATTGTAGATAATGCATTGATTGTACATGTACTATATTTGTCATTATTTTCAATTGATTAATTGAAAAAAAGCCAAAGTCAGTACTATATATGCTAATGGTCCATGCATGAGAAAATATAGTACATATGCAACATATATAGATATATATAGTCCAAAGAAATGCATGAATGTATGCAAAAAAACAATATTGGCTGAATATGCAAAGATAGAAACGGTTCAACTAACCACATGTGTGCATGATTGATACACTTTGCTTTGCATGATTTTGAAATTTGGTCTACCTTGACTCAACAAGACCTCTATCTTTGGCCAATCCAAAATTATTGTACAGAGATGTTAGTTGAAATAGATAATTCTAGTTTGGGCATCATTATCTTTGTTGGGAATTGGTTCAATTCAATCAATCAAAATCTTGTCATGTGAATTAATTGCCCTACTTTGTTTGAAATTTAAAATATAATGTATATTTAACTGAGATTGTAATCAAATCTTAGCAAGATCTTTTAACATTTATATTCTTGTTTTGAGAATCTTGCATTGTCATATCTTTCAACATTTATTTTCTTGTAATGAGAATCTTGTATAAAGCATTTACAAGAAGAAAAAGACAAAGAGAGGAAGTATTGTATTATAGTATTGCTTCTATAAAATAAAATTATTTTACCATTCAATATTATTTTTTCCTTCAGAATTGAACATGGCTGACATATAATTAAATTTTTTTTTTACCAACCGCATAAATCTCATTAAATAAAATAAAAGTTTTGAAGAAGAGTTACATAGGAAATAAAATAAAATGTAAAAAAAAAAGAGGTTGGAAAAACAAATGTGCGCGCACAGACACATAGTAACAAGATTCGTCAATAATTCAGATTTGAGCAAATTTTAACATCAATAAATTATCATACAATAAATAATAAATTATACATATTAGTTACCAACTTTTACTTTTCATCTTTTATGTGGTTTCTAGCGCCGTATAACTACTATAATATATATATACATAGGCAAGAGGATGAAATTTAATTTACATTTTAAAAGATGAAACAAAACAATTACCCCAAGATATATATGGTCAAAGAGACAAAGGAGTAGACACTCACCTAAAATTGGTGTAGCATGTTTTGTTTGTTTGTAGGCAACTCATAGACATGTCATATGATCATGTTTCATGCACCATTAATTTATATTAACCAATCCACCACCTATTTATATATACCCACACATCAACCCCTTTAGTCTATGCAAGTTCAAATTCAAATTAAACACACACAAACACATACTCTCTCTCTCTCTCTCTCTCTCTAAAAGTATGATGAAGCTAAGGTGTCAAGAGAAGGCAAGAGATATTGGCAAAAACCTAAGAGAGCAAAAGGCCAAGTTGTACATTATCAGGCAATGTGTTGTCATGCTTCTGTGCTGGCATGACTAATAGATTGCTAGAATTTGCCCCTTTTTCATCCTTTTTTTTTTTTTGTAATTCTAGGCAATTTGGTGGGCTGGTAACTATAGATAGCTAGAATTTAATTTAGGTTCAAGGATTAGAGATTGTACATATATATCTTAAGTTATAAAGAGAGATTTCTTTTAATTCTCTGTCTTTTCATTTCTCATTTTGCCTTAGAAATGGGTATGTTATTTCATGATTTATTTAATATTGAGCATTAGTATTTTTTTTGTTCAATGAAAAATAAAAAATAAATACAATTAATCTTAGTTATTTATGGGGTAAATATTTTAACAGATCAGTTTTGGCTTAATGCAGCGCACGAACCATATGCAGTGCTGTTTTGATTCTATAACCAGTGTGCTGCATGAAGCCAAAACTACTCCGTTAAAACCTTTACCCCAAAAAATGGCTTGAGAAATAAATATGAAAACAGAGCAATAATGAACAAATACAGACCAATCTACAAAAGAGTAAATATGTAATTATTTCATTGTCTATCTAAAGTATAATCAAAAGAAAAATGTTTTTTGCCAGGAAGAAAGAATCATTCACTACTGCAGTGTACCATTTTTAAATATGAGTATACTATTTAATTTATGGCATGGTCTATTTTTTTATACACTTCAAATTTGTATAAAATACTGAATTTTTGTTTGATTATCATTTCTAAAACAGAGATGCAATTGTAATATATAGGTCAAATTTGACAAGGGTTTATAACATTCTCTTTACAAATTAAGTAGAATTAAAAGTTTTAAATTAGCTGATTTTTAATTTAATTTGTCATATATATAATAGATCAAATTATTCACCACATACTCTGTTTGCCCAACTGTATAACATTGACACTAATTAACAATATATAAAACTGACAGCTGGCTAAACTGCATATGTATTATACTGCCACCCAATATAAATTAATTTTTTGGCTTAATGATTATTGGTAGAGGTGGCAATCAGATAGGAATATAGGATAAGTTGGTTCAGTTGAATCGGTTTGGATTTGAGTCGTTCAGTTTTGAATCATGTCATGGGTCAAGTAAGGTGGAATGGACTTTTGCTGCTTTTTTTAGAGAAAAGCAAGGTCCTGATTTTCCGAATCCAACCATTTAAATTCGTTGACATTTGTGTATGAAAAAGTTTCTTTATCGAGATACGCGAATGAAAAAATTTGAATGGTTGGATTCGGAAAAGTAGGATCCTGTTTTTCTCTCAGAAAAGCAGCAGAGTCGGATCCCAAGTAAGGTTAGGTTCGAGTCAGTCCGATGGGCAACGGATATATTTTTAAGTTTGATGTGCTTCAAGTCTAATCGATCTGTTTTACGATCCGTGCACATAAATATTGAAGCGGGTGCGGAGCGCACAAATCGTAAAGCAGATTTGATGGACTTGAAGCACATCGAATCCAAAATAGATCTGATATCCATCAAACCTATCCGCTCTATTTTTTATCGGATTGGGTCAAGTTGGGTCGGATTGTATCAGATTTCGTATCATCCATTCTTGAATTCAGGCATGATCTTTAAAACTTTTTTAACAAGTTTAAATTGGTTTTAAAACTTTTTATTTGCAATCAAATTAGTATTTCACAATATTGGATTTTATCATGCCAATGAAAGTTTAGTGGTGAATTTGATCCTTTTGAACCTAAATCTTTCTTTGAGCAATGAAACAAAAATCAAAGACATTTTTTACAATCACATATGCTGGAAAAAGTTTTCGTATATGTCCCTCAAAATTCTTGAAATTATGTATTTTCTGCTGGAAAATTCATAAAATCATATTTACCCTTATAAATTTCAAAAACTCACAAACTTTATCCAATTTATTGTATTTTTTATTAAAAGTAATTTTAAATTTATAACATACTCATTTTACTCTTGCTAAATAAAAAATATGATATTACTGAATTTGATTCTTTTGAACCAATTCTGGTACCTAGCTAAATCCTTCTTTGAGCAAGAGAAGAAAAATCAAAGACATTTTTCACAATCACATAATATGGGAAATTTTGTGTATGTCCCTTAGAAATTTCGAAATTATGTATTTCCCACTTTAAAAGTTCGTAATATCATATTACCTAAGGGTGAAAACAGAGCGAATTCAGAACGGATAATGCTAATACCAAATACGAATACAGATACGAAACAAATAATTGTCAGATAACTAAGTTAATATGACAACATATATTAACTCTAAGAATAATAACATATAAAATTTCAAATTAAAAAAAAGTCTTTCCTAAGAAATAGAGTACCATAAACATAAACCGTTTGATTTTAATCAAATGTTTTTAGAATGGATGATGAGACTTTAATATGGTCACAGCTTTAGCATTAATGTTTCATCACGGTTTTAATTTCATACAAAAATTAGTAACAACTAGGCTACTTGATACAAATTGGAATATTATAAATCCTTAATTTTGGATGGACTGTGACGTCAGCTATGAACAGTGTCACGCTCCCTTCTAGCCCTCTGATGTGTTATCAACAGATGGGATTCTTTCACAGTGATGCTAGCATCCGTCATCTTCCCAACACAGAGCGCGCACCTAGCGCTTCTCACGCGATATTGCCGAAAAACGAGTACAGAGCGTATACCGTCGCTAGAGAGGTGGCAGGTGTCGCTTTCTTGACGTCCGCGCTTGCCACGTAGTCACCCCTTCGCTACGTGTATGTCTCCCTTCTCTCCGTGCGTTCTCCTCCTCTGTACGGGTCGGTGTCCCCATCCTAGATCGGTCGGTGTTTCCATCCTACGGAGTACCCATTGTGCTCTCTTCGTCAATTTCTGCTACTTACCTGTTTCGCCCTGTTCAACGCTGTACTTCCTCCCCATGTATTCTCCACAGCTGCTACGCTTTCCACTTTGGTCGATCATGCTTCCCGTTGCTACCTTTGATTACTCTCGCTGGTATGATTTGTTCAAAATTTAGTCATTTCCTCACCTGCTTCGCTATTTGGCAACAAATTAAAACGACCAACTTAGTAAAATTGATAGCCGGGAAAGTTATTTCTTTCTGTGATTTAATTGTTGACCTTCGCAATTTGTCGTCCTAATAATTTCCAAATTACTAACTCCACCGTTTGTCAAACCTGTATTCCATTTAATCTCTGCATTTCGCATAGGGTCAAGAGTCAAATAGGGCCAAAGCAAAAAAAGAATAGCTGCATCCCAAAATGTCAGCATATCACCTTAACGGAGGAAACAAAGCCTCAAATGAATTTACGAGGAAACCAGAAATAATAGGTCCCCACACAGGAAAATGAGGAATTAAATTTTCTTTTAAGGTAAACCAGGGTAAAAAAATGGAATTTTTCGGTTGATTAGCCTTTCAAATCTGCACCAGCAAGGGAAAATTCATCATGCTTCGATCCGATAGTTGGAAAATCATAGCTATTGTACACACTTTCTCACTGATACCAAAGAAGAAGAAAAGTTATACGGTCCATACTGACAAATATGAGACAAATGAGGGTAACATATGAGTTACAGTTTGTACTGGTTAGTGTTTCCATTTCGTCAGATTTGCACTCAATACACATTTCACTCTTGCAGAATTTTCCCACTACATGCAGTGATCAAGAGTCATGTTGGCCAGCACAGGAGGCATCACTTAAGAAGTCCGGAAAAACTCTCCAGGTAAGGTCAAAATCTTCATAAATTGCGTCAGCACCATTAATAATTTATTCCACGCCTTAATTTTTTCTTTTTTTCCCCTTTTTACCCCCATTCCTTGATTTACAATGTACACAGGAAGAGTGGCTAGATAGAAACAACTTCATTGTCAAATGCTACCCTGAAGGTATACTGCCTCCTATGTTCCTCTTATTTCTCACCTTTCCTGTTTTTTTATGAATATGGTGTTAGTACTCCCAGGTGTGACCTCAGCAATGAACAGTGTCCCCTCATTGATTTGCCATCCGATCATCTATAGATGAACCAGATCAATTCAAGCCCACATCATCTACCGTCCCGCTCTCAGCGTCTTCTCCTCTTCGATTTTCCTCGGTATTTCTTTCCTTGGGATTATCAATTGTACTTTCTCCATTAATTCCCTGTTGCTCAACTGTGTGCTGCTGACTGTTGCTCATCTTTCTTTCTCGCTACTCTGGGAAGAGGCCAAGCCTTCCACTGTCATCGATCCTTCCTGCCTCTTCTAGCTTCGATTCTTCCTGGTGGTATGATTTCCTTCCAAATTTAGTAATTTCTACAACCTATCCACTACGTGAAAACAAAAATGATTGCTTACCAGCAAAATTCATAATCCGCTCAGTTTTTCCCTAATTTGATTTATACAACTATCTCTTTTTCTCAGGCTTTCTTCCAATTTCTGCACTACCCATCGATTTTTGTTTTGCCAGGGTCGAGCACTGCCATCTCTTTAGATTCACCCCTCCTAGCCAACCTCAGGTACTTCTATAAATCTGTCACGAATTTCAACCGCTCATAAATTTCGATTGACAAATGATTTCTGGGTGATTCTTTCACAAATATGTAGCTCTATTGAATTTGGATTTTTGTAATATTAAATTGTGGATCAATCAAGTTTCTATTGAATTGGGTTAGGTGATATTAAGATATTTTTTAAGATGATTATTTGAAATCAGTATCACTCTCACCCTGGTACCACAATACTGCCTTCATCTCACCACCATCACCAATTTCAGTTGCCGCTTTTGCCCTCTGTACCATTTGGTTATACAACTTAGACCCCTTTTTACATTTCTTGATGGCCGTACCTATTGTACCAAAATTTAACACATAAAATAATTATTGGTGAAGGCTGTGACTATAAGCATCATATCAGGTGGAAACTGCTGGTATATATGTGTTCCCCCCAACCTTTACCAGTATTGGGTCTATATAGTTTGGTAGCTGTGCTAGCTAAATTTATTTGTAGCTCAAGGCTAAATAGGGGTTCAGTCTTTCTGACGTAAGTAGCAGTCTGCACCACCTAATAAAATTTCAGATCTCTGATTCTAACTTGTACCATTTTAGGTATGAAATGGGCCGATAAGTTCACTCATGTTAGCTTATTGGTACAACGCCAGCTGACAGTTGTATAAACCAAAGGATTACAATGTTGGTACATACAGCTGAAACAAATAAAAAGAGCAAACACTTTGAACCTGAATCAACCGGTGATCAACAAATTCCACTTGATTTGAATAGAAATAGGCACTGAGACTGTGATCGGAACAGAGGGATACCCCTGAAAATGCAAAATGGAATTGACGAACTTCCAAATCCTCTGATCAGAACGCACGCAGCCGATGAGAGTTGATTTCTTTTGACGTGATTTGGAGAGAAATTTTGCTATGCGAAAATTGGTGGAATTTGGCGAGAGTTCATTACAAGAAAACTGGTGATCATTCACATTCCCAGATTACCCTTCTTTGCTACAAGATATCCTCTTCTGATCAGATCAGCTCACGCTCTAAGCAGCTCCAATCAGTTCCAAGAAAAGGAAGAGGAAGAGAAGAGGGTACTACTAGCTCCTGTCAGACCCTTCAGTATTTCTCTGTCTAATCAATTGCAGTTTTTTATTTGAGCAATTTCCAAAGTTTGAGCAAGTACCAAATAGTGATATAGTCAGTACCAAATAGTGAAACAGCTCCTTTTCACTGCACACTGTAGAAGAATTAAGGGAACAAGGAGAATCAAATTTACTGGCACCAGGGGTGCTGGAGCATCCGGAGCCCTTTCTCGATAACAACTAACTAAGCTTTTTTACCAATGTTAAGATGAAGGTTAAGATTTACGCCTTAGGTTTAGTATATGCTTTTGTGCTTTAAATAGACATGCTCTCTCCGATGTAATTTCACACAAGAATTAATGAAAACAAGTTTACTTTAATCTCCATTATCTTAGCTTATAATATGGTTTCTTACATCTTGGGTGACACTTTCATCCTACTTAACCGGTACCAGCTTGAACTTCAGATCCTCTTATATTTTGGTTTCACACTAATCAAGATAACCATGGATACTGCTTCTCATCCAATACCAGTTTGAATTTCATTGTCTTTTTTTTTTTTTTGTCTTTTTTTGTCTTTTATGCTTTTGGATTTGGGAAATATTATTCACAATGTTCCTTTTTGTCAGTAATTTGTTCATTGCTAGCTTCTTTTTAACGGCTGAATAAATGTATGCAAGTTAAAACTGTTTCATTTTGATTCCAATCAACAAAGTTCAAATAGAAATCATCTCTGTTAAATTTTACTAATGTACCATTGTTATAACAGAACATTCAGTAGTTTCATGAGGCCATAAATTTTGGACCAATTTTCTGCAGATTGCAACATGTCACGAAAAATGAGAAACAAAAATGAAGATAGTCTGCACGCCTCATCTAACCAAATAAACTTATAGTTGTGCCAATCTCTATACGCTATGTCGTCTTTGAACCAATGAAGACCAAACATCTCCCAGGAGAAACATAGGCCCAACAACAAAAAACAACAGATTTAATCCAACAACCTCATAGTTGCGGCGGAGCCGCAACCGAGGTAACTAGTTCTACTCCAATAAAGCATTTTCGGTTGAGTAGGGTTAAAATGCACCATTGGTTTTGTGCTCCAATCATTCTCTACATTTTTTTTTTCTGTTTTCAAAGTTCGAACAATCGATCGAACCGCTCAATATGATCTTCATATTAACATGTGCTTGAAGACAAAATTTTATATTTTTTGAAATTTATTTACTATTTTTTTAGATAGGTACAAAATTACTGTTTTGGATGGTCCAGAATCTTCTGAAAACAGTGATTTTGTACCTATCTAAAAAAATAGTAAAAAAATTCCAAAAAATATAAAATTTGGTCCCAAGCACATTTTAATACAAATATCATATTGAGCGGTTCGGATCGATTGTTCGAACTTTGAAAAAGGAGAAAATGACGTGGAGCATAATTGGGGGACAAAACCAATGGTGCATTTTAACTCTACTCTTTTCAATTTTATATTTTTATAAAATATTTTATTTATCAATGAAGTCAAAAGTTGCATCATACAAGTATAGTGACAAGATTCGCGAATTATATCCGAATTATATCCGAATAATTTGTTTTTTTGGTGATGCCGAACCGAACACCGAATTATTCGGTTGACCAAACCTTGACCGAATTATACCCGAATAATTCGCAAATTTTACGAACTTTTCCCGAATTTTACGAATTATTCGCGAATTTTTCCCGAATTTTTCCCAAAACATTTTTTTGGTTTTTTTTTTTTGCTTCCTTGTAGGACTGAGATCTCTGATCCAGATTATTCCGAATCATTCCCGAATTATTTCCGAATCACGAATTTTTGACCTCGCCGAACCTTCCCGAACAATTAAGTTGTCACTATGCATACAAGTGAAGTATTTATTTTGACACACAATTGGCCACAGCAAATATAGAGAAATGATGTGGCAGGTAAGGAGGAGACCAGATCTGGATATAAAGAGCGCAGGTTGCACGTGGATTGGGAGAAGGGTCGCCGTGTCTCAACTAAATTGAAATTCCGGTCCGGATATTTGTCAGCTTTAGTCCCACAATTGGTATTGTAACAAGATTCCATTAATATATAAGCATTTTTTTTAACCTGTGTATTACAAGTTATAATGAATAAAGTTGAACCTCTAAATCTTTATATTTTGTCTTACGTATTTTAAACAATTAGTAAGTTATTTTAATTATAAAATAATTTAAAATTTTAAAAAATTGATGTTATAGAGTTTTACGCATTATTGGAACTGAATGGATGCACAAAAACTAAGTTCATCCTTACAATGGAAACATTTAAACTTAAGTGGCATTCTAATGTGCATATACAAAAAAATACGATTAAAAGTTTTTAGATTAAAAAAGTAACATTATATAATTTAGAACACAACATACTAAACTAGAGATGAAAAATGTAAATTAAGCGATAGTATAGTTTACATTACGTATAATTTTAATTTCTCTACCAACTTTATTTTCACAATGCGTTCTGAATATTATTTTAAATAATATCTCATACAGCAATGTCAGTAGCACTAAACAACTTCAAATAATAATAATAACAACGACGACAACGACGACAATGATAACAACAAAGATAATGTTGCAGCATAAACAATTTTTTTGTTCCATGCTATTTCATCAAATTTATTCATTTTTGGCAACATAATAAGTACAAAATAAGATATTTATTTCATAACTTGTGTTACAACCAAACATAGACATTATGTAACAAATATCTGGATCTGAATTTGCGAAATTATCCACTCCATTTAACCGAATTCGGATCGCACTCGAAGTAGATAATTTGAATCTGTTTACACTTCTGCATTTACCTTTCTAAATTTTAAAACTCGCAAATTTATTCAATTTATTGTATTTTTTATTAAAAGTAATTTTAAATTTATAACGTACTCATTTCTCTTGTTAAATTAAAAAAAATATGATATTACTGAATTTGATTCTTTTGAACCAATGCTAATACCTAAATCCTTCTTTGAGCAAGAGAGAAAAAAAAAAAAATCAAAGACATATTTACAATAAAATATGCTGGAAAAGTTAAAGCTGCATCAGCAAATAAAAAATAATATAAAATGTCAAAAACAGGTTGGATTTGTCTGGTTACTCTGGTAGCTGTATTTTGCCTTGGAAAATTACATGCAATTTGCATGGAGCATCCAAACTGTGTCTGATAAACAGGAAACAAGATCAGGCTTGTCAGGTATTACCAGAATTCTAATTTGCACAAATTAAGGCCACTGGGATATTTTAAAACACAAATCTTTGCATGTTATCAAGATCTTATTAGTTGTTTTTGTTTTTCTTGTTGTTTTTGTTGTCATCACTTTTTGACCTAGAGAATCTTTTTTTTTTTTTGTTAATTAATTTGAATGATTGCCTGAGAAAATCTTTGTTAGCTGTAAATTACATGTATGGATCTGTAATTAACAGCTAGCTGTTAGAAGAACTCATGACCAATCACTTGTAAGATTTGATTCTCATCAATATAAAGTTATAAACCCTAGATAGACTCATTTGTGCATTAATTACATTTATAACCTTACCAATTAATGGATTTTAATAGGAGAATTTTATGTATACCCTTCAAAATCTCAAATTTATGTATTTTTCCTTCTAAAGTTTCACTAAATTTTAAAAAACTCCTAAATTTATCCAATTTATTCTTTTATGTTAAAATTCATTTTCAATTATAAATTTTTCATTTTACCTGTATAAAAACTAAAGAAATATGTATATTTCGTAAGAGAAATGTTCAGTATTCTAATTGGCAAAATTATTCATTTTCCTTGTGACGTACATACAAGCATATGCCTAACATTGTATATGCGTCACAAATAGAGAAATGAATTATTTGCCTCACAAACCTGCCAATTAGAAGACCAATATTTTCTCTTATGCATGCTATTATATTTTCTATTTTTTAATAACGGGTAAAATTGAAAATAAATAAATTTAAAATGAGTTTTAATAGAAAAAGATAATAAATTGAATAAATTTGTACCTTTAAAAATTTAGAATGATAAACATAATATTATGAATTTTAGAAGAAAAAATACAATATTTTTGTGGTTTTTGAAGGATATATATAAAATTATTTCTTTAAAATATATCAGAATTGTGCATTATCATTAAAACAACTCTACAAATGTTGGTGTTCCAAACGATATTGTAGGAAATATAGTATACAAAACATGTAAAGTTATCAGTACCGAATCGGACGTCGATCCAGTAAAGTTCGAGGTTAACGATTCACTGGTCTGATTTTGTAAATACGTATATATATATATATATAGAGTATTGCTAATTTGCTGCCGGCAGCATTTCGGCGAGGTGCTTACGGGGGCATATCTTGCAATTTGATGTTCAAACAACAAATTCAAACAGTTAGATGTTCAATCTATATTAAAATCTACTTGGAGACCAAATTTTATATTTTTTGAAATTTTTTTACTATTTTTTAAGCTGGTTTGAAAACCGTTGTTTTCAATGCTTCAGAAATTTAATAAAAACAGCGGTTTTCAAACCAGCTTAAAAAATAGTAAACAAATTCCAAAAAATGTAAAATTTGGTCTCCAAGTAGATTTTAATATAGATTGAACATCTAACTGTTTGAATTTGTTGTTTGAACATCAAATTGCAAGATATGCCCCCGTAAGCACCTCGCCGAAATGCTGCCGGCAGCAACTTAGCCGCTCCCTATATATATATATATGAGCTATGGGTACAATAATAAAAATAATCATGTTTTTATAGTAGTAAAAATTTCCACATACGTATTAAATAACACACAATATTATAGATTATTAAAAATGCATAGATTACATGTTTTTGAAGCTTTCTTTTTCATTAAAGAGGTTTTATAATTTTACACTTTATTTTAAAATTGAATAATTAAAACTATAGAAATTCTTCATTTTTTTTTTTTGGTAAAGGAGGTTAACAATCTATATTAAAAATTTCAGCATTTTGGAATGATGATTTTAAAAAAAAAAAGTGTTTTGACAACTGTCTGTCTGATATCCACAGAAAATCACATGTGAACTTACTACCTTCTCTCTCTAACTTTTTTCCTCAAAAGAATAAATAGGCCTTGAGTGTGACAGTCCAAAAACCAATAAATAAAAGAAAACCGGCTTTTGGGTGGTTTAAAAGTTTTCTGAATAAACCGGCCGTAGTTTGTATATTATTCCGGTTTATATATATAACTTAAGAGTGATGCTTCTATGGACATAAGGATCTATTTGTAAAATGAACATATTTCATTTTCAAAGTTCAAACAGTCGATCCGACCGTTCAACATTATCTCCATATTAAAATGTACTTGGAGGTCAAATTTTACATTTTTTTGAATTTTTTTACTATTTATTAAGTATTTTACAAAACTAGTCAAATTCAGACCATTGAATTTTGTAAAATACTTAATAAATAGTAAAAAAATTCAAAATAATGTAAAATTTGACCTCCAAGTACATTTTAATATGGAGATAATGTTGAACGGTCGGATCGACTGTTGAAAATATACCAGTTGACTAGTAATGTGTGCTAATTTTAATATGGAAATTATGGGCTTGATATATATATACCAGTTGACTAGTAATGTGTGCTAATTATTAAAGTATTAATTTTTTTATAATTCATCTAATAAGGTCAAAAGGGCCAATAATATGCATGTTACTCTTGAATACTTTTTTTTTAAATTCTTCTAATAAGGTCAAAAGGGCTAAAATATGTATACATATTCATGCGTTTGACTTTAATAAAATAAATCTTTTTTATTAAAAAAAACTATGTAAATTTCTATATATTTAATTATGAATTCAGGTACACTATTCATAATATTTATTTTCATCAATCTCCAAAACAATCAATGTAGATGCCGTTTAATTTAAAAATGGTACAAACTACGAGGTTAAATGTTCCTAGCTTCAATTTAACGGATTTTTTTTATAAACCATAATTAAAAAATTAATTTTTAGGAAACCAACATGATTACTTTTTATTTTTACAAAAACTATAAGAACCGAAATGCCATTTCGGTCCCGATTAGTTTAAAAAAAAAAGCTATGAAAAGCTGAAGCTAGTCGGGACCGAAATGCCATTTCGGTCCCACAAAAAAAAATCCTGGGACCGAAATGACATTTCGATTCTATTGGCTTTTGTAAAAAAAAAAAGTAATTATGTTGGTTTTTCCTAAAAATCAATTTTTTAATTATGGTTTATAAAAAAAATCCAATTTAACCGCAATAAAAAATAATATTTTACCTTTGCTTTCATGATTTATGTATAAGTTTTGCTTCAACATGTTTTTGGTGACACAAGATATTACACTCCTTTTTGGCATTAAAATTGTACAATTTAAAACTCAAACAACAAATTCAAGCAGTTGATTTTATTTTACGTGCACAAGAAATGTGTGGACTTATAATATATATAATATTCAGTACAATTTAAAAAAATGCTTAATACTAAATAATAAAATAATGAATGCTCTAAAATTCATCCAATGCAATTAAATAATTGTCCTTTGTTTATCCTCTTGATATTTAAAAAACAGTCTAAAAATTTACAAATCTGCATGCATAGATCATTTGTGTTTTAAGTTAAAAGAGGACGTTGATGCCAAATTGAATGGTACTTAGCTATCCGGCCCATTTCTTATATATATAGAGAGAGAGTGGCTAATATCAAAACGTTTGCACCAAGCCTCTTATGCAACCAAGTCGTTTTCGGATTTTCAAAGTCCAAACGGTCGATCCAAACCGTTAGATGTTCAATCTATATTAAAATCTGCTTGGAGACAAAATTTTACATTTTTTGAAATTTTTTTACTATTTATTAAGTCACTTTGAAAATTGCTGATCCGGGTGAACAGTAAAAACAGTGCAACCAAATTCTGGACCATGTGATCAGCAATTTTCAAAGTGGCTTAATAAATAGTAAAAAAATTCCAAAAAATGTAAATTTGGTCTCCAGGCACATTTCAATATGAAGAACAACTTGAACGGTTCGGATCGATGTTTTAAATTTTTAAAATCCACAAAAAAATTCCAAAAAAATTCCAAAAAAATGTAAAATTTGGTCGCCAAGCACATTTTAATATGGAGAACACGTTCCTGAGTCTTAGTGCTACAAATTTGTTTTTGTAGTTTTTTTTTTTTTTTGAAATCTTGTCAGTCTCTGACAAGGTTTAAAAAAAAAAAAAACCACAAAAACAAATTAGTAGCACTAAGACTCAGGAACTACCACTTTGATCTTAACCAACCTCTATATAATAACTACTATAATTAGTATCTGTAATATCGAAATTATGACCCCATTTAATTAGTACAACATTAAAAAGTGATCCCTTTTCAATGAAATTGTCTTGGATACTATTTGAAGTTGTCTTTAAGCTAGGTAATTAATATCTGATCTTTTAAAGTACTAATTTGGTTGACATGCATGAACAAATTAAACCCCTAGATCTATTCCCATTGACTTTACCATTGCTAACATTGGCTAATTTTTGTTTTTTTTTATTTTGTCCTTTTTACTTTTAAAAATCAAAGGCATGATTGGATGCATGAATTACTATTATACTCTATTATTACTATTACAACTACCTCTAAGACATTTTAAAGTAATTAACCAAGCAAGCTATGTATCATGATGTCACACTTCACATGATACATTTTTTTTAATAGTAATAGCAATCTTCTCTATAAAAGCTACTACTTGAGGGCTATACAAGTGACCAAAACAAAGATATTAAGCTACATATAAATGGTGTTCTCCATAGATAAGCACTAGGTATATATATATATAGCTAATATTTGAGTTGTGTATGGATAGCAAGGAGAGAGATAGTGAAGAGAAACAAAGAGGAGGGTGTCTAAACCAAACTCTAAAAGAGCAAAGGAGCAAACTCTATATCATACGGAGATGTATTGTAATGCTTTTATGTTGGCATGAATGATTATATCACATCTATCTCCTTAGTATATATTTCTTTCTTTTTCATATTTCACATTTTTTTTTCATTATTGAGAGAATTTTTTATATCGAGGGATGATAATAGTACATGTAAAATTACTTTTTGGGTATTATTAATGCTCTTTCATTTTTGTATACTTTTTTTAGAGAGAAAAATATGTAATTTTGAGATTTTTGAGGGGTATATATGAAATTTCTCTTTTTATGTAATTGTAGTTGGCATTAAATGGTTCTAGTTTAGATTTCTTCATACTTTTGTTGATTGGTTGAATGTGGTTGGCGGCGCTACAATTTAAATAAAAAGATACATATCAGAAATTATAAAAAAGAAATCAGATATATAAAAATAAAAAATAAGGATGGAATATCTTTCTTGTCACAAAACTTGTCATTATGACATCTTGTCAAGTGTAACATGTGAAAAATTATGAAATTCTGTCATGCTATATGAGTGTCTAATAATTAATTCATCTTTTGAGATTTGGTGTTATATTTAAAAGAAGTTACACCAAGTTAGTTCCATTTTTCTGTAATTTAATATTTTTACGAGAATCAACTTTTGATTTAGTGAAAAATAATAATCTGTGTGCGAGATTGCATGTTAGAATTCTAATGTGAAATCTCTTATGGATATTAAATAGTTGAGTGACTTGATCTCCAATTTAATAAAAAAAATATGTTTTTATAGTAACAGAATTTTGATTATTTGTATTAAGTAACATTCTTATTAATTATTGTAAATTAATATCTAAATTATTAAAAATAGCTTAAATAATTCAGATTTTGTGTCCTTAAGCAAACAGTTTAATAATGCAATAGCTAAAAAACAATCAAAACAGCAATCTGTTGCTCTTATTGGTGTTTTGACATCATCAAACTTCTCTTTAATTGTTGAGTTATTAAGGGCAAAATAGTCATAACCTTGTTAATTTATTTGACCTCCATTGTTTAGTTCCAAAACCTTACACTATAATCAAAACACAATACTTTCTTTGAGATAACTCAAATTCTAATAGCAGTGCAATTTGGAAGGGCATTATTTAGTGATAAATTAAAATATATACAAAGTTACAAACAATTCTTAACTTTCTTTAAAAAAAAAATGTTCACAAGCACAAATTACATTAAAATAGTTAAGAGTACATTAATACATTCAAAAAATAAAAAGAACTGTGGAGTCTTAAATAGAAGCTGTAATTTGAATCTTATAATATCAATTGACCAAAATGTTCATATAGTTATATATACGCATTTGTTTCTATATATTTTTCTAGTATACGAAAAAAAATTACTATGTTTAATTGTTCCATTTAGGATTAAAAACTCAACAATTTCTATTAAAAAAAAATTTATCTTTGACTTTCATCCATCACGAGACGCTGAAACACATCTAACTAAATCAGTTGTGCTGATAAACGTATTGTATGCACTTTCGGTATTGTTAGATATAGCATAGTACATGACTCGAAATTTGATGTATTAGCACGATACGATCAACATGTATTCCGGACACGACACGTTTTCACTAAACATATATAATTACAACCGCCGGATAAAAAATGGTTTAGAAAAATTTCCATACCCCAAACCAACAGTAAAGAAAACTTTAAATTCGGAAAAAAAATTATTTTGTCATTTTAATCACATCCGATTATGAAAGGTTTTTACAGTTGATTAGTCATGACAATAGGATGTTTTACAAACTCATTTTCATTGATTATCTTCTAATATCTTAAATGTTAGTAATTATTTTTTAGTGCCTGCTATACTAATTAGCTATATTTTATAATTATTTGGTTATAAAAATTCTTTGTAAACATCTAGTTTTAGTCCTTCCACTTTATATATAGTTGAATGTGAAACTCATAACTTAAGCATGCATTAATTCATCATGCAACAAACAGTGGCGGAGCTACATGGACTCAGGGGTAGGCACTTGCCTACCCCTGGAAATTTTTTTTTTCTTTTAGACCGGTATTTTTTGGACTTTGCCTACCCCTGATTTTGGGCTTTGCCTACCCCTGCCCTGCGCCTCAGCGCCTGCGCTGCGCGAAGTCACGAGAAAACAAAAAAAAAAAAACTCGCGGAGACAGAGAGGAGAGGCGAAGCAGAAGAAGTGAAGAACCGACTACCTCTGGAAGAAGAAGCTCCGCCTTTGTCTCTAGAAGAAGCTCCGCCTCTGTCTCTAGAAGAAGCTCCGTTAATTTTTCGTTCAAACCCAAATCTGTTAATTTTTTCAAACCCGAACTGTTAATTTTTTCGAACCCGAATCCGATTATTGCCTACCCCTGGCTCAAATCCTAGCTCCGCCACTGGCAACAAACACAATTTAGCTATTTTGTGTCATGTATATTTTAACGAGAAAGTTGTATACATTAGTTTTGACTAGGTTTTTTTTATATATATTTGTTTGTTTACCATCGTATTTATAATTTATAATTTTGAGTTTCAGACAAGAATTAATTTAAAATTTTGGTATATTTTTTTGTTGTCCTTTTTGTTGTGTGCATGTAAAACGACCCTCTTTAAAATTTGCTATGTTTTAAGATTTTGCGCCAGAGATGCTCTTGGTCTCTGATCTTAGCTGTCATTGTGAGTTGTACCATAAATCAAAATCAAAATTATTATATTCCAAGATATTTTGGCATCTTGGCTATAATAATTAAATCGACAAATTAACAGAATCATGATCCTATAAAATCTCTATATAGTATTTGACTTCGACCTTTGCGACAATTATTTAGAGACATAGCTAGATAATATTTTTAATTAAGAGAAAGTATATTAAATAATAGATACTTAATCATCATCACCATTTTACTTATTTTAAATTACATGTTTTTTTCTATAATTTTTCCTAAGTCTGAGAATCAATATTTGATCTATTGACTAAAGACAATATTTTTTATGTAGGAGATTGTAGGTTGAAAATTCAAATGGAAGATTTTTATAAATATTTTAATGTGAGAAACTTATTCTTTATCTTTATCTTACAAAAATAGTTGAATAGCTATGCATGACAATACAAATATTTAGCACACCAATTTCCTCAAAAAATATAAAGGTATGGCCAAAATAAGTTCACTAACTTTTCTTATAAAAAAAAAATTTTAACTATCAAATTATTTTCATTAAAATTTGGTACGGTATAAATGCGGTTTAGTTGGGTTGAGTAAGTTTGTGTTTATTATTCTCTTCAGGAGCTATTTGACTTTATAATTATATCATTAATTAATTATCTTTTGCAAATTCAAACCCCTACAGCTGAGCCTGAGCAAAATACATAAAATAATATATCTTTGACCATAAAAGTCAAGGTGAAACCATGGTTGACAACTCAAAACTTGGTTTTATTTTCCTTGATAAATGTGCTACTGTTTAAATTAGTCTATTTAAACCTCCAAATTAAGTAATGCATGTGGTATGCAAAATTATTTTATATAATTATGAGAGGCAACAATTAATTAACTTATTAATAATGTGCAAAATGTATAATATGTTATAAGGAAATTGAGCTAAATCATATTTAAAATTAGAGCTATATTGACATATTTCATTGGTACTTTATAAAAAAAAAAAAAAAAAAAAAAAAACAAGAAGACATCAGTGATAATATATTAGATAGGAAGAAAAAACTTTATTAGAATGATTAATAGATATCCTCAGAATAATTTTGTTATATTATCTGCAGTTTGATAAATTAATTTATTTTAAAAAATATCAAAGTTTCACATTACAAATTGATGTATTAGATAGCATCAACTCATATACAGCATCAGAAGCATTTTTTTGTTTTCATATTTATGTTTACATAAAAATGCAAAATTATTGATCTGACTTCATCTTATTAATTATAAAAAAAATACAAAATATGCTACTGATAAGCAAGAGGCTAATTAGAGTCAGCTTAGCTAGCTAAGTTAGAAAGTTGATTTTTTTTCTTTAATTTTTATGTGGTTGACATTAGGGAATCTTAACATCTTCATGTTATCTTTGAGATAACTCACCACTACTCAGGTACATTGTTTAATTAATTTGATTATTAAAAGTTACTGTTTCAAATTCAGGTTACAAAGGAATCACCTAACAGTGGAGCAAGCATTGAAATCCCTCCAAGACCAAAGAGAAAACCAGTGCACCCATATACGCAAACTTGGAAACCAGAAAAACGATTATTCATTAACTTCAAAGCAACTGGAAAAGCCCATTCTGCTGGCTTCTCCAGTTTCTGAAGAAGGGGTGGGGTCGCCTACCTCAGTTTTTTCTAGTATTGGGTCTGAAAATTCGGACCAAATTGTTTGTAAATATCCTCTCGAGTCGTATGGTTCTGGTTCAAATGATCCAGACAGCAGAAGGGCATCTCTGCTCTGATCCAGAGGTACCAGTCACAGTTAGTCTGCTACTAAGACTTTGTAAACTTTGTCATGAAATTAGATTAAGCTGGTCGAGAGTAGAAGCGTTGAAAACTTTGTAAAGCACAACCAGTTGAATATCAGGATATGGATATAATTATCCTGTCAGGGTGAGTTATCTTTCAAAGGAAATTGTAGCTCATGAAGTATTTTCATCTAATCATTTTACATTCTTTCACTTGTATAGAAAGGTTATCTTGAAACCAATTTGTGAACAACTGTAAACACAAGCTTTCTGTTCAAAAGTGGAAAATACATAACTGAATCTCTGACAACAGTAAATAAAAGAAAATAATAGTACTCTTCTAGCCCAAATCTGAAGCTGTCTACACACATCTATAGTGAACTTCAATAAAAAGAACTTTTGAGTACACTCCAAATGAATAAAGTGAAGAAGAGTTGACTAATATTGCAACGGACTTCGCTTGGGTTGTCGAGGCACTGTTGATCTTGGTTTACAAACTTCCACAAAGATTACTCTGCCATCAAGGAACTAGTAGAAGGAAGAAAATTTTAAATTTTACCAGATATCAATAACAACTTCGATAGAAGTCAAATGCTTTTTATGGTATTGCAGAAAGCTAGGCCATTTATTGAGAAATGAGAATGCATATAGACAAATTTACATATAATAAACTCGAATTTACAGTGCTAAATGGATGCACTTGTATTAAAGTTGGCTTGCAGAAATGGACATGCTAGTGCCTTAGTGCTCTAGGTGATAGAACTTCTAGGGTGTTCGGCAACCCTCCTTAAGAGGGTGAGGATTAAAAATTTAATCCCGACTAAGGAGCACTTGTTCGGCAAGGTAATAGGATTAAGAATGAAGACTTAAACAAATAAAATATATATTGTAGTATGTAAAGACTTAAATACCCTCATTTATATTTTTCTTGCTTTCTAATACAATTATCATCTTCAACATAATATACACATTTTACTACAAATAATTAAAAGTGCCTAAAGTTAATAATTAATAATGAAAAACCGAGATCATAATTAATAATTAATACAACAAAGAAACAAAGATGATGATAAAAATTATTCATACATTTAAAAATACAATAATAATAAACAAATATGATATAAATATTTTATACAAAAATTAAATTACAGCAACTTAGTTTCCATATCTTCGGCGCAAAATTAGAATTTACCAAGTTTTCATCCTATTTATCAAGACAACTTTAATAACTGTAACTATTTAATATTTTATGCAAGGTTGGTACCGACTTATTTGTAATATACACTATACAACAAGAAATTATATCTTCAAATTTGCAAAGCTAGTGCGAGACCACCAGCACCAAATGGTACAAACTTAACATGTACCAATTGCACCAGTTGGTAATCGGTTCCAACAAGAACCAATTGGTCGTACCAATACCAACTGGTTCATACCAGTCCCGACTGGTCCGTATCCGTACCAACTGGTCTGTACCAGTAGCAATTGAATAGCTTTTAGACTAGAATTAAAACAAAAATGAGATATAAGATGGTAAATTTTGAGATTGAAGAATCAAATTTACACAATCACACTTACAAAAATTAAGCTGCTTTTAGTTATACACCGTGTATTAAGGATCAAATTGAAATTACACAATCACATTGGATGTTAATACTTAATACATGCTAAATGTCCATTTGTTTTCTACCCCAAATGAGATGGGTTCAACATTCAATTTACGCTTGATTCTACCAGATTTTAGAGGTTCCAAGCATATTAGTACATTTCCGTAAAAGGATGGAGATATCAGCGTTGAATGGCTTGAGCAAACCCTGAGATAGTTCCCAACAATCGACGGCGGGTAGCACCTCAGTATCGCGCACCTCAGTATCGAACTTTAAAGAAGAATTTACCACAAAAAATTGAGAAGAAAGGAAGAACACCTATCAAAAGGGATATCAATAGATAGAGCGTCCTTGTGCGAAGCTCTTCGTGGCCTTCGATTGTCGCGGTTGTTGCCGGAGTACCGTCGAACTAAGTTGGAGAGATGAGAGAAATCTTTTTTCTAATGCCTAGGGTTCTGTGTTTATGGGAGAGAGAGGAAGAGTAGAAAACAATAAATAAATGAAAGCTCTCTAAGGAGTCGTACGGACTTGGGGGTAAAATAGTCTGAAAGTAGCTGAAAAAGGTCCTAAGGAGACGTCTAAGGAGGCTCTGACCTTAAGGAAGGGGGGGAGAAGGATTAAATTCTGACGCTAAGGAAATGTCTAAATCTTCTCTAAGGCGAACCTGTTCGGATGGATTAGTAAGGATTAAAGAGAAAAGGAGGCTAAAGGAGCCTTGCCGAACAGGTACTTCAAGATTTGTGGTTTTGGCCAAAATAGTTCTGTAAGATTTTGAAAATCTAACAGAACCATGAAATTAGCAAACCGAAGGAAGAATAATACCTTTCCGTGCATCCCTTCAATGGCCTTTCTCGATTCTTCCTCGTTGGAATAACGAAGAAATGCAAATCCTCTTGACCTTTTTGCTATTCTATCCATCACTAGGTTGACTGCATCAATAGAGTTTGGAACCTTTCGCATTATTGAGCGGATTTTCTAATCGAAGTTTGTAATTACTTGGATGACATAACAAAAACAAAACCAAAACTAGCTAACCTTCTACTAGCTGACCATAGTTTTTAAATGCCTCTATGAGGCCATCTTTACTGGTGCGGAATGAAAGACCTGAAACAAGCAGAGCAGATTTCTCAGAGGTTCAATCAAAAGCAACAATCTTGCAATTATCACTTAATCAACCCACTTCCATTATACAAGCAAACTGGGGCAAAATTATACCTAATTATGGTTTCACAGGTAATTCAAAAGTGCCCAGCAAATTCCCTTCTGATTTTGGAACAGTTTGCTCTATCAAAAAGAGCAAAATGGACCCAATTCACAATAACAACATACAGAGAGAGGATGGTACAGTACCACTGATGTAAAGTTTGGTGGGGTCAATTGGTTCACTTTCTGTGGTCGATGGAAGGCATGCCACAGCAAACCCGCATCTCCCCGGTGCTACACCACCTTGAAGGCTTGGAAGAACTCGGCGCTTGAGCCGAAAGGAGCAGTCAGAAGGCAAAGAGAGTTTCTCTAGGCTAGAGGAGGCAGTAAGAAGGGAAGCAACAGCTGCGTAGGAAACCGCCATTGCCGCCATTTTGGGTTCACTGGAGAAGCAAGCACGACACTGCACAGAAGCGCTGGAGAAAGAGAGGAGAGATTGCACAAAAGAGAGAAAGCAAGAAGACAGTGGAGAAAGTGGAGAGCAAGCACGATTGTTGAGCCGCGCGTAACAGGAGAACGATTTTACCAAAGAGAGATAAGAGGCTATAAATTTGTCGCGACACCAAGTAAAAAAAAGTTGGAAAATCGGAGGGAGAGCGTGCCGACATTTTCATTAATATCCAAACTTAAATAGAAATTAATAAATATACTCTGGTCTCCTCTGTTTTGATAAAAATATTTCTACCGGCTATTTAATGATCGGTATTTTTAATCTTGTGCTCCAATATGCTTCACATCATTTATCTTCGTTTTCAGATTTCGAATAGTCGATCTGAATCACCCAACATAATCTTCATAATAAAATTTATTTGGAGACCAAATTTTATATTTTTTAGAATTTTTTTACTATTTTTTTACATAGGTACAATATCACTTTATCGGATGGTCCAGAATCTCCTTAAAACAGTGATTTTGTACCTATCTAAAAAAATAGTAAAAAGAAGCTAAAAAATATATAATTTGGTCTCCAAGCATATTTTATTATGAAAATCATGTTGAGCGGTTCGGATTGACTGTTCGGACTTTGAAAATGAAGATAAAGGATGTGGAGCATATTGGAGCACAAAAATTATGATGCATTTGAACCCTCTTCTAATATGATATATGTTTTGTAACTAACAAATTTATTATGAAAAATATTAGATCTAATTTATGAATGAAAAAATTATACTTCGATGTTATTCTTTACTAGAATATACATTAGTAATTTTTTAATTATCCGAATTATATTCATATCCGTATTCGTATCAGTCCGATATCCGATCCGTATCTGTATCCGTTTGATATCCGATCCGTATGCATATCCGAGACTATCCGTTTTCGAAAAATTATAACAGATCTGATCAGTATCCGACCGTTTACACACCTACCTCAGATCGTAGTGGACCGGATTTTAATCCGAATCGGACAGTTCGGATCTAAAGTTCTAAACTCAAAATTTGGGTTGTTTATCTCTGGCTCAGCTTTTACATACAGAATTGCTGGTTGCTGCTCTCTTTTCCTATTACAGTGCAGCTGGTTGCTGCTCTCTTTTAATTTGTTGACTTCTTCTCTTTTATTTTCGTTTGCTCTCTCTTAGTTGCTTTTTGCTTGTTGGGATTGAGAATTTAAGATTGTGCAAAGCTTTTATTATGATCACAATTCGAAAAACTCGTGAAGAGATCTATTAGGTTTCCGTAGACTCGTTCTTGGAGCCAAAAATGATAATTTGAACTCTCAAATTTTGAGTTAAAGTTTCTGATCCTCGTCAGTTTGTTTTTAAATAATATTGCATATTATTTTGAACAATTAACGATATAAACCATTAGTACGTAACTTTTCATTTACAACGACAATAATAAATAATTTTTTAAATTAAAGTTAATCAGAGTGAAATGCAAACCAAACACTAATTAGGTCTACATTTTTGCTAATTGCCTGCTACATTCTGACATCATTTTTAAATGCTACAAAACAAAGAGCTTGCTGGTGGGTCTTTTAATTTGTTCACTTCTTCTCTTTTATTTTCATTTATTCTCTTTTAGTTGCTTTTTGCTTGTTGGGATTGAGAATTTTAGGTTGTGCAAAGTTTTTATTATATATGATCAAATTCGAAAAACTCGTGAAGAGATCTACTAGGTTTCCTGTAGACTCATTCTTGGAGCCAAAAATGATCATTTGAACTCTCAAATTTTGAGTTAAAGTTTCTGATCCTCGTCAGTTTGTTTTTAAATAATATTGCATATTATTTTGAACAACTAACGATATAAAACATTAGTACGTAACTTTTTCATTTACAGCGACAATAATGAATAATTTTTTAAATTAAAGAAAATAAGTACAGAAAGAAAACCAGAGTGAAATGCAAACCAAACACTAATCAGTTCTACATTTTTGCTAATTGCCTGCTACATTCTGACATCATTTTTAAATGTTACAAATAATTTTTTTTTTTGACAAAAACCTACCAGGACCAATGTTATGTGGTACTTCTGAAAATCATTGGAATCATACCAATTTTGCGGTATGAGAAGCCAACACCTGGTGGAAGTGGAACAGCAGTTCCGGATCCGACTCTGATGTTTTTCTCTAAGAAAAGCAGGATCCTGCTTTTCCGATCCCAACCATTCAAAATTATCTAAAACAGCAGTTCCATCTATTTTTCAAAGGAAAAAACACTCGTTCTCTTTCCAGAAGAATTTATTTTTTAATTTCTAAAAATATAATTCTCAAAACTGAAACAAAAGTCTAAAAAACATAAATTAAATTTCAAAATCTAGGAGGAAATAAAAAGGCATTGTCTATTTGAATAAAAAAACAAAACAAAGACATAGAACGACTAAACAGCAACTGCTGTTCTTTGCTTGCCTGGTATTCTTAAGTTAGAATCACAGGAATAACAAAATCTGTTGAATGGTTTTAGTCTGAAGGCTTTGTGAAAATTGATTATTCCATAAAAAAAATCAATAGAAGAAAATATGAAACATTCTATACTAAGTTCATAATTAATAATTTACATTTTCACAAAACTTAAAAAAGAAAATTTTCCTTAATTCGAATTACAGACTCCTTGATTTTTATATGAATTCAATGATTAAACGAGACATCTAATTCTTCAGAAGTTGACACAACTATCTTGGTAGTATAGATGAAATAGCTAGGTGTTTCAATCTCATTTATAGTTAAATTTTGATTTATCGTTTAGTCATATATGCATATCTTTTTTTATTGATTATCCTCTAATATCTTAAATGTTAGTTATTATTTTCTAATATGTATTTTACTCATTAGTTCTATTTTAAAAGTATTTGGTTATAAACATTTTTAGCAATCATTCAGTTACAACATTTGCACTTTTATATACAGTTGAATATGGAACTCATAATTTAAACATGCATCATCATGTAAGAAATACAATATTGCTATATGTGAGTCACGTGTTTTTCAACGAGAAAGTAGTATGAATGAGTGTTGATTCAATAGAAATCCTCATATTGTTGTTAGTATATATTTTTCTTTACTGTCGTATTTAGAATTTAGAATTTAGAATATTAGATGTTACACACGAATTAATTTAAAATTTTAGTATACTCTTTTTGTATTTCCCTTTTTTTATGAGAAAGTTGTATGTACGAACTTTAATCAGGTAGAACTGGACTTAAAAGAAAAAATTTCCAAGGACTTGACTTTTAGGGTATGTTTGATTGCAGAACAAGAATAGATAGAATAGCTCTTTTGTTATTTGTATAACCAAATTTAATCTTTTGTAAGAATAGGTTATTCTAATAAGACAAAAGACTTGAATTTCCTATTCTAGCTATTCAACTCCAATCAAACATAGAACAAGCTATTCCGAATAGCCTTGTTCCAAAAATAGCCTATTCTCACTCCAACCAAACATATTACATGTTTGAACTTTGAAAATAGAGCTATGAATCCATATTATGGGTCGATCCGTAATATGCATAGTATGTATCACAGTCTAACTCTTCCAAACAGCAGCAAAACTCTACTAAATGTAAATTAGATTAAAATTTGACGACTCATTTCACTAAAATATAAAAAAAAAATTACAAAATTAGTCCCTAAATAAGAAGAGGGGAGCCTCTCCAAATGAGTCTCCAAAGAAGCTACTAAACTCTGCTTTACCAAAATCAAAATTTCATGTGTTGACATTAATTATATATAAAAAAAAAAACCTATCAAATGAATTTAATACAAGGCATTATTTGAGAAATGGCTGGTGGAAATCTGGATATCTTTTGTGTAAATATTTGTGATTGCCAAAAAGGCAAAAACATTCAAAACAAAAACCATCTGAGCACTCATTATTCCAAAATGGCTGATATTGTTTCTCACCTGACAATATGTACAAGTTAGAGAACTGATACAAGTAATTGAAAAAAAATAAACAATAACATAATATTGACTACAAGTAAATTCTCTTACAAAACAACTTGTAAAAAAATATCCAAGATATCAAAACTTCTCTTTTAGAACCATTGCTAGCAGTAATACTATTTACTATGACAGCATCACATGTGACCGGTGCCGTAGCCTGTAGCCCATTTGTACAGCAACGTTCAGCCCATCAATATTTCAACCTCAAAATTTGCAAGAAACATTGCCTATGGGTTGTTGGCCAAAATTTTTTTTTTTTCCAGTCACATGAAGTATTACTATCATTATTACATATTTGGATATTAAATGAGTCCCCAATGTTTCTAAAATAATAAAAAAAATGGATGATCTAAGAAGGTTTCTGAGTCTGGCCATCTAGAGTAAGAAGCACCTTGTACAGATCGGGGCGGCGGTCCCTGTAAACTCCCCACCCGTGCCTTTGCGATTTTATTTTATCCAAATCAAATTCTGCCACTAAAACAGATTCTTCTTTGTTATTTCCAATTGCAACAATATCTCCTGTGGGCCCTGTTTGTCAGAATAAACATGAAAATAACTATAAAAAACAGAAGGTGTTTGCTTCTGCAACAACACTGAGATTTTTGAATTGAGAGAAAAGGGTATACCTGCAATGAAGGAATTTCCATAGAATGTAATTTGACTGTCGCCATGCTCAGTTTTGATTATTTCTGTTCCAATGCGGTTCGAGGCTACAACTGGGACCTACATAATTCCAAACATAATCAGAAGCAGAGACTACCTAATAGCCAATATAACATGTACACACAATTATGTTATTATACAAGTACAAGACAAACAATTGTTCATCAAAAAAGGGAAAATTTACACATGACACAAGCTAACTAGAAAAATGAAATAAAAACATTCCAAAATAATTAATTAACTAACAAAATGTTATAGCAACTAATTCAACTGGTAGAATACCACACCAGGAAGGTCATTACTCATGAGTTGCGTTAATTTCTTTGTTGGCTATAAAATTTCGTCATATTTTTGCCAATCAGGTACAGCGCCATACTCATAGATTCAGGGTTTTATAGAAACCGCAAGGGAAATATGGATAAAGAACATACCAAATTAGCACCAGCATGGCCTTGCATGACACGCTTCCAGTGCTCACATGAGTCGAGCCCAGTATCTTGCGGTTCTGACCCAATAGCTGTTGGGTAAAGTAATATTTCGGCACCTTGAAGCGCCATGGCACGTGCCGCCTCAGGAAACCACTGATCCCAACAAATAGCTGTTGCAAAATGGAAAACAAAATACTTCAAATTTAATTAAGAGTTAGTGTTGATATGTTACTTGTTGAATAATAGAGGGTTCAAATTTAACTGTTGGCAGCAAGGAAATGGGAACGAAAGAAATAAATAAACTACTTCAGATGTAATTTAAAATACTTACCAACACCAATTTTGGCATATTTGGTTGTGAAAACCTGCTTTCAGTGGAAGCAAATAGATCCATTAACTCAATCAAGTAAACCACAAATCATTAAGACTACTGAAGCTACAATCGATAAAAAAAAAATGAATTTACCCTGAAACCAGTGTCACCAGGGTTAAAATAGTACTTTTCTTGGTATCCTGGATAAAGAAACAACAAAGAGCCTTAAGAGAACTGATCCGTCTTATTATTTATTTTTTTTCAAAGGGATAAAGTAAGTGAATGACGTGCCTGGTCCATCTGGAATATGTGATTTTCTATAAAGACCAAGATCAGTACCATCAGCATCAATTATAGCTATGGAATTATAATGTGCATTATTTGCTTCTTCAAAGAAGCTAACTGGTAGTACAATTCCTAACTCCTTTGCAATTTCTTGCATCCTATAAAACAATAAATTAACCTAAATCAAAATGTATACTTTCTTTCCGAGGAACATTGGTTAGCAATCTTGTATGAACATATATAATATCAGTGGTGACTAGTACTTGAGAATAGTAGGGTTGTTTTTGTAAGGTTTAGCACGCTTGAAAAAGTCTTCTCTTTGAGCTTGGCAAAAGTAATATCCTTCAAACAATTCCTAAAAATAAAATATAAAATTAAAAACAATCCAGTGAGAGGAATGCATGGATGGTTAACATTTGCACCATTTCAATTTTAAAGCATAGATGTAAATTTCCAAATTCAACCATTCCTACTACATACATGGCAGCTGGTGCCACAGAAATATTAGAAGCATTTTAATTCTTAAGTTCTTCATAATCATACAACTAATTTACTCAACTTATTTCAAATTTGCCCTACAGAAAGCTTTGTCTTGCCTATGAAACTTATAATCAGAATTTTCCCAACATTAGGTCCCCAAGTGAATAATAAATTATTTAATAAACCAGCCCTCAACAAATATTTATAATTTTGCGGGAAAACCTGTGCTGCTCTTGCTTTTATCATTTTTATTACCCTGATTATCGACTTTTGCTTAATTGACCATTATTTCAGCAAATTGACAACTTAATATAGATTCAGAGTCTAGTTTGCCTGTAGACTCTTCCTCTACAGATTCTTGACCAATCGGCTTCCATCCAAAGAGCAATTGCACTGGTCTCTCTTTACGAGTTTTAAGATAGTTGAGTTGATATCAGGGTTTAACTAAAATTTAATTCTCCTACAAATTTCAACTGGAAGAAGGCATAGTAAAAAGGCAACAGAAGCTGTGCAGATTGACTGATATGCCTTTATTCCTTTCTCCTTCCATCCTTTTTGGTTTTTTTAAGTGAGCCATGTTGAACTGATATTCTGCTATGTATATCATGAGAGCATGATTAGTGTTTAAATTATTACAAAGAAAAATATTTGTGCAAATGCAAGTTTGTCTTAACAATTTGATACGTTTTGCCTCAAATTGGGGATCCAAGAGCAACAGAAGCAGCGAGAGCCACTTCGAGAGTAAAATTAAGTATTGGCACTATAAAGAAGCTGTTAAAAAGTATGCAAATGGCAAACTCTTTCAACTTGACAAGAAATTTGGGGTTCCTTTTTTTTCATATTATTCTGATGTATTCAATGACAAACGCTAGATCAAGGATTGCTTCATAACCAATAATATTGTCAGTATTATTAGGACTATTTCTTTTTAGTTGTGCTATTGTTATATCTATAATTGTTTATAGAACAAATGAGAATCCCCTATCTAAATCATACAAATCCATGTACCAAGAACCAAACAAAAGAAACAAAGTTGAACATTGCTTTGGTATTAATCTGGTACCAGTCAACATAATCAAGTCCCTTTCTGATTTAATATTTTTAAATATTAATATTTTAAAAGGTAACATTGCTCACATAGTTGTCACATGAACAATTCTACTCATAAACATAATTACTTATATTGTAGCCTATTTGCTCATCGTTTTACTTTTAATCAACTTTTACTTCAAATGATAAGAGCACGTTCTAATTGCTAATTACATTCATTAAATTATTGATCAACAAGACGAAACATCCATACAAAGATTAAAAAAGAGAGAGAAGTAATGCGCTGGAATACATAAATAGTAACGAGAGAAACTTGGGCAAGTAAAACACACCTGAATGAGGATAATATTGGCACCTTTCTTGTGAGCTTCTCTGATTAACCTGCACACGGACAGTACAAACCTTCAATTCCAGCTCACCTCATAACGACTATTTTTTTTTTTTCAGAATAATCAATAAGCAATGATTTCAGTATATTTTTATTAAATGGAATTTTGACGAACTGAGAAAGGGTTTATGGCCTTCATTAGTTACAACACCTACTGAGAAAAATAGATAGGGAGAGAGAGAGAGAGAAGCCGAGGTGTGTTACCGTTCAGCGGTGACGATGTTGTCAGAAGGGGAATCGGTGCAGGCGAACTGTACAGCCGCCACGGCTACCTTTCTGCCACCGCCGTTATCCATCTCTCCCTCTTAATTTCTCTTCTCACCAGTGAACTTTTTCTCACTTTAGGTTCCGCCTACCAGTACCTAAAAATAAGTGCTTGACGGCCGGTACTAAGGTCTTCACCTCGCTTCACGGCCGTCCGAATCAACAAGCACCACCTGGCACCAGTAAGAAAAGTATCTAATAAAAAAATATCACAAACACTTTTTAAACAGTAAGATTCCGTTACTGAATAAAAGTAACATCATCAACTAAAAAAGAAGATAAAAAACCGAAGAAATCACCAACTGCTTCAAAGCTTGGCGCTTCTCCTCTGGAAAGACCTCATCTGATCTCTCCTTTGAAACAATAAGGCGAGAGTCGCGACGCGCCTGGTGCTGTGCGACGCGGGATGGAGGTGCGACGCGAGATGGAGGTGAGCGGAGGAGAGAGGCAACCCTAGCGGCGCGCGGGACTGAAAATTTGGTATAAGTGTTAATTTTCTAATTAACCCTTCAAAACTTGTTTAATTTTATATTTACCTTATACTCTTTATTATATCTAATATATCCCTTAACTTTGTTTAACCTTTTCTATTTACTCTTAGAATTAATTAAGTACAATTAAATATTATTAAAAATATTTTTTTCCCATTATACCCTTCTTCTTTTTCTTGATCTTTTTCATTTCCGATGAACAAATTGCATTTTATTTCGATTTTGTATTATCTCTACAAAATGTATTGACATCACTTAACCCAATACTAATGAATCTCATCTAGGTCTGAATAAAACATTCCGAGATATTGTTTGGTTTTATATGATCAAATCTAATTTGTTCATTTGGACAAGTTTGAGAAGTTTGTAAATCTCAAAGCATGGTTATTTGGTTTACATTTTTTTTCTTGATATCTCCTCCTAAATCGAATCATTTCAGGGAAATAGAAGTACAAAGGAAAACAAATTTCTTTTTCTCCTCCCCAAGTCTCTTCAACTAAGCTTAACTGGGAAGAGATTTTTTTTTCTTCTCACTTCTGGAAACTAAGAAGAAAGAATTTTTCTTTTCAATTTATATATTTTTATTCAATTTCCCCTCTTCTAATGAGATTGTTCTTGATTTTACATAATTTCATTCTTAATTTGATGAAATATATGAGAATTTTTCTTTTTAAAAGTCTATTTTGGTGGGGTACTAGGTGGGAGGCTGCATTCGACTCTGCTGCTTTTCTGATAGAAAAGCAGAAACCAGCTTTTTCAGATCCAAACATTTAAATTCGTCGAGATTTGTACATGAAAAAGTTTCTTTATCGAGATACAAGAATGAAAAATTTTAAATTGTTAGATCCGGAAAAGCAGGATCCTGCTTTTCTGTCGGAAAAGCAGTAGAGTCCATTCCGTGGGAGGCTTGGACTGAAATAGAAGATGAAAGATTATTTACATTTTTGTCAAACTGTAAGAGAAGAAAGAGAAGATGACAGATTATTTAATCTTTAATCTTTCATTTGCATTTTTGTCTTTCAAAGGAATTCAACGGAACTCGGTGCACGTTGAAGAAAAAATTAAGAAAGAAACATAAAGTGAAGGAGAAAGGAAAAATAGAAAGGGTCTAATTGGAAATATAAATTTCAAAGTGTGTGAGTTAATTATAAAGGTAAATAGAAAAGAATTAGAAGAGTTGAGAGGTAAATATAATATATTAAAGTCTCGAGAAATAAATAAGAAATTTAGTAAGAGTTAGAGGACACATAAGAAATTAACTTTTTTTTATTGCTCGTTTTTTTTTAATGAGAGAGTTGTATGCATTAGCTTTAATTAGATAGGACCGGACATCAAAAGAAAACATTTCAAGGGCTTGACTATTAATATTTCTTAATGAGTGAGGCTTCGGTACTATGCATAGCACGGATTGGTCCGTGCTACGGCTCAATATTTGAGTTTTCAAATTATAACGGTCGATCCGAACCGTTCAACATGATTTCCACATGAATATGTACTTGCAGACTAAATTTTATATTTTTTGAATTTTTTTACTATTTTTTTAGATAGATAGAAAATCACTGTTTTTGGATGGTCCAGAATTTTCAGATCAAGTGATTTTCTATCTATCTAAACAAATAGTAAAAAAATTCGAAAAAATGTAAAATTTGGTTTGCAAGCACATAATCATATGGATATCATATTAAACGGTTCGGATCGACCGTTAGGATTTTGAAAACTCAAATATTGAGCCGTAGCACGGACCAATCCGTGCTATTCATAGTACCGTAGCATCACTCTTTCTTAATACCTTGCCAAACGATCATAAAAAAAAAATCAAATTAATAAAATTTTAGTGGGACCGGCAGTTGGTGTCAATCTTTTTTATATTGTAGCACCTTCTGTTGTGTGCATGTAAAACGACCCCATTTAAAATTTGCTATGCTTAAAGATTTTGTGCCAGAGAATTCTCTTGGTCTCGCGTTTTATACCACAAACCAAAATCAAAATCATTATATTCTAATATTTTTTTGGCATTTTGGCGATTTTTTTTTTCAGTACAAAAATATCAGATCTTTTAAGATAATAATTAAATAGACAAAGCACAATCATGATCCTCTAACTCTCTATTATTATATATTTTTTGACACTGTTTTTATTACAAGTCACTGACAGATTTATTTTGGGTATTTCAAAGTACATGCTTTTCTACAAAAAAAAAATTTCTTAAAGTCAGAATTGAACAATTGTACCATGTTGTGATCAATATAATCATGTTTGGTTGTAGAGTAAAGTTATTACGGACTAAATTGCTTATTTCAAGTTAAGATAGATTGAATTCATCAGTGGACCATGTTTGGTTGTGGAGTAAGAGATAGAGTAAACCCCTTACTCCACGCTTAGGGAGCCAAACAATGAGTAAAATAGGAGTAAGATGGAGTAAAGAGTGAGTTAATCGGAAGTAAGTTATTCCATCTCTCCGAGTGGATTAACTTACTCCACCCATATGGCTCATTATCATAGACACGAGTGCATTTTCCAACATCTTACTCCTTCATATGAATTAATTTAATCCACGACTTAAACTATCAAATAAAATGTAAAATATGAGGAGTAAGGTGAAGTAAGCAATTTAATTCTCAATTAACTTTACTCCATAGCCAAACATGACCGTTTGGTTGGAGCTTGGTGGAGTAAGTTGATGAAGAGATATAGAATTAGAAGTTGGATGTTACTCTAACCACGGAACCTACAGATAGAGTAAATTACTCCACCTAGAGAGGTGAAGTAACTTACTTCAGATTAACTCAAATTAATATTACTCCATCTTAATCCTTCAAATTTACTCCACTATGTACTCCACAACCAAACATGACCTATATCATGCTATATGGCACTGTCTCTACAATTTTTGCACATTAATATTTACTCTAATTAAATTCTCCTACAAAATAATCCATAAAAGAATATATGTATCATGGTATGGAGATTTGATCTTTGAACTACTGACTAATACAATTTTTTTCGTGTGAGAGGATTGCAAATTTGAAATTCAGATGAAGAGTTCTTTATAAATCTTTTAAAATGAGATATTTGCTCTTCATATTTATTTTAAAAAATAAATAGTTTGATAGTTATGAACAACAACACAAATTTTTTAGAGTGAGACTATGGTGCTATGCATAGCACGGATGGCTAGTGTACTACGACTCAATATGGTACTTTTTAAAATCCTAACAGTCGATCCGACCGTTCAATGTGATAATTATATGAATATGTACTTGCAAACTAAATTTTATATTTTTTTGGATTTTTTTACTATTTTTTTAGATAGGTAGAATTTTGATGGTCCAGAATTTTCAAAAAACACTGATTTTTCTACCTATCTAAAAAAATAGTAAAAAAATTCGAAAAAATGTAAAATTTAGTTTGCAAGTACATATTCATATAATTATCACATTGAACGGTCGGATCGATCGTTAGGATTTTAAAAAGTACCATATTGAGCCGTAGTACACTAGTCATGTGTGCTATGCATAGCACCGTAGCCTCACTCAATTTTTTATCTCAAAGATGAAAACTGGACCAACTTTTTCTTATAAAAATAATTTAACTATCAAAATATTTTCATTAAAATTTGGTAGGGTAAATGCGGTTTAGTTGGGTTGAGCAAGTTTAGTTTGAAAGCATCTCCATATAGTGCATGCACTCAATGTGTTCATTTTTCTATTCTCTTTAGGAGCTATTTGACTTTATATATAATTTATATCATTTATTAATTATATGTCAAATTTCAACCCCTACAGTACATCTGACATGTGAGCCTGAGCACAGTACATAAAAATAATATCTTTGACCATCAAAGTCAAGGGATTCAAAACCAAGTTTTGAGGTGAAACCATGGTTGACAACCCAAGTTTTGTTTTTCTTGAAAAATGAACTCTTGTTTTGTCTATTTAAACCTCCAAATTAATGTGGTATGCAAAACAATTTCATATAGCCCCAGTTGTGCCCCATTATTAGCAATCTGTAAATTGATGATGAAACTAATTTAGAGTCTCCAACTTGTACCATTGTGACATTGTCATGCTATATGAGTGTCTAATTGTTAATTCCTCTTGAAATTTGGTGTTTAAAAGAGACATCAACAAGTTAGCTTAATTTCCTCTTAATTAAATATTTTTTCTCTCCAATATATCAAAACATTTAAGATAATAATTAAATAGACAAAGCAGAATCATAATCCTCCAAATCTCTTATAATAATTTCTTTTTGACACAATATAATTTCAAAATATTATTCAATACTCATTTTGTTATAAAATCTCTTATAAAAATTGTTATAAAATCCAATATAATTTCAAGTCACTAACAGACTTCTTTTTTAATAACTTTTATTATTTACAAAATCCAACTTAGGAGCTCGGCGACAATTAATTTATTTATTTGAAAATACATGTTTTTCTATAAATTCTCTTTTTGTCTTTAAATCAGAATTGAGCAAGTGTACCATGCTGTCAGTATATGGCCCACACATTAATTAATATTGACTCTAATTAATTCTCTTACAAAACAATCATTAAAAAATTATTTTTGGTCTACAACTAAACACAATATTCTCTTACAAAACAAAATATTATGGCCAAAATATTTTGATTAACTTTTCTTATAACAATTAGTTTAACCATCTAGATATTTTCATTCAAATTGGGCCGAGATTTTTATTTTTACCCAAAAAAAAATATATTTTAATATAATTATCCAAGTTTTTGAAAAATTTAAATTTATACCCAAACCGTAAATTTTTTTTACGGTTTGAAACTTTTTTTTTTTTTTTTTAGAGAAAAATAGCTAAAATGCTGAAATGAAATATAACACAAAAAAATCGAATTGTTTTTTAAAATATTTGTTAGAAAATACGCTACGAATAGGGCCGATTTTGTGCTAAAATACGGTAAATTACAATAATTATGCCAAAAGACATGACGTCTGTTTAAATACAAACCCTAAAACAGAAAATATATATAAAAGATACATCAAAGACCCTAAAAACTCTAAAATTATAAAGAAAGGTCCAAAAGTCCATGAAGGAAGACTCGGATCGCGAATCTGAGCCCGCAAAATGGGCAAAACTGATCGTAGATGGGTTTTGGATCCGATTTTGGGTTGTGGAGTTCCTGTCAAAATTTCAGCCCGATCCGACGGACGGATCAAAAGTTACGCTCCTTTTCATGAAGCATGCGTAGGCCCATATTGCATCATTTCCGATTAAGATTTTCAATTCTATTCTTCAATCTACGTAGCTCAGTAAATTAGTTATCTAATGAACTTGTAGAATACCAATTTTTATTATTTTTTGGAATTTTTTTACTATTTTTTATGATTTATGAAAGATGCCACAAAATCAGCCCAATTCATACGTAATTTAGCGTAATTTAGCGTATTTTAGCATAATTCTACATAATTATTGTAATTTCAGCATTTTAGTAAATTTACCGTATTTTGGCATAATTATTGTAATTTACCGTATTTTAGCACAAAATCGGCCCTATTCGTAGCGTATTTTCTAACAAATATTTTAAAAAACAATTCGATTTTTTTGTGTTATATTTCATTTCAGCATTTTAGCTATTTTTCTCTAAAAAAAAAAAAAAAAAAAAGTTTCAAACCGTAAAAAAAATTTACGGTTTGGGTATAAATTTAAATTTTTCAAAAACTTGGATAATTATATTAAAATATATTTTTTTTTGGGTAAAAATAAAAATGTCGGCAAATTGGGTATGTAAATGCTGTTTAGTTGAGTTGAGGAAGTTTGTTTAAAATCATTATTAATAAATTAAGTGCATGCACTCAATGTGTTCATTTTTCTATTCTCTTCAGGAGCTATTTGACTTTATAATTTATATCATTTATTAATTATATGTCAAATTTCAACCCCTACAGTACATAAAAATAATATCTTTGACCATAAAAGTCAAGGGATTCAAAACCAAGTTTTGAAAAATGAGCTCTTGTTTAGTCTATTTAAACCTCCAAATTAATGTGGTATGCAAAAAAAAATAATCATATTAGCAATCTGTAAATTGATGATGAAACTAATTTACTTAAAAAGAAAAAGAAAAGGCTTAATTGATAAGAATTTCTCTTAACAATATTTTATATAGAGAGAAAAAACTTTATTCACTTTCATTAATTAAAAAGTAATCTACAGCAATTCATAATTATTAATAGATATCCTCATAATCATTTTGGTATATTATCTGTAGTTTGATAAAATAAATTTACTAAAAAAGAAATCAATCAAATTATCACATTTAGAAATTTGATATATCTTTTTTTCCATGTTTACTTAAAAAAAATGTAAAATTATTGATATTACTTCATCTTATTAATTTTCAAAAGAAAATACAAAATATGGTGCTGATAAAGGCTAATTACAGTCAGCTTAGCTAATTAAGTTGGAAAGTTTACTTTTCTTTTTCTTTTTCTTTTTCTTTTTATGTGGTTGAATAGGGAATCTTAACATGTTCATGTTATCTTTGAGATCACTACTCAAAATAAACTAAATTTGGACTTAAATGCACTGGCAAGAAATCTTAGTCAAATACTTAACAAATAATATATAAATTTAATATCACAGAGTAGTTCAAGTACATTGCATCTTTCTCATTACTTCTCTATATAAAAGCACCAATCCACCCCCAACAGAAACCATCTCAATTTCAATCAAAACCACCCACAAACTATCTCAATTTCAGTTCTTCCTATTTTGATTAAAACAACTCAAATTTGAAATTTGATTTCAAATATGAAGCTAGGAGGTCAGGAGAAGCAAAGAAAAGGAGCAACTAGAGCTCTGATGAGAGAACAGAGGGCAAAGCTTTACATTATTCGACGGTGTGTCGTCATGCTTCTCTGCTGGCACGACTGATTCGCTATGAAAATATACAACATAATTTCTTTTTAATTTTTTTTTCTTAATTTTTGTTCCCTGTCAGAATGCTTATAAAACATTGTGGAAGGATGAGATATTGTATAATAGTATAGTACTAACCTAGATAGTTTTGCTTTCTTTCTGAGAAAGTATGATATTCATTTGTTCATTTGTTTGGGATGCTATAAATGATACATTACAATTTTGGAATTATATGTTTAGGTGTATTTGCCAACTAAATGTTTTAAAGAATCAGATTGGGTATATTCTTGTTTCTATTGTATGCTTCTCAACAGGTACCAGTTGGAATTTAGGTTCCAGAAACATACAATTTTTCTGTTAAAAAATCGGTTCAGTCAAAATAATATACTAAAATATGTCTTTAATATCCTCACAAATGATCCCATCAGCTCAAAAAATGTTCATAGACATATGGTTTTCATGCAATTTAAGTATATTGTTGGACATTTCATCAAAAGCCATTAGATGTATACACCTACACCATAATAAATTTGAAGTCACTTAATGAACAGTAAAATTTGCATTAAATTTTATCATATTTATGTGTAAGATATTAGATATCTATATATTATAGATCACATTCTAAACATTGGATTTTGAAATTAGAATTTATTTTTTTATACAACCCAAACTATAGTCAATGAATCCCAACTCTTTAATGAATTAATACTTTATACAAACCAAAATCTAAATTTTTTGCAAGAAACATTTTTCAAACAACATCAAATATATTTATTTTAGTGTAAAGCTGACATGTACTCTTTTCTTCAAGCTATTCCTCTAACTGAATCAGCCTCCCTGAAATGAGCTTCCTATTAAATCAAAACAAAACTAAACATTAAAACTTAGCTCCAATACTCATTTTGAAGTGAGGCTATGGTACTATGCATAGCGCTGATTGGTATGTACTACGGATCAATATTTTCGTTTTTAGAGACCAAATAATCGATCTGAACTGTTCAACATTATCTCCGTATGAAAAACGTATTTGAAGACTAAATTTTACATTTTTTATATTTTTTTACTATTTTTTTAGATAGGTAGAAAATCACTTGAGCTAAAGATTCTAGACCATTTAAAAGTAGTTATTTTCTACCCATCTAAAAATAGTAAAAAAAAGTTATAAAAAAATGTAAAATTTAGTCTTGAAATACATTTTCATATGGAGATCATGTTGAACTGTTCAGATCGATTATTTGGTCTCTAAAAACGAAAATATTGATCCGTAGTACTGACCAATCAGCGCTATGCATAGTACCATAGCCTCACTCTTCATTTTGTAGTAACAACAGTGTGGAGAACAATTCAACATGGCCAAAAGATGTAAATTATCTAGATCAAAATAATTAGAAGGCTAGAACTAAATATTAAAGAACACTAAATAGAATTAACAAAAAAAATAGACAAAACCTTGGAGGCGGCATTGTCTCATCTGATAAAATCCTCTCAAGTCTCTCTTCAAATGGAGTAGCATGCCACTTTACCTGTTGATCCTGGTATATTTTAAAAATATAAGGTCTCTAGCAGTGACAAGGAAAATAGTATACATTGAAATTGAAATCCAAGATATGCTTATTTCCGAGAAATTTTTAATTTATAGAAATTATTATTAAATAATAAAGGAAAACAGAAAGAGTTTTTGAGTTTTTCAATGGCATAGATGGATCCGAGAAAAAATTTCAGCTCCAAAAGAGCCGAATTTTTTTTTATTGCAAACGGGATTCTCTGTGGCCATTGGATTGTTAAGCTATGGGCATCAGAAAAAAAAAAAAAAACTTTGGATCTGAAACAAAATTTCGGTTCCAACCATTGAAAATCCAAGGTACTCTTTTTGGTTCCCTATATTATTTAATAGTAATTTCTAGAAATAAAATATTCTCCTTAATTTCAGCATACATACTGGCTGTACCAGGCTGTACCATATAAGTCTGGTACCAACTGATCACTGTGGAAAGTGGTGTACGTACTGATACCAAGTACCAACCTCATCCATATGGTATTAAAACCAATCACATGAAATTACATACTAATCATTCTACAACATATTTTCATACAAATAATAGTAATATACCTCCTTATACTTGGTCGTGGTATTTGGAATTCCATTCGGCTGATGTGAAAGGTCTGAAACCACAAATTTAGGAGTACACTCGTAACACTTCTTGGTACGATTAGAGAACTCTCCAGCCACCTCATTTTTCTTCTCTAATTCAACCGACTTGACAACACTGGAGACCTCCATTTCACCATCCAGAGTCATTGCAACCCGGTATGGTGAATTCGGATCCAAAATCGGAGCTCCTATGTCATTTCTGACCTCGGTCTGATCCAATTTGCAAGCTCTCGTCTTTTCAGAACTATTAGATTATAAAAAAGATCAATTCAAATCTTTTTTCTCTCTCCAACTGCTGTACCAGTACCACTTATTATCTTCTCACATTTACAAATTAAACCAAAATTTCACAATATTGCAAATTAGGGTTTTATGTACCGTTTAAGGTATTTACATAACACTAACAAAAATGTAATTCAAATTAGAATTTGTTCCTAAGGTATGTGTGAACATTGAGAACCTGATCTGTATATGTATCATTGGCAATTTTGTACCTTGCAGTCCCAGGAGTGCTATGACGAGAAGTTGAGTTTTCTTTGCCTAGACTTGGTGTACTCATTATTGCTTGGTCAGGGCTGTTTTCTTGCTCACAATGTGCCACCGACTGGATCTTCTTATTGGACGGATTCTGAGCGGACTTTGAAGACTGATCCGACCCGTTAAGCTCTTGAAAAGCTATCTTTTTGTTCAATTGAAAATTTTCCATTGCGGTTTTATGTATCTCATCACATGACTTCAATTGCTTGGCCTATTTTACAAAAAATATGATAACTATTTTTGTATACTTTATTTTTAATATGACAATGGAACCTAATACCAGTATAACAGAAATGCATTGGTTTGTTGTTACTGGTGAAAGATAGCCTTTATTTTGATACTTTTGCCTGGCTAGGGAATATGTTCATCACAAGCACATTAATCAGATTTCACAAAACTTATAATAAAAAAATGAAAACAAAACCAGAGTTCTCTAAATATTTTTTCCCACTAAAACTACTTTAATCCAAAAGTATTGAATAGAAATTATACATTTTCACCATTATGGAAAATTGAACTCCAAATCACTTGCATTAATAAATCCGATTTAGCTATAATTCCCTAATCAAAATGTTCCTCAGAAAATAAAATTCTAGTTAAAAAGACATACCTCTTGTGTAAGCTTCTCCTCCGAGATTTGTAGATCGCCGACCTTCTCCTCTATATCAGAATCAAATTAATAAACAAAAATATTTTTGTTGGGTCCATTAATTATTAGAAAAGGATCATTGCTACAAATTTTGAAGTATGTTTTCAGAGAAAAGATTTCACCTTTTTCTGTTTCTCCATTGAGAGAAAGAGAACCAATCTCCTTCTCTACAACAAATTGCTTCCCTAAACTCTCCTCCTGCAATAGAAGTATCACAAAATTTATTGTTTACCAGTTTACATCTTTGCTTATCACGAAATACCAACAAATCAAGAAGAAATGAAATCAAAGAAAAGCTAACCAGGTCATGGTAAGAATCCGAATTAGAGCGTCTCCGCTCTCGATCCTTACTTCGAAAGCATGAGGCGAAACACCCCATGATAGCTAAGAACTGAGAGAACGAAACCTAAACCCAAAACCCTAACAAGTTTTTACCCTGAAATTCACACATCCGTTATTGCACAAAACCAGGAACGAATCATCAATCGGGACGAACTTGCTTAAATCTAGTCTGAAGTGTTTTGGAATTCGTATCCTCTGCATTAACTTAAATTTTGAGTTAATGAATAATGAATCAGAACCGTCCAATCCGTGTTGGCACGAATATTAAAGAGGCCCCGTGCATTCCATTTTAGGCCGGATTGATCCGGATCCTGATCGGACGTCCCGGATGCATTAACTCAAACTTTGAGCAAATGCAGAGGATGCCGATTCAGTGTTTTGGGAGAGGCGGAGATATGAATTGCGTTTTGTCTATAGCCTTTTGGACAAATTTTATACAAATCAGGATCCAAGCCGTCCGATCTGCATTAAAAATCGTGTGTACGATTTATAACTTCATAGATTTAAACAGATCTGTAAATCTAAACTTCATAGATTTAAATTTGATATTGATCGGACGGTTTGGATCCGACTTTGGATATGTCTTTGTCCAAAGCGCTTTGGACAAAACTCACCCGGTGAGGTGAGAGAGAGGGTGGGGACCGACTGGCTTTAATTTGAAATTAGAACCCAACCGGACTCGGCGGTTTTTTTTCATTTTTGATACAAAGCAGGCGTTTGTGCGTAAGATTGTGTAAAGTTATTAACCGACCTAATTTTATTTCATACAGCGCATTATCCAGAGAGTAAGAATGAAAAGTATATGACTTTTGCGCTGGATAAAGCTAAATAAGATCTGTCAATATGTTTACATGTAAGATTGAGGAATGAACCGGATTAATATGGAATTTCTGGAAATTAGTCAATTAGACCGTTAGAAGACCTTTATCATTGAGCCCGCTCTCTCTAAAACACTTTAATATCTCCAAATTCAACGGTCCAGATCTTTTCTTTTTATTGGACTAGATCAGACCCGTACATTGTTTCTGACATAAAAAAAATATTTTCGATTGGTGAATATGATCACTTTCGCCGAAATTTTTTTAGTTACCACAGTAAAAAATATAAATTAAATGATTACCACCCGCCCAAGCTTTTTTCAGTTCTACCACCCACGCAAATCCAGTTTGAGCACCAAAATAGGTTGGTGCGCGAACTAGGTTTGGTGCACCAACTGGTGCGCAGACTGAGTTAGAGCACCAACTGTTCCTAAATTTTACTGCTCTTCAGTGCGTTTCACCCCGTTTGAGCACCAATTTTGGTGCGCCAACCCAGTCCGCTCATCACCCCAATTTGGTGCGCGAACTGGATCCGCGTGGATAGTGGGATTGAAAATAGCTTGGACTGGGTGGTAATCATTTAATTTCTATTTTTTACTGTGGTAACTAAAAAAATTTCGATCACTTTCGTTGTTTTTTAATCTTAATGTTTCTTTTTTAATATATTTTTTTATTTTCTTATTTGTTATACATACAGGTTTTTATGTTTTCGTGTACATAATATTTTATTGTACAATTCAAATAATAGTTTTTAGTTTTCAAGGGCAGAAAAGTAATTTTTAGGAATAAATCAATGGAATAGCGAGGTTAGCAAAAATAGCGGAATAGTAAACTAACCCCTGCTAACCAAGAATTCAGAACAACTACTTTTTCATTCAAACACGGAATAGCAATATACATTTTCACTAATTTAAATTTTTGCTATTCCTTCGCCCATCCAAACGCGCAAATGCTCTGATATAATTCAAAATTTTCAAATTGAAGTAATATCAACTTCAATGTAATTATATATTTTTTTTTACAACATGTCACGTTATTTTTAGTGTTTTTTTAAAATTTATGGTTTATTTAATATTCAAAAGATCAAAATTGATAACTTATTTTAAAATATTATTAACAATTTGCAGAAAAATAATTTTATTGTACTATTACAAATAGTCTTCATAAATTATGTTTGAACATTAGTGATTTTAAAATTTGTTGAATTAATTTATTTGTGTAAAAAAAACATTGAAAAACTGTAATAGTTCTACTCAATAAAAAAACTTTTGTTTATAGCACAATAAATGGATTTTTATTTATTTATTAAGAAATAAACAAATCCATTTAATTAAAACAAGCATCTTCGGTGCGGGATTTCTGAAAAATAGCTCATGCCATGAATCCATGAACCTGAAATCTAAACTCTACAGCCTCTATTATGGTGGAGCTATTTTTCAGAATTTCCATATCGAAGATGCTTGTTTCATTTAAATGAATTTGTTTATTTTTAAATAAATAAAAAATGCGAATAAATGTGTAGCTCAATTAGAGGAAGAATATTTGTTCATTGTCAAAATCAACAAAGTAGCGAATCTTTCTGTTTCATGATTGTAATTATTAAAAATAATATATGTTCCTTCAAATATACAACTTTCTCATTAAAAAAAACCGACGGTATAAAAAGAATATATATATATATATAGAGAGAGTGACCAAGGTCAAAGTGGTAGTTCTTAGCTCCCGGTGCTACCAAGTCGTTTTCAGATTTTCAAAGTCCAAAATTAATATTGAAATGTGCTTGCAGACCAAATTTTACATTTTTTGGAATTTTTTACTATTTATTAAGCCACTTTGAAAATTGATGATCACATGGTCCAAAATATTATTAACAATTTATGGTTTATTTAATATACAAAAGATCAAAATTGATAACTTATTTTTAAAATATTATTAACAATTTGCAGAAAAATAATTTTATTGTACTATTACAAATAGTCTTCATAAATTATGTTTGAACATTTAGTGATTTTAAAATTTGTTGAATTAATTTATTTGTGTAAAAAAAACATTTAAAAATGTTTTGGGAAGAAAGCTTTTAGTCAGTTAATTGAAAAACTGCAATAGTTCTACTCAATAAAAAAAACTTTTGTTTATAGCACAATAAATGGATTTTATTTATTTATTTATTAAGAAATAAACAAATCCATTTAAACAAAACAAGCATTTTCGGTGCGGGATTTCTGAAAAATAGCTCATGTCATGAATCCATGAACCTGAAATCTAAACTCTACAGCCTCTATTATGGTGGAGCTATTTTTCAGAATTTTCATATCAAAAGTGCTTGTTTCGTTTAAATGAATTTCGTTTAAAAATTCCGAATAATGTGTAACTCAATTAAAGGAAGAATATTTGTTCATTGTCAAAATCAACAAAGTAGCAAATCTTTCTGTTTCATGATTGTAATTATTAAAAATAATAGAGGAGGGTTCAAATGCCTCCATTTTTTGTGCCTCCACCATGCCTCCATTTTTAAAAACTTTAATAACTCAAAATTTAAAACTTAAAAATCTAAATAAAACCGTTGGATATGATCTACATCATTTTATCTATGTGATCATAAAAATTTATCACATTTTAATTTTTTTTTTTATGTGAATCAATAAGTTGAAAAATCAACGTCTAGAAATTATCCACATTAGTACATTTTTTATAAGCTCTTGATGACAACCAAAACAAAATTAAAATGTCATAATTTTTTATACGTGCATAGATAAGATGATGTATATCATATCCAACGGTTTTATTTTGACTTTTAAGTTTTAAATTTTGAGTTATTAAAGTTTTTAAAAATGGAGGCATGGTGGAGGCATGAAAAATGGAGGCATTTGAACCCTCCTCAAAATAATATATGTTCCTTCAAATATACAACTTTCTCATTAAAAAAAACCGACGGTATAAAAATAATATATATATTTTTTTTTAATAATTCTTGTGCGAAATCTATAATCTAAATTCTAAATACGATGATAAAAATCAAAAGTATACCAAAAATGATAAGAGGTTTCTATCTAGTCAAAACTCATGCATACAACTTTCTCGTTAAAAGCACGTGACACACATATAGCCAAATTGTGCTTATTGCATGATGAATACATGCTTAAGTTATGAGTTCTACATTCAGCTATATAACCAAATAATTTTAAAATATATCTAGCACATATAATATGCATTAGAAAACAATTAGTAACAATTAAGATATTAGAGAATAATCAATGAAAACGAGATTGTAAAAGTTATACTCCGGAGAGATATGCTCAATTTGTAATTTGTTTAGTATACGAATTATGATGAGTAATAATAAGTTTTTCGAATAATATTTGTATTATATTTGAAATATTTTTAATAATGAAAATTATTTTCTAGCTATGTCTCTAAATAATGTGTTGGAATATAATTATTTAGATTTTGATTTATGGTACAATTCACAACTTGCTAAGATCTAAGGCTAAGAGAATTCTCTGGTGCAAAATCTAAGCATAGCAAATTTTCTAAGATTGTCATTTTACATGCACAAAAGATGCTATAATACAAAAGAAAAAAAATATAACAAAGATCGACAACAAGTGTCGGTCCCACTTATTTTATAAATTTTGAAAAAAAAAACTTTTTAATATCTTTGGTAATATTGATTAAGAAATATAAATAATTGAGAAGTAGTCTTTGATCTAGCTAGACTTTTATTTTTTTTTCTAAAAAGAAAAAAGAAAAAGAAGTATAAATAATTAAAAATGTTGCTTCGATAGAAATTATGAATCCAACCTTCAACTCCTTAGAAATATTTTTCTTAGTCCGATTCTATCTAGTCAAAACTAATGCATAAATTTTTTTTCGTAAAAACCGGCGCTAAAAATGGTATACAAATTCTTTTTTATTAATTTTAATGCGAAATAAAAAATTCTAAATTCTAAATACGACGATAAAAATAAAAGTATAACAAAAGTAACAGGAGTGTTTCTATTGAGTCAAAACTCATACATACAACTTTCTCATTAAAAGTGTGTGACACATATATGGCCAAATTGTATTTGTTGCATGATGAATACATGCTTTATTTATGAGTTCCCCATTCATCTATATATAACCAAATAATATTAAAATAGCCAACACATATTATATGTATTAGAAAATAATTACTAACATTTAAGATATTAGAGAATAATCAAAGAAAATGAGATTGTAAATTACAATCTTTTTTATCATGAACATGCAATAGAGATTTTCATATTTGTAACTAAAACACCAACTTACAAGAATAAAATTAAAAATTAGCAATTAAATGAATCACATTTCTGACTACATATGTTTTTAAATATCATTTAAGAATAATATTATGTTCTAAAATATAATTGAAAATATCATTTCACATAAATGCAATGCATATACGGACACAACAAAACTAAACACCTATAAATAGTCTTAATAAATTATGTTTGAACATTAGTGATTTTATTGAATTGATTTATTTATTTAATCAAAAAACATTTAAAAATGTTTTGCGAAATTGGCTTTTAGTCAGTTAAAAAAATACAATAGTGATACTCTATAAAAACTTTTTGTTTATAGCAAAATAAATGTGTAGCTCAATTAACGGCAGAATATATGCTCATTGTCAAAACCAACAAAGTAACAAACCTTTTTGTTTCATGAATTATTGAAAAAATATATGTTAAAAAAAAATATTTGAATAGAGAAAATAATCTAATCACTGTAAAAGTTAATACTCCCTTGTAAAACACTATGAGAGTAGTAATAAGCTTTTTGAATAATATTTGTATTATATTTGAATTTTTTTTTTTTGAATAATTAAAATTATTTTGTAGCTATATCTCTAAATAATTCTATCTAGTCAAAACTCATGCATATAACTTTTTCGTTAAAAACCGATGGTAAAAAGAGTATATATTTCTTTTTCTTGTGCGAAATCTAAAATTCTAAATTCTAAATACGACAATAAAAAAAAAAAAGTATACTGAAAGTGACAGAAGGGTTTTTATCTGGTCAAAACTCGTGTACAAATTTCTCATTAAAAAGCACGTGACACACATATAGCCATATTGTGCTGGATTCGACTCGACTCTGCTGCTTTTCTCAGAGAAAAATAGAGTTATGCTTTTCCGATCTCAACTATTCAAAATTTTTCATTTGCGTATCTCGATAAAAATCTTTTTCATGCACAAATCTCTTAGAGAAAAGTAGAGTTATGCTTTTCCGATCTCAACCATTCAAAATTTTTCATTTGCGTATATCGATAAAAAAAAATTTCATGCACAAATCTCAACGAATTTGAATGATTGGAATTAGAAAAGCAAAATTTTATTTTTCTCTAAGAAAAACATCAGAGTCCGTTCCTATTGTGCTTGTTGCATGATGAATACATGCTTAAAGTTATGAGTTCCAAATTCAGCTTATATAACCAAATAATATTAAAATAGCCAACACATTACATGTATTAGAAAACAATTACTAATATTTAAGATATTAGAGAATAATGAATAAAAAAATATTGTAAATTACAATCTCTTTTATTATGACTAACTTAAAGAGATTTTTGTATTTGTAACTAAAACACATATTTGCAAAAATGGAGTTGAAACAAAGCAATCAAGTGATGCACATTTCTGACTACATATGTTTTAAAATATTATTTGAGAATAATATTTTTAGGATACAATAGAAATAATAGATGATGAAAAAGTAATTTTCACTTATAAGTCAAATTGGGTATTTTTTGTAGATAATAATTGTATCATAATATTTGATATTCATATTTATATACTAGTATCGTACCCGTGCGTTGCAACGGGATATTATAAGATTGAATAGAATATGAAAAGACTTATTTTTATTGATATTTCAACCAGAATTAAGAAAAAATATATAAATAAAAATAAAAAACACAAATGACAAAAAAAAAACGAAGAGATAAATAAGAAATAACTGTAAAAGAAACAACAACAAATGAAAAAAAATGAATCAAATATAACATGAAAAAAATATTGAAGTATCATTGCTAGTGTGATTCTCCTCGATGTAGTCTAACATTTCCGAAAACGAACAAAAAAAATGAAAAATAGATTATAATTACTCCAATTGAAAAAATATAATAAAATTAGAAAATTAATCTTTCTATTCTTGATTTTCTCGATTCCAAATGTGTGGTGATTTGTATAGAAACAACTTCACTCAAATATATTCTAGATTTTTCTATTATGCAGTTGGGATCTATATAGAAACAAACAAAGAAAAAATTGATTTTCATTTTCTATCGCGCGTGATAATTTGTATAGAAACAAAAAAATAAGGAAACGAAGAAGTTCCTAAACGTAGGAGAAATAATAAAAAAAAATATCACTACAAGGCAGTATATTCAATTTTAATTGTAATATATTGTGTGACTGTACGTGCAGCGAATATGTTTTTAACTAAATATGGACTTCTACACTTAAAAAAAATGCATTTAATTAAAACGAGACAAATTATTTGATTAGAGAGTTGAGATTAAATCTGAAATTTTATCTTTTAATCACAACCGTTGGCGGATCGGACACACAACGTACTTAATAATGGAATGGAGATAATTAATGCAGTATATTACTTTCCATCTATTAGTAAAGTAAATTGACAAAAAAAAAAAATTTCTTAAATAAGAAATAAATTTTAGTAAATTTCAAAATTTACTGGTATTTACTGGTACAGGTGGGTTACTGGTATTTACTGTTCCTTAGCTGATAACACCGTACACTAATACAAACAACCAAAATTTAAATCACAAATGATAACATTACGTAAATCGACAAAATTAAATATGGTTTTACAATTAGCACATTGCCAATTGACAATAAGTGAATGCATTTTTTATTGTACAATTTAACTACATTATTAGATCATCAATAAAAGGAACATTAAATGGAAGTTTAATGAAACCAGATGCAACAGCCAGAACAAGTAACCATAAAGGTAATATCTTTATGAATAGCTCCAAAACAAATCTATGCACTGCAACAACAAAAAAAAATTATTATAAATTTGATTACTTTGTAATTAATAAGGAAAAAAAATCAACTTTTCAGAAATTGTTCTGTTAAGTGTTTAGGTAATTTCTATTTACATGATATGCACTCTCTGTACCAGAATATTGCATACTAGGCCACTATTGTACCGGTCCATATCAGTTATTCACTCTAGCTGTGCACTGAGAATGTACTGGTACCAGTATATGCCTCCATCTGACGAAAACCTCTTAAACCTAAAACACGCCTCCATTCCCCATCTGGTACCAGTATATACCAAGTATTTCTCAGTAACTTTCCCAGATATACCCTCAAACAGAAGTGCCAGTACCAAGTACCAACTACTATGCTACCTAGCACCAGGTACAAATTGGCTTTGACAGCACAATAAATTTCAACATTTGACAACGTCAGAACAGTAACAAAAAAAAAAAAGATTTATGTCAAGTATCAATCATAATCTGTGCGTTTCAGGTTCAGTATGTTAAGGGTAAATTTTTTGACAGTGTAGTTTTGGCTTCATGCAATGCACGAACCATATGCAGCACTGTTTCGATTCTACATTCCGTGCACTGCACGAAGCCAAAACTACTCTAGTAAAATGTTTACCAGTATGTTAAAAAAACAATTCATTGAAACAATCTTTCATACCACTAGCAGTGTGCGCCTCAGCATGGTCAGTAAACTTCTCAGCAACCTTTCTGATAGCTCTCTCGGTGGACCCCTCTCGACCAATCGGAGACGACTCGATCAAATCCATGAAGGCAGAGTTGAGATCAGAAGGGGATTTCACATTAGCATCAGGTTGGATACCGATTGCCCGTTCGATGTCTGAAATCGACGACTGAGATTTGTTGGATTGGAATGGAACCATGCGAATTGGTTTTGGTTTTGCGGAGGAGGCGGTGATGATTGTTGTACTTCTTGGTTTGATCAACTGAGAAATGGTGAAAGCCATGATATCTCTGTTTTTGGTTTTGTTTTGTGAAGGATCTTTTTTCTCTCTGTTTGTTTTGAGCCTTCTAAGGGATAAAGATATTGACAGAGTATAATTTGCTTCCTGCAGCGTTCTATTCACATGGATCACAGTTTTGGCTCAGTTGTCTGTGCTCTGCAAGTAGCAAAAACTAATCTGTTAATATATGTACTCCTATTCAAGCGCCAGTGGAAGTTTACTATGGACCAATGGGTCATGGATAGGGTGCTCAGTTCATATGTGGCCAATTTTGTACAGGTCGTCCGTGTGGTATTTTCGTGTCAGTGAGAGGATGTTTAACTATAGCTGAGCCCTTTCAAAAATGGGTTGCTCCGCACTTTACTACAGGGAGTGTGTAACAGGAGATCTCTAACTGTGGATTGAAGGGGGAGTCAACAACTAGTCAACTAAAGAGATATTTTACAGCACGATCAGGCGTGATACCAATAGCCCGTTCGATCTCTGAAATGGACGGCTGGGATTTATTGGATTGGAATTGAACGCCATCTAATCTCTCTTTTGGTTTTGTTTTGTCAAGGTTTTTCTTCTCCCTGTTTGTTTTAAGCGATTGGAGGGGTAAAGATTTTAACAGAGAAGTTTTAACTTCATGCAGCGCAAGAACCATATGCACTGTTGTAGTCTATGCGCTGCATTAAGTCAAGACTGCTCTGTTAAATATCTTTACCCAATTCAAGCGCCACTGCGCCAGTGGAAGTGGACCAAGAGGTTATGGATAGGGTGCTCAGTTCATATGTGATCAAGTTTTGTATGAACGTCAGTGTGGTAATTTCCTGTTATTGGGAGGATGTGGTTGCCCCACAGCCAACTACAGAGAATACGTCACGTGAGATCTCTAACTACGGGTATTTCTTGAACTCGCGGCGGAGGTGGCGATGATGCACAATTCATATGTGGTAAAGTCTGAAGATGTTTAAATTAATAGTAACACTACCCAACTCGTGTTTTATTCGTGTTTAATTCGAGTTTAATTTTTTTTTGACGTTTCCGATCCGAACACTGAATAAAACGCAAATCACGAATTATTCGGGAATAAAAAGAGAAATTATTTTTAAAATTTAAAAAAAAAAAACTTTGGATTTTTTTTTTTGCTTCCTTGTGTACCGAATCATTCCCAAATTATATCCGAATTATTTCTGAATTATGAATTTTTGACCCCACCGAACCGAATCCGAACAATTCATTTGTCACTATTTAAATACAGTTGAGCCCTTACTAAAATGGGTTGCTCCGTAGTCAACTACAGGTAGTATGTAACAGGAGATCTCTAACTATATATTGAGGGGGTGGGTGTGGGTGAACGACTATTCAACTATACAAATATTTCTCTGTACTTGTATAAAATAATTTTCTACCAGTGAAATAACATGACATGCATACATTGCTACGAAATAAATTTTGAATGGACATTTTATTTCTGTTTATTTCATGAGATATGAGATTTTCGTTCACTAAAGCAGTCATTTTTCAGTTGTAATTATTTTTTACTAGGATAAGGACTCAAAAGACGAAAAACTCTGGCGCTAATGATTTTAACAGAGTAGTTTTGGCTTCATGCAGCGCACTAATTATAGAGTAAAAACGGATCTGTATAGGATTAATGCGCTGTATGAAGCCAAAACTACTCTGTTAAAATCTTTATCCAAACTCAATCAAATTGTTTTTTGACCTAAGGTAACAGAATATTTACTTTTTGATCTGAACCGTCCGATCAGAATCCACGCGAGTATTGAAGCCTCTCCATCCATTCGACCTCAGAGGATCTAAACACAAATATTTGTTTACTTCAGAGCAATGGACTCGAAAACTCAGGCAGTGTAATTAATTTCTTGTTAGTCCTTCCAAATTTCGAAAATCGCACAATTTGTGAAATTAAATACAAGTACTCGTATTGAGAGAACTAGGGGTGTTCAAATGGATCGGTTTATTTGGTTTTAAACCGAACCGTCAAATTTCGGTTTAATTGGATCGGTTGTTCGGTTTAAATGGTTTGGTTCGGTTTAGTTTTTGAAGAAGTTCGGTTTAAATGGTTCAGTTCAGTTTTGGAATCTCCAAATCGGTTTAAACAGAACCAACCGGTTTAATAAAAAATAGATCGGTGTATAATGAATCGGTTTATTTCGTGTGGTTTATAATGGATCGGTTTATCAAAAACCGGCTTGTGTGGTTATCAAAAATGTTATCCAAATTGGTTTGAACCGAACCAACCGGTTTTGAAATATTTAATTGTAACTTGAAATGTTTGTATTCGGTTCAACCGAACAAACCGAATTTTAAATCGGTTTAATCGGTTCGGTTTTAGATCGGTTTGGAATTTTAATTCGGTCGGTTTGTTTGGGTTTTCAAAATTCAGTTCAAACCGCGATTCGGCAAGAAAAGTTCGGTTTGACCCGAACCGACTGGTTAAACACCCCCAGAGAGAACCAATAGACACTTTTTACTAGGAAATTATTTATTGAGCCAATTCTCTATCTCTCCACTTGTAAATAGATTTAATTTAATCATTTCAACCTACAATGTTGGTTTAAGTTATTCATATTTTATTGAACTCTAAAGTTATGTTATAAATTAAATTTTTTAACCTCTTTTTCATGCAGACTTAATTATATTAAAAAAAAAGAAAATGAAATAACATAATTAATAATAATGTTATGTAATTTGAAAATACATAAACAATAAATAAAAATTAATATATGTTCGTAATTAGTTGTAATTCTATTAAAATAGGATTTTGATTACCGTAGAACACTATTATTAGGTGCAAGTATGTTAAAATAGGATATTGATTAGTATAGAATGCCATAATTAGGGGTAACAGACTATTTATGGAGTCCTTATTCTCTGAGGTACCAGAGACTATTTATGTTTATATCCAGACCGTCCGATCAGAAACAGGGCCAATCCGATCCAGGGTGAAATGGAATCCGTATCCTCTGCATTAACTCAAAAGAGAATCTTGACTGTCCAATCTGTTTCAAGATTAGTGTGAACTAGATTTGCACTAATATTAAAGGCCCCTCTATGTTATAGACTTGAGCCGGATTTCCTCCGTTTGAAATCAGACGGTTGAAATTCATTAACTCAAAAGATTCCCTTTTGAGTTAATGCAGAGGATACGGATCCGGTGAAATGCACAGGGATTCTTTAATATTGGTGCGGATTCTGATCGAACGGTTCAGATATGTTCTGTTACCTTAGGTGACATGAATTCTGAGTTGAGTTTTCGTGTTTTGACCTGGGGCGACTCTGATGGCGAAGGCTGAGTAAAGAGAGAGAGAGAGAGAGATTAATGGCGGAGGTGAAGCAGCTGATAGTGGTGGTGGAGACTACGAAGGCGATGGGTACTTACTGGAGCACCATCCTCTCCGATTATCTCGAAAAGATCATCAGGTCTCTCTCGGTCATACTTTTTGGATTAGAACCTGTAGATGTTACTCAGATGCCTGTGATACTGAGATTTTCTATTTGTAATCTGAATTTTTACAGCTTAATTTTGCATCTATAACTCGGGCAATGGTAACTTTTCAATTTAATCATCTGGTGATGTAATTTTCAGAAACAAGATTAGATACCATTTCATGACTACTTTCCCGAAATTGATACCATTTGATGAAATATTTCCAATTTAGATTAGAATTGCCTAGAGGTGCTACTTTTATCCGATTACCCGGATCCGATCCGGAACCGAACCGGATCCGACCCGGAACCGACCCGGATCCGGTTAATTTGGGTAGGGTATGGTTTAAAAAATATAACCGGTTAAATTATGGGTACGGTTACAAAATTAATAATTGAATATCCGATCCGGATCCGAACCGGAACCGATATTGTAATGGATAGGATATGGGTTTGATTTAGTTATCCGATCCATAACCGAACCCGACCCGATACCCATATAAATACCCGATAAAACATATATGAATAACTATAAAAATACAATTTTACATATAATCAAATCAACAAATATCATGCCAGTAATCACATTTTGCATATTAATTTTTTGAATAAAATTTATTGCTTTGAATATATCCTTCAATATCTGCCTTATATATCCTCCGCATAATCATGAAAATTTATTGCTCTGATTGATATGTCATTTGCAATAAATTTCATTGAAATTAAATATTTGCCATAAATTTAATTCTCTATTCAAACATATTAGTATTAATATTCCATTCATGAATTTTTTGAATCATAGAAAAGAAAATCACCATCTCCAATATTTTACTTTCTAAAAATTATATATATTCTTCAATATTTTGATTTTCAAAAGTTATTTATCTCCAGCCTCCTGAATTCAAAAGCTATTAATAAAAAACAAAAAACTTTCGAATATTTTTTGTTATACCATGAGTACTCCAAACAATCAACAATCAAATCCTGAAAATACTACACAAGTTCCACAAAATATTATTGAAGGCTCTTAATGAGAAACAAAGAAAAACATCTGTAGTATGGGAGTTGTGACATATACCCGCTTTGGATCCGGAACCGCCCCATATCCGAACCGGACCCGATAATCTACAAACAAGTTATGGGTATCTATCTACCCGGAACCGAAAAACTGGATCCGAAATATCTACGGGTATATAGGTATCCGGATCCGGACCCGACCTGATTTGAAACAAATAAGTATATGGATCGAAATTTGGACCCGAACACTTTTAGGGTACGGATCCAAATATAATAGTATCCGGACCCGACCCGACCCGATAGCACCTCTAGAATTGCCGTTCCAAAGATGTTCTTAGCTCCCTCATTCGAAACACATCTATTATTCGGATAACTCTCGCCTTTCCAAATTATTTTTCCTTAGCAACCGTGTTACTTTTTATATCTCTGAGTGCAATTTTTCATTTTAATCTTCATATCATACTTGCTGCCTCAAACATTTTCACACAGACTGTAACAAAGAAGTTTGTGATCATTTATGTTGCTTGATTATACTGATTGATATTGATGTTTGAACGAAACCTTACAGGTCATTTACTGGAAATGAGGCGACCGCGCAGGTAATTCTCTTTCAGTAAGTCTTCTTTCAGTAGCTCATTTACTGCAAATATTTTTTATTTCTTTTTATTTCTTGATAAATTTGACGTCTCTTTTTGTTATGCAGAAATTGGCGGGACCAATTCCTGAGTTTGCTCTGGTCATGTTCAGTGCACATGCACCGAATAGCTGTATAAATCTAACATTATTTTTAACCGACAATTAAAAATCATATTTAATTTTTCAAAATTTTGGCAAACAATTGAACTGAAACTGTTGATTTTGGCCTTCCTTGGTTTACTGATTACAACTTCATCTAAGAACAAAAAAAAATTAGCCTCCATTGCACCATTTTTGTCAGATACAAAATTTTCTGTTCTGTGCATTACTTTTAATTGACAATTCAACATTCTATTTAATATTTCAAAATTTTGGCAAACCAATTGAACTGAAATTGTTGATTTTGGCCTTCCTTGGTTTACTGATTGCAACTTCATCTAAGAACAAAAAAATTTCAGCCTCCATTGTGCCATTTAATGTATTAAAAAAATTGAAAGTGAACACTTATTGAGAGAAGATGTGAAATATAATAGGTTTTAAGGTGCAAAGAACGGGATGGACAAGGGATGTAGAAAGGTTTTTGCAGTGGTTGACAAACATCCCTTTCTCTGGCGGCGGTTTCGGTGATGCTTGTATTGCAGAGGGCCTCTCTAACGCAATGTTGGTACGTTATTTTGTAAAGCAAGCTAAAAGAGGGGCAGTGATGTTGATCACTTACAGATAGTTTTAGTGCAATTTTAAGCTAATCTTATACTTATTAGTATTAAATAAAAAAGAAGTACACTAATACTGTTGATCTGAAATTGCATACTGCATGGAAAGGATACATCCTGTGTTGGAGTGTCAATGGTACCCTTTTATCTGTTTAGCCGACCCGTATCGTATTCGATAAAGCAGGTATGGGTAAGTTTTTTTTTTGTTAACATAAAGGGTAAGGGTACGGATAAATACTATTTTGTACTCGTTACCATATACGGTAATTATTAAAAATAAAATTATATATAGAGATATATATTTATATGGGGATGATGCATGATATGATATAGGGGTGTCAATGATACCCTTTTAACCGTTTACCTGACCCATACCGTATTCGATAAGGCGGGTGTGGGTAAGGTTTTTTTTTTTTCATTAGCTTATTGGGTATGGGTATGGGTAATGATTTTTTTTTGTTAGCTAAACGGGTAAGGGTACGGGTAAAGGCTATTTTATACCCGTTACCATATAGGGTGATTATATAAATAAAATTATATGATAATGTTTGAACAATAATTAGTGATGTACTTTTGTTATTTAGTGTATGTTTTTTGTTATAAGAAAAATGTTAAACATGTTACTTTTATTTGCATGCCTTGTTATTTAGTTAAATAATTGAATTTGTCCGAAGAGAAATTTGTGTTTTTGAATTCTCTTGCTTTATAAAAAAATAATTTAGTTGGAATTGATTGCACATTTGTTTTATTTTTTATTTTTTTATTAGTAATGTGATTGCATGTGTGTGAAATGAATAAGTTGTGATGTTCTATTTGTAAAATATAATAAAACTAATTATTATATTAGTATTATTCGTTATTCACCCGCTATCGATCGTTATCCGATAATTTTAATGGGTAAGGGTAGGGTAAAGTCAATTCTTAATGGGTAAGGTCAATTCTTAGTGGGTATGGGTATGAAAATACTTCCACCCTACTCGTATCGTACCCATTGACACCCCTAATATGATGTAGTTTTATTCATGGCTCATATATATCTATTCAATGGCACACTTTTATCCGTTTACCCGACCCATACTGTATTCGATAAGACGGGTATGGGTAAGTTTTCTTTTTGTTAGCTTATCATGTACAGGTAGGGGTATGAAAATGCTTCCACCCGACCTGTTTTGTACCCGTTGACACCCCTAATCCTGTGAAGAACTGGTAAATTGGGCAGTGATCTGTGTATTTTTTTTTGTAGATGCTACATGATCCAGATTCCAATGCGGCTGTCACTGGTGAGGTGAGCAAGCACTGTGTGCTGGCTTGTGCTAGCAATCCATACGTGCTACCAACTCTTGTGTACCGGCCATCAGTAGAGAAAAATGAGAATGGCGAGACGATACAATCTACTTTCCTGGCCGATGCGGAGGCTGTTGCTAAATGCTTCTCACAGGTTTAATTCTACTTTCACTTGAGTGAGGCTATGGTACTATGCATAGTGCGGATTGGTCCGTACTATGGATCAATAGCTCCGTTTTTAAAGTCCAAACAGTTGATCGGAACTGTTCAACATGACCTCCATATGAAAATGTTACTTGCAGACCCAATTTTACATTTTTTAGAATTTTTTTGCTATTTTTTTAGAGTGGTAGTAAATCACTTGATCTAAAAATTCTAGACCATTCAAAAGTAGTGATTTTCTACCTAACTAAAAGAATTCTAAAAAATTCTAAAAATGTAAAATTTAGTTGGTAAGTAAATTTTCATATGGAGATCATGTTGAATGGTTCGGATCGACTATTTGAACTTTGAAACGAAGATATTGATCCGTAGTACGGACCAATTTGCGCTATGCATAGTACCATAGCCTCACTCCTTTCACTTGTATTGGGTGCTTTGGTTTTTCTGCAGTTGTGACTTTATAGGTTCAATGTGTTTTTACCAGTATTTTTGTAAGGATTTCTTTTGGAATATGTGCAGTGCTCCGTTTCTCTGTCAGTTATTTCACCAAAACAGCTGCCCAAATTGAGAGATATCTACAATGCGGTAACCTTTTTTTTTTGGACACATTCCTCTCTAATATATACTTTTTTAATTCACATATGCTACTTATTTATTTCTATAACTATGTTGAAGTATGGTAATATGTGGCAGTTGACCCATGAATTACATAGATGATCAATCACACAGGTGCCATACTGTACCTATACTTTATAAGTATACTATCTGAACTCACATACACGATGAATAAAATATTGAAATGCTATAAAATAAATATCATTTAAGGGATGAATAAAATAACAAACTAATTGTAAGCAACAAGAAAATGTACTAATTAAATAAAAGGTTTGTTTTTTCTTGATAGGGAAAGAGAGGTGCTAGTTCAGCTGACCCATCTGTTGACCAGGTCAAGCACGCTCAACACCTGTTGTTGCTCTCTGACAGTTTCTTGGAGGCACGGTCGGCCTTGAACCGCCCGATAAGTGCTCACCTGGTACCAAATCCTGGTGTTGTGAAGCTTGACGGGCCCACCACTGCTCCGGTTTCGGTACCAGTAACAGAATCCACACCGCAGAACTCTAGTAAATCAGGTGGTAAGCAAATTTTTAGAATGGTTTGGTTTAATTGAACCTAGTCAGGCTTATGATTGTTAATATGAATTATATGCCATCAATACTTGATTAGGAAACATGAAAGCTTGCATGTGCACTTATATGGGACAATCAATGCCTAATGTGGGGTCACAAATGGGGCAATGTAGCGGGAGCATGGTCATGAACCAACCCGTGATTGGTGGTGATATTGGATTGGCGGGTCCAGGCATTGCATCTGGTCCCGGTAGTGTGATGCCTACTCCCGGTATGACTCAGCAGTCAGGAGGTGTGAACCCTATGGGGATGGGAAGCAACTCAGGCATGAATATGCCTCTTACTCAGCAGCATAATGCACAAGGGTCACAGTCTAAGTATGTCAAAATATGGGAGGTACATTTTGTGATAATAACCCTTATTTAAAGAAGTTTCAGAGTATGACCCTATAAGAAAATATATAGGAGTGAGGCTATGGTACAATGCATAGTGCGGATTGATCCGTACTATGGACCAATATCTCATTTTTCAAGGTCCAAACAGTCGATCCAAACTATTTAACATGATCTTCATATGAAAATGTAATCAAATTTTACAATTTTACAATTTTTACAATTTTTTTTACAATTTTTTTAGATAGGTAGAAAATCACTTGATCTAAAAGTTCTAGATCATTCAAAAGTAGTTGTTTTCTACCTATCTAATAAAATAGTAAAAATTCTAAAAAATGTAAAATTTAGTATGCAAGTCTATTTTGTGATAATTACCCTTATTTGAAGAAGTTTCGAAGTATGACCTTATAATAAAACATCAATGCACGATGTATATTTTGAGAAAGCCTTGTAATATATGAGAAACATGTTTCTGTTGTCCTTCTGAACATTGAAGAAATGACTTATATGCACCTGTTCTATTGTTTTGCTAAGGGGAATGTTGAGGACAGAGGGTAGTTTTGGCATTCTTTGAAGAAATCTTGGGAGGTGCGGGATTCAAATATTTTGCAAGGATGTTTGATGTTTTGTGTGTTTTACAGTGCGCAAGGGCACACAGCATTTTGAGATTTTAGTGCATCACATGTGAAATAATCCCATATTTTCTTAAGAGTTCTATTTGACAGATTTGAGGAAGTTTTGTAGTTGTCAATAATAATTTTGTATATAGAAGCTTTTAAAGCATTTGTTTACTAGTTTTCTTATTTTTATTTATTTTTAACTTTTGGTAGGGAACATTGTCCGGGCAGAGGCAAGGGCAGCCAGTATTCAGTTGTGTACTTGAAGTAAGTTGATGAATGATGAATTATTTCATCTGAATTTAATGGTTAAATTTAAATCACCCATCAGAAAGTGAAGGTACTAGAAAATTGTTGGGAACTTAAATTTAAATTTTTGGGTACAATTATAATCTGGCTTAACATTATTTGGTTAGCCATGGCTTATCATAAAGTTATATAAAAGAATTAATAGACCAACTAAATTGTATTCTTTTTCACTTATCTACCATGTGTTCTTCTTCACTCATTTACCATGTGTTTTTTTTTTTTGGATTAAACCATGTGTTCATTTCTTATTATAGGGTTACAGAAGGGCCTCTGCATCTGACACGTGAGTTTTGTATTTCTCTGTTCTTTTCTTTCTCGGGTTCATAGACTGATAATCTTGAAGTATTGTTGTTTAATTACTAAAATGTTTTATTTACAGGCTGGCAGCTGATTGGCCGTCAACTATGCAAATAGTTCGACTAATTGCCCAGGAGCATATGCATAACAAGTTCTCTTTCTCTATCTATCTATCTATCTATCTATGTATATAGAGTGAGGCTATGGTGCTATGCATAGCACCAATGGCTAGTGTACTACGGCTCAATATGGTACTTTTTAAAATCCTAACGGTCGATCCGAACCGTTCAATGTGATATCCATATGAATATGTACTTGCAAACTAAATTTTATATTTTTTCGAATTTTTTTACTATTTTTTTAGATAGGTAGAAAAATCAGTGTTTTTTGAAAATTCTGGACCATCAAAATTCTACCTATCTAAAAAAATAGTAAAAAAATTCGAAAAAATATAAAATTTAGTTTGCAAGTACATATTCATATGGTTATCACATTGAACGATTCGGATCGACCGTTAGGATTTTAAAAAGTACCATATTGAGCCGTAGTACACTAGTCATCCGTGCTATGCATAGCACCATAGCCTCACTCATGTATATATATATATATAGTAGGGCTATTGTACTTCGCGAAGTAAAACGAAGTTTTACTTCACGCTGATACTCCCATTTCCAAAATCCAAATCGTCGATCCGAACCGTTCAAGTTGATCTCCATATTGAAATGTGCTTGGAGACCAAATTTTACATTTTTTGGAATTTTTTTACTATTTATTAGGCCACTTTGAAAATCGCTGATCCATTGTGAATAGTAAAAAACAGTAAAAAATTATGGACCAATGGATCAGCGATTTTCAAAGTGGCTTAATAAATAGTAAAAAAATTCCAAAAAATGTAAAATTTGGTCTCCAAGCACATTTCAATATGGAGAACAACTTGAACGGTTCGGATCGACGTTTTGGATTTTGAAAATGGTAATATGAGCGTGAAGTAAAGCATTGATCAGCGATTTTCAAAGTGGCTTAATAAATAGTAAAAAATTTCCAAAAAATGTAAAATTTGGTCTCCAAGCACATTTCAAAATGGAGAACAACTTGAACGGTTCGGATCGACGTTTTGGATTTTGAAAATGGGAGTATGAGTGTGAAGTAAAACTTCGTTTTACTTCGCGAAGTACAATAGCCCTACTATATATATATATATATATATATATATAGAGGAGGGATCCGATTACACCTTTTTTGGTGACACATCATGACACCGTTTTTTGTATAGGTCAATTTTGTGATTTTAAAATCCAAACAGTCGATCCGAACCGTTCAACATGATCACCATATTAAAATGTACTTGGGGATCAAATTTTACATTTTTTTGAATTTTTTTACTATTTATTAAGATGGTTACAAAATCGCTGTTTTTCAATGGTCTGAAAACAACGATTTTTGTAACCATCTTAATAAATAGCAAAAAAATTCAAAAAAATGTAAAATTTGATCTCCAAGCACATTTTAATATATCCATCATGTTGAACTGTTTGAATCGACTATTTGAACTTTGAAAATGGTAGGTGTCAAAGTGTGTCACCAAAAAAGGTGTAATCGGATCCCTCCTCATATATATATATATAGAGTAAAACAAGTTTGTACTCCATGCCTCATCATTTCTATTTTGAAAATCCAAATAACCGATCCGAACCGTTCAACATGATCTCCATATTGAAATGTGTTTGGAGACCAAATTTTACATTTTTTTGAATTTTTTTACTATTTATTAAGCCACTTTGAAAATCGTTGATCCATTGGTCCAGAATTTTTTTACTGTTTTCTACTGTTCACCCGGATCAGCGATTTTCAAAGTGGCTTAATAAATAGTAAAAAAAACTCCAAAAAATATAAAATTTGGTCTCCAAGCACATTTCAATATGGAGATCATGTTGAGCGGTTCGGATCGGTTGTTTGGATTTTCAAAATGGAGATATTGCGTGGAGTACAAACTTGTTTTACTCCATGGCTCACCCTAGCCCATCCATATATATATATATATATATATATAGAGATAGGCTACCATGCTTTGCAAATTAAAGCACCTCTTGTGCTTTAATCTCCTTTTCGGATTTTCAAAATTCAAAATGTCGATCCGACCGTTCAAGTTGTTCTCCATATTGAAATGTGCTTGGAGACCAAATTTTACATTTTTTGGAATTTTTTTACTATTTATTAAGCCACTTTGAAAATTGCTGATCTATTGGTCCAGAATTTTTTACTGTTTTGCTAGTGTGACTATTGGATCAGCGATTTTCAAAGTGGCTTAATAAATAGTAAAAAAATTCAAAAAAATGTAAAATTTGGTCTCCAAGCACATTTCAATATGGAGAACAACTTGAACGGTCGGATCGACATTTTGAATTTTGAAAATCCGAAAAGGAGCGCAAAGCACAAGAGGTGCTTTAATTTGCAAAGCATGGTAGCCTATCTCTATATATCTATATATATATATATATATATATAATTGTTTCCTTTCAATGTTTAATTCTTTTTATTTCACATGTTTTGTGTAGGTCATATGTTGGTAAGGCTGATTTTTTGGTATTTCGAACCCTGAATCAGCATGGGTTCCTTGAGCAAATGCAAGAAAAGAAATTGGTCAGTATTTTCCAAATTTATTTTATATTTTTTGCTTGAAAAGATTGAGCAATTAAATTTGTTTTATATATTTTTTATATTTCATAATTAAATTTGTTTTATATTTTTATATTTTTTTACATTTTATATATTTCTTTATTTTTTTTATATATATATTTGTTTTATATTTTCTTTTAAAGGTTGAGCAATTGCTGATGTTTGGTGCTTTGTTTTCTTTCCAGTGTGCTGTTATACAGCTGCCTTCTCAGACCTTGCTTCTCTCAGTTAGTTTTTCTGTCAAGGCTGGCCACCTAATTGGGATGCTCTTCCCTGGGGTAAGTGTTTTTTTAAAGGTTGGTTTCGGAAGTGCAAAGTTTAAGCGGGAGAGATCGAGGCTGGAAGGAGATGTGGTTAGGTTTTTGTTTGGTCAAGAAGAAATAGAGAAAAAAAAAAGGCAATGGTGTAATTGCGAAAGTTAAGCTGGAGAGTAAAAAAAAAAAAAAAAAACATTCATGTACCTAACTATTTGACGGCTTAACTTAGGCCCAAACCTCTTATTCCACGGTTTAGGCCTCGATCAAACATGACTAAAGGGACGAATGCTGACTATATACAATTAGTGCACCAAACTGCATCAAGGATATATAAGTCGGTGACAATAGGAAAAATAGAGATAAACTTTTTCTGGTAAACATAATCTAACCATTTCTATCTGTTTTCAGGACATGGTGGTATTCAAACCGCATAATGCACAAAATAATGTCAAAATATGGGAGGTAAGTTTTGTGATAATAACCCTCATTTGAAGAAGTTTTGTGATAATAACCCTCATTTGCAAAGTTTAAGCGGGAGAGATCGAGGCTGGAAGGAGATGTAATTAGGTTTTTGTTTGGTCAAGAAGAAATAGAGAAAAACAAAAAGGCAATGGTGTAATTGCGAAAGTTAAGCTGGAGAGTAAAAAAAAAAAAAAAATCCATGTACCTAACTATTTGACGGCATAACTTAGGCCCAAACCTCTTATTCCACGGTTTAGGCCTCAATCAAACATGACTAAAGGGACGAATGCTGACTATATACAATTAGTGCACCAAAGTGCATCAAGGATATATAAGTCGGTGACAATAGGAAAAATAGAGATAAACTTTTTCTGGTAAACGTAATCTAACCAATTTCTATCTGTTTTCAGGACATGGTGGTATTCAAACCGCATAATGCACAAAATAATGTCAAAATATGGGAGGTAAGTTTTGTGATAATAACCCTCATTTGCAAAGTTTAAGCGGGAGAGATCGAGGCTGGAAGGAGATGTGGTTAGGTTTTAGTTTGGTCAAGAAGAAATAGAGAAAAAAAAAAGGCAATGGTGTAATTGCGAAAGTTAAGCTGGAGAGTAAAAAAAATAAAATAGAAATCCATGTACCTAACTATTTGACGGCTTAACTTAGGCCCAAACCTCTTATTCCACGGTTTAGGCCTCAATCAAACATGTCTAAAGGGACGAATGCTGACTATATACAATTAGTGCACCAAACTGCATCAAGGATATATAAGTTGGTGACAATAGGAAAAATAGAGATAAACTTTTTCTGGTAAACGTAATCTAACCAATTTCTATCTGTTTTCAGGACATGGTGGTATTCAAACCGCATAATGCACAAAATTATGTCAAAATATGGGAGGTAAGTTTTGTGATAATAACCCTCATTTGAAGAAGTTTCGAAGTATGACCCTATAATAAAACATCAAGAGTGAGGCTATGGTACTTTGCAAAGCGCAGAATGGTCCGTGCTATGAATCAATATCTTTGTATACTAAGTTCAAACAATCAATCTAAACTGTTCAAGATGATCTCTATATACAAATATACTTGGAGACAAAATTTTACATTTTTTAGAATTTTTTAACTGTTATTAGTAGAAAATCACATGATCTAAAGATTTTTGAACCATCCGAAAATAATGATATTCTACCTATTTAAAAAAATAGTAAAAAAATTATAAAAAATGTAAAATTGGGTCTCCAAGTACATTTTCATATGGAGATCAAGTTGAGTGGTTTGGATCGATTGTTTGGTCTTTGAAAACAGAGAATTAATCCATAGCATGGACTGATCTGTGCTTTGCAAAGTATCATAGCCTCACTCAAATATCAATGGATGATGTATATTTTTAGAAAGCCTCATAGAATATGAGAAACATGTTTCTGTTGCTCTTCTGAACCATTGAAGAACTGACATATATGCTATCTCTATGAAATTTTCAAAACGGGCTGAAACTGCCCCTGTTCTATTGCTTTGCTAAGAGGAATGTATGTTGAGGACAGAGGGTAGTTTTCGCATTCATTACAGAAATCTTGCGAAGCGTGGGATTCAAATATTTTGCAAGGATGTTTGCTTTGATAATTATTTTACAGCACACAATATTTTGAGATTTTACTGCATCACATGTGAATAATCCCTTTATTTTCTTAAGAGTTCTGTTTGACAGTTTTAAGGAAGTCTTGTAGTTGTCAATAAAAATTTTGTATATAGAAAGTGTTCAAGGCATTTGTTTACTAGTTTACTTATGTTTATTTATTTTTAACTTTTGGTAGGGAATATTGTTTGGGCGGAGGCAAGGGCAGTCAGTATTCATTTGTAAGCTTGAAGTAAGTTGATGAATGATAAATTGTTTCATCTAAATTTAATGGTTAAATTTAAAGAGTAGGGTTCAAATGCCTCATGTCTTGCATGCCTCAATAGTGCCTCACATTCTTATTTTCGTTTTCAAAGTCCAAACAGTCGATCAGAGCTGCTCAATATGATCCTCCATATTAAAATGTGCTTGGAGACCAAATTTTATATTTTTTTTAGATAGGTAAAAAATAACTGTTTTTCAGAAGATTCTGGACCATCCAAAAACAGTGATTTTGTACCTATCTAAAAAAATAGTAAAAAATTCCCAAAAAATATAAAAGTTGGTCTCCAAGCACATTTTAATATGGAGATCATGTTGAGCGGTTCGGATCGACTGTTTGGACTTTGAAAACGGAGATAATGATGTGAGGCACGATTGAGGCATGAAAGACATGAGCATTTAAACCTTACTCAAATTTAAATCACCTACCAGAAAGTGGAAGGGACTAGAAAATTATCAGCACTGATATTTTTTTTGGGTACAAGTATAATCTGGCTTCACATTATTTGGTTAGCCATGGCAGAATAGGTTTTAGTATTCAACATTGCTTATCATAAAGTTATATAAAATAATTAATAGACCAACTAAATTGTATCTAGCTTTCAAAAAAAATGTTCTTCTTCACTCATTTACCATGTGTGTTTTTTTTTTTTTGGATTAAACCATGTGTTAATTTCTTATTATAGGGTTATAGAAGGGCCTCTGCGTCTGACACGTGAGTTTTGTATTTCTCTGTTCTTTTCTTTCTCGGGTTCACAGATTGATAATCTTGAAGTATTGTTGTTTAATTAATTAAATTTCTTATGTACAGGTTGGCAGCTGATTGGCCGTCGGACATGCATATCATTCGGCTCATTCCTGAGGAGCATATGAATAACAAGTTCTCTCTCTCTCTCTCTACTTTTTTACTTCTGAAAAACATTTCTCTTGAGAGATTTTATTTCCAAATTTCTGTTTGTCTATGTAAATGTTTTGGAATTGAGGGATACAATGTACTAGGATGTTCTATATTGTTTCCTTTCAATGTTTAATTCTTTTTATTTCACATGTTTTGTGTAGGCCATATGTCAGTAAGGTTGATATTTTGCCATTTCGAACCCTGAATCAGCATGGGTTCCTTGGGCAAATGCAAGACAAGAAATTGGTCAGTATTTTCCAAATTTATTTCATATTTTTTGCTTGAAAAGATTGAGCAATTAAATTTGTGTTATATATATAATTTTTTTATATTTCGTAATTAAATTTGTTTTTTTTTTTTTACATTTTTTTTATATTTTTTGAGAAGGGTTCCAATACCTCATGTTTTTCATACCTCACCATGCCTCATATTTAATATCTTCGTTTTCAAAGCCTAAATTATCGATCCGAACTGCTCAATATGATATCCATACTAAAATATGCTTGGAGACCAAATATTATAATTTTTGGAAATTTCTTACTATTTTTTGAGATAGGTACAAATATTTTTGATCGGTCCAAAATCAGTGATTTTGTACCTATCTTAAAAAATAGTAAGAAAATTCCAAAAATTATAAAATTTGATCTCCAAGCATATTTTAGTATGAATATCGTGTTGCGCGGTTCGGATCGACACTTTGAATTTTGAAAACAAAAATATTATAACTGAAAGGCATGAAGTATTGGAACCCTCATATTTTTTTTATATATATATTTGTTTAATATTTTTTTTTTTTAAAGATTGAGCAATTGCTGATGTTTGGTGCTTTGTTTTCTATCCAGTGTGCTGTTATACAGCTGCCTTCTCAGACCTTGCTTCTCTCTGTTTCTCACAAGGCGGGCCGCCTAATTGGGATGCTCATCCCTGGGGTAAATATTTTTTGACACATTTTGAACTCCACATACCTCTCAACTTTGAAATTTGCCACAATGCCATATCTCATATATTGCATTATTGTACCGGACCCGTTTGGACTGGTACTGGTTCTGGATATTTCTCGATGCTCATTCTTTTTCAATACCTGGCTGAAGTAAACATAAATCTGTTGTGTTTGGTTGAAGCCTAAAGTTAAGTCACGAGTCACGACTTAAGTTGAATTTTTTTTTTTTTGACCTCCTTTGCACGCAAACCTCATTAAAAATAAAATTAAAATAGGATAATCTAATTGAAAATAACATTACATAATAGGAAAAAAAAGTGACATCCGAGTAATTTAGGCCTCGACCATAGTGTGTGCAATATTGACAGCAACATGAAGAAAATAAACATACTGATCTTGTTGTTTTATCTGGATCTGCATATAGGAGGACTAACTGTACCGACGCACATTCATAACTGGTACACACCCATTACCCAATACTCTTAAAATTGAATCCAACAAGAATATTGTATTATTTTGTTGTTTGATGATTGTATATAAAAAAAAAAAATAGCCCTCCTTGATTCCCAAGGGACATGCAAGTATTTTCTGTTTCTATTTCTATTTTTTGTCATACTTGTAAATTATGAAAATTATGTATATAGTGTGATATTTTATTTTTATGATAACAATTCCCCTTGAAAACAACTCTTATGTGTCTCTGTGATGCTATGCAAGTATTTCTATTTTTGGCAGTACTTGTAAATTATGTATATTGTTAATATTTGAAGGGTTGATCTGTTACACAGTACTGGTTAGTCTGAATGAAGACAAGGAACAACCTTAAGTGCCTGTGTTAATAAATTGATAGCAGAAATTCAAAATAAATGTCTGACTTTTTTAAAATAATTGATGACAGAATGATTCCTCAAAACTGAACCTATACTAGCACAACTAATATAGCCAAAATAAATATACTAATGATAATAATGATAAGTTGAAACTATACCAGCATATCAAATAAACACTAAAAATTGCAACTACCCAAATTTTGTAAGCCTCAATTTTCTGGCTATTACCTCCAGAAAACACTAAAAATCCATTATTCCCAAAATATTTATAATAATGTTCAACTACTGATTTCAGGAATCAAAACTAGTTGAAATAATACTAGTTGTTAAGCAAATAAGTATTGAGCATGATGCAATTGGGACTTCAAATTCAGATTACCATCACAAGTGTCTCATTTCACATCTTCAGATTGAAAAATTACATGTCAAAAGAATCCATATCCTAAAGAGTAATATGTTTACAACATCATAAGCATAACAAAAAAAAAATACAACACAAGAATAATAACATCACAAGTTTTCAAATGAACAAATTTTACATAAGAACTATACAAAAGACTTTAGTTGTGTTGTGTCCCTCTTTGTTAGCCTTCATGTGATTTTTCTATATCATCAGCATCCAAATTCACATCTCATCCCTCAAATACAGAAAAAATATAAAAATATTAGAAAGAATCATCCTCAATGAACTTTTCAACAGTGTTAAATAGCAATAACAAAATCTCCTCTACTTAGTGTTTGCAATCAGTGTTAAACTGCTACTTCTATACGGAATGGACTCTGATGCTTTTCTCTAAGAAAAGCAGGGTCCTATTTTTCCGATCTCAACCATTCAAATTCGTTGAGATTTGTGCATGAAAAAGTTTTTTTTATCGAGATACGCGAATGAAAAATTTTGAATAGTTGGGATCGGAAAAACAGGACTCTGCTTTTCTTAGAGAAAAACAGCAGAGTCAGATCCCTTCTACACAAACAAAATAATGCTTTGGTCCCTGTCAATTCCAAACCTCTTGTTGAGAGAATTTTGAACATACCTCCAGCAATTATTGTCTATTTTTGTTGATCAGCTTTGTTGAAGTTTAGAGTGAAATGAAGCATATATGTAAGATGGAGAGTATTTTGAGGTTCTTTTGCAAAATTAAGCTGTGTAAAATTGAAGCTTTACTGAGAAGTGAGAAAGCATACAATTAATTTATTTTCTTGAATATTCAATTAATAAATATTAATCAATCAAATGAACTAAGTATATTAACCTACTCCTTAATTTGCAACAAACACAATTAGTGGATTAAAATGGGTGTTAACTATTTAAATAGTAAAACATTGAATCACAAAATAATTAAGTTTCTCTGAATAATATAATCAGAAAAAGAAAATCACCCTAAATCAACAATTTCTGACAATGACCAAATCAACAATTTCTCACTGTTGCAAACACTTAAAAAAGAGAGAAAGAAATTAATCGTCTACGAAACACTGTCTCTAAGCGTATTCCGTCTCATTATACAAGACGGAACCGCAACTAAAATAATCCATAGTTGTTGCTTCTTAGACATGACCATGCATAAAAACGACTTACGATAACTCCGCTATATCCAACACTTGATTAGAATTGATTCAATCAGATTGTGGCAAAATATTAAATGGAGAAAAAAACAAAGATTTCATTATATGCGGAATAAAGGTTAACAAAGGTTCTCATTTCTTTCTTTAAGAAATACTAATCAGAGATCTAGTGACAAATGAATTATTCGGATTTAGTTTGGCGGAGTTAAAAATTCGTGATTTGAGAATAATTTAGAATTATATATTGAGTCCGGATCGGAGATTTCAGTCCCACAAGGGAGAAAAAAAACGAAAAAAAATTCGCGAATTATTCTTAAAATTCAGTAGAAATTCGTAAAATTTGCGAATAATTCGGTAAAAATTCGATCAACCGAATAATACGCTGTTCGGTTCGCCAACACCACAAAAACGAATTATTCACGAATTTTATCACTGTGATCAGAGAAAGTAATTAGGAGAGAGAATATATCAGTCAGAGGGTTACTCTTCTTAATAAAGGAGATTTGGTTTTAATACAAAACGGCTCCAATTTATTAAATCAAACGGTTAACAAAGAAGAAACGGAAAAGAAACGTATATAAAAATAAGGAATAATCAAGAGGTATTTTCAATTGGCACCTCTTTAATTAGATTCACCATTTTCCATTTAGCCCCTCAAATTAAGAAATATTACAAAAGGAAATTTTAGACAAATATATTGAGTTTTGAAAATTTAGACAAATATGAATTGTCGGTACGGATTAAAAAAATACCGGTACGTTGGAATGCCATAAATCATTACAGAGCTAGCCCTAATTATGGCATTCTATAGTAATCAATATCCTAATTTAACATACTTGCACCTAATAATAGTGTTCTACGGTAATCAAAATCCTATTTTAATAGAATTAAAACTAATTACGAACATGTATTAATTTTCATTTATTGTGTATGTATTTTCAAATTACATAACATTATTATTAATTATGTTATTTCATTTTCTTTTTTTTAATATAATTAAGTCTGCATGAAAAAGAGGTTAAAAAAATTAATTTATAACATAACTTTAGAGTTCAATAAAATATAAATAACTTAAACCAACATGGTAGGTTGAAATGATTAAATTAAATCTATTTACAAGTGGAGAGAGAGAGAGAGAGAGAATTGGCTCAATAAATAATTTCCTAGTAAAAAGTGTCTATTGGTTCTCTCAATACGAGTACTTGTATTTAATTTCACAAATTGTGCGATTTTCGAAATTTGGAAGGACTAACAAGAAATTAATTACACTGCCTGAGTTTTCGAGTCCATTGCTCTGAAGTAAAAAAATATTTCTGTTTAGATCCTCTGAGGTCGAATGTATGGAGAGGCTTCAATATTCGTGCGAATTCTGATCGAACGGTTCAGATCTAAAATGAAATATTCTGTTACCTTAGGTAACAACAATTTGACTTAGTTTGGGTAAATTTTTTAACAGAGTAGTTTTGGCTTCATGCAGCGCATCAATCATATACAGATCCTTTTTTACTCTATAATTAGTGCGCTGCATGAAGCCAAAACTACTCTGTTAAAATCCTTACCCCCAGAGTTTTTCGTCTTTCGAGTCCTAATCCTCAGAGTTAACAGACTATTTCTGTTTACACCAGACCGTCCGATCAGAATCAGGGCAAGGTGGAATGCACGGAACTCTTTTAGTATTCGTGCGGATTCTGATCGGACGGTTTGGATATAAACAGAAATATTCTGTTACCTTAGGTATATTTTTTCCTGAGTTTAGGTAAAGATTTTAACAGAGTAGTTTTGGCTTCATGCAGCGCACAAGTTATCTACATTCTTTTTTATTCTATAATTAGTGCGCTGCATTAAGCCAAAACCACTCTGTTAAAATCTTGTCCCCTTGAGTTTCTCGTCCTTTTAAACCTGGGGCGAAGGAAATCAAGTTCTCTCTATTTCTCCTTTCACAAAAACCTCGAAAAAACTCTGATGGCGAGAGCACACTAGAGAGAGAGAGAGAGAGAGAGTGTGAGAGAGAGTAATGGCGGAGGTGAAGCAGCTGATAGTGGTGGTGGAGACCACGGCGGCGATGGGGCCTTACTGGACCACCATCCTCTCCGATTATCTCGAAAAGATCATCAGGTTTCTCTCTCTCTCGGTCATACTTTTTTGGATCAGAACCTGTAGATGTACTCACAACCACTATTTAATTCGTCATTGAGCAGTAATTTACAGTGAAATTGGGGGTGATTTTGCATTGTTTGCTACCTGTGATACTCAGTTTTTCAACTTGAAATCTGAATTTTTACAGCTTAATTTCAATTTAATCATCTGGTAGTGTAATTTCAGAATCAGATTAGGTATCAACTGCCAGACTGTAACAAAGAAGTTTGTGATAATTTATGTTGCTTGATTATACTGATTGATATTGATGTTTCAACGATGTTACTCAGTACCCAAAATAGCCCCTCGGGAAGAAGTATATGCGGCATTTAATTCGTCATTGATCAGCAATTTATAGTGAAATTGGGGGTGTTTTTGCATTATTTTCAATTTATAGTGAAATTGAGGGTTTTTTGCATTATTTTCAAAAACCTAGGAGAGACAGACTTTAACAAAAAAGTTTGTAATAATTTATGTTGCTTGATTATACTGATTGATATTGATGTTTGAACGAAACCTTACAGGGTATTTACTGGAAATGAGGCGACTGGGCAGGTAATTCTCTTTCAGTAAGTTTTTTTATTTCTTATTTTTTGTGTAAAGAAAAAATTGTCGTACAAGGATTTTTGTTCTTGATAAATTTGATGTGTTTCATTTTGCTATGCAGAAGTTGGCCGGACCAATTTCGGAGTTTGCTCTGGTCATGTTTAGTGCACATGGACCGTATAGCTGTAATCATCTAACATTATTTTTAACCGACAATTCAGCATTTTTATTCAATATTTCAAAATTTCGGCAAACCGATTGAGAGTCAACACTTACTGAGATAAGATGTGAAATATAATAGGTTTTAAGGTGCAAAGAACGGGATGGACAAGGGATGTGGAGAGGTTTTTGCAGTGGCTGACAAACCTCCCTTTCTCTGGTGGTGGTTTTGGTGATGCTTGTACTGCAGAGGGCCTCTCTGACGCAATACTGGTACGTACTTTTGTAAAGCAAGTCAAAAGAGTGGCAGTGATCTTGATCACTTACCGATAGCTTTACTTATTAGTACTAAATCAGAAAGAAGTACACTTATACTGTTTATCTGAAATTGCATACTGCATGGAAAGGATACATCCTGTGTAGGAGTGTCAGTGGTACCCTTTTATCGTTTTACCTAACCCTTATCGTATTCGATAAAACGGGCACTTTTTTTTTAGTTAAGGGTACTGGCAAAGACTATTTTGTACTCGTAACCCTATGCGGTAATTAGTAAAAATAAATTTATATATATATATATTTATCTAGGGATGATGCATGATATGATATAGTTTTATTCATGGCCCATACATTTCTATTCAATGACACCCTTTTATCCGTTTACCCAACCCCATACCTTATTCGATAAGACGGTTATGGGTAATTTTTTTTTTTCATTAGCTTATCAGTTATGGGTAGGGTATGAAATGCTTCCACCTGATCCGTTTCGTATCCGTTGACACCCCTAATCCTGTGAAGAACTGGTAAACTGGGCAGTGATCTGTGCAATTTTTTTTTATTTTTTTTTAGATGCTACATGATCCGGATTCCAGTGCGGCTGTCACTGGTGAGGTGAATAAGCACTGTGTGCTGGCTTGTGCTAGCAATCCTTACGTGCTTCCAACTCCTGTGTACCGGCCATCAATAGAGAAAAATGAGAACGGTGAGTCGATACAACCTTCATTCCTTGCCGATGCTGAGGCTGTTGCTAAGTGCTTCTCACAGGTTTAATTCTACTTTCACTTATATTTTTTGGTGCTTTGGTTTTTGTCAAGCTGTGACTTTATAGGTTCAATGTGTTTTTACAAGTATTTTTGTAAGGGTTTCTTTTGGAATATGTGCAGTGCTCCGTTTCTTTGTCGGTTATTTCGCCAAAACAGCTGCCCAAATTGAGAGATATCTACAATGCGGTAACCTTTTTTTTTTTGGGGACACATTCCTCTCTAATATAATTTTTTTTATTTACGTATGCTATACTTGCAAAAACTCACATACAAGATGAATAGAATATTGAAATGCCATAAAAGAAATACCATTTAAAGGGATGAATAAAATAACAAACTAAGCTAGGCAAAAGTAAACTTTTTGCAAGCAACAAGAAAATGTACTAATTAAATAAAAGGTTTGTTTTTTCTTGATAGGGAAAGAGAGGTGCTAGGCCGGCCGACCCATCTGTTGACCAGGTCAAGCATGCTCAACACCTGGTGTTGCTCTCTGACAGTTTCTTGGAGGCACGGTCGGCCTTGAACCGCCCGATAAGTGCTCATCTGGTACCAAATCCTGGTGTTGTGAAGCTTGATGGGCCCACCCCTGCTCCTGTTTCGGTACCAGTACCGGGACCCACACCGCAGATCTCCAGTAACTCAGGTGGTAAGCAAATTTTTAGAATGGTTTGGTTTAATTGAACCTAGTCAGGCTTATGATTGTTAATATGAATTATATTGCATTGATACTTGATTAGGAAACATGAAAGCTTGCATGTGCATGTTATTATATGCATTATTTCATGTATTTTATGAACTGTTAGGAAATTGGGTTCTTCAGCTTCTTTGGTTCATTCAATTTCGAAGTAATATTGTATATGTTAATTGAGAATAACATACTACTTTCTAAATACATAAAAAGAAATTGAAAAAATATTTACCTAGACAATTTGGTTGAGTTAGTTTAGAAAATTTCAAAGAAGTTGTTGCTTTAAAAATTTGCACTGTTATATGTGATAAACGACTTAAAATGATTTGGTGATGTGTTTGCCATATCCTCTTTCTTTGTTTTTTTTAACTTGTAATTTCTTTGTATTAAGGGATGCATCTAAACATACAGTGTTGGTTTCAAAGGGGATGATTATTTGTCAATTGCTTAGAGGATTAAGTATTTTAAATATATTGGGTCTTGAATTGTAGTCCTTTGCCCAATCTTCTATCCATATTTGGGTAAACCTTGTGGTAAAATCTGGATTTTACTTCAAACCATGTCCCGATTTCTAGCATCAATGATTTGTGTTGTATTTACCATCCACTGTTTGTTTTTTTGTTATCAAAATGTAACATATTAATGACACTCCATTGCTTTTTAACCCAGTGAACGGGTCGACCTTACTAAACCGGCCTCTAACAGGTGGCAATATTCCAACGGCCAACATTAAAGTTGTAAGTTTTATTTTTAATTCCACTTTTTCTTAGCTGTTTTTAAATTAATATCTAGGAAATTTACCAATGCTGCAAGAGTGAAGTGTGCTGTTTCAAACTGGTCTTTTTGGTATGTATATTACAACTTTACCCATTACTTGTTTTACAGGAGCCGGTCACTGCACCTTCTTCCATTGTAAATGGACCTGGTTCAGGATTCTCTCATCACGTGGGGTCTACACCCAGCATCTCTTCTCAGCCAATTCCGACAGTTCAAACATCCTCTCCTTCCCCAATTCAGCAAGAAATAGCAACTATGAACAATAGTAATAACAATACTATGATGAATAACAACACCACAATGAGCAATACAGACCCTATGCAAGACCTCAAACCATTAGCAACAAACCCAAACCCGGTAAGCCAACCGATCCGACCCGGTGGTGGTGCTCCAGGGAATGTGAACATACTCAACAATCTATCTGCTCTAGGTACAGCTGTCAGGTCAACCACTCTTGCAGCGGGGCCCACCTCTCTCGGCATACCTACCATGGGAGGCACTCCTATATCAGTACACATGTCAAACATGATATCTGGGTCAGGTACACAGGTTGGCCAGAATACGGGTCTCGGATCGTTCAACCCGCCTTCTTCCAACATGCCGGCCTCCTTAGGAAATACAAACAATCTTCAAGGTACTTTTTTAGTTCTTACTTTTTGTTCATGATTAATTTCCATAAGGAAACCCTAATTGAAGTCTTTGACCTTGCAACTTTTGACCAGGTATGGGACAATCAATGCCTAATGTGGGTTCACAAATTGGGCAAGGTAGCGGGAGCATGGTCATGAACCCATCCGTGATGGGTGGTGGTATGGTATCGGCGGGTCCAGGCATGGCATCTGGACCCGGTATGATGCCTACACCCGGTATGACTCAGCAGCCAGGAGGTGTGAACTCTATGGGTATGGCAAGCAACTCAGGCATGAATATGCCTCTTACTACGCAACATAATGTAGCGTCACAGTCAAAATATGTCAAAATATGGGAGGTAAGTTTTGTGATTATTACCCTTATTTGAAGAAGTTTCAGAGTATGGCCCTATAATAAAATATATAGGAGTGAGGCTTTGGTACTTTTCATAGTGCGGATTGGTCCGTTTTTGAAGTCCAAGTAGTCGATCTAAACCATTTAATATGATCTCCATGTGAGAATGTACTTGTAGATCAAATTTTTCATATTTTTACAATTTTTTAGATAGGTAGAAACTCACTTGATCTAAAAGTTGTAGACCATTCAAAGTAGTGATTTGCTACCTATCTAATTAGATAAGTAAAAATATTCTAAAAAATGTAAAATTTAGTATGCAAGTATGTTTTGTGATAATTACCCTTTTCTGAAGAAGTTTCGAAGTATATTTTGATGAAGCCTTGTACTATATGAGAAACATGTTTCTGTTGTCCTTCTGAACCATTGAAGAAATGACATATATGCCCCTGTTCTATTGCTTTGCTAAGAGGAATGTTGAGGACACGGAGTAGTTTTAGCATTCTTTGATGAAATCTTGGGAAGTGCGGTATTCAAATATTTTGCAAGGATGTTTGATGTTTTGCGTGTTTTACAGTGTGCAAGGGCACACAGTTGTCACAGCATTTTTGAGATTTTAGTGCATCACATGTGAAATAATCCCATATTTTCTTAAGAGTTCTGTTTGACAGATTTAAGGAAGTATTTTTATTTATTTAACTTTTGGTAGGGAACATTGTCCGGGCAGAGGCAAGGGCAGCCAGTATTCATTTGTAAACTTGAAGTAAGTTGACGAATGATAAATTGTTTCATCTGAATTTAGTGGTTAATTTATTACCCACCAGAAAGTGAAAGGTACTAGAAAATTATCAGTGATATTTTTTTGGGTACAAGTATAATCTGGCATAACATTATTTGGTTAGCCATGGCTTATCATAAAGTTAAATAAAAGAATTAATAGACCAACTAAATTGTATCTAGCCTTTCAAAAATTTGTTCTTCACTTGTCTACCATGTGTTTTTTTTTTTTTGATTAAACCATGTGTTCATTTCTTATTATAGGGTTACAGAAGTGCCTCTGCATCTGACACGTGAGTTTTGTATTTCTCTGTTCTTTTCTTTCTCAGGTTCACAGACTGATTATCTTGAAGTATTGTTGTTTAATTAATTAAATGTTTTATTTACAGGCTGGCAGCTGATTGGCCGTCAACTATGCAAATAGTTCGACTAATTGCCCAGGAGCATATGAATAACAAGTTATCTCTCTCTCTCTCTCTCCCTGTACTTTTTTTACTTCTGAAAAATATTTCTTTTGAGGGATTTGATTTCCAAATTTCTGTTTGTCTATGTAAATGTTTTGGAACTGAGGGATACAATGTACTAGGATGTTCTATATTGTTTCCTTTCAATATTTAATTCTTTTTAATTCACATGTTTTGTGTAGGCAATATGTTGGTAAGGCTGATTTTTTGGTATTTCGAACCCTGAATCAGCATGGGTTCCTTGGGCAACTGCAAGAAAAGAAATTGGTCAGTATTTTCCAAATTTGTTGTATATTTTTCGCTTGAAAAGATTGAGCAATTAATTTTATATATATATATATATATAGAGAGAGAGAGAGAGAGAGAGAGAGAGAGAGGTTGGCTACTCTACTTATATAAGCATATGAGGGCATATGCTTACAAGTCATTTTTGCGTTTTCAAAGTCCAAATAGTTGATATGAAGCTCTCAACATGTTCTCCATATTAAAATGTGCTTGGAGACCAAATTTTACAGTTTTTGGAAATTTTTACTTATTTTTTTAGAATTTTTCAAAACAGTGTTTCAATATTGTAAAAAAATCTGAAAAATAGTGATTTTCAAAAATTCTAAATTGAGCAATTGCTGATGTTTGGTGCTTTGTTTTCTTTCCAGTGTGCTGTTATACAGCTGCCTTCTCAGACCTTGCTTCTCTCAGTTTCTGACAAGGCGGGCCGCCTAATTGGGATGCTCTTCCCTGGGGTAAATGTTTTTTTGACATGTTTTAAACTCCAAATACCTTTCAACTTTGACATTTGCCACAATATCATATCTCGTATATTGCATTATTGTACAGGACCCGTTTGGACTGGTACTGTTTCTGGATATTTCTCTATGCTTATTCTTTTTCAATACTTGTCCGAAGTAAACATAAAGCTAAAGGTGGTGCTTGGTTGAAGCCTAAAGTTAAATCATGACTAAAGTTAAATCATGACTTACGTTGAATTTTTTTTTGACCTCCTTTGCATACGAACCTCATTAAGAATAAATTTTAGGATAATTTAATTAAAAATAACATGAGTGAGGCAATGGTACTATGTGTAGCGCATATTGGTCCGTACTATGGATCAATATCTCTATTTTCAAAGTCCAAACAATCCATCTGAACCGTTCAACATGATCTCCATATGAAAATGTGCATGTAAATCAAATTTTACAATTTTTAGAATTTTTTTACTATTTTTTATATAGGTAGAAAATCACTTGATCTAAAGATTCTAGACCATTCAAAGTAGTGATTTTCTACCTATCTAAAAAAATAGTAAAAAAATTCTAAAAAATGCAAAAGGTGGTGTTTGGTTGAAGCCTAAAAGTCACGACTTGAGTTGATTTTTTTTTTTTTATCTCCTTCGCATGCAAACCTCATTAAAAATAATTTTTTTATCTGGATCTGCATATAGGAGGAATCATCCTTTCCATCATAACCGTACCGACGCACATTCATAACTGGTACACACCCATTACCCAATACTCTTAAAAACTGAATCCAACAAGAACGTTGATACCAGTACGGTACAAATCTGTACAGGACTATCAATTTCAAAATTCTTCGTTTTTTTTCCTTGAAATGCAGAAACGTAGTAACTAATATGCTGGGAAGGACTGCATGCGTAATCCTTGTTAATTCTTCAACATTTGTTTTCATTAGGTTTTTCAATAGAAAATAAAAAAAGAGCTCATGTTTAGTTACTAACAAAAAATTATAGTGATAGATCTCAGTGCTGTTTGTTTTTGCTTTGTTTAACATCTCATGTTGGAATTGATGGATTGATTATGAGATATAGAGGCTCTAATATTAAGCTTTTGCCATCTCTATTGATACCGCTGGTACTGGTCTAAACTGATACCACTGGGTATCTAAAACATAGTACTATTAATTTCACTATACATTCTGATCTTCTTTGAAAGCACTTCTTTTAGGTCAAAGATAATATTGAAATCTAAAATTATGTATAAAGTCATAAATGGAAACAAATTTCACTCCACTAATTCATACGAAATAAAAATCCGAAAAAATAGGAGGAACAAACCCTGCAAACGGATAAAAATTCCAGGACTATTGACGACTTATTCAATTAACAAAAAAAATTGAAATTCCTAACTATACAAAGGACAATAAGCAAGATAAGTATCCCAATATAGTTCCTCTTCGAACAGAGAGAGAGAGAGAGAAAAGGGCAATGGTGTAATTGCGCGAGTTAATCGGGAGAGTAAAAAAAAAATCCATGTACCTAACTATTCTGCATTTAACGGCTTAACTTAGGCGTAAACCTCTTATTCTACAGTTTAAGTTTCAACCAAACATGACTAAAGGGACGAATGCCGACTATATACAATAAGTCAGTAACAATAGAAAAAAATAGAGAATCTTTTTCTGGTAAATGTAATCTAACCAATTTCTGTTTTTCAGGACATGGTGGTATTCAAACCGCAAGTCTCATCCCAGCAACAGCAGCAGCAGCAACAGCCACAACAGCAACAACAAATGCAACAGCAACAGTTACAGCCTCAGCAGATGCAACAACAGCAACAAATGCAACAGCAGCAACAGATGCAGCAACAGCAACAGCCGCAGCAGCAGCAACCACCACAGATGATCGGCACAGGGATGGGCCAGTCGTTCATGCAAGGCCACGGTAGGCCCCAGATGATGCCCCAAGGGAAACCTCCTGGTCCCATGGGGGGAGGGGGCTTTATGCAATAAAATTCCAATATGGTAAAAAATAATTGCATTTTAGTCCCTCCTTTTAATAGTAGATAAATTACTGATAGTTGATCAAGTAGAGTGGAGGAGGGGTTAGATGTAATTCTGACAGTGTGAGAAAGGTTATGTAAAGAATATTTGTAGAGAGAGAGATTGTTTGGTGAGAATAGCAGGAATAGTAGTGCAGTGTGTTATGTTGGTGGCTAATTAGGATATCTTGGTTATCTATATATTGTATCATGAAATGCTGAAACGCTGATTTATTTTCAGAAGTTATCGCCTTTTTTTTCCTGTTCGATCTGCATCAAGATTCGTGCGTACTTGTTTGCACATATCTTAAAGTTGTTTGAAATTTAGAGATGCAAAATTAGAGATCGTTTCCTCCTTTGTCAATACTCGGCCCAGTTAAACTTGGCCCATTTCTATTCGGGTAAATATTTTAACAGAGCAGTTTTGGCTTCATACAGCGCACAAACCATATGAAGTGCTATTTCGATGCTAAGGTCTTTGCTCTTCATGAAGTAAAAATCACTCTGTTAATATCCTCACCCTTTCTTTCCTTCGTTCCAAAACCAAATTCTCTCCAGTCCATACAAAACGGAGAGAACTGTAACTGTAAGTGATTATCTCGTTCGTCTCTCTTCTAAGACTGACGAATACTAACCAATAAAAAACACACAAAACACAAACAGCAATAAACATGGCTTCCTGTTCTTACACGTCAGTAGCCATGTCCGTGTTGCCCCTACGGCGTGGTTTCACCACCGTGTCGGCACGTGCCCGTCACGCGAGGCACATGATTGTCACGTGCGCCGCTGAGTCGTCGACTCCCGCCTCCGTTTCGACAGCTGGCGATAAGAGCATAGTACCAGACGAGGAGTTCTCTCTCGCTAAAGTGAGGTTCTTTTTCTTAGTTTTACAATATTACCCCTGAAAAGTTGGAAATTACTGAATATATTCAGCTGTATGATAAACTTGCAAATTCAAAAATTCTATGCTGATTCTTGCATAATTGACCAAGCATATATGAAAATGGGAAATAAATCTGATGTTATTCCAAAGGAATAACAGGAACCTGTTATTCTGACCCCAATCGTTGATCTTCGTTGTTGAGATTTGTGCATGAAAAACTTTCTTTCTCGATATTCGTGCATGAAAAAATTTGAATGGTTGGGATCTGAATAACAGGTTTTTGTATAGAATTTTAATGAAAAAAATTATGCAATGAAAATATTTGAATGGTTGGGATCGGAATTTTACATTTTTTTAATTAGAATTACTTTGCTATTTTTGTATATTGGTAGAAAATCACTACATTGAATGGTCTAAATATTTTAGATCAAGTGATTTTCTATCTATTAAAAAAAAATAGTAAAATAATTCTAAAAAAGGTAAAATTTGATTACAAGTACATTTTCATATGGAGATCACGTTGAACAGTTCATATTGACTGTTTGGATTTTGAAAACGGAAATATTGAGCCATAGTACGGACCAATCCATGCTATACATTCTCTCTCTCTCTCTCTATATATATATATATTTGATAAATTTGCAAATTCAGATACTCCCTTGTCATATATTTAATGGGTTTTTGATTTTTGATACTGTAGGTATCATTTGGTGTGATTGGTTTAGGAGTTGGAGCTTCACTTCTCTCGTGAGTGAATTCATTTATTATTATATTTTTTATATATTAATTACATAAACTCGTATGTTAGGACCAATTGGGAGATTCAAAGCTGTGTCATTTTATATTTCTAGATTTTAAAGGGGTATATCTGCAATTTTTGTTGTTGTATGTGTATGATAGATATGGATTCGGAGCATATTTTAATATACTTCCCGGTTCGGAGTGGTCGGCTATAATGCTAACTTATGGATTCCCTCTTACCATTATCGGCATGGCACTCAAGGTTCAATTTTATCTCTTTACACATTTGTTTATTTGATTCAAAATCTAGAAAACAGATACAGCCTTTAGTGGAACAAGATGCTGATTTAAAATTTAAATTGAATGCAATTGTGCATATTAATTTCTATTCTTATTTGAGTGAGGCTACGGTATTATGCATAGTGCAGATTGATATCTCCATTTTCAAAATCCAAATAGTCGACTTGAACCGTTTAATATGATCCCTATGTGAAAATGTACTTGTATACTAGATTTTACATTTTTAAGAATTTTTATACTATTTTTTGAGATACGTAGAAAATCACTTGATCTAACAATTCTATACCATTCAAAAATAGTGATTTTCTACCTATCTAAAAATAGTAAACAAATTCTAAAAAATATAAAATCTAGTCTGCAAGTACATTTTTTACAAAAATATTGATTTTTTTATTGATTGTTCTTCACTTTTCATATTCAAAACATCAGTATGCGGAATTGAAACCAGTACCTTGTATAACCTTCTCTGATGCTGAAGCCTTGAGAGAAAAATGTGCTACACCTATCCTTAAGCAGGTACAAATGCTTTGCCTTCTTTTATATTTTGAATAAACTAAAGTTGGTTAAAAACTTGAAATAGAATTTGATAATTTTACATTGTATAAATTTTTAGGTAAGGAGTGATGTCATTCGGTACCGATATGGTGACGAGCAACATTTGGATGAAGCTCTTAAAAGAATCTTTCAATATGGTCTGGTACGTATTATGTACCTTACATCTTTCCTGTTATCTGATAAATTAATCTATAGTTAGTAGGGCTCTTTGGGGCCACATAAAAGTTCTCTTGTTTTATTTTTTTGTTTGCTTCTAACTTTTCGGTAACGATACTAACTGAGCTGATTTGGCTTCATGCAGCACATCAACTATATATTTATTCATTTTCTTTGTTGATTGTGCACTGCATGAAGCCATACTAGCTCTGTCAATATCTTTACCCCTAACTTTTTCACTTGTAAATCAAACCGAATGTTTCTTCTTGAAAAATAAAACAAATATTTCTTTGCTGGTCTCAGAATTACCGAATTTGTGAGCTGTAGGTTTTGTTGGGTGAATATAGAAAAGTTAGGGTTAGTTTTTTTTTTGAAAAATTTGGCAGTGGCTGCCAAATGATTTTATTAATAACTGTAAATTACATCAGTGTTTCCAAGCCCTATATTACATGGTACATCTTCCCTACTGTTTAAAGGAAATTAACAGTATCTTGCCCATATCATAGCTTCATGAATTATCCTATCAGCAAGTATTCCTGGTGGCAATCTCTTGTCTCTGAACACGATCTCATTCCTTTGCTTCCATAATAACCAGCATGCACAACTTAAGAATATTGGTTGCATTGCAGTCCAGTACCGGTTTCCTTGTAGTTGCAATGAATAGTGCCAGATTTCTTGCAATGTTCTACCATTTGCTAAGATTCTGACCCCTATTGTTGATTGTATCACCCACCAAGTTTGTGTTGCATATGGGCACCGGAACATCAAGTGCAGCGCTGTTTCTATACTTGTTGAGCGACACACCACACATCCTATAGGACAGCCAATGTTGCGCCTTTGCAAGACATCCTGTGTCAGTATTTTTTCTCGTAATAACAGAAACATGAACATCTTTACCGTGCCTGGGATTTTGTACTTCCATATAGCCGTATCTCTTGGGATGGTTCTACCAATACTCATTAGTGCGGCATAGATTGATTTCGCAGAATACATACCTCGAGTTTCCCATTTCCACAAAATGGCATCTTCTCCCTGTGTGAACCTTATTTCCTGTACTTGCTGAGCCGTTTGCGGAGCCAGGTGGTGCACTAATGAAACCACATCTCTTAACGAAATTCTCGGCTGCTCCGGTATCGGCACTCTTGTCAGACACAGTGGACCATCGCTCCAAGCATCATACCAGAATGAAATTCTAGTCCCATCTGCGACTGTCCATTGAGTGCTCTGTTTGAATAACGGTAAAAGTTTGTGCAATTGTTTCCAGAAGAATGAACCATCTACTATCCAATAAGCCGACCCGTTAATGGTTCCTCCAATCCGTTTTAGATCCGAAATCACCTGAGTCCACAGCGCGTCTCTGTTCGTATAAAGCCTCCACCACCATCGTAGTACTAGGGCTCTGTTATGCATCCTAAGGTCCGTGATGCCCATTCCTCCCCAACCGAACGGATAGCACACGTCTTGCCAATTAATCAATGATATCCCAGTATCTTCAGCCCCATTTTTTCCTCACAGGAACCGTCTTCTAATTTGGTCTAATCTTATAATTACCCATTTTGGGAGGACAAAACAGATCAGATAGTAAATTGGTACCGATGAGAGTACCGATTTCACTAGCTGCAACCTTCCTCCTCTAGAAATTAGGGAGCGTTTCCATCCTTGCAATTTGCCATCCATTTTTTCAATTAGAGGCAAGTATTGGTCCCTTCCAGGGGAAGAAATGGTGAGAGGCATTCCTAGATTTTTTCAATTAGGGTTAGTTAAGTAATTTATTCTTGGTTGATAAATACCTCATTTTTAATGGGGAGTATTAGAAATGTTGGGTGTTAGTTGCAAATACAGTTAATTATCAGGGTTAATCGCAAAAGTGAAGTGTAGGAAATTATAGGTGTTAAATCATAATTCAGTTTGTTTTAATGTTAAATTCAAAATAATTTAGGGAGGAGGCATTCCAAGGCGCAGTGCACCTAAGTTACAAATGATCCGTGAAGAAGTAAGTTTGAGCTATTTTCTGTAATAATGAAATTATTATTCAATTATTGATAAGAACACAAACTAATTTTATAATAATATCACCATTTTAAACACCAAGTTCCTATCAAAAATGGCATTTTTGTAATTTTTTTTTTGGTTTCAATATTTTTGTTTAGGTCACGGAAGAGGGAAAATATGCTCTGGTGCTTGTTTTCGAAGCAAAAGCATTGCAACTATCTGATTTTGAAAAGAGACAGGTGAGTTTTAACTCCACTTGTTACACTTCTCTGATGAAATTTGTAGCAGTTGATATAGTTTGCCATCTAATTTCAAAACTGATGAGAAAAGTAAAAAGAGACGAGAAAGAAAACCTGAATTTTGTATTTTAGTAGAATTATTTCAATTTCAATGATATTACATCTCGGTAAAAAACTACATAAACTGTCCATAGAATAAGGTGATGATACTAAATTTCATTTTGGTTGCATAATTACATGTATCATGGTAAAATTTGCCTATAGAACCAATAATTGTGACGTGGTTATGTTTCCTTTTCAGCCAAAGTTCACGTCTTTCTTTGGGCCAGGGATCAATGCAGAAATTCGTTAGTTTTCTTATTCCTTAAATCCCTATTCCAAGAACTTAACACATTTTAATATTTTTTTTGTATTATTTTCTTTTCTATCTAAAGGATCAAATCCTTATTACGGAGATTATAAACCAGCAATGAAGGAAGCAAACACAAATCCAATGAAGAAAAGAAAAGCTAAAAGAGCAAGAGTGAGGCTATGGTATTTTGCATAGCGCAAATTGGTCCGTACTATAGATCAATATTTTCGTTTTCAAAGTCTAAATAGTTAATCGAAACGGTTCAACATGATTTTCATATTAAAATTGTACATATATTTAGATTTTTTTTACTATCTTGTTTAGATAAGTAGAAAATCACTACCTTTGAATGGTCTAGAATCTTTAGATCAAATGATTTTTTCTACCTATATAAAAAAATTGTAAAAAATATAAAATTTAATCTACAAGTACATTTTCATACGGAGATCATGTTAAACAGTTCAGATCGATTGTTTGGACTTTGAAAATTGAGATATTGATTCATAGTACACACCAATATGTGCTATGCATAATACCATAGCCTCACTCAAAATTTAGTGCTTGAAATTGTTGCAGTTAATAATTAATTGTGTTTGCATTGGTTATTGTAGGAAAAGGCGAGAATGATTTGTATGAAGTTCGTCTAGTTTCGCAAACTACACCCTGATTAAATTTAAAAATAAAAGAAGACAGCAGAGATCAATCTTTACTATACTTGTACAGAAGTTGTAAAAATTTTCATTTATACTAATTAGCAAGGTGCTTCCTTTTACCTGTGTAATGTTGAAGTTTCTTATTTGTGTGTTTGATTTTTTTCATAACAGTATAATTAAAGTTCTCTATTCATTTGACAGATTGCTATAATGTAAAATTATCTCCTAGAGAAGAAGTATAAACTGTTGGAGTAGAAGGCCTATTGAAATTAAAAATGGGCTATATCTGGCCCAAAAGAACCTTATCTTATCTTTTCTAAATAAAGGTTTGCATCTAGTGTTTAATCTATCCCCTTTTTGTGAACAATTATTAATTAAAATGTATTCCAGTGTTTAATCTATTTTATTCATTCCTTCTTCTGTTCCAAATAATAATGTATAATTGTATTGGTTCCATTTGGTGTATATTTACATAATGAACTAGTTTATTTTCTTACAATCTTACTCAATTTATTTAATTATTCCCTAATTTCTATATGTTTGATGGATACAAAACAGAGAATCTGGGCATGTTATAATCTCCCTGTACATTATATCAAGTCAGGGAGATTTGTGTCGAGATTCGTGTGTACAATTAAATTATAATTTGCTAAACTGGATGCACAAATCTAGATGCAGATCGAACGGTCTAGATCGGATATATCGGACCCCTTGCTCTGTCAAGTCCTCTATAAATAGGTAATCATGTCCTTGCTTTTACTAGCAAAAGGCAACAATTAATGTGTGCCAAATCCACATATATAGTTTCACAAACCACATGCTTAGGTAAAGAAAAAAAAAGTTAATTTTACCTTTCAAAAAGTTTGCATAATCTTTCACCCAAACTATATAAAAAAGGCTACTTTCTTCTACCTACATATGTAGTATTCATCTCTACAGTCATACCTTCCTCCTAATATTTTAGATTTCTTGGTAAAAGTTTGGTACACTTTCTAGTTTTGTTTATTGTTAAAACAAATTGCAAATGTGAAACATGTTGCCATCATGTATGAATATTTTATTTATGGTTAACCACTCTCACATCTCAAAAGGTGTAACAAAAGATGAATGCCTAAAGCAAATTCTCTATGTAACATACAAGCAAACTCATAGAACCCATCAAAAAGAAAATATAAAAGAAGGAAAGAAACAAATATAAAAAGAACTACAAAATATGCAATCACACTATTTGATTGCCTTTGTATTGAAGCAGAAATGACGATGAAATTCTCCCCCAATGCAACATTTTTCCTTGAGAAAACTTGGCTCCTTTGGAACTGTCAGAGGCCTTGCAGATCTGTAATTATATGAATTTAAAGTACTTAAATGCTAATAATGTAAAGGAAGTAAGGAAAAAGTTATTAATTAGGTAATTTGGGTTGGATTTACTTTGAATAAGTAAATATTTACCTCTGAGGGTAAAATGGTCTGTCAAAAATAGGCATGAGTTGGGCCTTTGGGACCATCTCCTTTCTCATAACTTTTATCTCTTCTTCTTCTATAACCTATAATAAAAGATGCCATGTATAGATGCAACCAAGTTTTATTAAGATATGTAAGATTGAAATTTTTTTAAGATTAATATTATTTTTGGGGATTATATATCAATTTCACAGGTGTTGCAAGGGTCAGATATAATCCTGGAAATTAAGATAAAATTTTCTTTTAATTTGTATAACTTTTTTCTTGTAATTGTCAGTGACATGCCACATGACTAGGTTGAGCCTGTTTTCGCCACAGCTAATCTAGAACTCTCTTTTGGAATTTTCCTTTTTTTTCCTCTGTGTCACTCAGTACATATGTGAACAAAATATAATAAAATCTATGACAAAATCATAAATCAAACACACCTGCAGATTAAAGCAGACTTTGAATTGAATTTTGATAGAATATTAAATAACAATGCCTTTAATTTTGACAAGTGCTTTAAATTTGATGAGTACCTTCATGATCTTCTCCTCAAATCTCTTAATTATCCCCAAGGAGTTTATTTTGCTTGACATCTAAAAATTAAACCATATATACATTGCACATTTAAAAAAATGGTATTAAAAGGACATAAAATGGATTAGTTAAATTAATATTTCTTTGTGATAATAGATATATATTGTCTCACCATGTAATCGAAACTGGCGCGCCGTAGAGCTCTTTCTTCGCTGTGAAGCCTAAAGATCTTCTCTGCCTTTATCGTTTTCTCCTTAGGTGTTGGCTTTGGTGAATACTAGAATTAATCATTTGAAATTAAGTTAAAAAATATAAAAAAATATTACGCCTTAAATGGACATAAAATAGAAGAAATAGTTCTAGATTATTAGATGAGAACCTTGTATTTTTCATCTTTTGGTGGTGATCCTAGCAACGCATACGCATATTCTCTAGCCTCCTTTTCAGATGATCCTTGTACTCTTTTTGTGAATGTTTGCTCTTTTTGTGAATACTAGAATTAATGTCATTATTTAAAAATAAGTTAAAAAGGAGAAAAAAATAAATATTATGCCTTAAATGAACATAATATACAAGCAATAGTTCCAAATTATTAGATGAACCTTGTATTTTTCATCTTTTGGTGGTGATCCTAGCATTGCATACGCATGTTCTCTAGGCTCTTTCTCAGGCGATCCTTGTACTCTTTTTTTGAAAGTTTGCTCTCTTTGTGAATACTAGAATTATAGTCATTTGAAAAATAAGTTAAAAAAGATAAAAAAAATATTATGCCTTAAATGAACATAAAATAGAAGAAATAGTTCCAGATGTTAGATGAGAACCTTGTATGTTTCATCTTTTATTGGTGATCCTAGCACCGCATATGCATATTCTCTAGGTTCTTTCTCAGGCGATCCTTGTACTCTTTTTGTGAATGTTTGCTCTTTTTGTGAATACTAGAATTAATGTCATTTGAAAATTAAGTTAAAATGGAGAAAAATAATACTATGCCTTAAAATGAACATAAAATAGAAGAAATAGTTCCATATTATTAGATCAACCTTGTATTTTTCATCTTTTGTTGGTGATCCTAGCGTCGCATACGCATGTTCTCTAGGCTCTTTCTCAGGCGATCCTTGTACTCTTTTTGTGAATGTTTGCTCTTTATGTGAATACTAGAATTAATGTCAATGGAAAATTAAGTTAAAATGGAGAAAAAAAATACTATGCCTTAAATGAACATAAAAGTAGAAGAATTAGTTCAAGATTATGAGATGAACCTTGTTTTTTTTATCTTTTGTAGGTGATCCTAGCGTCGCATACGCATGTTCTCTAGGCTCTTTCTCAGGCAATCCTTGTATCTTTTTTGTGAATGTTTGTTCTTTTTGTGAATACTAGAATTAATGTCATTTGAAAAATAAGTTAAAAAGGAGAAAATGAAATATTATGCCTTAAATGAACATAAAATAGAAGAAAACATTCCATATTATTTGATGAACCTTATATTTTTCATCTTTCGGTGGTGATCCTTGTGCTACATACACATGTTCTCTAGGCTCTTTTGGTGGTGATAATTGTACTCTTTTTGTGAATGTTTGCTCTTTTCTTGGTACCTGTTTCTGTCAGCCAAACCAATTCCTAAATCAGTTAAAACTTCATATACATTATAAAAACAATATTTAAATCTTTGATATATTAATATAGGAAATAAGCCATTTACTTGCTAATTCACAAAAAAAGTAAATACTTGTAGTGATATGGTATATATTATCAGAGTTAGTACGGTAGACATCTTTTCTTTTCATTTCTTTTTGTTACTATTTTTTTTTTAATAACAATCAATTAGTATTATATCCATATCTTGTTCATGAGCACCTTTTTAGTAAATAGTGATGATTTTATCTGTAAAGCATGCAATCATTATATACCTTATCTGGTAGAAAGGGACATTTAAAAAGTTACCAGAAAGTTGTTATCATTAGCTTAAACATTCCAATTATTGGAAAATTGGAAACAGTATCACGGAACTAACTTAACAGGGAAGTTAAAGCTAGCAATTAAGTATATTCAAATATTGAATTATTTCTTAATTAATCTATATTACTTGATTGGTATTGGTCACTCTAAAGGGCAAAGATTGAGTGTTCCTCATCGAGCGTTTCGTAACCGGGGTTGGACCTTTCTTACTTGGGCTCTGCAATCATATATCAAAACATTAAATCAATATATAACTGCATTTGTTTATTAAATAAGTAACTACATATAATTAATGGTCTAAATGATCAAATGATACTTATATCTTCTTGGAAGTGCATATATTCTGAATTATAAAAGGTTTCTATTATATGCATCATCACTTTACCTAGTTAATTGTTATAAAAATTAGACAAACTCATTTCTAAGAAATGCAAAAAGAAAGTACACATGCATGCATGCTACATATATATATATATATATATATATATATATATATATATATTACTATGCAACTCATGATCACTAGACTAGTTCATGCACCAGCTAGATATATACTACTATCAAAGTACATTTAGTCTATTTGCAATTCAAAGTTTGTTTTATTCAGCACAAAAGAGCTCAAAAGGCTTTTTAAAGCAAGTGAAGAAGCATGTGCAACATAAAGTTGCATGATATTAATTCTAACCTTTGGTGAGTGTAGCAATTTGGTTGTTTCCTCCACCATTTTGATCAAGTTGTTAAGTTGAGATGAATGAATGCCTCTCTCTTATTACAACCCCAATTTATAGCTGCCTACTCCAAGTAGACTACACTTAGGGCACGTGGCTTTCATGTCTTCTTGCCCTTTCACCAGCCATTACAAGAGTGTAATTCTTTTAGCTAGACCTAGCTTACCACTTCATTAGTGCTAAACACTTTTTGTATCAACACTTTTAGTTTAATTAAGTCTGGCCTCCTAATTTGACTAATTAGTTCCTCTCGTTATGTTTGGGATCAAACAAATAATTAACAATATACCTTTTTAGATAATTATGAAGGGATCAAGCACACAACTTTAGATATCCACAAAATATATCTCATCCGGATTTCGACTATGCGATAACACAGTCACTCATTGCAGTCAAAAGAAATAATTAATTAGCATTCTTTCTGTCTTTTTGTTTTCCATAAATTAATAATCTATAGAGAGGTTCTAAAATTATTATGTAGCTTACACTGTCATTCATTAATGCAGTTTAAACAAAATTAATTAGTTCAAACTATATGTTTTCTTTACACCAATGTAAGCTAGCTAAGTGGTGAATGAAACGAGCTTACCTAACTAATAAGAATTGTCATGTTTCCTTCATATTCTCTAATCCATTTGAAGCAACCTAATATTTTTTGTCTTGGCGCTGTGTTTAGTATTTTAGTAGTGTCACCAAACATCAATTGTTACTCACTAACAAACTCAAAAAGCATTTTGGGTTCAGACAAAGATTTCTGTGCATGCATGGCTTTGAATTTGCATGTCTTGCACCCTGGTTTAGAGGGATACCTCACAACGGGAGCAATCGATAATGCGGTCACTTATCATAGGTTGTTATGGTAGGAAATAAGTCTTTGTATTATATCATGTCACATTAACATAATTAATTCATTGCATGACCAAATTAAGCTATCCCTTTGATATTGACTACTCCAACAAACATAACACTAGCATGCTAACAGAAATATTGCACTGTTGATTATAGGATTTTGGTTCTTTTTGTTTCTTTTATATGTGTACTTACATAACTTTGCATATGCATGAATTAATTAAGAAATTAGCTAGAATGCAAACATAGAAATTATAATTGTTCAAATTAAATGCAAAAATATGTTCCACTTTTGCAGTCTTCGTTGGAATTAGTACAACTAAAGGTAATAATCCTTAAAATTATATATAAATGGTAATTTAGTGAATGTAATGCTTGAATTAGGTAATTTTGCACTTGATCTGTGCTAATAGGCCAAACTTCTATGAAAGAGGACAAATTTTCTAACTGTATGTATAATTTCTCTTCAATTTGCTAAATTCTTAAAATTTGCAAACAAAAACTAACTTTTGATATCCTTGAGGTTTGTCTAATTAATTACTCCTAATAAGTGATAATGCTTAAAATAATTCCATTAAGGAGTTAGCTATAAATTTTTTGACTTTGCACTTAAGCTATCCTTGAACTACTTGACTACTCCAACTAACTGAACACTAATCAAGCATCAACAAAATTAATTGCAGTCAAAAGCAATACACTAATCAAGCATAAAAAAATTAATTGCAGTAAAAAAAAAATACATAATCAAGCATAAACGAAAATAATTAGTTCAAACTATTTTCATTACACCAATGTAAGCTATATGGCCAAGTGGTGCATGAAACGAGCCTAGCAACCTAACATTTTTTGTCTCGACGCTGAATGTTTAGTGTTCAAGTACGTACTGTTACCAAACATCAATTGTTACACACTAACAAACTCATCAAAAGGCATTCTGGGTTCAGACAGAGAATTCCTGTGCATGCATGGCTCTTAAAATTGCATGTTTTGCACCCTGGTTTAGAGGAATACCTCACAACGGGAGCGATCGATAACGCGGTCACTTATCATAGTTGGTTATGGTGGGAAATAAGTCTTTGTATTATATCATGTCACATAATATGAACATATATAATTAATTCATTGCATGACCAAATTAAGCTACCCCCTTGATATTGACCACTCCAACAAACATAACACTGGCACTCTAACAGAATTATTGCACTGTTGATTATAGAATTTTAGTACTTTTTGTTTCTTTTATATCAACTTACATAACTTTGCATATGCATGGGTTACTTAATTAAGAAATTAGAATGCAAACATAAAAATTAGGTAATTTAGTGGATGTAATGCTTGAATTAGGTAATTTTGCACTTGGTCTGTGCTCAATGGCCAAACTTCTATGAAAGAGGACATGTTTTCTAAATGTTTGTATAAATTCTTTTCAATTTGCTATATGCTTGAAATTTGCAAACAAAAACTAAATTTGGATATACTTGAGGTTTGTCTAATTAATTACTCCTAATAAGTGATAATGCTCAAAATAATTACAACATGGGATTAGCTGTTAAATTTTTGACTTTGCACTTAAGCTGCCCTTGAACTACTTGACCACTATTATATATGGGATCCGTATCCTCCCAGGTACCTGATTGAAGACAATTACGATTGGACGGCCCAGATTAATCTTATTTGGGCCAAACTCAATCCGGTGCCTATGGAGACTGTAGGGGGTCTGTTTTGAGATTCGTGCCATGTTAAAAAAACCGTCTGATCGTAATTGTCTTCAATCAGGTACCTGGGAGTATACGGATCCCCTATTATGTGCATGCAAAAATGAAATGCTAGAAAAAGAAAAACTACTCTCACACACACACACACACACACACACACATATCAACATAGAATAAACTATCATATTATCTTAATTTGATTTGTTCAATTTAAGAAGAATCTTCATGCTCAATATTTGGTGTATAAGTCGACAATTTTTTGGAATCAATGCTCTACAAATTTAAAATTATATATCAAGAAAATACTTCTGTTTATTTATTCTATTAGCTTATAAAGGTAATTAATGCCATCATAAATCTATTGTAGGATGCTTTGTTTTGCAAAAGTTTGGAACAGGGACTGAGATTTGTCTTGTCTTTAGTTCAGTTGTTAATAGGTTAACATTATAAATTTTCTTGTGGCCGTAAATTGCCCCTAAAAATGAATCATGTGTTAGTGTATCTATGTAGGATAAGTAATAATGATGAACTAATTAGTTACAAGGATGTATTAAATATTCCTATATATATATATATATATATATATATATAGAGAGAGAGAGAGAGAGAGAGAGAATGGCTAATATCAAAACGTTTGTTCCTGGGCTCAGGAACAAACGGTTCCGTTCTCTAATTTCCAAAGTTCAAACAACAAATCCAAACTGTTAGATGTTCAATCTATATTAAAATGTGCTTGGAGACCAAATTTTACATTTTTTGGAATTTTTTTACTATTTATTAAGCTAGTTTGAAAACCGCTGTTTTTCAATGCTGCAGAAATTTCATAAAAATAGCGGTTTTCAAACTAGCTTAATAAATAGTAAAAAAATTCCAAAAAATGTAAAATTTGGTCTCCAAGCACATTTTAATATAGATTAAACATCTAACGGTTTGAATTTTTTGTTTGAACTTTGAAAATTGGAGAACGGAACCGTTTGTTCCTGAGCCCAGGAACAAACGTTTTGATATTAGCCACTCTCTATATATATATATATCTATCTCTTAATTATCGAAAATAATAAAAATCTTTAGGTTTTCTATATATATCTATCCTTAATTTTAAGGGGGAATTTCATGTATCCCCTCAAAAGTTTCAATATTATGTATTTTGGAGGGGGGAATACGTAATATTGAAACTTTTGAGGGAATACATGAACCCCCCCCTTATTTTGAGAAAGCCGGAAAACCTGTGAGTTACTATTGGATTTCGAAAATTCAGTTCTTACAGAAACAAAGATACAGAAGTAATTATATATAACACAATCATAAATTAAGAATAAACTTCTAACTGTATAATATATAGGGGCGTTATACTATTTTGTTGTACTTTTGTGTATGTCATGCTAAATCGTACGAAAATGTGAACTTCTGTAAATATGGGGAAAAAAAAAAACAGATCGATTTAGCATTAATATATAATGAGTTTGGTTTAGGTGCAATGGATAGAATAAGGCCTTCCGTATTATTGCCTCAAAAACCTATCGTATTAACTTCAAACGACGAATCCATACCGTTAAAACCGATGTACTTCGTTATTGATGCGTTTACATGTCAACTTTATAAATTTTGAGTTCATTTGATATAAAGTCAAGCGGTAAAAAATGATGAACTTTAAGTTAATTATAATACATTCATTTTCATCCTTTTTTGACCGCTTGACTTTGTACCAAATGAACTAAAAGATTATAAATTTAACATATATATGCATCAACAACGAAAAACATCAGTTTTAACGGTTTGGATTCGTCGTTTGAAATTTATACGATAGGTTATTTTTGAGCCAATAGCACAAAATGCCTTATGCTATCCATAGCACCTAAGCCAAACTCATATATAATTAGCGTTATATAAATAGTAGTCTCCTAGTATGTGAACTAAACATTTTAAGATGTTGTAGTATTTTAATTATAGATTATTGAAGACTATTTAGCTATAATGATATAATATATAATATATAATTAAGAGTTGGGCTATGGTACTTTGCGAAGTAAAGCGAGTATTTTACTTCACATCTATATCTTTAATTTCAAAGTTCAAAACGTCGATCCAAAACATTCAAGTTGATCTCCATATTAAATTGTGCTTGGACACCAAATTTTACAATTTTTTGAATTTTTTTACTATTTTTTGGAATTTTTAAAAATCACTGATTTTTTATGGTCCACAATTTTCTGAAAAATAGTGATTTTTAAAAATTTCAAAAAAATAGTAAAAAAATTCAAAAAATTGTAAAATTTGATCTCCAAGCACAATTTAATATAGAGATCAACTTGAACTATTCGGATTGATGTTTTGAACTTTGAAATTGAAGATATAGATGTAAAGTAAAACACTCACTTTACTTCGTGAAGTACCGTAGCCCAACTCTATAATTACTTATATTTTTTATGCTTTAAAATTAAAATATATAATTTATAATTATTTATTAAGGTGTATTTAAACTCCAATAATTATAATTCGAAGATATATATATACAGGATGCTAGCTTACAATCATTTTTTTATTTCTACTGTTGTGGGCCACACTAAATTACCTAATACAATACCTTGCTTAAGAATTAACTTGCCAAATGCTTGTAAACCAATTTATTCCATATTTCTCTTTTGAAGTCTGACCAAAGACAGAAATGGTAGCTTCCACCACAATTTCTATGATGTTTTATATCATCCTCAATCTCAATTTGGGTTTAATTATTTAAAAAAAAAAAACCATGCAGAGAATATGCATGTTTGCCTCCTACAATATGTGACCCACTAAATAAAATATGTGAAGTCGGCTGCTGCCATGGCAGTGTTAAGGTAGTTGGAGAGGTCAAAATCAAGAGGTAGCTTAATTTGTTATCATGCAGAGCAAAAATGCTAATGGATGTATAAATCAAGATGCTTCTTTATGATACTCAGCTCTTACGTACAACCAACTTTGATTTATGACCGTCATGTAATTTCCTCTCAGTTGTCTCCTAATTTTAATATTTTAAAATGCGGTTTTGCTCATGCATGCTATATATGTGTATTTGAAAATAAACTGTTATTGGACCGTAAATAATTTAGGAATATGTACGCCTAAGGAATTTATCATATTAATTCCTTGACAATTGGCTGAGAATAATACCCTAAAATCTCAATTTTTTTGAAAGTCACTAATAATGAACATTGATTTTCATGAAACAAAATTTTTGATAAAATTCTACATAAAAAACACAACTTTTGATATATAGAAACCCTAAAAACTCAAAAGGGGTGAATTAATTTGAATTTTTGAAGTTATGGAGACAATTCTGGGTGCACATAATGGAGTACCTCTAACAGAAACCCTAATTAACTCCTAGGTGTCCGCATGACCACATATTCAAATATGCATATATGTGTCTGCATGACATTTTGAACGCAGTAGCAGACCGCATACGCATATGCGGCCGCATTATGCAGTCCATGCAGCTGCATTTGAATACACGACTAATTTAATTAGACAATTAATCTGGTCCAAATTTTAACTAATTTGTGGTTTATGAGCTTCTAAAAGCAGATCCAGGGCATCTCCAAATAAGCAAATAGGCGCACACACATATGCAGATCGAGATAATGCGGGATTATATTACGTTTTTTCACATATTAATAGACACAAATTTTGTTGTGCATGCAAACTATTTCGTAATATAATTAAATTTTTAGAATAATTATATAGTATTGCATTGAGTATTCAGAGAATTTTTTTAATTTCAATATTTTTATAAAGAATAAAATAGTATAACTCGTTTTGAATTAACTAAAATACCTATATATAATACCTTGCTTAAGAATTAACTTACCAAATGCTTGTAAACCAATATATTCCATATAATTTCTTTTAGAGGTCTGACCAAAGACATAAATGGTAGATTCCACACAAATTCTAAGTTGTTTTATATATCATCCTAATTAAATCTCAATTTGGGTTTTATTATTTTAACACAAAAAAATGCAGAGAATATGGCCTCCTACAATTTGTGATCCCCACTAAATAAAATATGTGAAGTCTGTTGCTGCCATGGCAGTGTTAAGGTAGTTGGAGAGGTCAAAATCAAGAGGTAGCTTAATTTGTTATCATGCAAATCTAATGCTAATGGATGTATAAATCAAGAATTTTTTTTTTTGAGACTCAGCTCTTAAGTATGACCAACTTTGATTTATGACTGCCATGAAATTTTAACTAATTTAATTAAATAATTTGATCCAAATTTTAACTAATCAGTGGTTTACGAGCTGCTATATTTCTTCTTGAAGAAGTTTCAGGGTATCTGCAAACAACAAAGAGGTGTACAAAAATACGCAAATCGAAATAATGCGGGATTATATTATGTTTTTTTTTACAAATTAATAGATAATAATTTTATTGTGTGCGTTAAACTATTTCGAATATAATTAATTTTTTAGAATAATTATATAGTATTGCATTGAGTATTCAGAGAATTTTTTTAGTTTCAATATTTTTATAAAGAATTAAAATAGTATAACTCAGTTTTTCAAATAATACCCAAAATATGCATGAAATTTTAAATAAAAGTGATGTTGCATCCACAACTTCAAACGCAAATCCAGTTCACTATGTTGATATCTTAGCTCCAATATATAAATGCACATATTTAGATTTCATGCATATTTTCTTTCCCAAACCAAAGATTAATTAATGGCTCAAACAGTCTTTTTCATAGTCCTATTTGGTATATATTAGTTTCGAACATGCAACCTTTTAAATGGAAGATATTGCCTTAGCTAGCCAACTGTATTAAAAATTGTATATATATATATATATAGAGGTTGACTAATATGCTTTCGGTAGCACTTCGGCCAAAATGCTTCCGATTCAAAATTGAATTTTCAAAGTCCAAACAGTCGATCCAAACTGTTAGATGTTCAATCTATATTAAAATTTGCTTGGAGACCAAATTTTACATTTTTTTGAATTTTTTTACTATTTATTAAGCCACTTTGAAAATTGCTGATCCGGATGAACAGTAAAACAGTGCAACCAAATTCTGGACCATGTGATCAGCAATTTTCAAAGTGGCTTAATAAATAGTAAAAAAATTCCAAAAAATGTAAAATTTGGTCTCCAAGCAGATTTTAATATAGAGATCACATCTAACGGTTTGGATCGACTGTTTGGACTTTGAAAATCTGATTTTGAATTGGAAGCATTTTGGCTGAAGTGCTACCGAAAGCATATTAGTCAATCTCTCTCTCTCTCTCTATATATATAGAGAGAGAGAGAGAGTGGCTAAGATACAAACGTTTGTTCCTAGGCCATGGAACAAACGGTTTGGTTCTCCGATTTTCGAAGTCCAAACAGTCAATCCAAACCGTTAGATATTCAATCTATATTAAAATAAGCTTGGAGACCAAATTTTACATTTTTTGGAATTTTTTTACTATTTATTAAGATGGTTTGAAAATCACTGATTTTATTAAAATTCTGCACCATTGGAAAACAGCGATTTTCAAACCATCTTAATAAATAGTAAAAAAAATTCAAAAAATGTAAAATTTGGTCTCCAAGCTGATTTTAATATAGATTGAATATCTAACGGTTTGGATCGACTGTTTGGACTTTGAAAATCAGAGAACCAAACCGTTTGTTCCATGACCTAGGAACAAACGTTTGTATCTTAGTCACTCTCTCTCTCTCTCTCTCTCTCTCTATATATATATATAGAAAGCCTAAAAGATTGTTCTTATTTTCTATAATCAAGGATAAATATATAGAAATATTTAATGCATTATTGTAATTGATTAGTTAATCATAACTTATCCTACATATATACACTAATATATTGTCAAAAAATATATACACACACTAATACATGATTATTTAGGGGCCATTAATTTGCGGCCACAAGAAAACTTCTCATGTTAATTAACCTACTAACAGCTGAACTAAAGAAGGGACAAATCTCAGATCCTATTCCAAGCTTTTGCAAAACAAATTAAAGCATCCTACAATTGATTTCTGATGGCATTACCTTTAAGTGATAACCATTTTTGATAGACGATAATCTAATTATAGAATAAATAAACAGAAGTGTGTTCTTGATATATACTTCTAATTTTGTAGAGCTTTGATTCCTAAAAATTGTCGAATTATACACCAATTATTGGGCCATCAAGATTCTTCTTTTATTTAACAAATCATATTAAGATAATTAATATTATATATATTTTTTTCTATGGTGATATATAAATGATGTCACCAATGCATATACATTTAGTTCTGTTAACATTGCAGTGTTCAGTCAGTTGGAATGGTCAAGTAGTTCAAGGGTAGCTTAAAGTGCAAAGTCAAAAATTTTAATAGCTAACCCCTTAATGAAATTATTTTAAGCATTATCTCTTATTATGAGTTTCAACTATATCAAATTTATATCAAAAGTTAGTTTTTGTTTACAAATTCAAGCATATAGCAAATATAATAGAATTTATACATACAGTTAGAAAATTTGTCCTCTTCCATAGAAGTTTGGCCTTTGAGCACTCAAGTACAAAATTAATTATCTGATTTTTTACAGGCACTAAATTTACCATTTATATGTTATTGTAAGGATTATTAACTATTAGTCATGTACTAATACCAAAGACAGGATTGCAAAAGTGTAACATATTTTTGCATTTACTTAGAACAATTCTAATTTATTTATTAACTCATACATATGCAAATTAAGTTCTGTAATTACATATAAAATAAAAAAAAGAACCAAAATCCCATAATCAACAGTGCAATATTTCTGTTAGCATGCTAGTGTTATGTTTGTTGGAGTAGTCAATATCAACGAGGTAGCTTAATTTGGTCATGCAATGAATTAATTATACATGTTCATATTATTGACATGATATAATACAAAGACTTATTTCCTGCCATAACCAACTTATCGATGGCTCCTGTTGCGAGGTATCCCTCTAAACCAGGGTGCAAAACATGCAATTTTAAGAGCCATGCATGCACAGGAAATCTCTGTCTGAACCCAGAATGCCTTTTGATGAGTTTGTTAGTGTGTAACAATTGATGTTTGGTACGTAACAGTACGTACTTGAACACTAAACAAACAGCGTCGAGACAAAAATGTACTTGGGTTGCTTCAAATGAATTATAACATATATATTTAGGTAGCTAGGCTTGTTTCATGCACCACTTGGCTATATAGCTTACATTGGGGTAATGAATACAGTTTGAACTAATTAATTAATTAATTTCGTTTATGCTTGATTATTGTATCTATATTTTGACTGCAATTAATTTTGTTGATCCTTGATTAGTGTATTTCTTTCGACAGCAATTAATTTCGTTGATGCTTGATTAGTGTTCAGCCATTTGGAATGGTCAAGTAGTTTAAGGGTAGCTCAAGTGCAAAGTCCAAAATTTTAATAGCTAACCCTATAATGGAATTATTTTAAGCATTTTCACTTATTAGGAGTAATTAATTAGACAAACCTCAAGGATAACAAAGTTAGTATTGTTTGCAAATTTCAAGCATTTAGCAAATTGAAGTGAATTTATACATACTGTTAGAAATTTATACATAATAGGTCCATATAAATGATGTCACCAATGCATATACATTTAGTTCTGTTAACATTGCAGTATTCAGTCAGTTGGAGTGGTCAAGTACTTCAAGGGTAGCTTAAGTGCAAAGTAAAAAATTTAATAGCTAACCCCTTAATGGAATTATTTTAAGCATTATATCTTATTAGGAGTAATTAGACAAACCTCAACTATATCAAATTTATATCAAAAGTTAGTTTTTGTTTACAAATTTCAAGCATATATAGAATAGAATTTATACATAGAGTTAGAAAATTTGTCCTCTTCCATAGAAGTTTGGTCGACTATGAGCATTCAAGTACAAAATTACCTGATTTTCATTGTAAGGATTATTAACAAATAGTTGTACTAATACCAAACACAAGATTGCAAAAGTGTAAAGTCCCATAATTTCTATGTTTGCATTCTAATTTATTAATTAACTCATGCATATGCAAATTAAGTTCTCTAAGTAGATATAAAAGAAACAAAAAGAACCAAAATCCCACAATCAACAGTGAAATATTTCTGTTAGCATGCTAGTGTTATGTTTGTTGTAGTAGTCAATATCAAGGAGGTAGCTTAATTTGGTCATGCAATGAATTAATTATATATGTTCATATTATGTGACATGATATAATACAAAGACTTATTTCCTACCATAACCAACTATGATAAGTGACCGCGTTATCAATCGATAGCTCCCGTCGCGAGGTATCCCTCAAAACCAGGGTACAACAAGACATAAAATTTGAAGCCATGCATGCACAGAAATCTTTGTCTGAACCCATAATGCTTTTTGAGTTTGTTAGTGTGTAACAATTGATGTTTGGTAACACTACTTGAACACTAAAGACAGAGCCGAGACAAAAAAATATTAGGTTGCTTCAAATGGATTAGAGCCATGACAATTCTTATTAGTTAGGTAGGCTCGTTTCATGCACCACTTGGCTAGCCTAATTATATTGGGGTAATGAATATAGTTTGAAATAATTAATTTCATTAATGCTTGTTTAGTGAACTTCTTTTAACTGCAATGAATGACAATGCAAGCTGCACAAATTTTAGAACCTCTCTAGAGATTCTACATTTATCAACACAAAAAGAGCAATGTTTATAGGAAAGCCGTATGTTCAATTCATATCAGAAACTTTTTTGTGGATATTTAAAGTTGAGTGTGGGGCTTGATTTTTATTTTATTTTAGAAAAAAAGAAAGAAAAATGTTAACTATATGTTTGATCATATTATTGATACGAGTATAATAAGAGGAACTAATTAGTCAAATTAGGAGGTCAGACTTAATTAAACTAAAAGTTTTATGTATGAAATTATATGAAAAATGTTAATTAAGCACTTGTAAAATATGGACCAATATAAACTAGGTCTAGCTAAAAGGATTGCACTCTTGTCATGGCTGCTGAAAGGGCAAGAAGACATGAAAGCCACACTAGTGTATTCTACTTGGAGTAGGCAGCTATAAATTGAGGTTGTAATAAGAGAGAGGCATTCATTCATCTCAACTTGAGAAATTAATCAAAATGGTGGAGGAAACAACCAAGTTGCTACACTCACCAAAGGTTAGAATTAATATCATGCAACTTTATGTTGCACATGCTTCTTCACCTGCTTTAGAAAGCCATTTCAGCTCTTTGGTACTGAATAAAACAAACTTTGAATTGCAAATAGACTAAATGTACTTTGATAGTACTATATATCTAGCTAGTGCATGAACTAGTCTAGTGAGTTTCATAGTAATATATATATGTAGCATGCATGCATGTGCACTTTCTTTTTGCATTTCTTAGAAATGAGTTTGACTAATTTATATAACAATAATTAGGTAAAGTGATGATGCATATAGTAGAAGCCTTTTATAATGCAGAATATATATGCACTTTTAATAATAATATTGAGAAAGCAAATATTATACTTAGTAAACAGCATATGCACTTCCAAGAAGATATAAGTATCATTTCATTTAGACCATTAATTATATGTAGTTACTTATCCTACTAAACTAATGCAGTTATATTATATATATTGATTTAATTTTTGATATACGATTGCAGAGCCCAAGCATGCAAGGTCCGAACCCGGTTACGAAGCGCTCTTTGAGGAACACTCAATCTTTGCCCTTAAGAGTGATCAATACCAATCAAGTAATATAGATTAATTAATTAATAATTCAATATTTAAATATACTTAATTAATTGCTAGCTTTAACTTCCCTGTTAAGTTAGTTCCGTGATACTGTTTCTAAGTTGCCAATAATTGGAATGTTTAAGCTAATGATAACAACTTTCTGGTAACTTTAAATGTCCCTTTCTACCCAGATAAGGTATATAATGATTGCATGCTTTACAGATAAAATCATCACTATTTACTTAAAAGGTGCTCATGAACAAGATATGGATATAATACTAACTGATTGTTATTAAAAAAAATATTAACAAAAAGAAAAGAAAAGAAAAGATGTCTACCGTACTAACTCTGATAATATATACCATATCACTACAAGTATTTATTTTTTTGTGAATTAGGAAGTAAATGGCTTACTTCCTATATAAGTATATCAAATATTTAAATATGGTATTTATAATGACGTATATGAAGTTTTAACTAATTTCGGAATTGGTTTGGCTGGCAGAAACATGGAATAAGAAAAGAGCAAACATTCACAAAAAGAGTACAATTATCACCACCAAAAGAGCCTAGAGAACATGCGAATGCGGCACAAGGATCACCACCAAAATATGAAAAATACAAGGTTAATTCATTTAATAATCTGGAACTATTTCTTCTATTTTTATGTTCATTTAAGGCATAATATTTCTTTTTTGTTCTTTTTTAACTTAATTTTCAAATGACATTAATTTTAGTATTCACAAAAAGAGCAAACATTAACAAAAAGGGTACAAGGACCGTCTGAGAAAGAGTCTACAAAACATGCATATGCGGCGCTAGGATCACCATTAAAAGATGAAACATACAAGGTTGATCTAATAATCTGGAACTATATATTTCTTCTATTTTATGTTCATTTAAGACATACTATATTTATTTTTGTCCATTTTAACTTAATTTTCAAATGACATTAATTCTAGTATTCACAAAAAAAGCAAACACTCACAAAAAGAGTACAAAGATCGCCTGAGAAAGAGCCTAGAGAACATGTGTATGCGGCACTAGGATCACCACCAAAAGATGAAAAATACAAGGTTCATCTAACAATTTGAAACTATTTCTTCTAATTTATGTTCATTTAAGGCATAATATATTTCTTTTTGTCCATTTTAACTTAATTTTCAAATGACATTAATTCTAGTATTCACAAAAAAGACAAACATTCACAAAAAGAGTACAAGGATCGCCTGAGAAAGAGCCTAGAGAACATGTATATGCGGTGATAGGATCACCACCAAAAGATGACAAATACAAGGTTCGTCTAATAATAGGGAACTATTTCTTCTATTTTATGTTCAATTAAGGCATACTATTTATTTTTCTTTTTCTTTTTTAACTTAATTTTCAAATGACATTAATCCTAGTATTCACTGAAGCCAATACCTAAGGAGAAAACGATAAAGGCAGAGAAGATCTTTAGACTTCACAGCGAAGAAAGAGCTCTACGACGCGCCAGTTTTGATTACATGGTGAGAAAAATATATATCTATTATCGCAAAGAAATATTAATTTAACTAATAAAATTGATGTTCTTTTTAAATCCAATTTTTTTAATTGTACAATGTATATATGGTTTAATATTTAGATGGCAAGCAAAATAAACTCCTTGGGAATAATTAAGAGATTTGAGGAGAAGATCATGAAGGTACTCATCAAAGCACTTGTCTATATTAAAAACCTTGTTAATTAATCAAATTTTTATATGAACTTTCTATTCAAATCAGCAGGTATGTTTGATTTATGTTTTTATCATAGGTGATCGGTTCATATTGATTTGTTCTAAGTGACACAGAAAAAACAAAAAAATGGAAACTCTAATAGAGAGAGTCTAGATTTTCTGTGGCGAAAACAGGCTCAACCCAGTCATGTGGCAAAGTATCTATACAAAAATAAAATTTCGTCTTAATTTCCAGGATTATCTGACCCTTGGAACACCAGTGTGAAGTTGATATATAATCACCAAAAAAGAATATTAATCATAAAATTAAGAATTTCAATACTATATATCTTAATAAAAATTGGTTGCATATATGCATGACATCTTTTATTATAGGTTATAGAAGAAGAAGAGATAAAAGTTATGAGAAAGGAGATGGTCCCAAAGGCCCAACTCATGCCTATTTTTGACAGACCATTTTACCCTCAGAGGTAATATTTCATTATTCAACTTAATCCAACCCAAATTAACTAATTGATCAATTTGTCCTTAATTCCTTTATTTTTGTTTATTTTTTTCAGATAAGGAAAAAAAAGTTTCAAAATATGATTATTTTGTCATTTCTTTTTCAAAAAAATTATAAAAATATGTTTGTGCTTAAAATTATTATACAAATATGCCTTATCTGAAAATTTTGCCCACCCCATCTTATTTTCTGGCTTTTCCCTACCTTCATACAGATTTTAGATTATTAGTTTTTAAGTCCTATAAATTCATAATATTAATTGCAGATCTACAAGGCCTCTGACAGCTCCAAAGGAGCCAAGTTTTCTCAAGGAAAAATGTTGCATTGGGGGAGAATTTCATCGTCATTTCTGCTTCAATACAAAGGCAATCAAATAGTGTGATTGCAACTTACTCAAGAGATTTTACACATTTTCTTACAAATTGCATATTTTGTAGTTCTTTTTATATTTGTTTCTTTCCTTTCATTTTTTTACTTTTTGATGATGGGTTTAATGGTAGATATGTCCGGGCTTTTATAAGTTTGGTTGTATGTTACATAGAGAATTTGCTATAGGCATTCATCTTTTGTAACACTTTTTGAGATGTTGGAATGGTTAACCATAAATAAAAATATATTCAACACATGATGGCAACATGTTTCACATTTGCAATTTTTGTTTAACAATATAAAGGTGGGCTCCACTGGTCGGATTGTCATCAACCACACACAAGTTGCACCACAAATGTGCGTTAAATCTTGTAAACTCCATATAAAATTAACCGTTCGGAGGTTTTTCGCGTTCTTCATATCAAAATTCTCGGTTTAACACGTAGAATATTATCATGGATTTTATTTTCAATAAATCCAAATCTCATTTTGTGAATTTAAAAAAATTAGGTTTTAAGGCATTGAGTCGACCAATTTTCTATGAAATTAATTAGATAAATTTCTTAAATGAATTCTCAAATTTTTAGGATTCAACAAATGCCCCCCACCAGAACGGGTCGTGAAGCTAATGGGTTTGAACCCGATAACCTATTTGAATCCGATTCCTGCCCCTCCCTGACAAAAATCCTACGTTCGCTCTTGTATGCGAGAGCAATAGGGTTGGTCATAAACTTAATCCTAAAATCATTGTATTTGGAGGGTTCTGATAGGAGGGGAGAGACACAAGCCCAGCAAAGGAAAGCATGTGGGACCCAATATGGAAACTGGACCCACACCATGCAGTGGCATGCTGGTGCACGACTTCCGAGGCACATAAATAAATAAATAAAATGTGTTTATGTTAATAAGGTTTCATATTCTCCACCACATATATCATGCATATATCACCTCTCTGGTAATTGATTGATCAAGTTTTCCTTTTCTGGATATATTCACTGCTGCCTTTATTCTTGCCTGGCTTTAGCTAAGTTGGGCTTCTTTTATTAATTCTTTGAGAAATAAAAAAATTATTTTCTAGACTGGGCCCACCATTACGGTTGGTTTATTATGGACTGAGAACTGAAAACTAGGTGAGGTTTTTGGAGGTTGAGGCTCAATGGACATTAGATTAAATTCGGTCCGATGCTAGATATGAACCGGTGGATCCGCATCAAGATGCTTACCAGGTTTAGATACACGAGGATGGTTTAAATTTTAATTTTAAACACAAATCTCATTGCAGAACAAATAATTGTATAGACTGTGCATCATACTGAATTTGATTTGATGCCCATCGGATACATCCTGCTCTTTACTGTGACATTTTAAACAAATAAGGATCGATCGTGTGATTAACATAATTAAATATATAATAAACACTAACAAGACATACATTTCCGCTTTGTAAATTATCCTTTTTCTTTAATTAAAAACTGATGAAACAAAATATGTATACTTTTACCTTCAAATATTTGAACAAAATGTACTTTGTGAATTCCTTAAAGTTTATTCTTACCCTACTTTTCTATGTCATTATGAAAATTGAAAACTTTAAATTATAAAAGAAAAAAAGTGAAAGAGAGAGATGTTAATAGAATTTACTATTTAATTAGGAGTTGGGCCTAATAATGTGAAAGAGGCGAGGCCCAATAATAATAAAAAAATTCACTATACTTTTGAATTGAATAATTTGAATTCGGATTCAGTCCAACCAAATCCAACTGAATCTTGTTAACCCAACCTAATATTGTATTTCTTTTTGGGTGGGGTTTTTTTTTCCAAAAGATATTGGACAAAGTATTATTTAAAATCAGACCTAAATTGTTTAATTTGTGTCAAAATTCGCACAAACAATTTCGATTCACGGGACCGTTTAAATTTATTAAGTTGTAATCCGTTTGCGTAAAACTTATTGCATATATCGGATGATTTAGTTTTGACTTTGAATTATATATATATAGAGAGAGAGTGTGGCTAATATCAAAACTTTGTTCTTAAGCCCTCGTGCAACCGAATGGTTTTTGGATTTTCAAAGTCCAAACGGTTGATCTAAACTATTAGATGTGATATCTATATTAAAATCTGCTTGGAAACCAAATTTTACATTTTTTGGAATTTTTTTACTATTTATTAAGGCACATTCAAAATAGCTAATCACATGGTCCATAATTCGGTTGCACTGTTTTTACTGTTCATCCGGATCAACAATTTTTAAAGTGGCTTAATAAATAGTAAAAAAATTCAAAAAAAGAGAGTAAAATTTGGTCTCCAAACACATCTTAATATAAAGATCACATCTAACGGTTTGGATCGACCGTTTGGACTTTGAAAATCCGAAAATAATTCGGTTGCATGAGGGTTTAGCCGTTTAGGAACAAACGTTTTGACATTAGCCTCTCTCTCTCTCTCTCTCTCTATATATATATAGATAGAGAGAGAGAGAGAGATTGGCTAAGATAAAAAAGATAGTTTCTTAGTCTTGGGGTTACCAATTGATTTTGTGATTTTCAAAGTCCAAACAGTCGATCCAAACAGTTAGATGTGCTCTCTATATTAAAATGTGCTTGAAGACCAAATTTTACATTTTTTGGAATTTTTTTACTATTTATTAAGATGGTTTGAAAATTGTTGATTTTAATAAACAGTAAAAAACTTCTGGACCATTGAAAACAACGATTTTTAAACCATCTTACTAAATAGTAAAAAAATTCCAAAAAATATAAAATTTTGTCTCCAAGCACATTTTAATATAGATATTATGCTAAACAGTTTGGATCAACTTTTTGGACTTTGAAAATTGCAAAATTTGAATGATCACGGCTCAGGAACTACCATTTTGATATTAGACAACATTATATAGTTACAACATGATTTTTCAAAGTCCAAACAGTCGATCCAAACCGTTCAACGTGATCTCTATATTAAAATATATTTGGAGATCAAATTTTACATTTGTTTTTTGAATTTTTTACTATTTTTTTAAGATGGATATAAAAATTTAATTATCTAAAAATAACAGTTTTGTAAAATACTTAATAAATAGTAAAAAAAATTCAAACAAATGTAAAATTTGATCACCAAGCACATTTTAATATAGAGATCATGTTGAATAGTTTGGACTTTGAAAAATCATGTTGAACGGTTTGGATCGACTCTTTGACCTTAATTAATGGTTTTACACGTATTCTATATTCAATACTTCGTATACGCTTTTTTTTTTTATAAAGCAAGAAAAAACCTGTCAGTTTCCATTGCATTTTGAAAATTCAGTTCTTACAGAAACAAAGGTACAAAAGAAATTATATTACAATCATATATTAATAATAAGCTTCTAATTGGGGTAATATAGGGGCGTTATACTATTTTTTTGTATTTTAAGTTCCTTATGCTAAATCGTACGAAATGTGAATTTTTGCAGATTTGAACATCAGGTTTAGCATCAATATATTAGCGTTATTTAAAAAATATGATACATGTTATCATTTAAACCAAGCTATTAATTAGTTGCTTATAATCTTAAGATGTTGTAGTAATATAATTATAGATTATTGAAGACTATTTAGTTATAATGATAAAATCGATGTTATATTTATGCTTTAAAACTAAAATAGTTATTACTTAATTATTAAGGTGCATATAAAAACTCAAATAATTATAATTGAAATAAATATACAGTACACTACTTTACTATATATCATTTTATCATGCTAAAGTTTTCAAGGTTAAATTTATTTCTTGTTGAGAATTAACTTACCAAATGCTTGTAAACCAATCTTTCCATATTATTTTTGTAGGTTTGACAAAAGACAGAAATGGTAGCTTCCACCACAAATTCAGTTTGGGTTTTATTATTTTAACAAAAGAAAAAAATTAGTTGGCCTCATACAATATATTGTGACCCACTAAATATAATAAAATATATGAAGTAGGCTGCTGCCATGGCAATGTTAAGGTAGTTAGAGAGGTCAAAATCAAGAGGTTGCTTAATTTGTTATCATGCAAAGCTAATGCTAATGGATGTATAAATCAATATGATTTTTTATGAAACTCAGCTCTTTAGGACAACCAACCTTGATTTATGACCACCATTTAATTTCCTCTCAGTTGTCTCCTAATTTAATTAGACAATCTGGTCCTAAATTTAACTAATTTGTGGTTTATATATGAGCTCATGCATCTCTTCTAAAAACAGTTTCAGGGCATTTGCACATATATAGCAAAAAGGCATACACAAATACGAAGATTGAGATAATAATGCGGGATTATATTACGTCCCGTTTTTTTTGTTCAAATTAAAAACACTACTAGAATTTGTAATACTAGCATGGATGAAAAAATAATGCTCAATATGCATGGGTAGGGGTGTTCAAATGGATCGGTTTATTCGGTTTTAAACCGAACCGGCAAATTTCGGTTTAATTGGATCGGTTGTTCAGTTTAAATGGTTCGGTTCGGTTTAGTTTTTGAAAAAGTTTAGTTTAAATGGTTCGGTTAAGTTTTGGGATCTCCAAATCGTTTTGAACCAAACCAACCGGTTTAATAAAAAATGGATCGGTATATCAAAAACCGGCTTGTGTGGTTATCAAAAAAATATTATCCAAATCGGTTTGAACCGAACCAACCGGTTTTGAAATGTTTATTTGTAACTTGAAATGTTTGTATTCGGTTCAACCGAAGTTTAAATCGGTTTAATCGGTTCGGTTTTAGATTGGTTTGGAATTTTAATTCGGTCGGTTCGGTTGGGTTTTTAAAATTCGGTTCAAACCGTTGTTCGGCAAAAAAAGTTCAGTTTGACCCGAACTGACCGGTTGAACCCCCCTATGCATGGGTAGCCCATGCAAATAAAGTGTATGTATTTGATTCCGTAGCTAATGACCCTTATTTACATGGAGCCACGTTGTTTATCGGTGTGCAAACCTCTTTTGCATGGGTAATAACAAAGTCGGCCCATAGAAATAACTTCCCATGCAATAAATTTATTACCCATGCATTATGTAATTACTAATTTTGAAAGAAAAATACGTAATATTAAAACTTTTGAGGGGATACATAAAATTCTCCCTAAAAATGTATCAAAGTATCAAACATAGGATAAATGTAAAACCATTAATTAAGGCCAAATTATATATATAGCATAAAAGCAAAATTAATGCAATTAATATGAAAATATATACGGTACTATATGAAGGTTAATGATTAATTAATGCAAGCCGGTGGAAAATCATCCTTTTTGTTCGCTTGCTAGTTTAAATCATTGAACAACAAGAGGCCACTAATTTTATAGGGTTAATTTTGGAAAAAGAAATAAATTATTTGGGTGGATTTGGTCGGACTGATCCGATATCAAATTTATTCAATTGTGAAGTATAGGGAATTTTATATTATTATTGGGCCTTGCCTGGTTTCACATTATTAGGCCCAACTCCTAATTAAATAGTGAAGTCTATTAACATCTCTCTCTTTCACTTGTTTCTTTTATAATTTCAAGTTTTCAATTTTGATAATGACATAAAAAAATAGGGTAACAATAAATTTTAAAATACTCACAAATTAAGCCATTTTGTTGAAATATTTTATGGTAAAGGTACATATTTTGTTTCATCTTTTGAAAAAAATAAAAAGGATAATTTACAAAGCGCAAATGTATGTCTTGTGAGATCATATTAATTACATATTTGAATCAACTCAGCTGGATTTTATTCCATGTGGATAAATATAAATATATGAATGTATTTCATTTGTTGAAGCATTTTAGGCAGATATAGACCGTTCTGAACTGTTGGATCCGTGTTGAGATTTGCGTGTAAATTAAAAATTGTAAATAAATCGCTCGTGAAACTCAACCACACGCGCAAATTAATCTCGACACGTATCTAACGATCACATCCAATAAAATTTGATCTGATGCTAGGGGTGTTCATCGGTTCGGTTCAGTTAAAATCGAAATAAAATAGACAAACCAAACTTTTATTCGGTTTTACAAAATACAACCGAACCGACAAAAATAAATTTATAAACGAATTAAAACCGAATTGAACAAACCGAACTAAATTTCAGTTTGTTCGGCTGAAACAAAATAAGAAGATTAATCATAAAATAAACATTTTGGATTTACAAATTTTGTTTGTTTCGGTCGAACCGATTTTAAACATAATCAAGCAATATACATGTGGTAATTTTTGAATTATTTTGAATGTTTGGTTCGGATAGATAACTATTTTAAAAATGTTGGTCGGTTCAGTCTAACCGGTTATAAAATTTCTAAACTGAACCGAACTATTATAGCGGTTTAAAAAATGAACCGAACCAATCTATTTAACCGGAAAAACCGAACCGTTTAAACCGAACGCTCTCGGTTCGGTTTTATTACCGATTAAACTGGACCCGATGAACACCCCTATCTGATGCCCATTAATTGTCTCGTGTTACAGTGATGTTTTTACCATTTGAGAGGAAAAGGAGATCAGTGAATGCTGCTTCTATTGGAATCAGTACTCAACCCCAACCTCCAAAAACCTAACCTAGTTTTCAGTTCTAAGTTCTCAGTATTCACCACAGAACTGATCAGTTCTCAGTACATAATAAAACCAACCATAATGGTGGGCCCAGTCTAGAAATTAAAGAAATATTTAATTTCTCAAGGAATTAATAAAAGAAGCCAACTTAGCTAAAACCGGACAAGAATAAAGGCAGCAGTGAATATATCCAGAACAGGAAAACTTGATCAATCAATTACCAGAGAGGTGATATATGCATGATATATGTGGTGGAGAATATGAAACCTTATTAACATAAACACATTTTATTTATTTATTTATGTGCCTCGGAAGTCGTGCACCAGCATGCCACTGCATGTTGTGGGTCCAGTTTCCATATTGGGTCCCACATGCTTTCCTTTGCTGGGCTTGTGTCTCTCCTCTCCTATCAGAACCCTCCAAAATACCATGATTTTTAGGTTTATATAGATTTATGACCAACCTATTGCATGCTCTGGCCTCTTATGTAATGAAATTTCTTTTGGAACTAAGTTCTCCAGTTTAGTTATGCAATAAAATAATTCCAATTAATTCCAATTCTGATTGGAATCTTAAATTAATATATAACTTGCCATGGCCCAGTTGAATTTAGTTAATTAAATGAGCTAACTAGCCAGTTTGGTCAATGTTCGATATATATATATCTAATTTGATTTATTCCAAAATTCACGATTTTAAGTTGTTGTATATTAGAAATTAAGAAATGCTAGTAATCTGTTTTTTATCCAATATATGGTGATTGTCACTGTTTTTTTTTTTTTAACCATAAATACCGATCATTTTATCGTATATTTCCTAGTTAAATAGTTTCCTACTATTTACATGTTATATATCCTTGTTTTAATCTCATCAAGATATAAATGTACTAGAAGAAAAATTAAAATAAATTTATATGTATATTCAACCTCATCAAACATTTACGCTAATAAAAATATATGCAACAATATATACACACATTCTCAAGTAATAAAACTCAGTTTCAATGAATTACTGAAAATCATATCCATTAATTTCTTTTGACATTTATTACATATACAAATTAATTTAATGTTTTACAATAAACAATTAATCAACTATATGTACAATAATACCTAGTGAATCACAGGGGTGGACCCAGGTGGTTCCGGGGGTGCGCTGCCCCTGAATTTTGAGTTTTAGTGGAGATTTATCGGTTCTGACCGTCTTTGCCCTCCCTAAAATTTTTTTTGCCTCCCTCTGGACGTTTGATTTGTAATTCGGGTTAAATTTAGAGTTAAAATTGAAATAAATTTGTTAAATTTTGATTGGTAATTAGAATTATAAGTCAGAGCATCAGAAATTACAAGTCAAAGCATTGGAAAGTATAAGTTAAAGTATTATTTTTTATCGAGTACCTAATTGGTTAATGTATTTAAACCCAATTAGGTATTTAAACCCGATTCGATATTTTTTTGCCCTCCTGACGAAAATCCTAGATCCGCCCCTGGTGAATCATGGTACAAATCTGGAACTAGATACATGTAATTTATATATATTTCTCTCGTATGACCCATGCAACCCATACCGGTAACCCATGCATTTTGCTTTTCAGTTGCTTTTTACATTTTGATGCATACTAAATCCATCAACCAAATTAATCATTGATTTCATTCCACTCCCTTACTCTTTCTCTTTCTACATCTATATATACAAACAGACCTTACCAAGCTATTTGTAACCAACTCTTCATCTCTCTCCTCTAACATTTGCCCCAAAAATCTCTTAACCCTAATATATATCCTCCAAACCTAACAATGCAATTTCACAAAAACCATGAAGAGGAAGAAGATCAATCCATGCTACTTCTCACACTTTGGCCACCTGGCCACCAAAACCCTAATTCTTCTTACACCTCTCCTTGCTTTTCTTCTTCTAGTGCTTCCGCTTCTGTCTCGGCTTCTTCCTTTTCTTTTCCTTCTGAGCCTTCTGACCTAACAATTGCACTATCTATTGCACCACCTGGTGTTGATCCTACGAATGGTGAGAACCAAGCGGCGGTTACACCTAGCAATGGCAACCATGTCCCAAGCCAGTACTGGATACCGTCTCCAGCCGAGATCCTTGTAGGCACCACACAGTTTTCATGCACAGTTTGCCATAAGACGTTCAATCGCTTCAACAATATGCAGGTATTTATTTGTTTGTTCATCAATAAACATTGTTCTTGAAAAATAAAATTAGGCAAGTTTTTTTTTAAAGTACAAATAAAATGAAATAATATATGTATATTAACTTGCTTAATTACTCATGGTTTAATTTCTTCCTCTTGCATATATGAGTTTAATCAGTTAACTCATATATACTGGATGGTTCCCCTATGTTATATATTTTACTAGAACAAATTTAGATCATTTTTTGATGTGCTTAATCTTGCTATATATTTCCTTACAATAAGAATCGGAAAAGAGATGATTTTTCACATAAACAATACATGCTCCTTGTAATATTTTATGGACAATATAAAAGATCTCTTTTCAATATATATACAACTCTCTATTCCATGTTCACAAATAATAACTACACATTACAGTATTTTATATTTGTCAAAAGTGAAAAATGAACAACAGAAACATGTACATTTAATATTTTCTCAATGATCAAATGAAAATGGGTCACAATATATGAACTATAAATAATGTTTACCTTTCCTCTTGCTCATGCATGCAGATGCACATGTGGGGGCATGGATCACAATACCGAAAAGGCTCCGATTCACTACGAGGTTCAACACGGTCAGGCCCGGTTGTTGCCCCTACAGCACTTTCACCATCACTAATGCGGTTGCCATGTTACTGTTGTGCCGAAGGTTGCAGAAATAACATTGATCACCCTCGTGCGCGACCACTCAAGGATTTTCGCACACTTCAAACACACTATAAACGTAAGCATTGCCCGAGGCCTTTTGCATGTAGGCGTTGTGCCAAGCCATTTGCAGTGCGTGGAGATTGGCGTACTCATGAGAAAAATTGTGGTCGTTTATGGTTCTGCATTTGCGGCTCAGATTTCAGGCACAAGAGATCGTTGAAGGATCATGTCCGTTCATTCGGAGACGGCCATGCACCGCATATGATCGAGTCAATGATTGTTGGTGATAATGCAATGAGAGATGATGTTGATTGTTACGGTGACGGCTATGGCGATGATGAGGATGAAGAAGGAGATGATGGAGATGATGGTGCCGTTGGAGATGATAATGGTGATCATGACCATATGACATTTTAGTTATTTATTGCTTTATATATACAGTTAACTAATTAATTAGTGCAGGTTGTATGCTCAACAGTTTCTATTATAGCGACGTAGAGAACAAAGATCATCAAATGTTTCTCTCCTTGTGCATCTTGAAATAATAATTGAGAGGTGTAGGAGAATTGGTATACCATATTAGATGATGATCATTTTATACAAGCTGAATGGGTCCCTGATAAGGCATGAAACTTGTCTAATTAGGATATAAACACAAACATTAATCATAGGTAGTTGTTTGTATTTCTCCTTGATGTAATCATTTAGCTAGAATATTGGAATTTGCTTGTTAATTTATATTGTATTGAAAAATGATTTGCACTCCCAAAGCCTGAAATGTTTTCTTGCCTGTCATTATTTACTAGAGGAACATTTTCTACTTCAGGAGTCAAAATTTAATTACCTGCTATGATTTAATGATTATTTCCCTTGAATTTATATATGTGATAGGTTATTAACTAGTGAATTGTGTGGATACATCTTATTAGTATATATAAACTAAAAGAATTCATTAGACTTGTTAATTGAATTTCTATTTCATTCATTCACAAATTATCTAGTGCTATGATGTGCTTATTTAATGGGTCAAACATTATAGTTCTAAGTGTCAGTGAGAAATTGTATACTTTTCTTTATTTCTTTAGAGGAATGATAACCAAGAAAGGTGTCGGCTAGCTAGCTATAAACAAGTGAATAGAGGTTAATACCATGAAAAAATATAAAAGGAGTGCTAGAACAATATAATTAAGCTATACATAAATTTAAGCAATGTTTTGTTTTTTTGTTTTTTCCATTTTGCAAATAGGACAGGTGATATATAGAAGGAGAGTACGGTATTCTATGGTATTTTTACTTTATCTCTGGATAAAGTGTACTGTATCTACAGTAATAGTGCCTCGTGAGAGAGAGAGAGGGTAGGAGAGATTTAAAAAAAAAAACACATAGACACACAAAGAAAGAGAGGAGAGAGAAAGAGACTGAGAGAGTTTGTGTTTGTGTCTAGCAAGAATAGATCATTTTAATGATCACTTTTTTGAAGCAGTAGTAGTTGGCTTTTCTCATGCCTTGTTCAATCCTAATGCAAAGAAATCATCACTTATAACTTACAAGTGTCAGTTTCCATCTGTTTCATGTCTTTATTGCATAGAAGAACACATACCTTGATAAGAAAAATATAATTAAATAAGAGTTCTGATTCCATTCCTTTTTTTCCTACCATATAAAACATACATGGTTTTATTGCATAGAAGTAACATTGTTATTGGTTGTAAAACTGCCACGAACATTATTCTTAAGTGACAGTTGTAAAACTATTTCGTTGATATTCATTATCATCTCTTGATGGTATTATCACTAACGAACTCACAACCGTCACTGATGGCACTTTACAACCATAACTGAATACGTGTTATGTACTAGTGAATTATAAAAAAAATATTGACCCTCCTATGTAAATTTTAGTGTCGTGATGTATTTTACCATTTTATTTTTCCATCTATATGGTCATATTGTATATATTTTACCATTTATTTTGCCATCTATATGGTACATATTGTACATATTTTACCATTTTAATTTGCCAGCTATATGGTACATATTGTACATATTTTACCATTGTACATATTGTACAAAATTTGTTTTTTCCCTGCAAAAAAAAAATTTTGACAGCTATATGGTACAGAATTGTGGCTAGGAATCATATCTTAAAACTAAAGTGGGTCACATTGTGTGCTCCTTAACGTTTCAATCTATAATTGGATGGCTGCAGCTTTTGGCTGCGGCACTACTTGGCGCTATATATCCAGAGAGAGAGAGAAAGAGAGAGATGTAGAGAGAGAGAGAGAACTGACATTATCTAATGCTAGGTTTGGGAGAGCGGGGACTGAAACATAGTCTGCCATTGTGTCTCTATATTGCATTCATCTACTAATTTAATTTTCTTGCTTTTTCTTTCTCTATTCTCTTTCTTTCTCTCTCTACGTAGATAGACACACAGAGTTTTACTAGATCATTAGGACTCAAGAAAAATCACTATTTGTGAATGGTTTACCTATCTAATTTTTGTTTTATAAAAATGATAAAATTTGATCTACAAGTCGGACGGATTCAGAATTTTCGTCAACGAGAGCAAGAAAATAATGAATCGAACTTAAAAAATAGACATAAAATTGTTAGACATTTGTTTGATCGAGGATTGTTAATTATCTTTCAAATTAATTTTTTTTGTCTAACACTCTATATATACTCTATATACAGGTTTTCTTTATTTGCTTTAAATTCATGCAAATTTGATTGTTTAAATGACTAGAGTTCATCTTCTTTCGAGCGAAAAAAAAGAAAGAAATGAACTCTAAATGAAATTTGAGTAATTTTTTTTTTTTTTGCAAACGAAATCATTATCCATATTGTTTTTACATGGTTTTTTCGATATAAGAGATCCAAATGCCAAGATATATATTCGATTAATTCAAAAGTTTTCATTTGTAGATTTCATCCATAAAAAAAATGTCAATTGAACAAGATTACTTGCAATAAAAACTTGTTAAAAATAATATTAATTGAGTCTCATAATTTTTTTGAAAAAGAAAAGAGGGTCTAGCCCTAGGGGTGCAAACAGATCAGATAGTGGTAAAATCATATCTGTATCTGTCTTTATTTTTCGGATACGGATATCAGTTTTTCAATACTATATGATAAGCTATATGATATATATCGGATAGTTCATAATATTTATCGGTGAATAACATAAATTTTTTATAATATATGTTAAGTTATATGATATATATCTACTATTCAGATACGTATATCTAAAATTTAAAACCATATCCTTATCCATACGGATATCCATATCTAATTTTTTGATATGGATCCGGATTCAGACGGATAATATATATCACATCCGTTTGCACCCCTATCTAGCCCTCATTTCATTAAGTGTACAACTTCTCTCACTATTAGGGTTCTTAATAGTTAGCTATAGTTGCATAATAGCTGTGTTATAGTTTTTTCAGACCTTAAAATCTATATCACTATAGCTGTTGTTTTAATTTTTCTGCAATGACTCGATAATCACTATTTAGAACCTTACTCACTATGAATGCAACAATTGAGTCTCATTAATTAATTAATTAATTAATTAAGTGTAGAGCTTCTCTCACTATATATGCATGCACCAATATTTAAGCTGCATAGTAAAAACCCAGAGGCGAGAGTTACGCAAGTCTTTGTATATGACGACATGTACAAATTTTGTATCTCAGGTTTCGTACATGCATGTCAGATCGATTGTACGAGACGATGCATGTGGACCACATCTATTGGGTGCGCAGTTCATAGCATAGCATAGCATGCTTTTAAACAAAAGTACATAATTCAACTAAAAAAAAAAAAAAAAGAGTACATCAACATGCATGCACACGGTGCATATATGTATGGTAACGATAATGAGAGATGGGTCCCACTTAATTGATTACTACATACTACAATTGGATGTTTGTTTCCTTAAGAGGCCAACAAACAATGACTACGTAAGGAAGAAAGAGAAAGCTATGGAAGAAACTACTTAGTTTTTATTTGCTATGCTTCTCCATTTCTGTGCACACAAATGTGATTTTTTTTTAAAAATTAGAATTGAACAAAATTCTTCAAATGGAAGGAGCATCAGTTGGTTGAATTTTAGTGAAAAAAAAACAACTCCACCGAAGCAACGATCGGTGGAGGCAGGAAAAAAACAACTACCACAGAAAATTCCATTCAGGGGTCCACCGAACCATTGGTTCGGTGGAGCTGTTTTTTGCAGAATTTTCGGAGTGATGCTCCTTCCATTTGAAGATTGTTGTTTAATTCTAATTTTAAAAAAAAATCCACAGATGTTACACTCAATATATAAAAAGAAGAAGATAAATATGGTTTAGATTTTAAAGTTATTTATAAAAAAAAATTAGAATGTTAAGTAGAATTAGATAGAGAAAGAATTATAATTTGTCTTAATTACATTTCTTATAATTTACAAATGCATATTCTAATTAAGTTTTTTTTTACATAGAGAGAAGAAGGAAAAGTGAGATATGATAGTGTCTTATAGAACAACTAGAGTCTATTGACGTTGTTTTCTCTTTCAAGCGACTGCAAAAAAAAAACAGTAGTAGTTTTGACTATTCAATTCGTCATAACTTAATTCTTGTCATATGCCATAATATGAGCCACGGTATCATAAAAAAAATCCTCAAAATCGTATAAATTAAAATCGTCACGCCTTGTTCTTCCTTCTGATCGTTAGAAACATTCAAATGTTAATACTCATCATATTTAAGAATATGATACTTGCTTCCAATTAGGGTGTTAGCTGGTAGAAGTACGACGTAAGGCAACTATTTTATGAAAATTTAGTGACAATCATGCTTGACTATCAGATTGGATTTATTGACAAAGAATTTGCATATGATATATAATGCATCATACATTAAAATGGTGATATTTCATACATGTTTCATTGTTCATCAAACAATTTTATTATTTGTAATGGTGTATATGTAATGTTTTTTTTAATTATTATATATCAAATGTTACTCAATATGTTTGTTTTTTCATCTTAAAAACATGTCTTGTTAATACGATATTGTCAATTAGATCTAAAATAGATGGAGTGAATTCATGTCATGTCCAATTAAAACTCATATAAGACATTGATGGTGTAGCTCTGGTCTGTTCGTTTTAGATTAGTAGATAGACCGAATTATTATAATACGATTTAAATCATTCAATTTATTCCATGTCTTTTTTTATATCAAATTATTCCATGAGATACTAAAAATTTATATTTATTTGTAGAAAAAAGAAAAAAAAAAGAGAGTGTTGAGATGAAATGAAAAGCTTGCAAAGGTGGCAGCTTTGTTGGGGAAAAAGTCTGGGTAAGTTTAGCAAAAGGAAGTGGGGCCCATGAACCTTTAGAAGGATCCATCTCCATCCGTGTGTAAAGCGTGCCTTAGTCACGCGTGTGGGCCCCCACTAATTGTGGGCCCATGGGCCACGCCATGTAACGCCAAGGCCCAACTCCCCATTTCTTATAATAACCAACTTTTTTCTCTCAGACTTTGTGTCCCTCTTTCGGTGCTTCTCTTCTTCTCTTACTTTTTCTAGCATCTACTCTTGTTCTTATGTGCTCACTACTATGTATTAATATGTGTAACGAATCATCTAAAATAGAAAAAGAAGATGCCAGTAGTTCCATAGTGACAACTTAATGATTCGAGAAAAGTTCGAGGGGTCAAAAATTCTTGATTCGGGAATAATTCATATATAATTCGGAATTATACATTGAGAGCAAACAAAAAAATTCCCACCAGAGAGCAAAAAATTTGTAAGATTTGAAAAAAGTTCATAAAATTCGCGAATAATTCGGAAAAGTTCAGGAAACCAAATAATACGTGGGTTGATTTACCAACAGCTCAAATCTGAATCGAATCTTGTTATTATAGATGCCACACCGATCGCAACAGTACAAATGCCATAACTTTTTTGACAAAAATTGTGTGTACAATTTGTACAGACACTTTCTTAAAAGATCAAAATTTGTCATTTTTGAATCTAAAAATGCATGGTCGGTGTATAAAATTTGGCTGGTGAACTGAGACTTGTGTTGTGTCACATCTCTAAAACGAACTACTATGACGTAAAAAGTAAAAAAGAAAAAGAAAAATGAGGTAGATTCCTTGATGTGAAATTTCGATGGTCGTAGAAATCAAATCAAATCAAATCAAATCCTCTGCCATATGTTGCTCTGATAATTAATTACAAGTACCTTTTGCACCATGTATAATATAATCTTACCATGAATTAAATTATATTTATATGGAAAAAAAATTAACAAGTACATTTGTTTGAATCAAAATAAATAATTGTATAATTTGGTAAATAGATATTTTGACAGTTGTCATATATATTTTTTAACTGTTGTATCAACGACTATTTTAATTTTTTGAATTTATCATCAAAACCCTCCACAATGTATACTTATTGTTTTAATCTTCTAAATTCATTATCTAAACCACATTTGAATGAACACTCATTTGAATCAAAACAAATACATGTACAAGCCAAAAATTAGCACTCACCCTGTATCTTTTTTTTTTTCCTTTTTTTTTGGTAAATTGGCCTAAAATATGTGAACTTTAGAGGATAAGAACTCTAAATAACTATAATTCTCACCTACCAAAAACATGATTTTATTCACCCTTTTTTAACAATTAATGTGCTTAATTGAAGTCAAGATTTGGACCGTCTGATCATAATCCGGACTAATTATTCATTCCAATTTGAAAATTCAATAAACCCTTTTAATATTCGTGTCAAATCTGATTGAACGCTCTGGATTCAAATTCAAAATTTAAGTTATACAAACTCTATGTTAGATGGGTTACACTGACATAAGGGGGCCCAACTAGGGGTGCAAACGGGTTGGATATTATTCCTCCGTATTCAAAAATTAGATACGTATATCTGATATCCGAATATCCGTACGGATACGGATACATATATTGTTTTAAATTTTAATTATCTGTATCCGAATAATAGATATATACCATGAGGAGGAATCCAATTACACCATTTTATGGTGACACATCTTGACACCATATGCTTATAAGTCATTTTTGCGATTTCAAATTCCAAACAGTCGATATGAACCATTCAACATGATCTCCATATTAAAATGTGCTTGGGGACCAAATTTTACATTTTTTGGAAATTTTTAGTATTTATTAAGATGTGTACAAAATTACTGTTTTCAGACAATTCTTGACCATTGAAAAACAACTATTTTCAAAAATTCTAAAAAATAGTAAACAATTTCAAAAAAATTGTAAAATTTGGTCTCCAAGCACATTATAATATGGAGATCATGTTGAACGGTTGAAATCGACTGTTTGGATTAAAAAATCGCAAAAATAACTTATAAACATATGGTGTCAAGATGTGTCACTATAAAATGGTGTAATTGGATCCTTCCTCATATACCCTATAGTTTAATATATTTTATGAAAAAACTTATGTTATTTACTATTATAAAAAACAGATATCCGTATCTGTATTCGTCTAATATCCGATCGGTATCCGTATCTAGAAAATAAAAGCGGATACGGATATGATTTTACCACTATCCGATCTGTATCCGTATCCGTTTGCACCCCAGACCCAATTGTCAATGATAATGAATGAAATGGAAGCCAGTATAATTAAAGAACACTGTATCATCAATACACTTTGTAGAATTGCATGTGTTTGTTTAGTAAGAAGAAGTGTAGATGTTGATTTATATATAATGAAAATTCAAAACTTGAATTGTGCATGTCACTATTCTAAAGCAAATAAAAAAAGAAAAAAATGATCTGTGAGACTCTCACTTTGATGCATGGCAAGGCATGACATTGACAAGGACTTGACCTGAGACTTGTGTTTTATTATGTTGTGAGGTTCCGACAGCATCTTATAATCTCTCTCTCTCTCTCTCTTCTCTTTCTCTCTCTGATGCATCTATTCCAAAGGGGACTTGTTCTCATGTTAAATGGTTCTCCCTTGCAATGCATGGCAAGGCATAATTTGTATCTCTTTTTTCTCTTTTGTTATCTTGTTGTTTGAGTGTTTCGGAAGCATATGCATGTGTTTGTCTCAGTTTTCTTTTCCTGTCTCTCTCTCTCTCTCTCTCTCTCTGATAAAAACCATGCAGGCAGTGTTATTGCATGCATATTTATAGTCAAAAGAGGCTTTTTGCACGGAAAACTATGTACTGTCATCACTTTTGACAATTAACAATTAACAACAGTACAACACAGTTTTATTAATTTAATTGTACTGATGATATTGCAGAGGAAAGAAACCCAACTTAAACCTGAGAAAGCTCACTAGCAAATATATATTAGTGGGGGGTTAAAATGCACCATTAGTTTTGTGCTCCAATCGCACCCTACGTCTTTGCTTTTGTTCTCTAAGTTCAAACAGTCGATCCGAATCACTTAACATGATATTCACATTAAAATGTGTTTAGAGCACAAATTTTATATTTTTTGAAATTTTTTACTATTTTTTTTAGATATGTACAGAAGCAATGACCATCAATTTTTTTCGTCTCCAAGTACATTTTAATATGAATATCATGTTGAGCGATTTGGATTGACTATTTGAATTTAAAAACGGAGATAAAGACATGGGTATAATTGGTGCACAAAACAAATGGTGCATTTTAACCCTACTCTATATATATCATGCAAATATTGGTATATAAATATACAAAGTGGTGAATATACGTATAGTATATCGAAGTTCATATGACAGGAATAGATAAAACATTACAAATGCAATCAGGTAATTATAGGTGAGTTGATCAACGGCATTATTTATTTTTTAAGTTTTTATTATATCTATGTAGTACGAGTAGTACTCCATCCAATAGAAAAGGAATGCATATCTGTTTTTTTAATAAGCAGTAACAAAAATAGATTCATTTCCTTCTTCTTTTTTTGCACAAAAAGGTGAGGAAAAAAAAGAACTTGCATCCTCATACACATTGTTCATATAGATATAACATAGATTACTTCTTGTATTGTAGTTCACAAATAATCAACAACAACAACAACAACAATGATATAACATAGATTACTTCTTGTATTGTAGTTCACAAATAATCAACAACAACAACAACCAAACCTTTAGTTCCAAACAAGTTGGGGTAGGCTATAAATAAACCCAATCACAATTCACATGATGAGTTTTTTTATTTTTTTATAATCAAACTAAAAAAATCTAAAAAAAATAGTTACTAAAAAATACATATATTCATATTGAAAGTCTAGCTACTATATCATTAAGGGATGAATTCAAACCGATCTACTTCACGGGTGATGTGTTTACATATGAAATTTATACATTTCCAATGGTATATAATATCAAGTCAATTGATAAAAAAAAAAAAGGTGTTCAATTACTGTGTATTGTAGAAAATAATGTAACAGCTTCTAGCAGTTGAAAGAATTTTATCCATTGATTACACCAATTTGTTTAGGAAATAAAATAGTTCTATGACAACCTCATGGAAAGTTTACATATATTTCAGTGGGAGATTATAAGATTTAATTATATTGATTGGTACTTTAGGTTATGTTCATGAGTAGGAGTGTTCAAACGGTTCGATTTGTTCGGCTTAAATGGACCGGTTCAGTTGAATTTTTGAATTATTTTGATTTAAATGGATAGATTCGGTTTAGATTTTTCAAAACCGACTAAACCGAACCGACCGAATTATAATGGTTCAAATATTGTTTATATATTGTTTGGTTCAATTATCACTATTCCTTTCTTTCATTTTTGTTTAAATATTTAAGAACATATACATATTTTGTATGAAATTGAACAATTTGTATATAAAAATATATACTTTTCATTAATAATAGTACCTTTAGGTTTAATTTGGATTGAACCAAACAAACCGAAATTTACTTCAATTTGTTATGTTCGGTTCTTAATCGATTGATAAGTTTAATTAGTTTGGTTTGGTTCTAATTTTTAAAATAAAAAAAAAATTGGTTTGACTATTTTACTTCGGTTTCAACCGAACCAATAATTTGAACACCTCTAGTCATGAGATAGCACATGATGAGATTTTATATGCAAGATCACTTAAATGAACTTACAAAAGCCCACAATCATACATTTATAAGCAAGAATGAGTACAAGGCATACCATGAATGATAAAAATTGTGGGAATAAAATTTGCACTCACAAAAGTTACCAATGAAATTACTAATATATGTTTTTGAAGGAGCATGCTTTAGCAAACTATTTAACATAGCAAGAACTAGAAAAGTACAAAACTCTCTGAAAAAAAATGTTCATTTATACAATTCAAGAAAAAAAATCATACAGTCCAATAGAGATTTCAATAAAATAAAAAAAATAAAAAGAAATGCTAAGTAAAATAGTAGCTAGCATTACAACAACATAAGCATCAATAGATTTCTGCATAAAGTGGTAAAACCAAATTACAAATTTAAATACAAGAAGTCTTTTTTATGATATACGAATAAAAGTCATATATATACAAAGAGCTCCCTTTGACAGCAACCCTTCAACTTGCAACTTAACAAATATTATAGAGTGAGGCTATGGTACTATCCATAACACGGATTGGTCCGTACTATGGATCAATATCTCCCTTTTCAAAGTCAAAATAATTGATCTAAACCGCTGAACATAATCTCCGTATAAATATGTACTTGTAGATCAAATATTATATTTTTTAGATGTTTTTTATTAAGTTTTTTATAGGTAGAAAATCACTTGATTTAAAAATCTCAGACCATCCGAACTAGTGACTTTTTACCTACATTAAAAAAAATAGTAAAATTTTAAAAAAAATGTAAAATTTGGTCTCCAAGTACATTTTCATATGGAGATCATGTTTAACAGTTCGGATCAATGTTTAAACTTTGAAAATAGATATATAAATCCATAACTTGGGTCAATATGTAATTTGCAAATTACCATAAGCCTCGCTTAACTAACATATGCTAGTAATAAAGAAACGAGATGTATACCTTATCTTCTGAATTGCTTTATTTGGGGCAAGAAATTCCACATTTCGGTTTCTAGATCTAATTCCTCTAGACTTCCATCACCATACATAATCTGCCACATTTGTAGATTACAAGCTCATTTAATCATAATACCCACAAAAACTTGTACCACTATCACATATTACTGACATATCACATATCTGACCGCTCAACATGATCTCCATATGAAAATGTACTAGTAGATCAAATTTTACATTTTTTAGAATTTTTTTACTATTTTTTTAGATAGGTGTAAAATCACTGGATCTAAATATTCTAGACCATTCAAATGTAGTGATTTTCTGCCTATCTAAAAAATTTGTAAAATTTAATTTGTGAGTACATTTTCGTATGGAGATCATGTTGAATGGTTCAGATTGACTATTTGAACTTTGAAAACAACGATACTGATCAATCCGCACTATGCATAGTACCATAGATTCACTCTTATCTTATCACATATTAGGTATTACTGACAAATTTGCTCCTGCTGTTTTAGTGTAGTTATCTTATAAATCAGTTTCTGACATGTAAACCCTTTAAAAACAACCTAATGTACCAGTCAGGTACTGTACCATTGCAATTCTTCCTACCGCTAAACAAAGAAATAAAATAATACTATATATAACTTACAGTATGCATGCGTCTCTCGTCATCATAACTGTAAATATATCCTTCTACCCACCTAAGAAAATCATATTATGAACAAAAAAAGGCAGGATTAAGTAAGAGAACATCTGAAATATAGTATAGGTTTTTCGCCTTGAGAGAGACTATGGTACTTTGCAAAGCACAGATCGGTCCGTGCTATGGTTTCATATCTCTATTTATAAAATTCAAATAGTCGATCTGAACCATTCAACTGATTTTATAAGATACCTGATTGGTACCGTATTTTGATCAACTGTTTGGACTTCTAAATGAAGATATAAATCCAAAGCACAGACCAACCTGCACTTTGCAAAGTACCATAGCCTCACTCTTTCACCTTTTATTTAGAAAAAAAAAAGAGAATATCTGATTAAAAAGGAAATAGGAAATAAAAAAATAGGAAGGATGAAGAAAAGAAATGTACATTTGATGGCTATGGCGCCAGACTTGAACGAGAGATTGTATACAATCCTTGGTCACGGCATTTTTTCTTTTAAGAAGCATTAAATCTACACCTCCTGATTCAAAAAATGTTATGTCAATTCATATTATATCTTCATCTCTAAAAAGAACATTTTATATGAATATAATTTTTTTATAAAAAGGCAAATAAAATAAGGACAGCATTTTATTTATTAAATTATGACAAGTTCATCTAAATAAAAAATAAATAAAGGAACCATACTGCCAAGCTTTTCTTTGCAATGGAGAGAACCACAGTGACAATCTTGATCAGCACCAAATTGCACAAACCTGAATTTTTTTTTTTTGCACATTTTAGAATATGATATATAACAAATCAAAATTTCTTTAACTGGTAATTATTAGAGGCGAGATAACATACATGTAATCATAGGTTACGTCTTCTCCTTTCTTTATGTCACGTAGAGCAAAAATGCCTACTCTAGTTTCACCCTCTACTCTCCTACAAGAACAAAAATATACATATGATTAATGAATAAACTGTTTCCTGCAAATAACACATAAGCAAAATGTAGGTTTTTTTTTTTAATTTAGAAATTTAAAAATCAAATCTTCACGGAAGGGATTGATTGTTTTTTTTTCTAGGAAAAATAGATGGAACCGTACGATTCTATTTTTCCAAGAAAAAAATCAATCAATCCCATTCCTGAAGATTTAATTTTTAAATTTCTAAATTAAAAAAAAATCGTATAAAAATAAAAATTCTACCGAGTACCGAGTAGCCAAAACAACTAGTAGTGTTACATGACCAGTCAATAAAGTAATTGTGGACAACTCAAGCTAAATCAAAAGAGACTACTACTAATATTTGCATCTAACACAACATTTTATTTTTATTTTTTACAACTGGTACCAGTAGTTAGGTTAAAAATGATAATAAATATTATTCACGACTCTAAGGAGCTCTATTTCCTAAACCCAGAATATATTAAAATATTGGGTTCAATGTAGCGTTTAAAGGTTAGTGCAACTTAGTCATATTTTCATGACTCAAACTTAACTTAGGCAGTCATGTAATAACATTAAAAAATCAGTTGCAATTTCCTAAAAAAAAGGAAAAGTAATAATTTTGTATAGAACTGGTAAATAAAAAAAAACTGTGTGATGAGATAAATGTACCATTTCTGCATTTCTGTATTTGGATCGCAGCTATGGTTAATAAAACGAGACTTATTCCCCTTATATGTTGCATCAATTACCATGTTGCTATTCACCTCACAGAGGTAAAAATTTGAGGCGCCTCTTCTCTTCATTTTCCATAACCTCTCTTCACATGTTTTGTCATCGATAACTGTTCACAAAAAATAAACACATCCACGACCTCTGAACACTCTTAATTTTTGCACAATAAGTACCAAAAATTTCAATAAACCCTTAATTTATTGGGGGAATTTCATGTATACCCCTCAAAAACTTCAAAATGACATATTTCCCCCCTCTAAAATTAATAATATCATATTTACCCTTCTAAATTGCAAAAACTGACAAATCTACCCATTTTGTTAACTTTCTAGTAAAACTCATTTTAAATTTATAAAGTACCCATTTTACCCTCTATTAAAAAATAGAAAATATTTAGCATTTTTTAAGTATAATTCAGTATTGTGATTGGTCGGTTTTTGAGAGAAAATATGATATTATGAATTTTAGAAGGGGTAATACGTAATTTTTGAAGTTTTCAAGGGGTATACATGAAATCCCCCCTAATTTATAAAATAAACCTACTCCTAAGTCAAAGCAAATTATCATGTGAAACAATCAATTTAACTGGAGCACTCATATATATACTGAGTTTTGTATTGCTCCAAAAATATGTTTGATAGTGACCCATGTCAGTTACTGTTACATAAATAAGTCTTTAGGGACTGAAATTTGGAACGGACATGAAAACTGGACTTATTCAATTCAGCCCCACCTTTTATTTTTATTTTTTACTGAAGGGCAAAAAAAATATACCTTCTCCCACATATTCAATAACAAATTCACCTTGCTTCATATCCTCTTCTGCTACTAATCCAAACCCACATTTCTCTGTCTGGAATGGAGAAAATACATATAACAAATATTATCTTTCTCACAAAGACGAGAGAGAGAGAGAGAGAGTACCTTGACAACTTTCAATTTCTTAACGGGTCTGAGCTGGAAGGGTTTATTAGCACAAGTGCTACTGCACTTACAATTGCCAGAGCAACAAGAGAACAACATCCTATCAATTAAAAATCAAATTAATTGACCAAATAGTTAAGAAAAAAGATACAACTTCTCAACCAATGAATGTGGTTTGCATACTCATTTCTTGCTTCAATACATGTTACAAAGTGGCACTTTCTACCCATATCAAACTCCCATACTACCACCAGTACAATCAGGGTTACTAGTTTAACATAGCCATAAAATCAAACATAAGACACGCATTAAACAAGATTAAATAAGAAAAATAGAAAAACAAGCAAGGGAGAACATCATGCAACCCTATTTAACGAACTCATTTTTCCATATAATATCAAAGAGTGAGGCTATGGTACTATGCATAGCACGGATTGGTCCGTACTATGGATCAATATCTTCATTTTCAAAGTCAAACATTCAATCTAATCTGTTCAACAGGATCTTCATATTTATATATGTACTTGGAGATCAAATTTTACATTTTTTACTATTTTTTTACTATTTTTTTAGATAGGTAGAAAATCACTTGATCTTAAAATTCTAGACCATTAAAAAGTAGTGATTTTCTACATATCTAAAAAAATAGTAAAAAAAAATGTAAAAAATTTAAAATTTAGTTTACACGTACATTTTCATATGGAGATCATGTTGAACGATTCAAATCGACTACTTGAACTTAAAAGAAGATAATGATCCATAGTACGGACCAATCCGCGCTATGCATATTACCATAGCCTCACTCAATATCAAATCATGCAACTTTTCTTCCTGTGATAATCAAATAAATCAACACAAAAGGAAAAAAAAAAGGAAAAAAGATAAAAAAAAATTAACTACTATAGGCAAGCTTACGTGCAATGACAATCCCCATCACAAAGGGTAGTAGATCCATTCAAAGGTTCACATGCGCAAAAGATACCATCATCTTCAGGTCGTTTTTTATTGAAATAAATATCTTTTCATATATCAAGGATGATCGACCGATTTAAGTTCCATCCAAAATTAGAAAAAAAAAACTATAATATAGCATGGTCCCAAGAAAAGTAAAAGAATATAAACTAAAAGTAAAAATGAAAACAAAACCACAGTAGCATTTGAGTGAGGCTACGGTACTATGCATAGTGTAGATTGGCCCATACTACGGATTCATATTTTCGTTTTGAATGTCCAAATAGTCTAATCTGAACCGTGAAAATGATTTACTTGCAAACTAAATTTTATATATATTAAAATTAAAAAAAAAAATTTAGATAGGTAGAAAATCGCTATTTTGAATGGTCTAGAATCTTTATATCAAGTGATTTTCTACCTATTTAAAAATAGTAAAAAAATTATAAAAAAAATGTAAAATTTGATCTACAAGTATATTTTCATATGTAGATCATGTAGAACGGTTCAGATCGATTGTTTGAACTTTTTCAACGGACCAATATGCACTATGCATGGTACCGTAGCTTCATTTGAAACACTTAATACCTGAAATGGTACATGCTGGCATACAGTACCAGATATAACAGGAGTGGTACTAAAAATCAACCAATTTTGTATTGTAGTCATAGGTTAAAAAATGGACAATATGGCACCAACAGTTTTTAAGATACAACTAAAAGAAAATAATTTTTAAAAATTCACTTTGAACAAGAATAAAAGGATACTGCGCTTAATGGCAATATAACTCTCGCCCCCTCTAAAAAAATCATCAGGAAGAGAAAACTCAATTTGCTCTTCAATTTGTGAAAGCCCCCTTGTAAGTTCTTCAAATACAATCGCAATCGTACCTTCGTCTTTCTGCTGATGTGCAAAAAAAACAAAATTGAGTGTGGTAACCATAAAATTGAGTCAGAAAATAATAGTTGTAATTTTTTTTGATAAAAGTGGGGAAAACCCACCGATTTCATTACGAAACCATAATCGTTTTCAAAGGTACCAATTAGTTAGTTTCTACCATAGAGAAAATAGTTGCTTTATATCCTCTTCTGCTACTAATCCAAACCACTGGTACCAGTTAGTTAGTTTCTACCATAGAGAAAATAGTTGTAATTTCAACTACATAATAATTTCCTCTTGAGGTTTGGATAAAATAGTTCACTGGTACCAGTAGTTAGTTTTGAAAGGTACCAAACCACTGGTACCAATTAGTTAGTTTGTACCATAGAGAAAATAGTTGTAATTCAACGACATAGTAATTTCCTCTTGAGGTTTGGATATAATAGTTCACTGATAAAACAATATCCTATTATATTAAAAACCAACCTTAATTGAACTGGTAAAATTCTTGAAGAAAAATTAAAAGAGAGAGCAAGAGAGAGAGAGACCTTAGTGATTGGAGGGAGAGGAGAGGAGGCTTCAATGCTTACTGAATCGAGCATGGCTGAGACTTGGTGAGGAGAAAAAAGTGGCGCTGGACACTACTAGGGTTTTGACTGAAGAGTTAAAGAGGTTATGTGTTTTGAGAGATTGATGGAGTAGAGATTTGAAATGTTAACAAGAGAGAAGAGATTCCCACCGGAGCACGCCGGAGCGCGGCGGCGGTTGAAGGTGGCGACTGGTGAGTGGTGGGTGGTGAGGGGAGTGGGAAAGGAAGTGAGGAAGTGAGGCGAAGGCAGTGGTTTGGAACCTGAACTGGGGTAAAGATATTAACAGAGTAAGTTTGGTTTCATGTAGCGCACGAACCATATGCAGGCTGTTTTGATTCTATAGTCTGTGCGCTGTATGAAGCAAAAACTACTCTGTTAACAGAGTAGTTTTAGCTTTATGCAGCACACGAACCATATGCAGCGCAGTTTGATTCTATAGTCCGTGCGCTGCATGAAGTGAAAACTGCTCTGTTAAAATCTTTACCCCTGAACTGAATTTGATTTTTGGGCCTTAAGTGATATAGTAGGTAGTTGTTTGGTCCTAGCACAGTGGGCTCTTCCTGGGCCTACTATCTGTAGTACATATTTCCATTGAATAACTTCATGTATTTCAATCTCTACAATCTAACTGCATATTTCCATTGAATAACAAGATGAAAAGCATGACTCCAATAAATTGTAGTTGAGCAACGAGTCAATTCAGAGCATCCCCAAAGAAGCAATTTCAAATTTCTTAGTTTGAGTAAACTTGTCTTGTAAATAAATATCTTTTACAACTTGTAAATAAATAGATACAAAGTTACAGACAAGACATCTTTTACAACATTTGCATGTACTCACAGACATACTACCAATACAAAGTTACAGACAAGACATCTTTTACAACATTTGCATGTACTCACAGACATACTACCAAGGGTAAAATGGTCCAACTTCTTAAACTAATTATTCAACTATCCAATAAAAACTAAAAACTTAAATACCAACTTCTAAGTAATAAATAATAATGAATATAATCGTACACTAAAACCATCGTAGAAAAGCAGCGCTAATCGAAAACAAATTCATCAACAAAATCAAACTCATCAAGTCCGTTTTCGGCATTTTCTTCAAACTCGGCAAATTTATTGAATGTTTTCTCCTCTGTTTTCGCTTCCTCTTTCTCAAAGATTGTATCGTCCATCTATTTTCAATTAAAATAGCAAGCAACTGATTAGTTTTGAAAAAAATAAAGAGAATATCAGTAATTAGTTTTGAAATTTAAAATAACTGATTTTCTCAAAAAAAATTTAAAATAACTGAGATTTAAAATACTGATTCTAAGTAATCTGCTTTTTTCCATCAACCAAGTAAAGGAAATTTAAAAGAACCACTTTTGGTACTGAACTGGCATCGTACCACAATGGTTGAGTCCAGTACCAGTATAGCAATAGACGATACTTTGATTTGGTGAAAATTCAGTTAAAATTAGGAGAACTGTCTCTCTTATGGAATCACGAGAAATTTCATATTTGTAATAACTTACATCGTACAAACTTCCTATTGCATCCAGATTAACTTTTGATGCAAGGCCCTGAAAATGAAAAAGTGGTATAAAAATAGTAACTCTACTAAACATTTGAAAAGAAAAACTAATTCAAAAACATTTAAAAGAACAAGTAAGAAAGATAATTTATCCAGATAAAGGTAATAAAATAGTACCTTTTTCTTGAGCACATTACACGTCGCCTCGAAAGGAGTCTTGGCCGGACCTGTATCGTCTTCATCAAGTTTCCTCTTTCTAACCTACAATTAGAAAAATAAAATTTATGCTTATATATTCTAAATTGAAAATATTAAAAATCATTGACTACTGATGTATATAAATTACTGGCTCTTTAGTGTTCCTTTTGAGGAGGTACTTTCTCAATTATTATTATTATTTTTTTTTTTTGCATACAATAGGCAACACAAGACGAACAATGAATACCTTTCGAGGTTCTCTCTCCTCGGCCTCCTTTTTCGCAGCTTCCTTCAATGCCAGTTCCTAATAATTTAACATATTATAAACAGATGCACCTCAACACTAACAACAAATAAGAAAGGCATTTAGTTGTAGTCAAATAATTACCTCAAGATATTCTTTGTTCATTTCTTCCCAAATTATTCTTTTGTAGTGTTTCTCCTCTTCGTCGTGTAGTAGGTACTCATTCACCTAAAGAGAGAGAGAGAGACACCACTTAACAATTTATAAGAGACATAAATTAGTTAGAGAGAGAGAGAGGGAATTTTAATTACCTCGGCATCATCAATATCAGAAAGGGTCTCGGGTTCATCATCCTCTTTATCAACCTCATCATCTAGTAACACATCAGATTCAAGGCCTTCAAATAAAATTAAAGTAAAATGAGATATTAATAATTTCCATTTTTTTAGGTACATGCCAAAAACATTCATTGTTGCAACCTTTTCCAAAAAGTTTTTCAAACACAAGCGGACTATAATATATCTAGTGAACGAATGAGACTATGGTACTATGTATAGCGCAGATTGTTCCATACTACGGATCGATATTTTCGTTTTGAAAGTTCAAATAGTTGATTTGAATGTTCAACGTGATTTCCATATAAAATTGTACTTCCAGACTAAATTTTACATTTTTAAGAATTCTTTTTACTATTTTTTTTTAAATAGGTAGAAAATCACTATTTTTTATCAAGTAAAAAGTAGAAAGTAGATAATCACTACTTTTGACCTATCTAAAAAAATAGTAAAAAAATTCTAAAAAATGTAAAATTTGAATTACAAGTACATTTTCATATGGAGATCAATAAGAGAGATAATGATCCATAGTACGGACTAATATGCGCTATGCATAGTACCATAGCCTAAAAAAAAAAAAAAATAATCCTAGCTAATGTAAGAATTCCAGATTACCTTCTTTATCAGTAGTAACTCCAGATGCTTGTGTTTCCTCTTGTAGCTCATCTAGAGAAAAGCCTGTTACTTCATCCGTGTTCTTCTCCTATAAAACAATATACAAAAAAAAAAAAAAAAAAAAAATTAAGGAAGAGAACAAAAACCCAAATTTTTTTTACCATGCCAAGTCCAAGTACCATACCCATAAAACTGATGCTTAAACCCTAAATCAAGGGGTGGCAATATTTATGGGTTCAAAACTAAAGAGTGTCAAATTTGATTGGTATTGAGCAAGCATTAAAAAACCTACTCACTTTTTACCTCTGTTGCTTTCTTAGTGAAAAATAATTAACTAATTTGGTGATCCATCCTTTTGTTTTAAGACGAATGAGTGGGACCAACCCAAAAACTGACCCATTAACCATTTGATCAACCATGACCAGTTGGTCCAAATTGACAGAGACACAATGAGGTCTTACTTGCACAGTGGGCCTGCTCTCTTCATCAAAGAGAGAAAAGTTTGAAGAGGATTCTTCGATCTGGGCCTCAGCTTTTTTTCGTTTCATCTCGGCCCGTTGAAAGGCCGGTGGCTCTGCACCCCCATCTACCCCTCCCGATAGTTTCATGAACTGTCAGAAAGAAAACAATAAATTAGGGTTAAGTACTTGTAAACTTCAAACAAATCGGTTGTATTTGTGTAATCATGCACGTGCAAGAGTGTAATTTAACACGAGTGAGGCTATGGTACTATGGTACTATGCATAGCACAGATTGGTCCATACTGTGGATCAATATCTCTGTTTTCAAGGTCCAAACAGTCAACCTGAACCGTTCAACAAGATCTCCATATGAAAATGTACTTGTAGATCAAATTTTACAATCTTTTACTATTTTTTAGATAGGTCGAAAATCACTTGATGTAAACATTCTAGACTGTTCAAAAGTAGTGATTTTCTACCTACCTAAAAGTTAGTAAAAAAATTCTAAAAAATGTAAAATTTAGTGTGGAAGTAAATTTTCATACAGAGATCGTGTTTGAACAGTTCAGATTGACTATTTGAACTTTGAAAGCGAAGATATTGATCCATAGTACGGACCAATCCACACTATGCATAATACCATAGCCTCACTCATTTAAATTGTCGGTGTTTTGTGCAAATTCATAATGTAATAGCAAACAACTGTCAATCATTTCCCTGTCCACTTTAGGCAGTTCTCTGTGCTTGTAAGTGGCTTTTATCTCGTTAAATTAAGGCTTAAATGCAAGTAAAAGAAAAAAAACACCCAAGAAAGTTTTAAATTTTCTGAAGTACCTTTTCAAAGCATTTCTTGCAAAGACCATGGGCGAAATGGACAATGTCATCTTGTTCCTTGTGTTTGCAAAGAAGACCACCATCTTTTGGTAATTGCATTGAAATCGATTGAGTCATTTCCTTCTCCAATTCATCTGCTCGATCTGTGAATTCTTCAATCTATAAACACAAAATATATTAAAAAAAAAAATCTAGATTAAAAAACAAAAATCAAAAGAGAGCAAGAAAGAAGCATTATATAAAGGAGGAGGAGGGGGGGGGGGGGGGGGGGGGGGGGTTAACCGTTAAGCAACCAGACTCGGTGTTTTCAAACTCAATCAGCCGTTTTGTCAGTGTTGCTTCACATACATGCACCACATTGACCTGATTAAACAAAAAAAAAAATGTAGTATTAGAACGGGAATTTCCGAGTTAAAAATCTATATTCTCTAATAAAATAATATAATTTTTACAATTTCAGATTTTGAATAATCAAGTCCTTGTGAAAGAGCTGCAATGTACAAGGCAGCGCCACATAATCCACTAGGCTTCCTCCCCGTCTGCATTGAACAACAAAATAAGCAAAGAGTAAATTGCATCGGTATCCAATAAATAGGATCAATTTTTATTTATGCCCTTAGTTTTAAACATTGGGCATGTTCGGCTAGAGAGGAAAAGAAGAATAGATTGGAATAGAGGTTCTGTTCTAGCTAAACAAGGAAGGAATTGAGTGGAATTGAGTTTGAACATTTGCATTAGCCCCTGGTTTTTACAAGTAGGTCCCTCTGCTATATTCCTCGATGAGCCAATTTTCTATTCTGTGGGGATGGTGGAATAGACGAATTGGCCCTTTTCAAGAAAAATAATTGGCTCATTTACCGATACTTTTTCACTCTTCCACTATTCCACTTTTCCACCTTCAATTGAGCACGATCGTTATAGTACAAAATAGAATCCAATTCCAAATTCCAATTTTCCTCTATTCTTTCACTATTCTCTCTATGGCCGAACAGGTCAATTGGGAACCAAAACAAGTATCAGTATCACAAAAAGCCGAAAGTTCATGGTATCTAGTATATTGAGGTTAACCAAAAATTAAACCAATTTCAAAGAAAAATTCCAAATATAAATAATAAAAGAATATACTAGCCTGCATCCAGTCACGCTTCATGCTAGCTATTATTCTTAGAGCTGTTGTGGATACTTCGTTATTCTTTTTACCCAATAAACCTAAAAGTTTTATGAAATATATCTATTAATATTTTAATTGAAATACATTTTTCTTTACATGTACCATTATTTCGAGCAAGATACAAATAGCCTAGTTTGAAATGTACTGTCCCATTCTGCCTTGGTTTAGATTCTCGTCACCATTTCAATTGTTTACCAAACTGTCTGTACTTTGTTCCCTCTCCCTCATAAAAAAAAAATAAAAACTTGAAAAATCATAAACGGGTCAGGTCAAACAGGGTCATGACCCGACCTGACAGGCAGCAGGTCAGGTCAGGTCAGGTCAATGATTGCCACCCCTACCTGACTGGTATGATACTGGTACAAAAAATAACACTTACGTTCAGTAAACCTGTGAATGAAAAGACTTGGATCTACGAGTTTTTGTATAATTGGATGCTCTGAAAGCTGTAGAACTTTGCACAGTTGCAAAAATACTGCACCTAGCACATATCTGAAACCACACGAATAAAAACTCAGATTTAATTGCAAAGAACTATAAATCTACTTTGTGCAGCAAAATAGAGACTAGAGAGAAGATTTTTCTTACACATTTACTTGCAGATAGTCAGAGAAATCTATTAGTAGGTACGCCTTCTTGTTTTTCCTACAAAAATAATAAAAATATACAAGTGCCTTGTAATTTTGAATTATTGGTAACTTTATATTGAGGAAACAATACTAGTATGTATCAGATTGAATTAGTGGTTCAATACAAGATTTTTTGTAATTCTTTCTATCAAGAAAATCACTTGACAAAGGGTTTTTTTTACTGTTTTTTATTTTTTCTGGTCTGATCCGACCGCTGCTTGCTGGTATGCGGCTCGCTTTTTCTGGTATTTGTCAGTAACAGTTTTCTGGTTTTGCTGGTATGTACGGGGCTTTTTCGCTTGTTGTTTGTTCTGGTACTGATCTGAGAACAGCTTTTTATATATATTTTTTTGATTGGCTGTCTTGTACAGCGATTGGTGGCCTTTGTGGCACTTGGTACTGATCTAAGAATAACAGTTTTCTGGTATTTGATCTTTTTAATACTGGTTTGTTTGCTGGTACTGCAGTTTTGTTGGTTATTTAAAAAAATAGTTAAAAAATTCTAAAAAATGTAAAATTTAGTCTGCAAGTACATTTTCATATGGAGATCATTTTGAACGGTTCAGATCGATTATTTGAACTTTGAAAACGAAGATATTGATTCATGTATGGACCAATCCGCGCTATACATAGTACCATATTAAATAAATCTAACAATGGTACCATAAGCCACAGGTACCAGTCTGAATAAGCCCAAGTAGCATTCTTTTATTTGAGCAAGGTACCAATAAGGTCATTAATAAAAATTTATAAGCACTACATACCGACATGCGATGTAAAGACAAGCAGCGGCAACATGAGTGGTTCTTCGGCCCCTCGTAAAATTCTTGTCAACAGCTATCTTCACTTCATTAAACATGAAATGCAACATTATATGTTTACTACAGTAGAATATAATCAGTACGCCTGAAATTTTTTATTTTTTTTCCCGACATACCCTTGAAAAATGGTACTAGCAGAATTACCCTTCCAACTAAAGCTCAAACAAACACCAGAATGCTATTTAAATTTGCACCTAAATAATAATTTTATCACATAATGTGGTATATTTATTTATCAATTTTTTTACCAGAATGTTTCCCTAGAGTGGAGTATTGAGTAGACAAAGCAGTACTTACATAAGAAAAACGGTACAAAATGCAATAAGTTATATTATTTGGCATTTAATACTGATATAAAACATGAGTTAACAAGAAAATATCTACTTGATAAAATTTATGAGCCTCATCAATGATTGAATCTCCACCAGCCACATCTAAGCAATTAACTATGTATCTGATCTCATCTCTCCCTGAATAAAGCAAAAAGTAAAGTAATAAGCACTACAATTATAAAACATTACTCATATTACAGTATAATTATCAAATAGTTTAAGAATGTAATCACCCTTTGCCAATGTCCTTTCATGCGAAGCTGAATACCCACTCTCTATGCTCCTAAGGATCATACCACCCAAACGGCTCTGTATTTTGCAAAACAACCACTGTTAATATAACTAAATATTGGGAAATCACGTGTCCTTTCCCATGATTAAAATCCGATTATATCTTTCCAAAACTCAAAGCCTAGTGAATCGGACGATCCAGTCAAGAACTTCTCAAACTTCCTCAAACCAATAAAACTACAATTTTACAATTCCATTGGTAAAACATCTCATATTGGCATTTTCAAAATAAGAACGCATGATATTTAGTGAAGCATATTAAATTACATCTCTTTCCCTAAAATAAATAAATCATGATACCTGGCCAGAACTATCCTTGACGAAGGTCGGTTCGGTAGAATAGATTTCTTGATCGATAATTTTTCCGCACATGCCGCAACAGCTGAACAACAAAACAAAAAAATAATGCAAAATCAATTGAGCATAAATTGACCAGAACCAAGCATTTTATCTCTATCTTAAACCAATATTCCTCAATAAACCATAAGATGCTTCAATTCACGCAATTCAAATAAATTACAAGGTATACAAAAAAAAGGGGCAAAAAAGCAAAAGATAAATCATGCCATGTGACTAAAATCAAGTGAGCATAAATGAGCAATAACAAACTAGTTGCACCTAAATTAACCACAACCAAGCATTTTATCTTTACCTTAAACCAATATTCCTCGATTAACCATATAATATGCTTCAATTCACACAATTCAAATCAGATCAATGCAAATAAATTACAAGGTACACAAAGGAGGGAAAAATAAAGCAAAAGATAAATCATGCTATGTGGCAATCAGTCCAACAAGTAAACTGATCTGACTCAATTGGGTAAGATACCAAATTAAAATAATGCACAATCAGTTGAGCATTTTTTAGCAATAACAAACTAGTTGGACCTAAATTAACCACAACCAAGCACTTTATCTTTAATTTTTTTTTTTTTTTTTTTTTGAAAAGAAGTGAGGATTCCCACCGATTTCCGTTCAACATGAAAACCCTTACAATGTTTTTGAACCTGGTACCACCTCTCTGGTACCACTAACAATGAATTACAAAACAAGGCATGAAGAACATATCAACTTTATCTTAAACCAATATTCCTCAATTAACCATAAGATGCTTCAATTCGCGCAATTCCAACCAGATTGATTCTTCTACTAAGTGAAAATATATAAACATATATGAATTTACTGAAAAGGAGTAAAAAGAGAACTGACATGTAGCCCTTGTCAGGGTCCACAATCGACGGGCAATGATCACCACAGTGACTGCAGTACACCATATCTTCTCCTTCCTACCTTCAAACTTCCCACAAAAAGTACAGAAATTGAAGTATTATTCATCTATTAGGGAAACACAGAGAAAGAGAGCGAGAGAGAGAGAGAGGGTATGCGTGCGTACTCACCGTTTCTGTTTCGCCGGAGAATGGAGGAAACAGCGAAGCGATGGCGAGAGTAGGCTGCTAGCGGTGGCGAGAGAAGAAGGAAAGGAGAGAAGGGTTTTGAACAGCGCTGGTGAATGGTGAGGGGGGCACAGAGAAGCAGAGGCACTAGCGTCGAGTCTAGGGGTAAAGATTTTAACAGAGCTATTTTAACTTCACGCAGCGCACTTAGCATATGCAATGCTGTTTCGATTCTGTAGTTTGTGCACTGCGTGAAACCAAAACTTCTCTGTTAAAGTCTTTACCTGGGTCTAGGGCGAGGAGACATCACAAGGGAAGCGTCCGGTAAGCATCGGACCAATGTCAGTCCGAAGCCGGTTCTGAGCTGTTTGATTTGCTATATAAATCGTGCGACCTGTATCAATATTCGTGCGGATCAAATTCACACGCATCTTAGTAACTCGGATGGTTGTGGACTAAATTGGTCCAATGCCTATCGGACGCTCCCTGTTCCAATCAAGAAATCGGACAGGAGGCGCGCGAAGGAGAGGAGAAATCGCGCAGAGGCGGATCCGAGAATCCAATTCTTTAAAGTAACTCAAAATTTGAGGTTGGATCCCAAGCGTCCGATCAAAATCTGCAAAATTATAAAGGGCTCGTGAATTCTTCCTTCGTTCAGATTCGAAATCAAATTTTAAGTTACTTTAGAGATAAGACAGGGGGAGAGCAGATTGGAAACCCTATTAACGGAGGAGACTCGATTTAATTATTCCGTTCCGTCAGTTAAAATTAGCGCTGATCTCAAAATAGATCAAACGGTTTAGAAATTAGTATTAAGTTATGTTGAAATTCTAGCGTTGTGTACGGACTAAATTTTACCTTTTTTTATATATTTTTTTTACTAGAATTGAGTAACAAAATACAGTTCAGGAGATGGGCAGAAAATCACTATTTTTGAATGGTTTAAAATTGTCGCATTAATTTGTCAGAGTTAGTTTAAGAACCAATAATTATTGTAATTATTTTAACGCTTAAATCATTTAAACGAACAAAACAGAAAATACCTTTTCATTAAGGATTTATAAAATTGTATAGGATTTTTTTTTTTTTTTGGAAGTAGGATATCGGATCAAATACTATTGTCAGCACGAATCTTGATGCAGATTGAACGGTTCTGACAAAACATCATATCAAATTTGATCCGATACCCATCAAACCGACTCCGATTCTTTTTGTGCCAACATTAGCATTTTGCAATTTTTTAATAAACACCCTTTTTTTCATTTTTTTGGGAACTGAAGGATAATTTAATGAAATCCAAATCAAACTTTATGTACTAGAAATGCCTCACCCATAAGACAACTAAAGTCAACTGTTATGACAAAGATATAATTTGTTTTTTCATTTTTTTCCTTCCTATGTATACTGTTATGTACTAGAAATTCCTATGTATACTGGTTTTTCCTTATTACTTGATACAGCTAGGTGTGGCAATGAGTTGGATCGGTTCGAGTTAGACCCTCTACCTCAGCTTGTTAATTCTAGATCGAGCTACAGCCGAGTGAGTTGGACCTAAGGCATCCGAGCTAAAACTTTAGCTTGAAATCGTGACAAACCAGCCCGAGCTAGCTCGCTGGGTTTGGCTGGATCTTGTTTTTAGAAGAAAATAAATTCAACAAACTTTTTGGATCGAGTTGAACCGATAGCTGAACCTAGCTAGACAGTATAAAATGCACACAAAATCATACAAATTCACAAATTGATGCTAACTGAGCTAGCGAGCAAGCTAGGCCCTAGCTTGAACTCTTTAATTCTGGACCGAGCTAGTGGCAAGCTGGCTCGTTAACAGCTCAATCCAGTAACGAACGAGCTGTTAACGAGCAAGTCAGATGCGAGTCACGATCGAGCCACGAGCTACGAGCTTTTTTGCCACCCCTATTACTTGAAGTGTTTAAAACAAGTAAAAGAGAAAACAAAAACTGTACTATTAATTCCAAATAGTGGCTAATAATTAATTCTATTATAAATTGTTCATTGTAGAAACGATCAATGACAAATTGACAATCCGCAATTATACACAATTAGAAGCGTTATACAAACGCTATATTTATATATAATCATACAAGCCTATATATTCGGACATACATTTAAAAAAAAAAATGCTAATTAACATACATTAAATTAACTAATCAGAAGAACATTCTCAAAAAAAAAAAAAAATACTAATTAGAAATTGGAGGCGGACCGGTGGCGAAAAGAAACCCCATGTTGTCGCCTCCATCACCAGAGCCATCGCGCAAAGAGAACGGATTCTCTCGTGATGGTTCTGGTGAAGGGACAGATTTCTCTTTAGGTTTTTGTACAGCATCACTCGAATCACTCGAAACTGGAGGCGGACCACCAGCGTAAAGAAACCCCATGTTGCCGCCTCCATCACCGGAGCCGCCACGCAAAGGGGACGGATTCTTTCGTAACGGTTCTTGTACTGTAGAATTATCTTGCGACGGTTTTTGTACAGCATCACTCGAATCATCGATCTTACGTTGATCAGCTGTGGGATTAAGGGATCTCTTTTGACTAGGCCGAAGAGGCCTCGGTGGCGGAGTCCGCTCTCCCTCTTCGGCTTCTAGTATAGCATAGCATAAGCAGCAGAGAAGTCTCCAACAATAGTTCTCTTTTCCTGGTGGCTTCTTTGATTTTTTCATTCTTTTTTGTAGTATTTTCTTTTATTTTCTTGGGTTGATTCATCAATGATTTGTTCCTAATAATTGGATTAAGAGAGAGAGAGAGAGGGAGAGAAGAAGCAGATTCTATTCCCATTTTTGTAACTTTTGCTTTCTTTTCAAGTGGATAATTAATCAACATCAGCTTTATTTCTTCCCTTTTTCCAATTTAATTTGTTCTTTTTTTAGTTGAAAAGAATGGCTTATTTGAATTCCAATATTATTTATATTTCTTATAAAAATTGAACATGCATCTTTGCATATAGAGACACAATTCATCATCATGTTAGACTTCCTGTTTTAATTTTAACATTAAATTAATTATTGTTAGATTAATTTCAAACATGTATTCAATTAAGATTATGTACCTCTTCTAAATAATGATGGAATTTTGTGTGTTTCTTTTGCAAGTCTAAATTTAAAGCTTACCTTGACCTTCATTATGTTTCTTTTTTCTTAGCCACAACAAATGCCGAAAATTATATTTTCTTACGATGAATATATATATCTCAATTTTCAACAAGTTATACATTAGATTAATTTGAGCAAAAAAAACAAAATGCAGAAAAATACAGTAGTATCTTCAGATAAGAGCAAAAAAAAGAAAGAAAAACACTATATAACAAAAAAATCGGAGATTTTAAAGATATTAACAAAAAAAATACGAGTAAACATATTAAAGAGTTATTTTGATTTTACGCAATACACAATTAATAAAAACAAAAGAAAATACTGTATAATTGATACACTGTGAGTTACGCGAACTCAAAATAACTTTGTTAATATCTTTATCTAAAATATTAGCGACAGACCCGTTGTATCGTGTCGCAACAGAGGATACCAGCATTTTTCTTTAATATCATCTAATTTTGACTATAGTCATAAGATTCGCGAATAATTAGTGTCTTTTGTGATGACGAACCGAACGACAAATTATTCGGTTGATCGAACTTTGACCGAATTATTTGCAATTTTTTTTTGTTCTCTTGTGGAACTGAGATCTCCGATCTGAATAATTATGAATCATTCACGAATTATATCCGAATTAGTTCCGAATCACGAACTTTTGAGTCTTCTGAACCGGACCCGAATAATTTTGACCGACAATGTGTCAGTTATCTGCTACAAACAGACAACACAATCCCTGTTCACAGTTGATCCTCGTAATTCTCTCGTGAGGCATGAGACCGGAGTCCGAATCTGCTGTGATTCTGAGAGAGATCGCAGGATCCTGAAATTCCGAGATCAACGGTTCGAACTTTTTCGTGCGCGGATCTCGAAAACATTCTTGAAAAAGTAAATTTTTATGCACGCATCTCGAAAAAAACCAACAGTTGGGATCGAGATCGCAGGGTCCTGTGATTCCCGAGAATCACAACAGATTTATTTCCGAAATTTTTATTAATAGAAATTAAAATATTAAAATATCGAGATTGAAGAAGACTTTCGGCATAATTCGAAATATAGGAATTCCGTGATTAACTGTGACGGCCAGAGGACGTTATACTCTATAATGGCCCGATTACTAACCAGATTAGCGAGCTAATTTACGAAAACCAAATCTCGGGCCGTTATAGAGAATCACGGCCAGGACGCAGCGGAAAAAAAACAAAAAAAGCTGGCCGTTACAGAGAATAACGACCAGGACTGAATATATTAGAACGGAAAAAAAACAACCCTTCTTTTGATCGAAAATGAAACAACAATAGGTTCAATTGGAGTCAATGGGAATCTGGGAAAAATCTTCGCCAACAATAATTTAATCGTTTTTCGTTTTTTTTTGCTGCTTATTATTGTATTTGATCGGTTCAATTGGAGTCAATTGAATATATTAGTCCTGGCCGTTATTCTCTATAACGGTCAGCTTTTTTTTTCTGCGCTTTCTGGCCGTGATTCTCTATAACGGCCCGAGATTTGGTTTTCGTAAATCAGCTCGCTAATCTGATTAGTAATCAGGTCGTTATAGAGTATAACGTCCTCTGGCCGTCACAGTAAATCACGGAATTCCTATATTTCAAATTTTGCCGAAAGTCTTCTTGAATTCGATATTTTAATATTTTAATTTCTATTAATAAAAATTTCGGGATTTATTTTCATGAGACAGATGACAACATGTACCCAAAAAAAGAGGAGAAAAAGAGAGTAGTAAAGGTCATAATTGAAAGCGACCTGCTTCCCAGAACTCTCGCCAATTTGAAAGGGAAAGAGAGAATATCATTATATAATTGAGGTAGAGAGCTCAGGGAATCAGAGTAGGTCCGATGGGTGTGATGACCATTCGATCTGCATCAAGATTCGTGTGCTATGTATAAAAATTCGTGCAAGTCTGTATCAATTTCCGTATATATAGATCTTGATGCTAATCGTACGGTCCTAGAGCTAATTGAACCTAAATGTAGGTCCGATGCCCATCGGACCTACTCCTATCTCAAGAGCTCAGAGCTAGCATCTCAGTTTAATTTGCATTATTCATTTATTCTCCCTATTGCAGCCGTTTTGGACTCTTAAACTGGAATTTGAAAACGATGTTTAATCCAGGATTGAGGATTGATTGGTGATCAGTTAATATTAATAATTTTGACAAAAAAGATTGTTTAAATTTTGATATGTTATATTTTTTTTGCATAATTACATATTATGCATATGTCATATTTAACCATTTTGATAGAATATAAAATGACACTTAAAAATTTCAGATAAAGCCAATTAATAAAGACCGACATTCATCCTACATTCTTATATTTTGTTTTGTTTCGAAAAAAATATTATCAAGATTACTCTTAAATTTTTGTGTGTTGTCGACTTGTTCGTTCATGCGTAAATATACATCGGCCAAATACATAATCTTATTTTATTTATTATTTTTTATGGATGCATAAAAGAATATAGGTCAAATATATAATTTATCATATTATTTAAAGTATTTACCCTGTTAAAAACGGACTCCAGCTTGAGACGCAAAAAATAAAAATATTATGGAGATATGAGCGGGAAGTAAAACACCATATTTACTTCCCAAAACACCGTAGCATCACTCTCTCTCTCTCTCTCTATACACACACACACACACATACATTGTAAGAAAATATAATTTATCAATTAAGTTTTTTTTTCTTTTTTTTGCTCTTAATTATCTGAAGATTCTTCTGTAATTTCTGCATTTTGTTTTTTTGCTCAAATTAATCTAATGTATAACTTGTTGAGCGGGAAGTAAATACTTTAACACTATCCATACTATTTTACTTTAAACTATATTAAAATAAGATATAAATTAAAAAAGTTTAAAATAAATAGGGTCAATTAATACCCATTAATTAAGGGTAGACACTTCATCTGGAACAAGTTTAAAATAATTGAAATGGAGGATCAAGAACTAAAGAATATTTAGACTTGGTCAAAATTGGGCTCAGGATAGGTGAGGGAAGGAGGGGCTATTAAATTAAACGAAATGCGACTTCCAGCAACCTAAAAGCAAACCTATTAAATTAAATTAGTAGATCCAGGCCATTTCTTTGACATGACACGAATTTTAAAAGGAACAACTACATCTTCTTGGAGGCACCACGAATTTTAGAAGTACCAAAGTGACAAATGAATTATTCATATTCGGTTTGGCGGAATAAAAAATTTGTGATTCGGGAATAATTTGGATATAATTCGGAAAATAATTCGGAATTATGTGGACGGAGATCTCAATCCAATAAAGAAGCAAAAAAAAATAATTCGCGAATTATTCTCGAATAATTTGTAAATTCGAGAAAAATTCGTAAAATTCACAAATAATTCGGTCAAAGTTTGATCAACCGAATAATTCGGTATTCGGTTCGCCATCACAAAAAAACATTTAATTCGCAAATAATTCACGAATTAAACATGAATTTTGTGACTATATATGGTTATCTGCCAACTTAAAAAATGTATTTAATTTGGATCAACAGAATAAAAATTCGCAAGTTACAGACCTGGGACATTATTTGGGTAGCGACATTATGGTCAATTTGGCGAGAGAGGAATAACAGAATCTTCTCGCAAAAGACTAAACCAACACAAGTGCTCTCAGAAAAAATCCTGCGAGATATACAGCTGTGGTGCAATTACTGCTAAACACCGCGAGGGTCAGGACTAGTAGAGCTTAGTGTCAGGATAGTGTGTACATATTTATTTCTCAGTTTTTTCGGTCTATGTTTTTAGATCATGTAAATACTTTTTCTTATTAATGAAAATCGTAGGATGGCAAGTTTCCATCTTACACTCAAAAAAAAAAAAAGAAGCATCTGTTGATGATTTCGGATTTCAGTGAGAAAATACTCTTTTTATTTCTTTTAAAGTACATGTCCATTTTAAAAGTATTATTTCTTTTAAAGCATTATTTTTTTTTAGTCAACGTTGGAGTTGCGGACACCACCGTGTAATAATTTATATGCGACAATAGTCAAGACTTGCGCCGGAGTTATTTGTTTTAAAGCATCGTGAACTCGGAGTACGGTATCTTTTCTTTTAGTTCAACAATTGGTCCCACTTGTCTGTGATGGGAATTGCTAGTTATTTGAACTAATAGGTGCACCCAAAGCAGCGGCCCTTGCATCAAAAAACATTACAGTCTCTTCGCTTTTGCTTTCGCCATCTTCGTTCTTCAAACAAAAACCCAGCGTCTCTCTCTTCAAGCATGGCAGTAAAAATAGAGGAGCTCATATATAGTTCAACTCATACATATATGTAGTCTGTCATCCCGATTCAATTCAGGTAATTTTTTTCTTACAATGCTCCAACATTAATTTGAATCAGACAATTATATATATTAGTTGGATATATATATATATTCGTTTGATGCAGAGAATTCATCATCAGAATTTGAGTAGCTTCTCGATCGAGCCACTAATTTCACCTCACCTCTAATAATTCCATTCCCCTAGCTTAAATCAGGTATGTATAGTCATTTACTTAATAACCTCATTTTAGTAGTTTTATCTTTATATATATCAACTTTGTACTTTTAAAATTCTAATATACTTTTGGCTCGTTTTAGTATGTGCAAACGATCAAATAATATTCTTCAATTAAAGAATTAATAAATTAATTAATACCCACCCATACGATCAAATTATTTTTCTAAGCTTAATTTTTTTCTACTGTTTTAGTATTTGTTAAAAAGTTATTTCAAATAGTAATATTATGTCTCCTTAGAAGTCAGAAAGGCTGGATTTCTGGTCTCAGCTCGAGTTTAGTTGGGATGGGTAAATTATTTGTGGTTGTTTGGGGCACAATAATCAATTAACTAGAAGATGTGAAACTAGCAAAGTTTCCTAGCTAGGCACGCGTATAAAATATAAAAAGCTAGTGACTAAATTCTGATAAAGAAAGGACATGGTCCGTACAAACTTTCGCGAAATTTACCCAATAAAATTGAATTAAAATTTTAATTTGATGTAATAATTGACTGACATGGTTTACATGTAATATTTTTCTAGCTAGCATGGAGCATAATAATGAAGGTGCATGCATCAGGGTCCACATAATTGGCATGCCCAACCAACCAAAGAAGGTGGCACAGAATTTGAGGGTTGAAGGAACACCGGAGAAGAAGGTGGCACCGGAGAAGAAGAAGGTGGCACAGGAGACGAAGGTGGCATCGGAGAAGACACTGAAGACATTTGCCATAACAATGAGCACACTGGACATGATGGCCATCGTGCTGGGAATGCTGAAGTCATATCTGGTATTGCAGAAGACTGATTTGGGGGCGACGGTTAAATCCATCACTGTGCTTACGTTGATATTGGATGTATTCCGCATACTATGTCGTAGTCGCGGGCTTGAATTAAACTACATGTATAATATGAAACAGTTGCCGCTCTCGATTCGTATCATCAGCCGTCTCTTTTACTGGCTCCACCTCATCTCTGTGTTGAATTTATGCATTTTCTCCGCAGTGGGGCTAGCCTCACACGATTTTGGCGAAACAGAAGAGGCGCTGGTGTTCTTTTATGCTGTGGCAATCTTAGAGGCAATGGTGTTCCTTGCTGCAATGGCTATTTGGATATGTTACCGCAGATTGTTCGAGAAAGTGAGAGATGAGTGCGGACTTGACAAGTCTGACATGGACTCAATTAACAGATTCTTCTATAATGTTTACTATAAGTGCGTGACTGTGAACATATTGGATGCTCGCAAAATGGATCTAGTCACCTTTGCACAAGAGCTCCTTGATTCAATCTTGGGTGAAGAACAATCGATGGGAGCAAGAACTTTGAAGGCGCTCTCGACCCATCCAGATTTATCTGGTGCTACACTTGATAAGATCATAACATCAGAGGATTCAAAGCTTATTGACCGGCTGATCAAGATTTTAATTTTGAAAAATTCTTTTAAAGATGAGGTCAGATGCTCGGCAGCTGTGATTGTATCTGAGCCAAAACTGAAGCAATATGTGAAGCAAATGAAGGAAGCAATGGAGTCAGCGAATGAAGATGAAGATGTGATTTGCTTGCTGGTTTAGATACAAAAATTAGAGTTTTTGATGTGAAGTTGCTGATAGTTTTTGTCTGAGAAAGTTGTAATAATTTGGAGCTTTGCTTATGTTGTTTGTAGGGTATTTTGTGCTAGAAGGGTAGATGGCTCTTGTTATTAATCTGTGCTATTATATGGTAGTGTTTGTAAAAAACAGTAGGGCTCGTACCAGAGGTTTGGTATCAGTACCTTATGGCTGATTTCATGAATGAAATGAAATCAGTGGGAGTTATCTCACTTTTATAATATATATGGGAGCAGCTAAGTTGTTGCCAGCAGCATTTCGGCGAGGTGCTTACGGGGGGATATCTTGCAATTTGATGTTCAAATAACAAATTCAAACCATTAGATGTTCAATCTATATTAAAATCTACTTGGAGACCAAATTTTACTATTTTTTGGAATTTTTTTTATTTTTTAAGCCGAAATGCTGCCGGAAGCAAATTAGCCATACTCATATATATATATATATATATAGAGAGATCGACTATGGTGAGCTGTGAAGTATCACGCTCATACTCCATTTTGAAAATCTAAACAACCGATCTGAACCGCTCAACATGTTCCCCATATTGAAATGTGCTTGGAGACCAAATTTTACATTTTGTGGAATTTTTTTACTATTTATTAAGCCGCTTTGAAAATCGCAGATCCGGGTGAACAGTAAAAAATAATAAAAAAATTATGAACCATTTGATCAGCGATTTTCAAAGTGACTTAATAAATAGTAAAAAAATTCCAAAAAATATAAAATTTGGTCTCCAAGCACATTTCAATAGGAGAACATGTTGAGCGGTTCAGATCGGTTGTTTAGATTTTCAAAATAAAAATATGAGCGTGAAGTAAAAATGACATCTTACTTTGTAACTCACCATAGCCCAGCTCTCTCTCTCTCTCTCTATATATATATATATATATATATATATATATAGGAATTGGCTACGGTGCTACGCGTAGCATAGAGGGCCTCTGTGTTACGGCTCAATATTTGAGTTTTCAAAATTCTAATGTTCGATCCGAACCGTTTAACATGATCTCCATATGAATATGTACTTGCAAACCAAATTTTATATTTTTTAGAATTTTTTTACTATTTTTTTAGATAGGTAGAAAATCACTTGATCTGAAAATTTCTGTACCATTAAGATTAAGTGATTTTCTACCTATCTAAAAAAATAGTAAAAAATTCTAAAAAATGTAAAATTTGGTTGGCAAGTACATATTCATATGGAGATCATGTTGAACGGTTCGGATCGACCGTTAAGATTTTGAAAACTCAAATATTGAGCCGTAGCATGGAGGCCCTCTATGCTACGCGTAGCATGCTAGCCATTTCCTATATATATATATATATATATATATATATATATATAGAGCTGGGCTATGGTGAGTTGCGAAGTAAGATGTCATTTTTACTTCACGCTCATATTTTTATTTTGAAAATCTATACGCCCGATCCGAACCGCTCAACATGTTCTCCATATTGAAATGTGCTTGGAGACCAAATTTTATAATTTTTGGGATTTTTTTACTATTTATTAAGCCACTTTCAAAATCGCTGATCGAATGGTCCAGAATTTTTTACTGTTTTTTACTGTTCATCCGGATTTGGGATTTTCAAAGTGGCTTAATAAATAGCAAAAAAATTTCAAAAAAAATTAAATTTGGTCTCCAAGCACATTTCAATATGGAGAACATGTTGAGCGGTTCGGATCGGGCGTATAGATTTCCAAAATGGAGTATGAGCGTGAAGTAAAACGACGTTTTACTTCACAACTCACCATAGTCAATCTCTATATATATATATATATATATAGTAGAACTAGGGTGTTCCTAAGCTCACCAAGCCCTTCGTGAGCTCGACTCTAAAACCTATCGAATTGACTTCAAATAATATTTTCAAAAAGTTAGATGTTCAATCTATATTAAAATGTGCTTGGAGACCAAATTTTACATTTTTTGGAATTTTTTTACTATTTATTAAGATGGTTTAAAAATTGTTGTTTTTATTAAAATTCTGCACCATTGGAAAACAGCGATTTTCAAACCATCTTAATAAATAGTAAAAAAATTCCAAAAAATGTAAAATTTGGTCTCCAAGCACATTTTAATATAGATTGAAAATCTAATGGTTTGGAAATGTCGTTTGAAATCAATTCGATAGGTTTTAGAGTCAAGCTCACGGAAGGGCTTGGTGAGCTTAGGAACACCCTAGTTCTACTATATATATATATATATATATATATATATATAGAGATGAGCTATGCTACTCCATGGAGTAAAACGCGTTGGTGCTCCACGCCGCTATATTTTTATTTTGAAAATCCAAACGACCGATCCGAACCGTTCATCTTGTTCTCCATATTAATATGTACTTGGAGACCAAATTTTACATTTTTTGGAATTTTTTTACTATTTATTAAGCCACTTTGAAAATCATTGATCCGGCAGTCCAGAAAATTTTACTGTTTTTTACTGTTCACCCGGATTTTCAGATTTTCAAAGTGGCTTAATAAATAGTAAAAAAATTCCAAAAAATGTAAAATTTGGTCTCCAAGTACATTTCAATATGGATTAAAAGTTGAGCGGTTCGGATCGGTCGTTTGAACTTTCAAAATGAAAATACGGCGTGAAGTACCAACGCGTTTTACTCTATGGAGTAGCATAGCTCATCTCTATATATATATATATATATATATATACATATAGAGAGAGAGAGAGAAAGAGAGAGAGAGAGAGAGAGGGGTTGGCTAATATCAAAACGTTTGTTCGTAGACCGTGGAACAAACATTTTGGTTTTCAAGTTCAAACAGTCGATCCAAACCATTTAACATTCAATCTATATTAAAATGTGCTTCGAGACCAAATTTTACATTTTTTGGAATTGTTTTACTATTTATTAAGCCAATTTTAAAATCTTTAATATAGAGCCGTGGTGCAACCAATTAGTTTTTCGATTTTTAAAGTTCAAACTGTCGATCCAAATTGTTAGATTTGATCTCTATATTAAAATGTGCTTGGAGACCAAAGTTTACATTTTTTAGAATTTTTTTACTATTTATTAAGCCAGTTTAAAATCTCTAATTTTAATAAATAATGAAAAATTTATAGATCATTGAACACAGCGATTTTAAAACTGGCTTAATAAATAGTAAAAAAATTTCAAAAAAAATATAAAATTTAGTTTCCAAGCACATTTTATTATAGATTGAATGTTGAACGGTTTGGATCGACCGTTTGGACTTGGAAAATATGAAAACCAAAGCATTTGTTTCACGACCTAGGAACAAACTTTTTGATATTAGCCAACCTATATATATATATATAGAGACTGGCTAAGCTCAAAACGTTTGCACCAAGCCCTTGGTGCAAACGTTTTGGTTCTCCTATTTGCAAAGTCCAAACGGTCGATCCAAACCGTTAGATATTTAATCCATATTAAAATGTGCTTGGAGACCAAATTTGACATTTTTTGGAATTTTTTTGCTATTTATTAAGCCACTTTGAAAGTTGCTGATTCGGGTGAACAGTAAAAACAGTGCAATAAAATTCTGAACCGTGTGATCAGCAACTTTCAAAGTGGCTTAATAAATAGCAAAAAAATTCCAAAAAATGTGAAATTTGGTCTCCAAGCACATTTTAATATGGATTATATATCTAACGGTTCGGATCGACCGTTTGGACTTCGAAAACCCGAAAACAAATCATTTGCACCAACCCCTTGGTGCAAACGTTTTGATATTAGCCACTATATATATATATATATATATATATATATATAGAGATGGACTTAGCTACTTCATGGAGTAAAACGACTTTGTACTTCACGCCATATCTTCATTTTCAAAGTTCAAATAGTCGATTCGAACCTTCCAACATGTTCTTCATATTGAAATGTACTTGGAGACCAAATTTAACATTTTTTGGAATTTTTTTACTATTTATTAAGCCACTTTGAAAATCTGAAAATCCGGATGAACAGTAAAAAACAGTAAAAATTTCTGGACCGCCGGATCAGTGATTTTCAAAGTGGCTTAATAAATAGTAAAAAAATTCCAAAAAATGTAAAATTTGGTCTCCAAGCACATATCAATATGGAGAACAACTTGAGCGGTTCGGATCGGTCGTTTGGATTTTCAAAATGAAAATAATGAGGCGTGGAGCACCAAGTCGTTTTACTCCATGAAGTAGCTAAGCCCAGCACTATATATATATATATATATATATATATATATATATATATATATATATAAATATATAGAGGATGACTAATATCAAAACATTTGTTCCGGAGCCGTAGTACAACCAATTGATTTTCTGATTTCCAAAGTCCAAACGGTCGATCTAAATCATTAGATGTGATCTCTATATTAAAATGTGCTTGGAGATTAAATTTAATATTTTTTGGAACTTGTTTTACTATTCATTAAGTCAGTTTTAAAATCGCTGATTTTACTAAACAGTTAAAATTTTCTAGATCATTCAAAATAGTGATTTTAAAACTGACTTAATAAATAGTAAAAGAATTCCGAAAAATGTAAAATTTGGTCTCCAAGCACATTTTAATATAGATTGAATGTTGAACGGTTTGGATCGACTGATTGGACTTTAATATATATAGGTTGGCTAATATCAAAACGTTTGTTCCTAGGCCGTGGAACATATGCTTCGGTTACATTTCAAAGTCCAAACAGTCAATCTATATTAAAATGTGCTTGAAGACCAAAATTTTCATTTTCTGGAATTTTTTACTATTTATTAAGTCAATTTTAAAATCGTTGTTTTCAATGATTCATAAATTTTTCACTATTTATTAAAATCAACGATTTTAAAACTGAGTTAATAAATTATAAAAAAATTCCAAAAAATATAAAATTTGGTCTCCAAGCACATTTTTATATAGAGATCACATCTAATGGTTTGGATCGACTATTTGGACTTTAAAAGTTGAAAAACCAATTGGTTGCACCACAGCTCCATAACAAATGATTTGATATTAGCCAACCCCCACTCTCTCTCTCTCTCTCTCTATATATATATATATATGAGGAGAGATCCCATTACACCCTTTTTTTTGACACATCTTAACACTATTTTTTTATAGGTCAATTTTGTGATTTCAAAATCCAAACAGTCGATCCGAACCGTTCAACATGATTACCATATTAAAATGTGTTTGGAGATCAAATTTTACATTTTTTTGAATTTTTTTACTATTTATTAAGATGGTAAAAAAACAACGATTTTGTAACCATCTTAATAAATAGTAAAAAAATTCAAAAGAAATGTAAAATTTGATCTCCAAGCACATTTTAATATATCCATCATGTTGAACGATTTGGATCGACTATTTGGACTTTAAAAATGGTAGGTATCAAAATGTGTCAAAAAGAGAGGTGTAATCCGATCCCTCCTCTCTCTCTCTCTCTCTCTCTCTCTCTATATATATATATATATATAGCAGTGTTGTGACAAACGGTCTTAACGGTCGATTAAACGGTCGTTTAATCGTTAAGGGTGGTCAAACTGTTACAAATACACTTAACAGATGCGTGTTTGCGGATGAAAACAGTTTTGCCTTTTTGAAACAGATAGAACAGTTTTCACAAGCAGCTGGTGCCTTCTTCTATTACACTAAATTAAATACAGGCTGCACAAAGCAACAACAAAATTGGAAAACAAACAACATATAACTTGTACCCTCTAATATGATATCAAGTTTGACTAAGTCGAGAATTAAACTATTAAGATGATCAGCAATCTAATTTGAATATTTGATTTAGTGATATATATTTCATATCTTTACAACGTTTACATTTGAATGAAAACTGACGCTCCGAAATTACACCGGCCGGCTTATATATGTATAAGCAGAATGTTAAGAAAATCCTTCTCCTCTTCTTCTCTACGGTTTAGAAATTAACCCTAACATATCACATGGTTTGATATTGGTTTGACAAGGCCTTGTAGTACTCTCTTTGCTGAAAAAAAAACCCCACAAAATAATAGTGATATGAGAAAACAACCATTGTAATTTGTATGCATTGGAAAAGAGATAGAATAGCAAAGTGCATATATACCTTGTCAGTGACAGACGGGGTTATTTTAGATAAAGCATGCTCAAAATGAGATGCCTTAATAGAGCATTTATATGAGATACTGGCTTCATTTGCTAAGAGTCTTTTCTCTCGTATTGCAAACATAGCTGCTTCTTTCACTAGAGAGGCAAGATCTGCACCCGATAGGTTGTTGCACCGCTCCATTCGGGCCAGAGCATCAAGGTCTACATCAGCATCAATCGGTTTCTTTCGTGCAAGGGCCTTCATGATTGCTGCTCGCTCATCTGCATTAGGAAGTGGAACATATAGTTTCTTTCCAAATCTTCCTTCTCTCAGTAGTGCTTCATCCATCACCTCTATCCTGTCATATCATATGACGATATCGATATATAAGCTAAAAATGATTTCACCTCTATCATGTCATATAATATGTAGCAACAAATTAAAGTGGGACCTTTTACCTGTTTGTGGCTCCAACAACAAAAACACCTTGACGGTCATCAGCCCCGTCAAGCTCTATCAGAAGCTGATAACCAAATTAAACAAATAAATAAATAACAAAAAGTCAAAAAATAAAAAAATAATTAGCAAGAGAGAGAGGGTGAAAGAGTATATATTTTAGGTGTCGTAAAGCATACCTGGTTCACTATACGATCTACTACCCTTCCTCCCTCTTCGCCTCTCCTTATAGTAAGAGCATCTATCTGAAGAAATTAACAACAAAAGATAAAATTTGCTGGGAAACATTAAGGAAATTAAAAATCATGTACTTACTATTTTATGGCTTTGTATAGAAAGAAAATATACTTGCCATGCATTCTATGGCTTTAACTTTCTCATGCTACACTTGTGTTGCTAAGGAATAGCAAATACTATGCCCAAATATCAGTTTTGTACCAGTGTGGTGATGTCTTTATGGCATAGCCATAATACTATATACACATTACCTCATCAAAGAAGAGAATGCAAGGGGAATTGGTACGTGCACGTGCAAATATCTTTCTAACTTCCGATTCGCTTTCACCTACGTATTTATTCAATATCTCTGGCCCCTGAAACAAAGAAAAAATAATGAATCGTACCACATTTTAAATGAAGCACAAAATAATACATCCTCCCTGTGTTCTTCAAGAATGTACTGTTCGGCTTTTAAATGGAAATATAAGATAAGATATTTTGTGCAAGTACGTTCCTTTTGATAGTACCTTTATGTGTATAAAAGTAGCACCTGCTTCATTTGCAACTGCTTTAGCAATTAGGGTTTTGCCACAGCCAGGAGGGCCAAAAAGCAAAACTCCTGCTTCAAAATTTAGTCCCATCTCCTAGAAATATAAATCAAATAATGCTTGGTCAGAACAGTTCTGTGGAAAACTTCAACATTCTTACAAGAAGAAATTAGTGATATACCTCATAATCTTTAGGATTTTTGATTCTTTGAACAATGTATTCATCAAACACATTTCTTATTAAACTAAGGCCCCCCACATCATTCCATGTCACATTAGGTATTGAAGACAATCCTTCCTTTCTTAAAGAAGGCTGTACCATTTTAGTTGCATCCTGAAAAATAATAAAAGATGAGAATTTTAAAGCATTAGAAAGAAGTGCTAATCTGATAGAAATCCAGATACAACTTGAGAAGTAAGCTGAATTGGTGGTTTTGTCAGTATTTATAACTGTAAATCTTTTACTATCGGGAAGGTTCGATATCACTTGAACTTACATGAATGACAACGTGTGCTATAACATATTAAAAGATTATCATTTGTATAAAGCATAGACAATCAGCAATAATGAAGAGTTTCTTTAGGCATATATTTGTTTATGATTTTCTAAATAAAGAACCATAGCATGAAAAAAAAATTACCTCAAAGTCGTCCATAGTAACGCTAAGGCTCTCCATCTCAGATTTATCCCAAGGTCGCCTCCACCAAATCCAACCTTGCTGATTCAAACATGATTTTCTCTTATCATTTATCCTTTTCATGGCCAGATTACCAGCCTTATCCACCAGAAATTTCAGATCAGCACCAACAAACCCAGGTGTTGACCTTGCAATCTTGAAAAGGTCAAATTTGCCCTCAAGTCTCATCCTGAACATACAGAGCATGTCAATTGCATAAATTTATGTGAGCTAGACTGAGATTTAACCAGCATGATAACAGCATTAACACATGAATTCTTAAGACCTACCCTTGTGTCAACATGGACAATATCTCTACACGTGCAGCTTCATCTGGTACACTCAGTGCTATCTCTCGGTCAAACCTTCCTGGCCGTCTCAGTGCTTGGTCAAGCGCATCAGGTCTATTTGTCGCTCCAATGACAAGCACATAACCAGGTGGTTTATCCTTTGACAGGTCTGGTTCTTGATCTTCATATACACCCTGGTGGACCTGGTCCATGCAAGTTATCAGCTGGGCCACGATTCGTTGCTCGAACTCTCTCTTTGATGCAATGGCGTCAATTTCGTCTATGAAGAGTATAGAAGGTGCTGTTTGGTATGCCTTTTTAAATAAGCTTCTTATCTTCTCTTCAAAGGTACCTGATATGAAAGATCCAAATAAATAAAAATTGTGCTATGAGTTGATCAACTCATAATTTGCAGCTTAAATAATCAGTAAATTATTTATCATATAGTATCTAAATCAACTTTATGAGAAATGCATGCTCATAAGATTTACTTTTATGACATTGAAGCATAGTATTACAATTTTCTAGGGTTTTCGTTCTAGAATAAGCATAATGTAAGGGGAATTTAAATCAATAAAGCAATCCTCATTTCTAAGCTTACCCCCTTCTCTTTCAAAAAAAAAAATGAACATAGCCTTACACTAATATAATTTTTTAAAACTATTAACATCTTTTAGAAATAATATCAAAACTAAGAAAAATCAACTCCATACCCACATAACCAGAGATGACCTCTCGTGCAGAGATCTGATAAAACGGGACTCCCGTCTCATTTGCAATTGCTTGTGCCAAAGTAGTCTTACCACACCCAGGTGGACCATGCAATAACAACCCTTTCATAGGCCTGACACCAAGAAACTTGGGTACATGAGGGTGGCAAAAGGGCATGATCACCTCACTTATCAGCTCCTCTATGACTCCATTTGATGTTGCGTTGTCGAAGAAGGGATCCGCAAGGGAGCCCATACGATGAATCCTCTTCCCCATGTGTTTGCTTGTTGAAGAAGGCATCCGTCTGCTAGTCAGCCGTTTAATTAGGGTTTCTAGGGATATGGAAGAAATAAAAGAGAAACAAGAGACAAAATTTTATGAGGAAGCTTAATTGTATAACTTGATTTCATGGAGTACAAATGAAAGAATTTATAGCAACATAAGTTTCTAAAAAGTGAACTCTATAAATAACACTTTCTAAAATACCTTATACTAAAATACTAAATTTTTCATCTTTAATATAGCATGTTAAACATAGTTTATTATTCCTGACTTCCTGCTAAATCATACTTGTACATCTAAACCTTTGGGCACTTCTCTACCACAGTTACGTGAGCCTCAAGTTAGCTTAAAATTAGATATGGAAATTTTTAGTATACTATTCCAAATCAGTAGCTATGTACAAAAATAAGAAAATCAATCTTTAAAATTTGGAAAGGTTAGAGGTAGAATCGGTAGATAAAAGAAGAAAGTTTAAAAACAGGGAGAAAATAAAAAAAAACACACATATTTACTCAATTCAAGTTTAATATATATCAAATATATTCGAACTCGGGTTAATCATTTTTCAATTTCTAAACCTATAATTAATTATGCAATTAATAAAGAAGTTAGCGGAACTAATCCAGAACTGTGCAGGATGCTAAAAATATAGCATGAAATATAGCAGAATTAACCCAAAATATGGCATACAGTTCAATTTGAATCGTCTGTTATAAATTGATATGATTTTTAAAGCAATTTTATGAACTTTCAAATTAATTGAATTAAATCAGATTCTACCTGGACAATCCAAATTAATTCCAAACTCAAAATTATTCCAGAACCGTGGCGGATCTGTCATGACTTATCTGTGGTGATGCAGCTACTATCTATTAGAGTCTGAATCCTCTGCATTACCTGACTGTTTGAGTTTCAATCCGGACCGTCTTATTAGTATCCGAACCAATCTGATCCAATCTTGTAATGCACAGAGCTAGCTTCTTTAAAGATTCGTGCTATAGTATATAAGGAACCGATCGGATCCAACTCAAAAAATAGATAACATGAACATGTTATTCCGATTCCAACATTCAAATTTTTGTGTGCACGAATCTCAATGAATTTTTTTTATGGACGAATCTCAACAAAAATCATCGGTTGAGATCAGAATAACAGGTTCATGTTATTCCTTTGAAATAACATCTGATTTATTTCCCAAAAAATAAGGTACTATAAATAATATGAATTCCTGTGGGCTCACAGAGAATCAAGACCCAAAATAGATTCTCGAATCTTAAAGCACAAAGCTAATGAAGAAACTTTAAAACTAAAACGCAAGCTGGTTGCTGTCACGTGATTATCACATGGCGATGATAATAACAGTAACACTCACAAAACTTTATCAGTCAAAAGGTTGTCTTATTGTAGTCAAAGAAAAGGCACCACGTGACATGAATTTGAGCATTAATTATTAAGAAACGATTACATGCTCCAAGTATTGCGTTTCTTATTATACCAGTAGAGAAATTTTGAATGAAATAAACGTATGATGATATACTATGATGTCAAAGTAGTTATTTTTTAAACTACTTTCTTATGATATACTATATGTATTATTACTAAAAAAAACTTTTTTTTAATGATTTTTAAATATTTTTTATGAAATAAACGAATGATGCACTATGAAATGAATTTTTATCCTTTTAACTTAACTCAAATTTTCAGTTTAAATATGAATTGTCTCATATAAATCCACAAGAATATTAAAGGGACCCGTACATTATAGGCATGGGCCGAATTGGCCCGAATTCTGGTCGGATGGTATATGGAGCTAAACTCAAACAGTGTGTTAATTGGCAAGAGGATGTGGACTACTATGAAAAGTGCTATTCTATTTCTTTTCCTTTTTTTTTTTTTTCAAGTATTAACGCATTTTTGTTAAATGAAGAGTAGCAATCTCATTAATTTATTTGCTGGCTATTCCCAACATTTTATCACATGGAAATAAAAGTAAATTATTACTATTGACATTGATATATGAGCCTATAAATAATTAATATCCATTATGCTACTTTGATATATAAATTTCAAAACTAATTTTCTCTTTACATTCGTGCTTCATTTTTTATTTTAATTCAAGGAATAAAGTTTTTTTTTCCAAAGAAAAGTTTATGTATAATTCTACAAAGAAAGAATTTCATCAAACTAATTTTCATTTTTTCTTTTATTTTGACAATTTAGTTTTACAAACTATTATGTATGAATGCCATATTATTTTTTTCATTCCTCATATCTTACAATTAAATGCGCTATTTCCATATAATATAAAATTTATCTGTCAAAGTAGGTTATATATATATTATTATGTCGAATAACAATTACTTTGTGCAAGATATGCTATAATTAATTTTACTGTGTGGGTTTGGGGGATAAACGAATCATTTCTTTTATTTTGTAAAGTGAATAAACATTGCCGGATCTAATAGTTGGTTAGCTGGCAATAGTACAAAAGCACAAGCCTGCACAATTGTGTACATTTGGAATTTCAGAGGATCATGTGCAAAATCAGTGGGGGAATATATTTTAGTAACCCCACAAATTTAGGTCTTTTGTGGCATCATCCTTGAAGCAACCATAAAACAAGTGATATTTTTTTTTGAGTGAGTCTATGGTACTATGCATAGCACGGATTAGTCTGTAATACGAATCAATATTTTCATTTTCAAAATTCTAACGGTCAATCCGAACCATACAACATGATCCCCATATGAATATGTATTTGCAGACCAAATTTTATAATTTTTATAATTTTTTTACTATTTTTTAAGATAGGTAGAAAATCACTTGATCTAAAAATTTTGGACAATTTTAAAACAGTGATTTTCTACCAATCTTAGAAAGTTCAGTATACAGGTACATATTCATATGAGAATCATGTTGAATGGTTCAGATGGACCGTTAGGATTTTGAAAACGAAAATATTGCATAGTACCATAGATCACTCACTCTTTTTTTTTTTTTTACTAAATTCATAAAATCAACAAAGTTTTACATGATTAAAAAAAAAATTATCTATATTGTCATGGTATCTTCTATATAGACAAAATTTGCAGTCTCCAATTGTACATGGTGATATACATGTCTAGGCACAGGGTTAGTTGCCACAAAAGATCTGAAAAGCTCATGCATGTATATTAATTAGATCTATACACTAATTATGTCTTAAATATCCCCATAAAATCTCCTGATTCCTGCACAAAACAACCATGAAAACAAGCATTAGAGCTTTGTCAATACTTATTCTCTCTATTTTCTTTCTCATCTCCTTGCCAACATACATTAGTATTTCATTTGCCACCTTTTCAAGAGAGAAAAATTCACCAAGAGAAAGGATCAAATTGAGAAGATTGATGCAATCCATCACCGTCGATTCTCATCGTCTGGTGTCGATCGAAGATGCGAATGGACGGCCGACGAGCGGCCAGATATGGGAGAGCTTGAAGAAGATCCCTAAAAGCAAATCAAATCCATCTCACAATTAATAGCTACTTCTTTTTATTATTTGGTATATATTCTTATTGTGGTTTTTTAATTTCAATGTATTAGAATTAGTGATTAGTTATTAGTTGTAGATCCCGAATGATTAAGTTTTGTTTAAATAAGGTTGAGATTTTTTTTGTTCGTTTTGTGAAATTGTTCTCATCTTTTGTAGTAGAGTAACTTCTTACCATAAAAAGCATAAATTTGAAAAAAAAAAAGATTTAATCCGGAATAAGCAAATAATAAGCATTTTTCTTCTATATGTAATATAGATCAGCAATTTGGTTTATGAAGTACAACATCACATGATCAATAGAAAATTTTATGTAATTTTATTTATGTTGTTGATAGACATATGGGAATTTTATTTAATAGCTATAAAAAAACAAAGATAAGTCAAATTTATATTTGGTTTATGAGGCAGAACATCACATGATTATATATCATAAGCAAATTTTATTTGATATATTTCCGTTGCTCATACATAAGGAAATTATATTTAATATTTAGGAAAAACAAAGATATATAAGTCATATTTATGCATATGTTCCTCCTGAATTTCCAAACAAAATTCCACTTTGAATTCGAACCGGACAGATTATAATTAATATCATACAACAGTTAAAATACATTTAATATGTAACATTTTCTTTTGGTTAGATTGTGTCGTTCATAATAGTAATAGAAAATGCAAAATATATATATATATATATATATATATATATATATTTTCTCTGGCGCCTAGCAAATATTTCAATGGACAATCATGATCGGTATCAACAACTTTTAACTTTAAAAAGAAACTAGCGTGGGTCTCGCGTTGCTTCGGCATCGGTTGTTGAGGGTGATGAAGAAACATACAGAGATTTTGAATATGTGCATGTATATAGGAAGAATAATATACAGCTTGTGGGTAATAAATATTGAATAGGTTACAATCAACTTATTTAGCTAATTCAGAACTCCAAAATCTTTTTTTCTTCTTAAATTATGTATCCAACATTTCGCCTGTATCAAAATGACAATTTTTTTTTTTTGGGTCTCCTAATCTATTAACCAAAAAGATTAAAAATGTATAAATGATAGGTAACATCTAATCATATCACATATATATATCCTCACTAATATAAAATTAATTTTTTATATAGGTAGAAAATCACTGCTTTGGAATGGTCCAAAATTTTTAAATCAAGTGATTTTCTACCTATTTTGTATATGTATATATGTATATATCTACGTATATGTCTACATATGTATATATCTATCGGATTGACTTCAAAAGAGACAAATCCAAACTGTTGAAACCGATATACTTTACGAGTGATGCGTGTACATGCAAAATTTTGAAATTTTAGAATTTATTTTGTACAAAGTCAAGCATTCAAAATTGATAAAAAATGAATGCATTAAAATAACTTCTAAAACTACATTTTGGATCATTCATTTTTCATCAATTTTGGCTGCTTTGACTTTGGACTAAATGAATTCGAAAATTTCAAAATTTTGCATGTATGCGCATCACTCGTGAAGTAGATCGGTTTCAACGATATGGTTTCGTCTCGTTTGATAGATTATGGAGTTACGCTCACTAAAAGATTTGGTGAGCACATCACACCCTAGTTCTACTCATCTAGATATGTATATATGTATGCATATATCTTTATATGTATGTATGTATGTGTTAGGTTGATTGTATATATTTATGAGGAAGCTTGATTGTATTACTTGACTTCATTATTACATAGAGTACAAATGACATAATTTATAGCAATATAAATATCTAAAAAGATAACCCTATAAATGACAGTCCTAAAATACCCTATACTAAAATACTAAATTATTTCTCCTTAATATAGCCTGCCAAATATAACATACTATATTGACATCCTACTAAATCAAACCTGATGAAAATATATGATGAGATAAGAGCCATACACAACAATCCTCTCCTTAACTTGAAATCTCAACCTAAAACAAAACCCAAAAATAAACACCTAAACAAACATAATTATCTTGAATTTCAACTAAATTAGGATCGCCTGAAGAAGTATCATTCTTGTATGCCTTTTGCTTATTATTGAGCTTGAAACAGTCGGCCTTGATGTGACATTTCTTCCTACAATAGTCATAAATTAGTTTCTTGTGCTTAGAGCTCAATTAGATTGATGATGAAGTCAAGTTCTTCCCCTTTTGTCTCTCATCCTTATCATCCACCTTGATACCAATTCTCTCAATGTCATAGAGAAATGTGGTATAATATGAAATATGAATCTTAACGGATGTACCTTCTGCCATATTGAAAGAATGGAACCTCTTCTTGCTTGGTCTTTACACGGAGCACGAGTGTGTGGAGGAAACACCTAGCGCCTGAATGCTTCTCTCATGATACAGAGACGAATCTGAAACCCTCAACAACAGCGGAAACAAAGAACCCTGAATCACCGAACAATATGTATGTATGTATGTATGTATGGATGGATGGATGTATGTGTGTGTGTGTGTTTGCATATATATATGTATGTGTATATATGTGTAGATGTATATAGATGAGACCTAAATAAGAGTTAGGTGCAGGAACTAGGGGAGATCCCTCGAGTTCAAGTCTGTCGGTCAAAAGACTGGCGTTTTGCATTCCACTACAACAAAATCATTCTTCAGAGACCGGCATCAGCGACCGGCTCTGTCGCCGGTCTCTAAAGACCCCCCAAAAAACAAAAAAACAAAAAAAATTAAAATCATCGGAGACAACACTCTTCAGAGACCAGCGCCACAGCCTTCAGCGACCGACACGGCCCGATCTCAGAAGGGTGCCTCCTAAAAAATCCCTACATGATTTTCTTCTTTCTCTGTCTCCTCCCGCCGCGTTTTAGATTTAGCAAAAAAAAAAAAAAAGTGGTCCGCCCGACTCCTCCGCCCCCGCTCCGCTGATGCCGACCCCGCTGATCAGGCCCCCCCGACTCGCCCGACCCTAGGCCGACCCCGCTCCACTGCTGCCGACGCCCGCCACGCCAACCTCTCTGCCGCTGAGCCCCGCTGCCCCGGCCAACCTCTCAGACAGTACTGCTTCTTGAGCAATCATCTCAGACATTGTAGCTAGTTAGTTTATTATGATTTTAGATTGACAACTTTTTTAATTAAAAGAATTGTTTATGGAATGTAGCAATGAAATGAGAGGGTTTAAATTGAGCAAGGAGATAACAGATTTGGTGGGGGGGGTAAGTAGAGTCAGGTTCTTGGTATGATCATATAGTTGTAACTGCCTCTATCTAGTAAAAAAAATGAGAAAATACATTTTGTAAAAGCTGTTTTAGAAGAAAGTTTGAAGGATTTGGGGCACATAAGAAAGTTAGAAGAAAATACATTATGATCATATAGTTTCGTCCTCTGTTGAGGGCACAGAAATGTAGGTTAGAAAATGGATGTAAATGGTTATATGATGTTTCTGTGTTTAAGATATTTATTGCTAGGGATTCTATGCAATAGAATGAACATGAGAAAGAAGAATTTGTGAGGAATCTGTTATGCAAGTAGTAATTATGTAGTTGATTGACTAGCATCATCTTTGGTTCTGTATTTTTGTTTATCTTATGCATGCTGATCATAACTATAGTGTTTAGTCTAGGTTATTTGGAGTCTCAATTATATGCTGTTAATTAGAGTTTCATTTTTTTATCGATGATTTTCATGAAGAACTGTTCTTTTGCACATCTATGTTAGAAGTATGATATAGACCTCTCCACAGGTTTGGAAATAAAACTCTCAACAGGTTTGGAATTGTCATTAAAGACTAATATTTTTACAAACTTTATTGCAGGTATGCCGAGCAGAAAGGGGAAGGAGAAAGCGGCATCATCCAGTGGATCCAAGCACCCTCCACGTGGTCAAAATGCGTACATCCCGCCGCCGCAAAAGCCGGAGGACAGACCAGTGATTCGTCGGGCTGGTTATAGGTAAAATTTATTTTTTGTGAATTTTGTGTATGTAGGATTATCCATTTGTAGTGGTTTTAAGTTATTTTGTTTGCAGAGCTTTTGTTGGAGATTTGTTGACAGCGACCCAAAATGTCAACAAAATAATCTCGCAATGCGCACGTTTCCACTATCCTAAGGGAACTAGATTACCCATCATTCCTGTGTGTACAAAATTTGATGACTATCCTGAGGAAACTAAAGAAAAGGTCCAAGATGAGTTTTTGGTGAGTAAAATCTCATTTTTAAAATTGGCAACCTAATGTGTCTCTTTTTAAGCTAACCAACGACTTTTTAATGATGCATGTAGAAGCACTATCAGTTTCCTCCAGGTGAAGACATGGATCTGGCCTATAAGACATTCAACAGCATTGCCAACAAATCTCTCCAAAACATGCTTCACAAGTGCAGAGGAGAAGCGAAAACTAGGTATGGAGATAGCATTCTGGAGTGGAAAGACCAAGGGGTGCCAAGCACATATGATTGGATAACGGCGAATAACTGGAAGAAATTGTGCGACTTTTGGTGCTCCGAAGACTTTGCTAAGAGGAGCGAGCAGAATCAACGAAATAGGGTCAATTCTGGAGAGGGTTCCTTTGTAGCCACAGGCTCTGTAAACATGCTGGTTTACAAACAAAGATTTGTAAGATGTTTTATTTCATCAAAACAATTAATTCCAATTTCAGTTTACTTGAACTAACCTTGATAAATTAATTTGGGTTGAAATGTTTATTCATCATAGGAGAATGAAAACCAGCGCGAGCCCAGGTGGTCTGAAGAGCTGTTCACGCCGACGCATACCAAGAAGAAGACGGGGCAATTTTGTTCCGCAAGGGCGAAAAAGGCACAGGTAATAGAACATAACAATATTTTAATAATATTCATTCTTTGTTGTACTTTATTGTTTTATTTTATAAATTTTGTAGGAAGACTACGATCGGGATATGAGCGCAAAGTATGGGTCTGATCGAGCCCTTTGGCCCTCTTTTGACGCAGACATCTGGTACGGCAACACAGAGAATAATGCTCACGGCGATAACTATGGTCTCGGTGCTCTAGGTAAAATACACATACTTAAAATTATAAATTTGTATTTTTTTTGTAACGTAATACTAATTATCTTATTTTTAATGTTTCAGGCAAGACGAGATCGCTGTATCGTCCAAGTGGGTCCCAAACGTCTTCTGCGCAATCGCAATCGCAATCACAATCATATTCTTCGGCGCCGCCTCCTCTCAGGCAAGAAGACATAAATGCGATTTCAAGTCAGGTGTTTGGCTTGATTCAACCACATATCACCCAATTCATGGAGGAGTTCAGGCGTAGCATGGGACGTTCTTCGTCTCATCAGGTACGAAATTCGATTTTTGAGTATGTTTGAATCCATTAAAGACATCATAAAAATGTTAGTTATATTCTCACAGGGTGGTTCTAGCTCGCATCATGCATTGAGCCTTGATGATCAGGATGACAGCGGGGACGATTTGGGAGATGAGTCTTAGACATTTCATGTTTGTTATTATGTGATACTTTAGATATTTTATTTTTATGTTGTACTTTAGATATTTGTTATTCGATATTTATGTAGTACTTTAGATATTTCATGTTTATGTCGTTTTGTGAATTGCTTAGTACGTACTAATTAAAGTGCTTGTGAATTACTTTTAAATTGCTTGGTGCCTGTGAATTGTTTGGTACGTTTCGTACCAATTGGGGCTGGGGAAATATAAATGAACAGAACGGGTTTACTGGTTGTTATATTCGTACTAATTGGGGAAAAGAAAAATAACAGCAAACATGTAAAAAAAAAAAAGTCTTTTGCGACCGACTTGGGCTCATCAGAGACCGGCCAATCGGTCACAGATGGGCCTCACTGCCACGTCTACATGGTTCATCAGAGACCAATCTCGTCTGTCACTATAGGGTCATCTGCGACCGGTGACGTCAGCGGGGAGGGTATCAGCCACGAAGCAACTGCAACCAAGTCATCTGCTACCGATTTTAGCTTTCTGCAACCGAGACCGCCCTTCTGCGACCGGCGCCATAGCCTTCTGCGACCGATTTGGATGGTCGCAGATGGGTCTTGTTGCTATCCTAATAGGCCAAAAAGAAATGGCTATTTCGAGTAAAAAATTTAGGCCTACTGAAATAAAAAATGTTGGATTTGAAATTTAGGGATTGAGGAGTCCACAATTAATAATGATTGAGGAAAGTGATGTGATTCTGGAAATATATATATATAGGCTAAGAAAACTAATAATGACATCTTTTAAGATGGTTGGTAGCATGGCATACTTTAATCTTATCAACCAATTAGAAAAAAAGTTTGTACAATAAATAAGCTGTTTGATTGTTTGATATATGTTGGATAGTATACAATGAATAAGCTGCGTGCAAAACATCTTTAGAAATACTTAATTAAAATAGAAATTAAGTTGCTAAATATTTGATATTAATATTATATAGTACATAAACAATGGTTTATATGCATTGTCACGTTTCTGATTTTAATAGAAGTTTAGAGGAAACATAATTTATGCACTGTTCTAAAAATTTTGGATTAACAAATTGAAATTGAGGACATAGAAAACACACTATGTTTGGTGGATATAAATCACTAGAGGTTCATGGCGTAAGGTCATAATTAGGCCTCCAGATTTGATTTTGTTGTAATTTGTTTGAGTTGAATTCAGATCCACTACCACCTGAATAATAGCTGTAAAAATCACTTGATTGAAAAAGGAATCAGCATGAGAATACAACAACAACTTGATCTAATTAACCTTATGTTCTTCTTAGCATATCAGAGTTGTAGTGCATCCCCATTTTGGAATCTGGCACATGTATCCTTTGAAGCATAGAAGGAAAAATCGGAATCGGAATCAGGATCGGTCTTTTGACCGTGGAATCGGAATCGGGTGAATCGGTTGGAATCGGCCGAATCGGATCGGAAAATCGGACTTTTTTGCCAGAAACTTGTTTTATACTAAAAAAAATAGGAAAAAAATGATAAAAAAAATAATTTGTCAACAATTTCTGTTTTGACAAATAATTACAATCAAATAATCCACTAATATAATATAATACAAGCATTACAACTAAAAACACACTCTTTGATATAATACAAATTATAATTGTTATATATAAATGAGTTATGTTTTCTAACAACAAAGGTTGTATGGTGTGGTGGTTGTTGGCTTTGGTTGCTTAGCTAGAGGTCATAGGTTCGATTCACGCAGAGCTCAAAAATTTTTGGAATTTGTTTAATTCACGTTTCGGCCGTTTCGGTGGAATCGGTCTATTTCGGTTGAAATTTGACTGGAATTTATGAAATTGAACGAAATTTACACTAACCGTGTAACTCGGCCTGAAATCGGATCGGTACCGTCCGATCCCACTCCGGAACGGCCGATTTTGCCTTCTATGCTTTGAAGTCACCTCACTGAAACTTTTTCCTTTTACTTGATCATGAATGAAATACATATTGGTACTTGATCATGAATGAAACCTCATGTTCTTCTTATCTTAATATATTCATGAATGAAACAGATATCAGTCCAGTCGAAATACAGATTGGTACTGAGTGAAATTAAAAGTTTGGTAGGGTTGACTGTATGCTAAAATCTGAGGTATTGTTAGAAGAAATTTAATTGAGAATCACTGAAGATGTCTTTAGAGATGACTCAAATTTCAAAATGCAATAACTGGTACAACTTCAAAATGACTAAAAATTGATAGGCATGAATGTTGGAGACAAATGAAATGCTCACAAGAAGCCAACCACAACAAGCAATCAAGCATAGAAAATAAAAGAGAGACAAGATTTTACGTGGAAACCCTTGCGGGAGAAAACCACGGGAGCACGGCACAAAATCACTATATCAAAGAGATTTTACAATACAAGGAGATAATCAAGCCAATAACACTCTCTCTCACACTCTCTTGCAATTTCATACACTAATTTCTTACTCTCTCTCCTATTTCTCTTTTTTTTTTTCTTTTTTTTTTTTGAAAAACTTGGCAGTGGACTATTTCTCTTTTTCAATCCGAAATCATTTCCGTGAAAATAGTGACATGGGCCGGGCCCATTTATTAGGCTTCACAATATAACAATATACCTGCATGACAAAACCACACCGGCAGTTATTTGTAGCTTGTACATGGTATTCATTAATTTTTGCCTTGTGCTTAATGTTGTAAAGCTTGCATAATTCCATCCTCTACTCCTCTGAACCTTCACACCTCTGCAACAACAATGCGGCACTTGTCGGTGGGGTCAATGTTTGTGTAAGCATGAATCATCAGTAAGAAGTTATACAAATTATGAAGTCAGACTGACGGTTGCAAATGAAAACCTAATCAATTGCATGAGCCACAGGAGGATTCAGAAGTTGGAAAAACATAGAGCACAAAACAAGAAAAAACAGGTAGAAAAAAAATTATAATGATGCTTACAAAGAAGGCCGAAATAGAGTCAGCGGAAGGCATAGTACAAAGGAAAGTAAGACAACAGAGGAGTAATATATCTTTACTACTCATCACCCTGGTAACTCCAAGTCACTCCAGGTCTGCAATTAATGCTCTTAGAAATCAGAGAAGCAGGTAATTCAGGGATTTCTTCCAGTAAAGTAGCCTGGTAAAAGTGGAGTTTTTCAAGGGCAGTGAGCATCACCATTGTACTAGGCAATGACCGCAGCGAGCTTGCATCACGGATGACAAACTCCTTGAGGGTACTACTGTTTTGTAACAGCCATTCCTCAGGCAGGGCATCCATCCCTGACTTGTCAACTCTCAGATTACTAACAAATCTTAGGCTTCTAAGTGGTTCAATAAGAAGGAGACAGAGGTGATCAATGTACAGAGAATTGATCTTTAAAGAGACCAAGTTATTTCCTGCGTTGACAGTATGTGCTTGTTGCATAGATAAAAGTTCAATGAGCTTGTGGCATCCATAGATTTGCATGTGACGGAGCGATGTAAATGCATTTTCAGAGGAAGGGATACAAGTAATATGTTCACTGTTTCTAATATATAACCTATCAAGTTTAGAGAGCCGTGATGCTGACTCTAGCAATGGCACATCAAGTTCACCACATTTTCCCATTTCAAGAAATTTTAGTTTCACAGGCAGGAGGATGCTCTCATTATCAATTGTTACCAGCTTTGGGCTTCCCTTTATAGCTAGGTGTTTTAGTGACACAAATTTCCCAAATGCACCGGTTGGTAGCTGAACCAGATTCTCACAGTCTTGTATGCTTAAATTCTCAAGACAACGTAAATCTATGTTTTCTTGCTGCATAAATCCATTCAAGGATGTTAAGTTTGAGCATCTGTATATCTTCACATCCCTGAGTGGTGTTGTTAGTGCTGATGATGTTGCGCCACTCGAGTGAGAACTTTGGAAATATTCTGGAAGATCACTCACTGCCACGCGACTAATGGTAAGCTTATTTAGAGAAAGTGGCAGATTAGGAAATTTGGTCAGGTTCGGGCAATATTTAATGTTCAAGTTTTTGAGAGATGGAAATGCATTTTCCGGGGAGGTAATGGATGTAATATTTGCACTTCCTATTATCAACTCAGTGAGTTTAGTGAGACCATATGATGCCTCAAGTAGTGGTACTTCAAGTTCACCACATTTTTCTATGGTAAGTTTCTGAAGCTTTACAGGTACAAGGTTGCTCCGAAAATCCATCGCGGCCAGCAGTGGGCTATTTCTAATGATTAAGTATTTCAAGGAAGTTAGGCTTCCAAATCCTTCTGTTGGCAACTGTAACAGATTCCTACAGTTTTGGATTGTTAGTTCCTCAATTGCCTGTAAATCTAGGTTTTGTTGCTGCAGAAATCCATTCAATGATATTAATTTGGCACAGTCGATAATTTTTACTACTTTAAGCGATGATTTCACACATGATAGTATTGGAGCTCTAATTCTGCAACCATAGTGCATATCTGGAAGGGAATTAAGTCCCACATGACTTACTTCAAATTTTACAAGAGAAACAGGAATGATAGGTAATTTTGTCAGGATTGGACAATCTTCGATTTTAAGTTCTTTTAGATTTGGAAAGCCATAACAATTGTGTGGTCCTGCCCAGGATTTCCATTTTGGCATGTTGCGGCAATATAGCCATTCTAAAGATGGAAAAGCACAATTATTTGTGCTATCACCTGAATAGTGAACTTCTTTCACTCCTTCCATTCTGTCAAGATAAAGAGTTTTCAGATATGGTATTTTCCAAAGGAACGGTAGTGCTTCCCAACGAAGACAACTACAAAGTTTCAGGAATGATAGGTCCATATGAGGTAAATTCATCATCCAAATTGGAGATTTGTGGCCTCCATAACCTTCGATTGTCAATTCCTTGAGATTTGGATGGGGTTGGAGGTTATCAATGACTTGCTCAGGTTTGTTAGGATCTCTCCCATAATATGTCCAAAATAGGGAAAGTGAATTAAGACTTTCCTTTTTGGATAGGTTTGCATTCATAGCTTCAACAGGATTCCCTACATGCTCAATTTTTTGAATAGAAAGCTTTCGAAGATTATTTAGCATCTCTAGTTCATCTATATGGCAACCACTCTCCCGCCCAACCCAAAATGTTAACTCTTGAAGAGAGGTCAGCTTGTGTACTCCGTGAATGATTCGCAACACTCTGTAGGGAAGGTCCATATAGCGTAAGCTAACAAGATTGGTCATTCCAGTTGTTTCAACACCCTCATAATCTGAATTCAAATACCCATCAAACATTTGTAGCACTTGCAGATGGTAAAGCTTATAAATTGAATTCGGAAGCAAATATCTAAATAATTGCCCAACAATACATTCATTGACCTTTATAAAGCGAAGGTGCATCAAACGACCAATCTCCTCCGGCAATTCACATCTAGCACCATTTATGATCAATAAACGTAAAGTTTCCTTAAGGGATCCATTTGGGAGAACAAATCGATCTTGATTATTGTGATCTACAGAGAAGGTTATTACCAAGGTGCGTAAATTCCTAAGATTGAATATCATTTCGATTTTACTTTCATGAATAGAGACATGTTGTGTGGTGCTAGGTATAACATCAAATTTTCCATTAAATTCTACTCTACAACATTCTCCTATTGATACATTTTGTGCCAGATCATGCATCAAATCATGCATAACATAGTAGTGGCTTCCATACATAGATCGTCGTTCAAAGAACGATTTCCTAAAAAGGTGATTGAAGTACACTTCTCCAATATCTTCTGGTCTTTCTTCTCCACGTAACTCTTGTCGTATGAATCCTGAGGCCATCCACATTTTGATCAACTCATCTTTCTTGAAACAATAATCTTGAGGAAATATGCAACAAAATCGAAAGCATTCTTGTAAATCTGCTGGTAGATGGTAATAGCTCAATTTTAGAACTTCTGCAATATCCTTAGCTTGCTCTAAGTTGATCAGTGAATCGTGGTTCAAAATTCTTTTCCAGTAATGAATATCTATGTATGAATTCAGCAAGCTTCCAATCACCTTTGCTGCTAGAGGGCTACCTCGGAGCTTCTTTACTATATTATTTCCAATGTTTTGCAAATATTTATGATTATCATGGTTAAAACCGTAAAATGCATACTTATTAAACAACTCTAGCAACTTTTGCTCTTCCAAGCCTTCTAACACTAGATTTTCTCCTTCCACGTTTAGCACATGAGCAAGCATGTCAGAAACTGATTTCATTCTAGTGGTGAGTAAAATTTTGCTTCCTTGTTGTACAAATTTCAAGGATGCAATCAATTTCTCCCAATCACACATTTTGTCGTCATTCCACACATCATCTAGAATAAAAAGAATTTTCTTTGAAAGTATCTCTTCCTTCAATTTTATCTGAAGGCGATTTAATGATTCATTATCATGACCTATTACCCCTAGTTCTTGGAGAATTTTTCTTGTTATATCTTGAACGCTAAAGCTTGTTGAAACACAAACCCAAATTAATTTGTCAAAATTGTTCTCTATGCTAATCTCCTCACAGATTAACTGTGCAAGAGTGGTTTTCCCTAATCCACCTGCCCCCACAATACAAAAGGATGATAAATGATCGTGAGATGCTTGTTTCTTTAGCCAATCAATTATGATGGCCTTCTCAGTCTCACGGCCAAACACTTTGTTTTCAGTTAAAATGGAAGTTGTTTCTCGATTAGAAGTGTAAACAGGCTGAACATCTAGTGCCGTAGCAAATTCGAAGAAATGGCCAACATCTGCGGCAACCAGATCTAATGTTTCCACAGCCCCCCTCAACCTCTTCAATGTATCTCTACTAATGGTAGAACCTCGGCAACACCCATGACAGTTGATCTCAATTTTTCTTTTCAGCCAGTTAACTATTGAATAGAAAAATCCACTCACCTGATCTTGATTTTTCACCATGTCTTCTAGCTCCCGGTACTTCAGTTCATCAAGCACGTCTTCAGCTGCTAAGAAAGCTTGTTTGAATTTCTCCAGCCAAGCATTCACCCCTGAATTCGGATGCTTGAATTTTAGCTCCTCGGCAACGCTCATGACAGTTATGATCTTGGGAAGAGCTGCATTCAGTCTACTTAGCTGGGATTCAGTATCGGCTGGCAGCATATGCTTGCCCAAGTATGAATAGGCCGTGTCGACTAGTTTCCTAATGATAGCAGATCCCGTCCATGTAGCAACGGTAAGAGCTATCTCCATGGAGATTTTCTTCTAACTTACTATCTCTCTTTTTTTTTGTTTAACTAACAAGGGGTTGTTGTGTACAGAACTAGAAAAAACACTAAAAATTTGTTGTAGATTGTTGGATGAAAGATGAATTGAGAAATTGAGATTCCAAGAGAAAAAAGTTTGGAAATCAAAGGAAGTGAATTATCAAAAGAGAGATTGTATGAGCGAGAGATTGAGATCCAAGAAACAAAGTGGAAGACAGAGCTATAGAGACAAAAATAGCTTCCACATAGATGCAAAAGTTGAGTTCAAACAACATTATTGACGGTCATAATCTATGTGGCATGCAAAGAGTAAACATTATTGGTAGCAAATAATTAATAAGCCTATCCACCTTGAGAAAAAAAAAATATAACTACAGTGTCACTGACCCGTTACATGGTTACTTTAAAGTAAAGCATATTGAAGGGGCATTGACGGGTGAGATGTCTTTGTTGAATTGTTTAATTTGATAAGAACGTCAAAAAACATATGTGGTGTTCCTTGAAATTTGATAAGAACGTCAAAAATCATATGTGGTGTCCCTTGCCTTCAAGGCACACCGTGCCAGCATCCAACAGCACCCTTGAAAGGGCATTAATTGTTTGGTGATATGTCTTTATTGAATTGGACTGGATTGATGTAGTACCCTGATATTATTATTGAAAATAAATCTGCTGTGATTCTCGGGAATGACAGGACCTGCGATCCCAATCTCAACTGTTGGTCTTTCTCAAAATGCGTGCATGAAAATTTACTTTTCTGAGAACATTTCCGAGATCCGCGCACGGAAAAGTTTGAACTGTTGATCTCGGAATTTCAGGATCCTGCGATCCCTTCGGAATCACAGCAGATTCGGACTCATTATTATTAGAGTAACCCTTTTCATCTAATATTAATTTCAATTATAATTTGCCTGGAGCACTAGGAGTTGCTATTCCGTACTCACTACAGCAAATCGGGGCATCAGCGACTGGTGCTGTCGCACGTCGCTGAAGATCTTTTTCCAAAAAAAAAATTACAAAAAGTCAGGCGACCAAAATTATTAGCTACCGGTTTCAACGACCGGCTACGGCACCGACTACAGAAGGCTTCCTCTCTTGCCGAGTCTCCACACTGGATAATGAAATGGTTTATATGTTGATCAGGGGTTGCCTGGTGAATAGGGGGACAGAGTACCCTATAGGATATTTGGGTATGTCAAAAGGTCGTAAGCCCAATTTGATAAATTCAAGCTTGTTTTTGGATTTCAAAACATTTCTAGAGTCTCTGCTAATTTTTATACAATTTTCAAATATGCAAAAGGTCAATAGTTTACTAATAGAAAAATTGCAGTTTTTATAATCCTTTTTCCGTTTTGGCAAATTTCAAAAAATAATTCCAAGAGTTTTAGAAGGCCAAAATCTATGTTCTTTACATGGTTTTACAGAGGGATCGAGATTTGCAGCAGAGGTCATTCCAGTCAAATTTCAGCCAAAAAATGCCGATTTCACCAAAACGGCCAATTCCAGTTAAATTCGGCCGAAATGCGAATTAATAAACAAACACAAAAAAATGTTGAGCTCCGCGTGGATCGAACCCATGTCCTTCAGCTGAAGGAGCAAAGCTATTTACCACCACATCATCTAACCTTTGTTGTTATATAACACAACTCATTTATATATAACAATTGTAATTCACTAATTTGTACCAATCCATTCTGTCAAAAAAGTCCGATTTTCCAATCTGATTCGGCCGATTCCGACCGATTTTTCCGATCCGGATCATAATCAGACGGGGCCGATCCCGATTCCGATTTCAATTTTTCCTTCTATGGTTCAAAGTCCTTCGGGTTTAACTCCAACAGGGGAATTTTCAAAGTTTAAAGTCCGGAAGGAGTTTTGTGCACTTCCGACTGTACTTCGGCTGCCAAGGGACCATCCGTTGTCAACTTGTGACTTGAGAATTGGTTATCGAGGCCTTTGGGTTTCTTTAGTGGTTGTAAGGAAGGATCCAACCGTTGTAACTCGTGACTTGAGGTTGGGCTTCATTGTCTTCCTTTGACTTGGAGTTGGCTTTGAGCTTGATCTGAACCAAATTGGGCTTGATTTGGATTCATTAGGCCTTCCTTAGACTTGACTTATGTTTATTAGGCTTTATTTGGGTTTGGTTTGTGGTTCTGAGAGATTTGGGCCTAATTTAGTTGTAATTGAGCTTGACATGTGTTTATTGGACTTTGTTTGAGCATAATTTGGGTTTTGGATTGAGTTGGGTATGATTTGGGCCTATTCGGGATTTATTTAGATTTATTTGGATTTTATTAGGAGTTATTTAGGCATGTTTTGGGTTTGATTTGGTTTTGAAATTGTTCTAAATTGGATTTGGGTTATGCATGATTTTATTTGGGTCATTTGGACTTGGTTTTGATTCAAAAGATCTCAGGATTACTTGTTTGTGAGTTTTAAAATCAACATGGGCATGTTTATAAGTTTTCAGTGACTTCTCCAGCAGTCTTGGGGTTTTCAAGGGATTTTCTGCAAAGGTGCTTTTCTTCACCAAAACTTCTTTTGTTTCAGGCTTTCTCTGTTTTTTTGGGCTTCAATATGATTTATACTTCAGACTGCGTTTTTTCTCCTTTGAGGTTCTTGAATTGTTTAAATAGACCTCAAATTGTTTAAATGGTCTACTTAGCCTATAACGATTTCAGCCTTCCCCACACTTCTTTTTGCTTTCACTACAATAATGAGACAGTATCCGCGAGACATACTGTCCGTATACTCTCGCGGATACTCCCGTTACTATTAGAAAAAACACCAATATGACGGTATACTCTCGCGGATAGTCATTTTTTACCCTCGCGGACACTGTTCCATTCTTGTAGTGTTTGCTAACGATAAGTCCTACTTCAGCATCTTCAGCCTTCTGGTGCCAGCGCTGAGGGTTTAAAATGACATCAAGATCTACGCAGAGTTCCTAAGATACGCCTCTTTGTCATCTAGGTTCAATTTTAACAGGTTTGATTTGAACAAGGGTTTGTATCTGAGAAGGGATTTCATCTTTGTTAGTGTCTTTTCCGGTAGCTGACAACCATTGAATTGATCGGAATGTCGCTCCACCGTCAGTCGTGCTTGGGTTGAACCTGAAAGAGAGATGTTTAGCAAATTTTCTTATTTTGGTGCTGAACTAATTTCTTTGGGATTTGGGATACCTGGAAATGGAATCCTTTACAATTAATGGATCGGGACCGTTCTTTTTAACTTGGCACGAATCTCAAAGCCCAATAATACTGCCCCTGCACTAGCCCGAATCCCAAAGCGTTGAGATTTAATTTCAAACCGTAAAGTGAAAGGAATTGTCTACGGTACCCGCGAGGATACGGATCCTGTACACATGGGGGTACCAGATTTTCAATCCGTTTTGTAATGATGGTTTATAAAAAGAATTCAGAGGCAAGGAAGACAGGAGTGGGGTCTGAATCCCCTACAGTAACCTAATTTTTTAGTTTAGATCCGGACCATCCGATTCGAATTCGGACCAATTTAGTCTGCCCGATTCAAATTGGACGGTCCTGATCTTAACTCAAAAATTGGGATTCTTTAGGGGATCCGGGCTGGGTGGAGCAGAGAATTGTTGGATAAATTGTAAGAAAATCAATGGCTTAATTATTAGACGAAGGCAAAAGAGAAGAAAAAGGTAGAGAAACTGCATCTCGTGTTGCCAAATTGGAATACTGCTTTGTGCTGTTGTGCAGTGTAATCTGACTAGTGGGGCCCATAGAACTAATTTTTCTAGTCAGTGAGGATTAGGAACTACCTCAGTATGAATGCCTACGGTTTTGGGTCGGGATCCCCTAAAGTAACCCAATCTTTGGGTTTTGGATTGAGACCGTCCGATTCGAATTCGTCGCTTGAGATTGTCTCGGGATTTGAGTTCGTCATCGGGATGTGTGCGCTCACTTCGTGGATGGATTTTCGCGGATTCGAATCGGACGGTCCCAATCCAAAACCCAAAGATTGGGTTACTTGACTGGATCCGAACTCTACGGTTTCAACTTAAAAAAAAATTCCTTAGTATGAGCTGGGTCCGACTGCACATGTAATCACTGAGTAGTTGTTGCACATATAGAGACAATTCTGATGGGACCTTTCATCTTTTGTCAATGTTAGCATACGGTCCTCAACTTTTAGACAATTTAACATAAGCAACTTCGGCAACAAAGATTAAGCCTCCTTAAGACTTAATCCGCTTCATTTAGCTTAGTGCTTAATTCTGCCGAACACTGGTTCCTTAATGCAGATTAAGAACATCTCATTTTGTCCGGATTTCAATCTTCTGTCCGGACATTTAAGGCACCTCTACCCCTCCTTTAGTTTCTTTAGCTTTCACTCACGGATTAAGACAACCGAACATCGATTCTTTAGTACTCTTTAAGCTCTTAATCGTTTGTTGCCGAACAGCTAATAGGATGTAAATCCACGCTATGTTGTGTGCGGGGTTGTTCGGCAACACCTCTTAATCCGCATATGTCGTGTGCAAAGGTTTAAGGAATCAATGTTTAGTTGTTTTAATTAGTGAGTGATAGCTAAGGAAGCTAAAGAAAATGGTAGATGATTAATCAAATCTACTATTCCCCTATGGGCAAGAAATTCCTACACATAGGGTCCATCTATCTATTCATTTAATGTTATTTCAATTTGAACAATTATAATCAAATAATAGAAAGTATTTGAATTTTGAAAAGACACAATTAATACTTTAAATATGACCATTCAAATTGAAATAAGTGAAATATATGGATGAATGGACACTATGTACAGAAATTTCCTGCCCACATGGGGCAGGTGATTTGGTTTCATTAGCCACCACCTTAGTAGGAACTCCTTAGGGGTGTCAATGGGTAAGATGCGGATAGGGTGGAAGCATTTTCATACTCATACCTACTTAGAATTGACTTTATCCATATCTTATCTTTACTCATTAAAAATTAATCTTATCCTACCCTTAATTATTAAGAATTGATCTTATCCTACCCTACCTATATCTGTTAAAATTATTGAGTAACAAAACGGTAGCGGGTGAATAACGAATAAAACTAATATAATAATTAATTTTATTTATATTTTACTAATAATATAATGTTTTTATAAACTACCGGTCTGTAGTCCACATCTTTTCCAGTTGGAATATAAATTGCAAACATTCTTAAGATTATGCATTAAATATTTTTAGCTTTGATAGTGTACACCAAAGTTTTGAAGGCATATTCTTTATTTATAAAATTGTATTAAATATTTTGTAAAGAATTAGAAAGCTAATTTTTTTTTTATATCATAGAAGAAACCGAATCAATATTTTAGTTTTTTAGACATTTTTTGTGAACAGTAACTAAAATCTGCATACAAACTCTGACAAATGTGTGAAGAAGTCAAATCAATGATTATTTTGTTGGTAAATTGAAATTCGTTTTCATCTTTCTCCTTTCCAACAAATATAGTTTATATATTTCTAAATTAAAAAAAATCTGTTTTGCAGGAGGGAGAAAATAAAATTAGTATAGAGCGGAGTAGGTCCGGTGTACATTGGACTTATTTTGCTCACAGAAACTGTAAGTCACACGGATCTTAAAGCAGATTAGTTGATTTAGGAGCCAAATCGATGATTCTTTTACATTAAAATTCTTTGTCATCTTTCTCCTTCCCAACAAAATATTAATATATTTCTTAAAAAATATTCTGTTTTGAATATTTTGCATGTTGTGCACTTCGTGTGAGGTGTTGCATGCTCCATGTGACCACTAATCAATCTGTTTTGTAATGATGGTTTATAAAAACAATTCAGAGGCAAGGAAGAGGGGAGCGGCGTCTGAATCCCCTACAGTAACCTAATTTTTTAGTTTAGATCCAGACCATCTGATTCGAATTCGGACCAATTTAGTCTGCCCGATTCAAATTGGACGGTCCTAATCTTAACTAAAAAATTGGGATTCTTTAGGGGATCCGGACTGGAGGGAGCAGAGAATTGTTGGATAAATTGTAAGAAAATCAATGGCTTAATTATTAGACGAAGGCAAGAGAGAAGAAAAAGATAGAGAAAAAAAAATTGGACGGTCCTGCATCTCGTGTTGCCCAATTGAAATACTGCTTTGTGCTGTTGTGCAGTGTAATCTGACTAGTGGGGCCCATAGAAATAATTTGTCTAGTCAGTGAGGATTAGGCACTACCTCAGTTTCAATGCCTACGGTTTCAACTTAAAAAAAAATTCCTTAGTATGAGCTGGGTCCCAGTGCACAGGTAATCACTGAGTAGTTGTTGCGCATATAGAGACAATTCTGATGGGACCTTTCATCTTTTGTCAATGTTAGCAGACGGTCCTCAACTTTTAGACAATTTAACAGAAGCACCTTTGTATTAATGATCAATGGGGCTGTTCGGCAACAAAGATTAAGCTTCCTTGAGGCTTAATCCGCTTCCTTTAGCTTTCTTAATGCTTAATTATGTCAAACACTAGTTCCTTAGCACGGATTAAGAACACCTCATTTTGTCCGGATTTTAATCATCTGTCCGGACCTTGAGGCACCTCTACCCCTTCCTATAGTTTTCTTAGCTTTCACTCACGGATTAAGACAACCGAACATCGATTGTTTAGCACTCTTTAAGTTCTTAATCCTTTGTTGCCAAACAACTAATAGGATGTAAATCCGCGCTATGTTGTGTGCAGGGCTATTCGGCAACACCTCTTAATCCGCACCATGTTGTGTGCGGAGGTTTAAGGAACCGATGTTTAGTTGTTTTAATTCGTGAGTGATAGCTAAGGAAGCTAAAGAAAAGGGTAGAGGATTAATCAAATCTACTATTCCCCTATGGGCAGGAAATTCCTGCACACAGGGTCCATCTATCTATACATTTAATGTTACTTCAATTTTAACAGTTATAATTAAACAATATAAAGTATTTGAATTTTGAAAAGACACAATCAATACTTAAAATATGACTGTTCAGATTGAAACAAGTGAAATATATGGATGAATGGACACCATGTACATAAATTTTCTGCCCACATGGGGCAAGTGATTTGGTTTCATTAGCCACCACCTCACTAGGAACTCCTTAGGGGTGTCAATGGATAAGATGCGAGTAGGGTGGAAGCATTTTCATATCCATACCCACTCAGAATTGACTTTATCAATATCCTACCCTTATCTATTAAAAATTGACCTTATCCTACCTTACCTATATCCGTTTAAATTATTGGGAAACGAAACGGTAGCGGGTAAATAACGAATAATACTAATATAATAATTAATTTTATTTATATTTTACTAATAATATATTGTTTTTATAAATTACCGGTGTGTTGTCCACATCTTTTCCATTTGGAATATAAATTGCAAACATTCTTAAGATTATGCATTAAATATTTTTAGCTTTGATAGTGTACACCAAAGTTTTGAAGGCATATTCTTTATTTATAAAATTGTATTAAATATTTTGTAAAGAAATAGAAAGCTGATTTTTTTTTATATCATAGAAGAAACCCAATCAATATTTCAGTTTTTTAGACATTTTTTGTGAACAGTAACTAAAATCTGCATACAAACTCTGACAAATGTGTGAAGAAGTCAAATCAATGATTATTTTGTTGGTAAATTGAAATTCGTTTTCATCTTTCTCCTTCCCAACAAATATAGTTTATATATTTCTAAATTAAAAAAAATCTGTTTTGCAGGAGGGAGAAAATAAAATTAGTATAGAGCGGAGTAGGTCCGGTGTACATTGGACTTATTTTGCACACGGAAACTGAAACGGATCTAAAAAATATTGAAGTCACACGGATCTTAAAGCAGATTAGATGAATTAGGAGCCAAATCGATGATTCTTTTACATTAAAATTCTTTGTCATCTTTCTCCTTCCCAACAAAATATTAATATATTTCTAAAAAAAATATTCTGTTTTGAAGGAGGGATAAAACAAAATTGGTAAAGAAAGGAAAATAATTCTCTAACTCACCCCTATACAAGTTGCATGTTCCATGTGCCGTGACCGGTTTCCCAACCAACCACAACACTTTTTTTCAAAGAAAAAAATAAAATTGAAAACGATCTCCAAGTATTCCTTTTAGTCTCTCCCTCTTTTTTTGTAAGCAATCTTTAATGGCGGCTTTCAAACGCAGACGCAAAATCAATGCATATAATCTGTCAGTTTGTGGGGCCCACACCAATCACTCTTTCGTACTTCTGCTTACACTATTATATAGTGAGTATGAGAGAGAGAGAGAGAGAGAGAGAGAGAGAGGGAGAGAGGGAGAAGGGATTGATTGATAGATCGGACGGGTGAGAGAGATGGAGGCAAACAGAGACGAAGAAACTTCGTTTGGCGATCAAGGCAATGTTGGGTGGGACCCACAAGCTGACACCCGTGGCAAACATCGAATCTCCGTCGAGCTCAAGCGGTTAGAAGAAGAAGCCCAATTCCTGGAGGTACTAATCCTTAAACTCTAATATCTAAAGTATATATGAGTATAATTTTGAAAATTTTGAAGGACCCGTAAGTAAACATTGTGGATTCGATACACTTTTGTGAAGGTAGTATGTGAAGTATGAGTTTGATTTTGTCAGTTCTCTTTGGTTGATTGGTGGTCTATTGCACAGCTAAGGTTAAGTTCGGATTAGTTGTAATGTGGTTACATAATTAAGAGCTAATTTCTAAAAATTGAGGTAAATTTAGAATTTCATATGTAAATTTGAATCAGGCAGACTAAACTGGGAGCAATTACGTAGTAAGGGGAGATTATATATCTACTAAGAATAAAATTTGGGTATGACATAAAAAACTAGGTCACCCTTCTTTTGGATACATGAAAAAGTTTTTACCCGATTTATTTTTGAATTTAGATCCTAAAGATTTTGTTAGTGAAACTTGTATTAAATCTAAAAGTCATAGAACAACTTATTATAGCAGTCCAAATAAATGTAAGACTCCTTTTGATTTGATACATACCAAGGTTCTAAATAGCGTTTATAGCGTCGTAGCGGGAAGGCTAAAAAAAAAGCTATAGCGAATAGCGTCGCTATAGCGGAAGCTATTCCAAATAGCGTTTTTTTTTTTACATTTCGTATATTCAATATTTGTACTAAATATCAACATTATCTAAGGTCTCATAGAACAATAAATAACTCCAAAGTAATTAAGAAATTATAATATTCATATTGAACCCGTACAAAGTCCAAATTGCGGTTCAAAATATCCATAGTAATATCATAAACTATCGATTTTTTCTATTAAAAATATCTTAAGTACCATGATTCATGACATAATCTATTTTTTTTCTATTCAAATTTTAATTCCGGTTTGGACTTTTTTTCTATTCAAATTTCAATTTTTATTCCCAATTTCAAATTGATTTATTTGTAGCAAGTAGCAACAAATTCAATTTCGGTTTGAGATTTTTTTTATCTTAATTTAAAACCCATATAAATTGCTTAAAAATAAAAAATAAAAAAAAACTCATATTGTATAGCAAAAATAGCGCTGTAGCGGACCGCTATAGCGTTGTAGCGGCCGCTATAGCGGCCGTAGCGCAAATAGCGCATTTTGATGTCGTAGCGTAGCGTTTGGGGTCCAAAAACGCTATAGCGGCGCTATAGCGCCGCTATAGCGTGCTATTTAGAACACTGATACATACAGATGTTGAGGGACCATCCTCTATAATTTCCAAATCTGGTTGAAGATGGTATGTTTCCTTTATTGATGATTGCTCCAGAATGACTTGGCTCTATTTACTTAAAACAAAAGACGAGGTTTCTAAAGTTATTTAAGATTTCCATAAATTGGTAAAGACTTAATTTGTCAAAGAAATAAAAACCATAAGCGATAATGGGATATAATACTTGAACCGAAGTGTACAAAATTTGTACAGAAAAAAGTTTGACGAATTACTCTTAGTGATTAAATATTAATTTAGTGGCCTGTTAAAACATGAAAACTTCGATGAAAGTAGCAAAATATTTTGTTAATTGGTGTTTATTTTACTTTGTAGGATAAGACAAATTTAAATTGTGTGATTTGTTAGGCACTATAGTAATTTATTTTGTATGTAATTGGTTTATTCTTTTAGTACATGATGTGTAATTAATGTTTGTGCAAATTAAAGACAGTTTGAATAGAAGTAAAACTTATTGGGTCTTTACTTGTGAAATTCTAAAACTAAGTTGATTTAAAGCATCTTACAAAAACATTCATGACTACCGAAATAGGCAATAATTTGAAAATTATAAAATTGAAATAGCAATGATTACAATGGAACCAGTATATAACAAAATAGTAGTCAGTCTTCTAACTTTAAGGACAAGAGAGGCACGAGTGTCTTGTTGATTTAGTGCTTTTCTATATGATTTCCATAAATTAATAGCATATTTAGGTGGGTATTTTTTCCTTCTATATATAAACTATTTAGTCGTAATTGTGTTCATGTGAGACCATTTATAATATTATTTTTGTTTGTTTACTCCAATAGCTCATCAATCATAATTTGATGAATTTGTTTCTCAACTTATTACCTATATTTTTCATAAGAACTTCAAGCTAATTATTGATCATCTGCGAATATAATGTTAAAGCCAACATTATATAGATGAAACAACTAACCCAAGGCTGTCGTCATCATACAATTTCAATGACTTGGCAAATAAATTCGTTTCTGTTTTGAATTCCCACAAATTTACGAATTTGTGTGACCACTCAATAATTTGGGAAAATTTAAAGTACCAGGCCGCAGGGCCAGGTAGAATTCCCTCAAGCTCTCAAGCTGGCCCATATTTCTAATTAACACAAGTATAATTTAAGGCATTTGCTTCGGTGGACATAAGGACCTATTTGTAAAATGAGTCCTATTTTCATTTTCAAAGTTCAAACAGTCGATCCAACCGTTCAACATTATCTCCATATTAAAATGTACTTGGAGGTCAAATTTTACATTTTTTTGAATTTTTTTACTATTTATTAAGTATTTTACAAAAACTAGTCAAATTCAAACCATTGAATTTGTAAAATACTTAATAAATAGTAAAAAAATTCAAAAAATGTAAAATTTGACCTCCAAGTACATTTTAATATGGAGATAATGTTGAACGGTCGTATCGACGGTTTGAACTTTGAAAATGAAAATAGTACTCATTTTACAAATAGGTCCTTATGTCCACCGAAGCATCCCTCATAATTTAATTAAGAGGAGGGTTCAAATGCCTTCTTTTTTTGTGCCTCCACCATGCCTCCATTTACAAAAACTTTAATAACTCAAAATTTAAAACTAAAAAGTCAAAATAAAACTGTTAGATATGATCTACATCATTTTATCTATGCACATGTAAAAAATTATAACATTTCAATTTTGTTTTGGTTGTTATCAAGAGCTCGCAAAAAATTTGCAAATTCCCTATCATGTTGTAAGGACCGAAATATTATTTTTTTGTTGGATAACAGAATTTTTGTAATTTCTTTTTTTATGGTTAGTGGATGAGATCACTAAGAAATGTATTAATAACAAAGTTGTCACTGTAAAAAAGCCCCCCCCCCCACCTCTAGCCTAGGGAGTGCCGCTGCATTGAGATATGCACAGTTGTGTAATTATGTAATTACCTCTGCAGTCTTGGTTGAAATTCCAAATTACAAATCCATACAGAATGCTCTCGTTTTTAGAAATCTAAAATTTAGAATTGGAAGATCAAGAGCTGCAATTTCAATAAAAATTAATTATTATTGATCTGTAGGGATATTTTTTATATTGTGTTACTGTGTCCATCTATTTATCACATCTTAGTTAAACACAATGAACACGACTTCAGTGCTTAGGTATAGTTATTACATTTAAGAGGAAAACTCAAATGACAAGAACACATTGGTATATTCCAATAGACTTCTACAGAAGGTGAAATACATACAACTAAGGAAAATTCTTAATTTCCTTATATACGAACAAACAACAAATCTGTCATGAAATAATACAGTTTCAAACTTTCAATTCAGTAGATAGAGTTTCTGACCATAATTAAGGCATTGCACATATTACAAACTTTTGAGGGGGAAATACGTAATATTGAAGTTTTTGACGGTATACATGAAATTCCCTCATAAAATAAACTTGAAATTATTTTACTATGAAAACAATATACATATAGGAATTTACGCGGTGTTTGAGACCATAGCTCTTTTATTATATTCTGCAAGAGCCCAAATTGGAAAGATGTTTCGATACGCCATAAAATTTAGGAACCCAAACTTCATGAAGCTCCCCAGCATTTCCTAATAGTACAAAATATACTTGTATTATTCCCAAACATTTCCTAATTGTAGATGGGACCTATATACTACCAGGTTGCTAGTCATTAGTGGGCTGCTGTATTGGTTTAAATGTCAATAATCTTCATCCAAAACATGGAAGTTATAAAACGGCAACCTTTGATTGAGTGAAATTTTATGGCTTGACCCTCACCTTTTTCTTTCAAAAAATTATAATTGTTGGTATGTTTGTGGTACCATTAAGTTCATGTACCTGCTGGGGAAAGTCTCCATTGTCTAATTGTATGCCAATTAGTAGGTTCGCTGCACGATGCACTGGAGTTGGATCTCTTTCAACCTGAAAGTTGGTAGTATATGTTTTCCATATATGTTGGTGCATATATATTTAAAAGGGAAGCAAGAGTTATGAGACTTGGGTAAGCATAAGTTTAGGTTTAGACTTGGCTGGCATGATGTGTGACCAGTGGCAGAACATAATATTTATTCCATGAATAATCACACTTGAAAGAAAATATGGAAAGAGGAAAACAGGCATTCATTTTCTTAAAATCCTGAAAAACCTCATAATACAATGCAATCCCTTTAAACTTAAAAGTAGCATGGTTCCACCTAAAAACCATCCAACTTTATCATTGGTGACCTTGAAACTTGAAAGCATAGCTTAGCAACCACTACACTTGTGGAAGAGAATCTCTTTTTTTTTTTCTTACTTGAGATCTCGACTTTTTTAGGGTAAAATAGCCGTCTCCGCCTGTAGATGATAGTTTGCTAATTCTGTAAGGGCATCCATATTTAAAAGGTACACATGAAAATTTAATACATAATTAAGCAACACGGTAAAACCTGGCCAGCTTTCAGAAGTGCGAGCATTGCCCATGCTGTGTTCACCACATTTGATTTATTTCCGACAAGATTTGTATATTCCTGGGTAGTAAATTTTTGGGAATGAATTAAAAACAATTTGACTTATTTATGGGTTGAAACTAAATTACCTAATTAACTATATAATTTTATGGAGGTAAAAGCAATCTCAAAAAAAATGGATAATGTTTCTGTTCTGACCGGTACAGTTCTGAAATCTAGCATAGCAATTTTTACATTTACAAATCAACTTTTCAAGGTTTTTATGTTGAAATACAAAATATTGGAAATCCAAAAAATTATAGATATATATTTGAAATAATAGAAAGCTCTATTGGGATTCAAAGCTCTGTTGGGATAAACTCAGCAATATTGCACTGCTTTAAGCCAGTATGCAAAAGATTGAAGAGAGAATAATATTTTTTTGAACAAAAACAATGCTTTATTTTCTTTCTCTCTTAGTCAATTACATAGAGTTCTACGATATTTAAAGAACTACAACATTCCTAAAATAATTAAACACCCACAACTTTGCTAAATTAAGCACCCACTACACAAACTATTCCTAATATAACAATGCTTAAAATAACCAATACCTAAAATAGCCAATGCATTTCTCATACGACTAAAAACTGCTAGTAAATCAACTCAACTTATGCACAGATCATCTAAAACTAATTTTGAATTAATTTTCAACAAGCTCAGCCAAAAAAAAAGGGGTTGGGTTGTGGGGGAGGGGTGGTTTCTGGTAAGCAAGTCTACACAATACCCAGAACAAATTAAATTGATAGATTTTACTTCAACAATGTATTTTCCAAAAATTTACCTCTTTTGTGCTAGAAAGATAACTCTCGCCCCAGCCTCCATCATGCAGTTGTTTTGAAAGGAGAAATGCACAAGCCTTGTGAATGGCCTCACAAGTTTCATAGCTTTTCCCAATTGCCAATAGAGCTTCTATGCCAAACCATGTTCCATAAGTGTAGCACACTGCCCATGATCCAAACCTACATATGCATAAAATAATTGTCCCGTGTATACCAGTTAGTAATACCACTTAATTTCCTTTTTATTTTAAATATAGATGTCGGTTACTTTTGGTAAGGTCATTTATTTATGTGGTTGCTTTTGCAATTTATACTGTCTGCTATGGTAAACCTTAAACTAAGATGGTAAAAACCACTCGCTGGTGACCTCCAAGAATAAAAAAAGCATAAAACATGAAGTTATAAAAAAAAAAAAAAATTCCATCACAATAAAGAAAGTGAATTAGAAAGACAGAAAAGTAAACAAGTTTGATGCAACAGAAGAATCCTTACCATGAACCATCATCATTTTGTTTTTTCAGGACGAAATCTGTTGCCTTTTTTATGCAGTTTTCTATTTCATCACTGCGGTGTAAGGGATATTTCTCTTTAAACAGTACCAATGCCTGGATAGCTGATGACGTGCATTCCACATACCTGAAATTAATTGAGTTTCATTCTTGTTTTTCTTAGCTCCAAACATTTTATTTGAACCCTTTTAGGAAAAATTTGCAATCCTTACGAATATTCCACCATCACGTCCTTGAACATGTCTGTCATGTTTAACATCTACCATTAAAATTAAAGGAAATGAGTTAATAAGTCTAACATACTATATCAGGAAGCGACTTTAATTTAAATAAATGGTAGAAATATATAAATGTCTCAATTCGTGATGGATGGTAGTAATTCTTGCTTTTGTTCATCAATTAATTTGCAATCTACTTCCCCAGGTATGCTAAGCAAGAAAAAGAAACGAGAATATGTAATTGTTAATGCACAAAATACCTCAACCCATGGAGATGCTCGTTGTAATTCCCATGATGAGAAACCACCATCTGGATTCTGCTTAAATATTTTTTGGTTTATGGGTCAAGAAAACAATGTGACTCCAAAATGTATCTTTTGAATATCAATAAAGGAAAAGAAAATTTTACAACAGCAGAGAAAAAGGACCTGGAAAGACATAATTATATTAACTGCTTCGCACATGCTTTCTCTTGTTGCATGGTCACCAACAAGGTCTGGTGAAATTCTTGACAGCAGTAGCAATACCTGTAGAATAACAAAATCAACATAATTACTGTTTTGAAGTTCGCTATGCAAACTCTCATAACTTAACAGAATTTTCATTTTATCAATGTAACCTTGAGAGCCTCTGCTGTACAGTCTGAAACAACCCATCCTTCATCTGCGGTTGCAAAGCCCCAACCACCTTTAGAAATATGACGATAATAACGAACAAAGTCACCTGTGGGGTTATCCCCTAACTAAAAACAAAGAATATCATCATAGACTAAGTTTGAAATTATTTTCAAAATTCTCATTCGATATCTTACTAACTCCCTCAAAGTGAAACACCTGATTATCGGCATAACAATTTGCTTCTCTAAGCACTTTTTATTGAATTTCTTAGTTAGTGGCGGAGCTATGTGAGCTCCCGTTGGGGTCAATTAACCCCACTGGATAACTAAAAAGACCCTAAAATTTGTATGAAATTGGTAGCTTTATGTAATGAAAAATTTTAGATCTTCTTTTATTTGACACCGCAGATTGGAAATTTTGGCTCCACCACTATTCGTAGTGCAATAACTGGTCGATATATATCGTACATTGTTTAATTATTTAACTGAGAATGAAAGATACTTTTCAAAATCAATAACATAAAGTTCAACTTGTTTGTGATCAATTTACCTGTGAGGCTTTTATGAAATCATGAGCTTTTCTTAGTGTATTCCATTTCTCTTTAGCAAGGTCACATGCCAATATTGCTTGAACTGCTAAAGCAGCATCCCATAACTGACTTGAAGACGCCTAATTATAATACAGAAAAAAGACGAGAGTTAAATCTTGAACAACTGTATTAAATATACTAAATAAAGTGTCTGTTGTTATTATGATAGCATGTTGTTGTTAACCCCTTAAAGGTCTGATGTCTTAACATTTGGCTAAATGGAAGTGAATCCTAAAACTGCAGTTAGTCTAACGGTTAATTTAATTTGAAATATTATTATTTGTTTTAATTGCTGGATTAAGTTCAGGACTACACAAATTTTTGTAAACTTAATTAACAAATTTCATGGTATTTGTTTTATCTTTTGTATGACTGAATGTTTAGCTGGGTGGAAAGAGTAAAGCACCTGTATCATATACAATACCAATTCCATGACAGACCAGATATCATCAATCTGGTGCCAGATTCTATAGTGGATGGTGCAATAGGTGCAATAAGGGGTCATAACAAATCAGGTTGAGTTTGGGTTGGGTAGACATTTTTTAGTATTTACGTATAGGGATGTGACCTGATCCTACCTCTATAGTTTGGATTTTCCTGTGCCTGACCCATGAAGGAACAGAACTTGAATAACCTTTTCTGAGCCAGTAATAAACTTGGGTGGTTCTTAGATAGGCCATATCAGGTTTAGTCAGGTGCAGGTTGACCTATCCAGTCGGCCATTTATCTTACACGCTAGGTGCAAGGGTTCTCCAACTCTAGTATTGGGTTATTTCTTAATTAAAAAGATGAATTACACTTAAAAATACCAACTGAAAATTTCATGTCAAACATCTGCTTCTGTAATTTTAATGGGAGTTTAGAAGGGATCTATTCTTTCAGAGGTAGAGAATGGACCAAGGTTTTCTCAGAGTCCTCACTTCTTACAGATTTGACTTCTTCTGTTTTATATATAAAAGAAGAATTTGACATCCTTTTTTACCTCACCATTTCATTATGAAACCAAAGGTCAGTTTTTCAATGTGGTATCAAACATCTAGTACCATTTATAAAAGAAATAAACTAGCCTTACCATATACTACTTCTAATGAGACCTACATAGAGCTACAACAGTTCTTACAGTTCCATCAGATTGTACCTATCTAAAGAGTTTTAAGCTAGTACATCAGATAACCAATTCTTGTGGTGTTATTTTTTCTTTCTGCTGCAGACAAGGGAAGTAAGTACCTTTTCTTTCTCATTTCTTCCATAGTTTATTTTTTCTTTTTCTATTGTACTTTCAGCTAAAATCTATACAAATTAGAATTTTCATAGTTTGAAGGATATTATTGACTGCCCTAGAAATGGTAAAACACCATAACTTGGAAAGTTTACCCTCCATTTCATGCCATCTTCACCAATCCATAGTTTATCTGGTATTCTTGCAATATGGTCCTCGAGCCTGTTGTTATTTGGATCCCTCACAAAAGAACAGAGCGTCCTAAGACACTGTGCAAAAGGTAATTATGAGCTTAATTTATCTTGGCATAAAAAAATTCCAATCATTTGTAATTGCATTGTTACCATGTACATCAAAATTTTATAAAACACATAAGAGTAATTACATAATGCATGTTTCTCGTCTTACTTGGGCCCTTTGGCACCTTCTATCTGGATGGCACTTTATATCTGGACATGTGGGGTATTGATTTGGGGCACTTCATATTTTTTTTCCAAAAAAAACATTAGGTGAAACAGTTACATTATTTCTTCTAATCATAAATAGGGTCCTCTCCAAAAGAATAAAGCTACTTCAAATAAACAAAGAAACTAGCAACCCTGAAATACCAACCTTTTCAAATGCTCCCATGCATATGTACACTGTGTCTTCATCTTCATATTGTAAATATTGCTCAATTGCATCTAGTGCTCTTTTTCTCACTAGAGAAATGGGCCAAGTGGTAAATAGAGGTTCACCTATTTTGTATAGGAATTCACACAAGTATTCTTGAAATCTTGAGCGTGGTACGAATCTGTCTTCCTACATTCAGATTCCACGGAATTTTTAGTATAAGAAAAAAACATAACTAACGAGGAAAGTATAGCCAGAGTACATAAAAATAAATAAATAAAAAAAGCAAAACGAGAATATTACCTTAGCAAGCAGTTTGCGTGCTTGGTTCCAATCTATGCTGTGGTAGGGTTGAATGTGTAACTCTTCTCTCAAGGATAGCACCGTCTTTGTGATGGGACCAACAAATCGCTTTCCATATAAATATAGAAATGCTACCAGAATCAATCTTATACGGCAGAAGTATTTCCCTGTATTACAAAGTGTCAGTTAAAATAAGTTATTTCTGCACTACTAGATATATACCATGATATGTTCGTATTATACCTGGATGGATGGGCAAAAAGGATGGAAGAAGAAAAAGCTCTGGCGGCATGGGTATCACACCCGACCATTCATATGCCCCAACCACCTGTTAGAAATTCACATTAGAGGTCACAACTTTTAACATTATTAAATTCTCAATATTCTTCACTGAAATATTTTATGCACTATATAATGTGATAGGACTAGGTTACAAAGATAACAACCTAATTATTCCATTCTGTATTTGACAAAGTGTGAAGGGGATTAATAGTCTAACGGATTGTGTACAATGGTCCCATTGACCAGATTCTTGTGACAGTTCTTTTGTGTATATTCAGACAAAAAAAGAATGGTGCAAGAAGTTGTAACATCCCGAAAAATTGAGTCATTATTTCTTCTTTTTATACTAACAAGGTTTTCATAATAAATAAAATTGTACATCTTTTGATAATAGTTTTTATTTAAAATAATAAAAACTATAGTGCCTCTTAAAAAATAATAAATGATAATAAGGAAAAAAAGGAAAGAAACCGCTCTGTATCTCTGTTACTCTCTCTCTCTCTCTCTCTCTTCGGAGAAAAAAAATTCAAGCAAAAAAAAATAATAAATAAAGTTAACCCCTCATCACTAATAACCGCCCACCTCTAATAACCCAATAACCCCATTTTAATCCCGTATCTCTGTCACTCTCTTAATCCCATCTCTCTGTCGCATTATCTCTTCCGAAGAAAAAAAATGCTTTCACCCGACCTTTATTGTACCCGTTGAGACCCCTAGATGCAACCACATACAATACTGCCTTACTGGAGCGATCTATAAGATTGCGAGGTCAAGGTTTTAGAATTGTTCTATCCAGGCAGTTGCTTCATTTTTTTTTAATATCCTTCAATTTCTTATTTAAAACAGGCACATACAAATACAGAATTTTTTTATTGAAAATCCATGTGTCAGCTAACAAAAGTAATCAATTCCATTTAGCATATTAAAGATAAATTTTGTTTATTTTTCTGGCGGCTAGTGAAAAAATAATTACCGAGAGAAGAAGTTTTCCCCATGATGCTATCATAGTGACTCCACCACGATCATGGATCCATTTTCTTGCCTCATGCATGGCCTGCTCATCAGCGTCTTCTCCAAGGAGCCTTAAACCAGTGTAGTTTAGAGCAGTACAGATCATGCAACTGGGCATCTCTGCATGTAGACCCCAACCACCGTCTTCGTGCTGTTATGTAATCAGAGAAAAGTGCTGTTATGTAATCAGAGAAAAGCGAAAGCATATAAAGCCTTAATTGATGTGTTTTGCTCATAAATAAAGATCTAGGTCCAGTGAACGAGTTCTGAATTTTTCATGTATTTAGATGGAGAGAGATGGATAATTAGCTATTATATTTAAATTTGGTAGTAGTCTTACTTGAAGGTTATACATGTAACGACACAACTCCTTCCGGTGCTCAGAAGATAATACATGAAATGATTCAGTGACATAAAGAACAATGACCTGCATTAATTAACAAAATTCATGTGCCACATCGCATGTGTAAAAAACACAAACAAAGTGCCTGACCACCAACATAGCAGCAAAATAAAAGGCACAAGCATTTAAGGCGAACTGAACTAAAACAAAGAGCAATACTGAAGTTGGTGAAAAAAGAAATAAAAATTAAAAATAGATATACCAAAAGAGGTGTGAGAAATAAAGGTCCAGGATAATCTCCTGGCCAATGTCCATCCTTTGCCTGAATTGCTGAAAAATAATCAAGCGCTTTCTGCAGAGCTGCTGAAGCTGATTTTTCAGAATTCTCCTCAGTTTTGCTTGGTTTTTTAAAATAATCGAAGTTGTTCTCTTTGGCTAGCTGCAGTTTAAGCAAACCAGAAACTTATAAAGAGATCGCAACTTTGCAAGGACGTATATATATATGGTGATATTATGTTTTTTAACTTGATTGTGGATAAGAAATTACAATCAGGGGCATAACACTGAAGGCATATATATTTAACTGAAGATAATTGAGATACTGAGCTTTAATTATTAGTCTAAAAAATCATTTGTAAATCGCAATGCTTAGACAATATTTGAAAATTAAAATTCGGAGGAGAACAAAATGGGCACTGAATGATAAATTTTTGTCAAGAATAATCAATTAGGTTTCAAATGATTCAGCCAAAAAAAAATGATGATAACCGGAACCTACGGAGCACGGAATATTTAGTACTCATGGTGCTAAATAAAGATCAACTTTCATATTAAACAAACCATTTTACATAGAGCAAAATCGAACCCTTCTATACCAACTGAATTACCATCTAATTAACTTAAAATCAACAGATTAGACGAAAATTAATAACAATTGTCATCAAATTGCAGGTTGTTCTATCACAGTTCACATATACAATATTTAAGTTATTTTACTCAAAAAACAGATATACCTTATGAATGACAATTCCTGATCATTGTTGTGGAACAGATAAATTTCCTCTTCAATCATATTGAACCTTCTTGTTTATTTTATAACATCTACAACTTGCTGTAACAATATAACTAAAGATAAATTTAACCTGCATCCTTGCAAGTAGATCTGAGCTTTGCTTCCTATGGTGCCTATTTAAGGAAAATTCTTTTCGAGCCCTTTCTACCGCTGCTCGATCTTCACTCGATCCAAGACTTTCATTGAACTCCCATGTTTCTCTTCCAATATGTCCGTAGACAGTTTTCACCAGGGGTCCACCTTCTGCAATTTTAAGCTTCCACATCGTTTATCCGTTCTGCACAAAAGGATTATGTATGTTTGTCAGCACAAAACATGCAGGAATGCAGATCCTATCTTATAGTGTATGTACCGTAGGGGTGATTATTGTCATATCCATCAAAAACTTCTAAAAATCTAATTTTTCTATCAAAATTTGGTATTGTTTTTTTTCCACTAAATAACAACAATCATTTCTTATTTCCCATTTCTTTAATTTAATTTAAACCTTGACTTGAGCTTGTGATTAATCTTTTACTTAAAGATGAAGGGACTAATTTACCATTCTCTTGAAATGAGCAAAATCTTATTGTCCAACTACAATTATTAATTTTTTTGCATCCTAATAGATCAAATGATGAATGCTAATGTGCAAGTTTAACTATTTAATTTGTCTTCATGAAAAAACTTGAATTTGTATTGGTAGAAGTGACAAACTAATAGTAATTGACTTTTATATTAAGTTTTATTTTGCAAAGCATTTACGTTTCTTGCTAAGTTTCATTTAGCGGGAAAATAACCAATTTTCAAATTTTGATTAATAATTTAAATAATTAGAATTTTTTTATGAGTATGACAATAATTATTTCATGTAATTAACAAAATTATACTCTGGAGCTAGCATTTTTCATTCTATATATCCATCGCTCCTGCAACATTTTAAGTATGCCACAATCAAAGAATATAGAATAAAGAGGGAAGCCACGAAATATCCGCTTATACGACGTATGTGGGAATAATGGTGCAGCAAATATTGTGCTCCAAACGGATTTACTTTCATTCATTGATAAGGTGTTTAGCTATTTTTATGATCGTTATTGAAATTTTAATTATTTATATTTGAAAATTTATATTGAATTTTAATTATTATTAATGTTTTTATATAGTTCAGTTTCCTTTGTGGAATGTCAAATGTTTACTTGAAGCCTATTGATTAGAATTTCACTTTATAATTGTGAAGACTTGAGTTCAAATCTTAAACACCATATATTGTGCATTTTAGATTTCACACTTCTACAAAAACACTAATCATATACGGCATATCATATATACACATATACGACAAATTTCCAACAAAATAGTGTGAAAAGGGAGGTGCGTGTGCAAAAATGCACTCAACAATACACACACGATCAACAAGAATAGCACCCGTGTACAAATGACACCTAGATTTGTACATGGGTTCTATATTAAGAAACCGTACGTGTATGATTTTACCACTTCATACACAGTTAAAAGGAAAGCAACCAGTATGATTCTGCTCAATTTTCAAACACAAGTTTTCGTTTAGAAACAGTGTACAATTAATTCACACTCTCTTTAACCACCTCTTGTCAAAATTTCTTTCTTGAAGGGACACCCTCTCAAGATGTGCACCTTCCCCTTCAACCCAATTTAAGTCATGCCCCCTTCCCCTTGTCTTTTCATTTTCTCTCTTATCATTCTTCATTTTTCTCTCTTATCCCTCTCATGGTTCTAGGGAAATTGAGCTCATCATGAATTTCGGGTGCCACCTTGATAATTTGGTAGTCGAGATTCAACGATGGCACCCGAAACTCATGATGAGCTTAATCTCACGGTAGAAGAAGAAAATGACATGAATTTAATCATATCATCAATTGATCGGTTTGGAAGAAGCGAAGCACATTAATTCCGCAAGAGCAATCAAATGTTGAGCTCTGCCCGTCTTCTTAGTTGGCCTTTGAGGCAGATTAACTCCTTTGCTAAAGGGGTTAATCTGCAACTCATAAATGCCGAGTAAGAAAGACAGGTTGAGACTCTACAGTTAGGTACTCAAATTTGCGAATTGATGTGATCTGCTTCCACGCCAATTTGATCATCTCTATTTTTTTTAGGGATATGTTTGTTGTTTGTTAAATATGTATTTATGTTGTTTGATTAATTAATTATGTTACATTTAAATATGTATCTATAAATTTGTATATGTATATACGCCGTCCTGATCTATAAATGTGTTTAAATTTGTTTAAATTTGTATGTATGTACAAATTTGTTTAATTATGCCATGTTTTTAATTCTTACCTCCTCTCCGTCTAATCAAATAATTTTCTCTCATCTCTTTCTTCTCCTCTCTCTCTCTTAGAGTTTCGACGCGGCTCTTTTTTCCTTTTTATTCTCTCCTCTTTATTTCTCTTTTCATTGCCCCTATCTCTTCTTGGTAAACTCATTCAATCTCTCCATTTTTCTCTCTCGCTCTCGAATTCAATCTAGAGTTTCACTCACCACTTTCTTTCACACACTGTAGTCTAATTAGCTATGCAATGGAGAGGGCTAATATATCAAACAGAAAAAAGTGTGACTCCATAAGCAGTTTGCCTGACCTGATATTTCTCATAATCTTAGGGCTACTTGTGAGTAAGGAGGTGGTGACAATGTGCATGCTGTTAAAGAGGTGGGAGCACATGTGTACCTCTTTTACCCTTCTCAACATAAATTTGAGTGATTCTGAAATGAACGTTTCATTGGACTAGACGAGTTGACTTAATGAACATAGTTGGTAGAACATTATAATTAAAATATTGTAATAATAATAATAATAAGAGGAGGGATCCAATTACACCTTTTTTGGTGACACACTTTGACACCTACCATTTTCAAAGTTCAAATAGTCGATTCAAACCGTTCAACATGATGGATATATTAAAATGTGCTTGGAGATCAAATTTTACATTTTTTTTGAATTTTTTTACTATTTATTAAGATGGTTACAAAATCGCTGTTTTTCAATGGTCCGAAAACACCGATTTTTGTAACCATCTTAATAAATAGCAAAAAAATTCAAAAAAAATGTAAAATTTGATCTCCAAGCACATTTTAATATGGTGATCATGTTGAACGGTTCGGATCGACTGTTTGGATTTTGAAATCACAAAATTGACCTATATAAAAAACGGTGTCATGATGTGTCACCAAAAAAGGTGTAATTGGATCCATCCTCTAATAATAATATATTATAATAATAATTATTATTATTATAACAGAGATTGTAATAAACATAATAATTGTTTCGATAACACTTCTCCAAAAAATTTAGAAACCTTTGTTACCCACAAGGTGTTGTCAATTTTCTTCGACAACAATAATGTAAGAAACGTGTTAATGTCAACCATTAAATTTTTTGTTAGCATCCATTTTCAATATTGGACAGGACGTTTTAATTTCCACATGATTAAGGTTTCCGTAGCATAATAACAACAGTGGTTGCTTTCAAGTGTCCTTGAAACATCCAGCAGCTCAATAACACTATTCAATAGTTTTTATTCTCTTTGGTACATTTTTCCAAATTTTGTGAAAAATAATAATAGTGAGATTAAAAGTCCTGTTTCACCTAGGGGTGTCAATGGCACCTTTTTATCTGTTTACCCGACTTGTACCGTATCTGATAAGATGGGTACGGGTAAGATTTTTTTTTCATAAACTTATCAGGTACAGGTAAAGATTTTTTTTGTTATCTAAGCAGGTAAGAGAACGGGTAAAACCTATTTCATACCCATTAATTACCCAATCGGGTAATAACAAAAAAAATTATATATATTACATATATTAATAAGCATTAAAAAGAGCACTTTAATTGGTTTACTTGTGCTTAGCATGATCATAATTTTTTTCAATAAAGTACTATATATGTGTGAGATGAATGTATATGTTTTAATGTTTTATTTAATAAATAATAAAAATAATTATTATATTAGTATTACCTGTTATTTAACCCTCTACCATTTCATTATCCGACAACCATAATGGGCAAGGGTAGAGTACGGTTAAGATAATTTGTAGTGGGTAAGAGTAGGGTACGGTTAAGGATAATTTGTAACGGGTATGGATATGAAAATACTTCCACCCAACCCTTACCGTACCCGTTGACACCCCTAGTTTCACTGCTTCACATAGATCCAAATTTCTCGACGATAATTATTTATGTGTCTTGTAATTCATATGTTTTTTATTATTATAAATTATTGTTACAAATTATGATAGTTTTTCACTTTGAAATTTTACTCGCCTATAAAATATAATATTCAATAGTTTTAACTTTAATATTGATATTTTTTAATTTAATAAATTGGATATTTTCTTTAATAAAATGTTTAGCAAAGAAGAATTGGTAGTCCATTTATACACTAAAGAAAAAATAATTTAGATTAAACTAGTTAATTAACTAAATTTAAATTTTATTGTAATTAAATCATCTATGGGATTTTATTTGCATCTGTACAGGTTTTGTTTAACAAAATGGAAAAGGATGTACACTTTGTTTGAATTTATTTTATCATGTACAAAATAAAATTAAAATATAATGTTTGTTGAAGATGTTATCAGACTGATCTAAATACAGATTCCAACATAAACTTATCTAATAAACCGACACGAAGCTAAAATCAGAAGTAACATGTAAACATCAATTAGATTTTCAACCTATATATATATTAATGAGAAACATACCAAGTAACTTCACGATAATAGAACAACAAGAGAAGAAAAATGTTCATGTATAAGAAATCACAATACCTATGCACGCGACCTTTAATCTTTTCGAAATAATTTAGAGATGAGAACTTACATCTATAACTCTTGTGCGCTATTGTGCTAGATGAGAAGCGGAGAACGAAAGAGGCGCAGGTAGGAGAGGAGATGTTGATGGGTCGATTTGAGAGGATATTTCAAGGGAGTGGTGATGTGTATATTGATTTTAATTAGTTTAGATATCTAGATTATCGCGCACAATCAACTGCTCATTTGTATCTATTCATTAGTTCAACTTAAATACAGTTCTCGAGGTGTACTAATGCATTTGTTTAAGATTAGTAGCATTTATTTATTAGTTAATTAAACTCAAACGAATCTCACGTGGTTTGCTCAATTCATTTGTTTAATGCAGTTGATTTGATCGAGTTCAGATCGCAATCTTCATGCATCCAGCCGTTCACATGTACTAACAGAGATTTTTTTGATGAGAAATTTTTTTTTTTCCTTCTTACGAATTAATTACTAAGGCTTTTTCAATGCCAAAGCAAGAATCTTTAAGTTTGTTAGTTCTAGCTAGGCTTTTGCAAGCGTTGCCGCTATTTTGAAAGAGTAATACAACATTCATTAAATTTGTCTCACAGTTGCTTTTAGATGTGTCTTCGACATCCCGTTAAGATAAACCAACCGTTGGCATTCCAGGGTCCACATATACCAACAGTTGATCTATATGAGCCATTAGTGTTGGATAGATAAACACCAACTCTTTACTGTATTGAATCGATGTTGATATTTTGCAGTTAAGGCGCTAACCTAGGTCCAATATACACCAATTGGTTATTAGATATGAATCGATGGTGTTGTTCTAATTATAAATAAGGTTCGCCTTAGTTTCTCTCCCACAGCCGCCTCTCTCTGTGCGTTAATTAAAAGCTTATCTATTCTTTATGCGTGAATTAACTTCTCAAACTGATTGAAGACCTCTACCACATTAATTTTTCAAGCCTTTTTATAACTTGAATCCATTTAAGGTATGTCACCCATGTTAACGGGAGCCACAGAAGATTTGAAGATAAGTGTTGCATAAGGCATCTATGCTGGCGATTCTCCTGTGTGATATTTTTTGTTATCTTCAATGTAATATTTAAGAGATCTTACAATTAAATAAAAGAGAATAATTAAAAAAGAGGTGCGCAGGCTGTACACTTCTCGTACATAGTTCTATATCAGTGGATGCTAGCTATAATTTTGATTATTCTGAACTATTTTTTCTGTATGAAAAATATTCAATGAAATAAAAGAAAGATAGGAGAGAGGATTGAGGGAGTCTTGTTTTATTTAAGTTTTCAGTAATTTGACATGGTATCAGGGCATTTGTTGACGGTTTTGTGCAAGTGAAGGTGACTTAAATCAATTCCTTGTGCAGTAGTCTATTTGATACTACATATATAGTCTCTACACTATTTTTTGAAGACCGAAAACCTTATCAGAAAAGAAATTTTGCAAGCTATCATGTAATGGAGACTAAAACAACTTACCCCATCTTATTCTTTCTTCATCTTTTGTTTTACAATGGAGTTGTTTCCATTGATATTCTTGCCTGTAGGGTTTTCCTTGCTCATCTTTGAAGCTTGAAACTCGAAAAATGAAAAAATAGAATAGTAAAATTTTCTTGTGAAACCACCTTTTAGTTGTGTAATCCACATAAAAGTCGAGTGATTCGCACTCGTATGACCTACATGCATTTCACAATTGGTATTGATTAGAATTGCAATACATCTTATAAATAAAAAATTCCACTCAATCGACCAATACTGACAAATGAGACCCAAAAATTACACAAAAAATAGATTAAGCATAGAGAAAATTAAATACAAAAAAAGAACGTACCTGACAACCTTAAATCCCAAATTGGCAAATTAGGTACAAAACCCTCTTCCTTGTTCGATTTTGCACCTCTTGAAGCAACCTAGAGACCGGATTGAGCGTCGATCTATACGATAATATGGCAGGGAGAGAATACCAGTTGCGTACAGTGCTCAGTGCTCGGGCTCAGAGAGAAAGACAATGGTGGAAGGTTTTGGGCTCGGTATTCTATAGAGAGAGGACGAAGAAAATGGTGACTCGGGAGAGAGAGAAAGGATGGTGCAGAGAGGGTTTTGTGTTGGGGTCCAAGGCCGCAATAGGGTGCTGGGTTTGGCGACTGAGGCGAGAAAGTGAGAGAGAGGTTTTTGGTCGGCAGAAGGGTTTTGGGTCTGGCGTCAAATATTCGGGGTTTTATTTTGTTGCACATGATTTTCATCATTTTTTTTGTTTGGGAAAAAGACTTTTAGCAACCAGCAATACCACCGTCGCTCATGTCCTAATTTCCTGCAGTGATGTGTTGAAAATTATTTGGTAAAAATATTAAATACTTGAGAAGTTATAATGGAGAAGAGTTTGTGAATAAAATACTTTGAAATTTTTTTAATAATTCAAGAAATAGTAAACATTTATAACATGCAGAAAACAATATTCAGTATATAACATTCAATATTCAACATATATACATATACATGTACAAATATTACAACACTACCGAAAGCTTGATTTTCAAACATGGTTTTTCCGTCAGTTTGTGACTCGTGTCTTTCAAACTTATTATAGATAAATTTTTTTATCGAAATCAATTAAAAAAAAAAAAAAAACCAAAATCTCAACTTTTCGGACACAAAAGCTATAGGCATGAATCCAACAGAAAGAAACGGAGACAGATATTTAACTCTCCCAAAAAATCATGTCTGTTCAAACATTGTCAATATTCCGTGATTGTCGTTTGCACCTCTCCCAAGAATCAATCTTTTTCTAGCTAGTACTGAACAGATGGCATATATATTTATCATAATATTATAATCGTTTTTCTAGCTAGTATTGAATAGATGACTCGTCCAATAAATCGGAATGAAACCTGCTATCTCCAACAAAACAAAAAATGAACATCAAACCTACGAAAGTTTTTTCAAAAGTGAGTTATTTAATTAATATATTAGTCATAATTAGAACTTGTTATCAATGAATTGTATCAAGATCTTTTTAGTACTTTCTAAACATCCATAAAGGCAAACTAGAAAATAATATTTCGGAAAATAGTTCCCAAAGAATTTTATTTATTAAAACATAAATCATTTTATAAAAGTATTCAATCAAACCTCCTTATATAATTCAAATTTTAGTTTTTTTAATTAAACTATATCAAATTCGAATTGTTGCTTGAATATTTCAAAAAAATTAATATTTACCATACAATATAAATTGAATTTGTATAATAATAGTTTCTAAAAAAAATCTTTCAATATATACTTTATGAATTTGTAATTTTATTTGGCTATAGTCACCTAGCTAGTAGATTAAATTTATCCACAGTGTGTTTATTAAAATACATAACAATGCACTAAGTATTGTTACAATTCTTTACTGCAAATTGTGATATTATTGTTACATTACAATGCACACTAGTACAGAAACGTAAAGCTTAGCCAGCATATTATATACGTTAGATCAAAATTTCTATAAAATTCGTGTTCTAAACAAGAAAACATTGTTTCGAAAATTTGCTCGAAAAATTATGCACATTATACACGGTTTTACTGTTCACAGCCATTAACACATGGTTTTTAATAAAAAACATTGTACAATTTGATCAAATTATAGGAAAGAGAATAATTAGAGAAGAGGCAGGCTGTACACTTCTGATACAGAGTTCTATATCAGGGGCTGCTAGCCATAATTTTTATTATTCTGAACTATTTCTTCTGTATGAAAAATATTCAATGAAATAAAAGAAAGGCAGGAGGGAGGATTGAGGGAGTTGTTTTTTTTTTTAAGTTTTCAATAATTTGACATGGTATCAGGACTTTTGTTGACGGTTTTGTGTAACTGAAGGTGGCTTAAATCAATTCCTTGTGCAGTTGTCCATTTGACACTACATAGTCTCTACACGTTATTTTGAAGACCGAAAACCTTGTCAGAAAAGAAATTTAGTAAGCTATCATGTAATGGAGACTAAAACAACTTACCCCATGCATCTTCCCCTTTCCTCCTCTTTCGTTTCACAATGGAGTTGTTTCCATTAATATTCTTGCTTGAAGGGTTTACCTTGCTCATATTTATAGCTTGAAACTGGCAAAATGAAAAATTTGAACAATAAAATTTTCTTGTGAAACCACCTTTTAGTTGTGCAATCCACCGAAATTTTTATATATAAGAAAATAAATTAAAAAAATATTAAAAATGAGAAACTGTTCTCGGGATTTCGAAAAATAAGAAGGCAGGCGTATGCCATGGCGTCCCACTGGGACGCCATGGCATACTCCAGCCCGTCGGAAAAAAATGGAAAAAAAAAAAAATTAATAATACGGGACGCTATGGCATATCCCGACCCTGGAAAAAAAAAAAAAACATATAGGGACGCCATGGCATATCCCGGCCAGGGGAAAAAACGTAAAAAATAAAAAAATAAAAAAATTTAAAAAACGGGACGCCATGCCATACTCCGGCCCTAAAAAAATAAAAAATAAATCAATTTTTTTTTTCTGCTGTGTTCAGTTAGAAATGCAATAATTTTGATCAGATTCAAAATTCATTTTAGAGAAAATGGCTACATGGATTTTTGTGTTCTTTATATAAAAATAAAGGTATGAAAGTCTAGTTTCCAGATAATATAATTTCTTTATACAAAAATATTACAGATTGGTACAGTTTTGGCGATTAATTGACAGAGGTCAGAATTCAGAAAAACTGAAATTCCAGTGAGCAGTCCTATAATTTTGACCAGATTCAAAATTCAATTTAGAAAAAATGGCTACATGAATTTTTGTGTTATTTATATAAAAATAAAGGTATGAAAGTCTAGTTTCCAGATAATATAATTTCTCTATACAAAAATATTACAGATTGGTACAGTTTTAGCGATTAATTGACAGAGGTCAGAATTCAGAAAAGCTGAAATTCCAGTGAGCAGTCCTATAATTTTGATCAGATTCAAAATTCATTTTAGAGAAAATGGCTACATGGATTTTTGTGTTATTTATATCAAAATAAAGGTATGAAAGTCTAGTTTCCAGATAATATATTTCTCTATACAAAAATGTTACAGATTGGTACAGTTTTAGCGATTAATTGACAGAGGTCAGAATTCAGAAAAGCTGAAATTCCAGTGAGCAGTCCAATAATTTTGATCAGATTCAAAATTCATTTTAGAGAAACTGGCTACATGGATTTTTGTGTTCTTTATATCAAAATAAAGGTATGAAAGTCTAGTTTCCAGATAATATAATTTTCCTATATAAAAATATTATAGATTGATACATTTTTAGCGATTAATTGACAGAGGTCAGAATTATTGGATTTCTGACTGGAATTTCAGTTTTTCTGAATTCTCACCTCTGTCAATTAATCGCTAAAACTGTACCAATCTGTAATATTTTTATATAGATAAATTATATTATCTGGAAACTAGACTTTCATACCTTTATTTTGATATAAAGAACACAAAAATTCATGTATCCATTTTTTCTAAATTGAATTTTGAATCTGGTCAAAATTATAGGACTGCTCACTGGAATTTCAGCTTTTCTGAATTCTGACCTCTGTCAATTAATCGCTAAAACTGTACCAATCTGTAATATTTTTGTATAGAGAAATTATATTATCTGGAAACTAGACTTTCATACCTTTATTTTGATATAAAGAACACAAAAATCCATTTAGCCATTTTCTCTAAAATGAATTTTGAATCTGATCAAAATTATTGGATTTCTAACTGAACACAGCAAAAAAAAAAATTGATTTTTTTTTATTTTTTTAGGGCCCGAGTATGGCATGGTGTCCCGTTTTTTAATTTTTTTTTTTTTTTTTTTTACCCTGGTCGGGATATGCCATGGCGTCCCTATATGTTTTTTTTTTCCCGGGTCGGGATATGCCATGGCGTCCCGTATTTTTAAATTTTTTTTTTTTCCATTTTTTTCCGACGGGCTGGAGTATGCCATGGCGTCCCACTGGGACGCCATGGCATACGCCTGCCTTCTTATTTTTCGAAATTCCGGGAACAGTTTCTTATTTTTTATATTTTTTTAATTTATTTTCTTATATATAAAAATTTCGGTGCAATCCGCATAAAAGTTATTAGGTCGAGTCATTCGCACTCCTATATCCTACATGCATTTCACATTTGTTATTGTTTAGAATAGTAATACATCTTATAAATAAAAAAATTCCACTCAATCGACCAATGCTGACGAATAAGACCCAAAAATTACACAAAAAATAGATTAAGCGTAGAGAAAATTAAATACCAAAAAAGAACGTACCTGACAACCTTAAATCTCAAATTCGCAAATTAGATACAAAACCCTCTTCCTTGTTCGATTTTGCACCTCTTGAAGCAACCTGGAGACCGGATTGAGCGTCGATTTATACGATAATATGGCAGGGAGAGAATACTAGTTGAGTACAATGCTCAGTGCTTGGGCCCAAAGAGAGAAAGACAATGGTGGAAGGTTTTGGGCTCGGTGCCATGTAGAGAGAGGGGACGAAGAAAATGATGACTCAGGAGAGAGAGAAAGGATGGTGCGGAGAGGGTTTAGGGCTGGGGTCCAAGGCCGCAATAGGGCGCTGTGGTTGGCGACTGAGGCGAGAAGGAGGTGTGGTCCACTAAGGTTTCGATCTTTTGTGTGATTTCAACGTTCATCTTGTCTTGCTTCTTTAGGAATCTCTCTATTAGTGATGTGATGTCAGGTTGCTGTGATTGGTTGTACTGTCTCGGTTGGTAATTCGGTTGAGAATTGTTGTATCTTGGTTGGTAATTAGATTGTGGTTGGTAGTTCTGTTGAGGTGTACCGGGTCTTTGGTGTTTGTGTATGAGAGATTTGGATGGTTTCGGTTGTTCGGATGGTACGAATTGTAGGCGGGCTGAGGTCGAAAGCTGTTGTCAATGGCGTTTACTTGCTCTGTTTCTTCCTCAGTTCCCATCACATTCGTACATTCGTTCATCTAATGCACTTTCCACAATAACCACATGCTGTTACAGCATTAACTGCTGCTACCGTTCGCTGCTTGGTCTGCTTGTTGAGTGCTAATTGCAATGGATCAATCTTTGCGCTTAGCATGGCTATTTCATCAACTTTGTGCATGCCAGGTGTTGGAGTTGGCTTCTTGCGCTCAGGGATCCAGTAGTGTTAGTTGATTGCAATCTCTTCAATTAGGTTGTAAGCCTCGTCAGGTTCCTTGTTCATGATTGCGCCTCCTGCAGAAGCATCAATAGATAACTTATCTGCAGGGTTTACACCATTATAAAAAGTTTAAACAATCAGCCATCTTTCTAGACCACGATGTGGACAACACCTTAACATATCCTTATATCTATCCCATGCTTCACACAATGATTCACTATCTCTTTGTTCAAAATTAGTAATTACATTTCTAAATCTTGAAGTTTTAGAAGGTGGAAAATATTTTGCAATAAACACATTAAACAATTGGTCCCAAGTTTGAATAGAATTGGCCGGTAAGGAAAACAACCATGCTCTTGCTTTATCTTTTAATTAGAATTGAAATAGCCTTAGCCTGATTGCTTCATCGGTAACTCCGTTGATCTTTATTGTCTTGCAAATTCCCAGGAAAATTGACAAGTGAAGATGTGGATCTCCGCTTGGAAATCCTCAAAATTGTTGTTGCGAAACCATATTAATGAGAGCAGGTTTGATCTCAAAATTACGGTTCGTAATTGTCGGTGGGTTTATGCTTGAGTTAGGATCATTCGCGCGTGGTACGCAATAGTCTCGTAGAAGTCTGGGTCTCGCTGCATTCTGAACTCCATTATCACCATTGCCTTCTTGTCCGTTTTGATTGCTGAATGGTGGATTGTTGTGAATCTATTTGTCTAGTGGGTTTTCCATGTTGACTGAATCTGAGTCTTCTTCGCTTTCAGAGTAACTTGAGGGCGGACTATGGTTGGTCCTTATCGGTGATGGGCAAGCGAATTGTCCTCTCCTACTTGCAATCCTCAGGGATCTTCGTAAGGATGATTCGGCCAGCGTTGTAGTATCCTAAGAAACGAAAGAAAAGAAAATCTGAAAATTAAACTAAAAACTGAAAAATAAAATAAAAATAAAAATAAAAACGAAATTGAAAATAAAATGGAAAAGAAGACAATAAAAATGCAGAAAATTAAAAGTTTAGGCGTCTCGCGAGGCCTTGTACAATAAACCGTTATTCCCCGGCAACGGTGCCAAAAAGCTTCATCACTCAAAAGGGAACAATGTTATCTTTTAAATTTATAAACTCGGAAATGCTATCGGTTCGGATCGCAAGCGCACAATCCTTATCGAGTAGTATAATCGAGGTCGATCCACAGGGAATATTGGTCTACAATCTTCAACAATCAAATCACAATCTTTCGAAATGCTAGACAAAATCTGAAAATTGAGAGTTGGAATTGTGATTAATGTAAATTTGGCAACAATTAAAAGTAATTAAAATAAAGATAGAGATGAGGGTTCCTAGGGTTTTGGCATACCATTGCTACTCAATCCTCTTTGATATTCTACTTTTGTCGGGTCTGATTTCCTATTGTTTTTTATAAAAGATGCTACATAGGACACAGCGAGTCACTTATGTAAATGACAAGACTTCCATCGAAATACTACATAGGACACTGCGAGTTATCTTACTCAAATGACAGATCTCTAAATACACAAGTTACTACATAGGACACTTCGAGTTATCTTACGCAAATGACAGATCTTTAAATACACAAGTTACATAGAACTTGGTTTGTGTTTTGTGGATATGATTTATGGTTTCTCCGCGAAAGTTTGATTCACATAAATCTAATGGCTCCCAACGAGGCTAACTCGTCCATCATAGTTTTTCTTACCATTAAAGCACTTTCACTACCCTGACGAACTAAACTAGATCATCGAAATCAGGTGAAAGGAGAATAAATTGCAAAAGCATTTCAATCAACAGCAAGAAATCATAATCAACAGAAAATATATATATCAAAGCATCATGAGTAACAAGGTTTACTGCCTAGCCCTTAAGAAAAGAACTTAGCCGCGGAACAGCATAATTACAACACTCCTCTCTTTCTCACTTAATCAAAATCTAACCCTAATTACCAAAATTACAAAGATAACTTCTTCTTATGTTCAGGGGGCTTTATATAGGAGTGAGGGGACGTCTGGAGATGAGTGGAGGCCAAGAAAACCGATTTGGATACAGCTGTGGCAGTTATTCCCCAAAGGGCGCCTCTGGTTACGGACCGTATGGGCTGATACGGTTCGTATCCACACCATGTCGCTGAGGGGTTTAATGCGTATCACGCCATCTCCTGGTCCGTATCCAACTAGGTTTGTATCAACCAGTACGGACCGTAACAGTGACTTAGACGATGAGCGTCGTTTCTCCGATTGACCTGATTCTTGCTCCATTTGATGTGAAATAGTCCCAAAACTTGTTTTCTTGAATAAAAAATAAAGAAGGGTGACAGTAGCCTTTTTCTCTAATTAATTAAACATAAGTGTGAGATAATATGCAAAACCTAAGCCAATCCCCTACGTAATTCATCATCATTTTGACTCTGATCAACAATTAGGTCAAATTATACACAGTTTTTTTACTAAAAACCGTGTATGAATGTTTGAGGGCATTTTCGGATGTTTTGGAGAACATTCTTGGACAAAAATGAAGGATGTGTGTTTTGAAAGTTATTTCTTTTAGTGATAATTTATATGTAGTTCATGATTTTATTACGAATATTATTATTCATGCTCCTTGAGATTTATATGTTATATCTTTGGAAGTGTTCAGGAAAATGCCCTTGGTCTTGAACCATAGAACTCATAAGATGAGAAACAATTAATCACTAAATATGTTCACAATCGTGGTAATTAAGGAGGAACATTAATTACTGAGAAAAATTGTCATGGCAATTAATATACATTGAAGTTCTATAGATGTTGATAAAGGATTATCATTTAATAACGTGACACGAAATTAGTGGATTGAGTGAATGATTATTATGTCGTTTGGATAACTATAATGTAATGATAGAACCTCTTATAGTCAATAATATAAAGTTTTATATTATTGCCAAGATGACATAGATCCTCTATACGGTCACACCAACTGAAGAGAAACAATAAGTATTTTATATCTCATAATGATATATAAGATAAAATACATGACATGAAATGATAAAATAAAATGTCATAATATGACATGCTTAAACTATAAATAAATTTGTGAAGTTATGCAAATATTATTTGGTATAACGTTTAAATTAAATGCATTACAAGAATAATAATAATATTGCATAATAGAATAATATTATTAATATTATTTATTCATAAATTAATTTATTAAACCAATCACAAGATGAGATTAAAGATGATAAAATGACTAAATAAGGCTAATGACATTTGTGTAAATAGTTTAAACTTTACACAAATAGTAGCCCTAACCCCTTGCCTATTTAAAGGGGTGTAATTAAGGAAAAATAATGGAATTTTTCTGCTCCTCCTCTTCGCCGAAATATTGACAGCAGCAGCCATTTTTCTCAAGGCCGAAAATTCCCCTTTCTCTCTTCTCTAGGCTGAAACCTTGAGGGTTTCACTCCTAGGCCGAAAAATACAAGAAAGGCTCTCATCTCTTCTTGTTAGGTGGTTGGATCTAAGCCTTGAACTTCACATCCATCTATCTAAGAGGTGTGCAAGTTCGTTGTTTAGGTTCAAGGTGAACCAAGAGGCGCTTCCGAGAAAAACACGAGATCTAGAAGGGAAACCGGCTTCTCTCTATCAAGAGATTTGACAATCTCTTTAGGTAAATGTTTCCATCATCTTTAGCAATAAATTAGATAAGATTAATTTATTTTAATTTAGTACACATTAGTTTCTTGAAGAAAATCTTATTTGCTTTTGTCGTATAAATAAGATCTTTTGTGTATTGAGTCAAGTGGTGAAAGAAAAATTTTAAATTATCACCATATAGGCATACACGTGAAATCCCAACAAAAAATATATTAGATGCTCCAACAATTCTGCATGGTTTACAGTATAATTCGTGTCTGATAAAAGAAATACAAATTTTTCCTCGTCATGGATTTGTGCCTTTCTATTATAATGCATCTCTCTGTATTTTTTCTAAGTCATTTCTAAAGCATCTCATCCCTGTAGGTTGTACATGTATTCCTCTGAGTCAAGTAAGTATAAACAGGCGAGGCTAGGGCGAGGAATAAGACAGGAGAGGTGATATCTTCACCGAAAAGGTGATCTCCGACGAAGATATGAAGATAAGTGACAGGAGATAAGTGACGCATAAGGCATCTATGCTGGCGATTCTCGTGTGTGATATTTTTTGTTATCTTCAATGTAATATTTAGGAGATCGATCTTATAACTAAAGGAAAGAGAATAATTAGAAAAGAGGCAGGCTGTACACTTTTGGTACAAAGTTCTATATCACGGGCTGCTAGCCATAATTTTGATTATTCTGAACTATATCTTATGTATGAAAAATATTCAATGAAAAAAAAGAAAGGCAGGAGGGAGGATTGAGGGAGTCTTGTTTTTTTTTTTTTAAGTTTTCAATAATTTGACATGGTATCAGGACTTTTGTTGACGGTTTTGTGCAACTGAAGGTGGCTTAAATCAATTCCTTGTGCAGTTGTCCATTTGACACTACATAGTCTCTACGCGTTATTTTGAAGACCGAAAACCTTGTCAGAAAAGAAATTTAGTAAGCTATCATGTAATGGAGACTAAAACAACTTACCCCATCTTCCCCTTTCCTCCTCTTTCGTTTCACAATGGAGTTGTTTCCATTAATATTCTTGCTTGAAGGGTTTACCTTGCTCATATTTATAGCTTGAAACTGGAAAAATGAAAAATTTGAACAGTAAAATTTTCTTGTGAAACCACCTTTTAGTTGTGCAATCCGCATAAAAGTTATTAGGTCGAGTCATTCGCACTCCTATATCCTACATGCATTTCACATTTGTTATTGTTTAGAATAGTAATACATCTTATAAATAAAAAAATTCCACTCAATCGACCAATGCTGACGAATAAGACCCAAAAATTACACAAAAAATAGATTAAGTGTAGAGAAAATTAAATACCAAAAAAGAACGTACCTGACAACCTTAAATCTCAAATTCGCAAATTAGATACAAAACCCTCATCCTTGTTCAATTTTGCGCCTCTTGAAGCAACCTGGAGACCGGATTGAGCATCGATTTATACGATAATATGGCAGGGAGAGAGTACTAGTTGAGTACAATGCTCAGTGCTTGGGCCCAGAGAGAGAAAGACAATGGTGGAAGGTTTTGGGCTCGGTGCCATGTAGAGAGAGGGGACGAAGAAAATGATGACTCAGGAGAGAGAGAAAGGATGGTGCGGAGAGGGTTTAGGGCTGGGGTCCAAGGCCGCAATAGGGCGCTGGGGTTGGCGACTGAGGCGAGAAGGTGAGAGAGAGGTGTTTGGTCAGCAGAAGGGTTTTGGGTCTGGCATCAAATATTTAGGGTTTTATTTTGTTGCACTGGATTTTCATCATTTATTTGTTTGGGAAATAGACTTTTAGCAACCGGCAATAGCACTGTCACTCATGTCCTAATTTGCTACAGTGATGTGTTCAAATTTTTTTGATAAAAATATTGAATACTTGAGAAGTTATAATGGAGAAGAGTTTGTGAAAAAAATACTTTGAAATTTTTTAAATAATTCAAGAAGTAGTGAACATTTACAACATACTGAAAACAATATTCAATATATCACATTCAATATTCAACATATATACATATTCATATTAGACAAATATTACAACACTACGGAACGTTTGATTTTCAAATATAATTTAATTTTTAAAACATGGTTTTTCTGTCAGTTTTAAAACATGTTATTTTTTTTTTGGAAGAAAGGCAGCAAGTGCCCATTTCATATATGAAATATAAGAGGTAAGTTACATAGTTCTAGAGATATCTCTATAGTCCTTCAAGTAAAGATCACCACAAAAGCTAATAAACCGCAAAAATTATACGCTCTACGCTTTAGTAGCCACCAAAAAACAGTAATTGAGAAAGATACTAATTCTAAGCCTCCATTCTTGGGACTGAGCTAACTCAGTAGTAAAAAGGGGAAACAGAAAGCATGAGATTGCTGAGATGCATTCATGGTAGGTCAGTACTCCCACCTCTAGCCTCTCGTCCTACACTGGCCTCTGGAGGAGCATCCTGATGTGGTACCAGCTGGGTGTCGGATGAGTCCCAAACACGCAGGGGGATAGCATGGAGATCAGTAGGCAACCAATTAGCAGTGGCATCTTTGATACGTTTAGCCATATTTCCTGCCCAGTAATTAACAAGGGAAATGATTAGAAAAAAATCAATTAAAAAAAAAACTAAATCTCAACTTTTCGGACACAAAAGCTAGCTAGAGAAATGAATCCGACACAAAGAAACGGACAGATGTCAAACTCCCAAAAAATCTTTTCAATATGCCGTGATTCCCGTTTGCACCTCTCCCAAGAATCAATTTTTTTCTAGCTAGTACTGAATAGATGGCATATTTATCATAATATTATAATCTTTTTCTAGCTGGTATTGAATAGATGACTCGTAAATCGGAATGAAACCTGCTATCTCAAACAAAACAAAAAAATGAACATCAAACCTACGAAAGTTTTTTTCAAAAGTGAGATATTTAATTAATATATTAGTCATAATTATAACTTGTTATCAATGAATTGTATCAAGATCTTTTTAGTACTCTCAGAACTTCCATAAAGGCAAACTAGAAAAAAAATATTTCGGAAATTGTTCCCAGAGAATTTTATTTATTAAAACATAAATCATTTTATAGATGTATTCAATCAAATCTCCTTATATAATTCAAATTTTTGTTTTTTAATTAAACTATATCAAATTAGAATTGTTGCTTGAATTTTTCACAAAAATTAATATTTATCATGAGTAGGGATAAAATGCATCATTGGTTTTGTGCTCCAATTATGCTCCACATCCTTATCTTCATTTTCAAAGTCCAAATAGTCGATCCAAACCGCTCAATATGATATTCATATTAAAATGTGCTTGGAGACAAAATTTTATATTTTTTGAAATTTTTTTACTATTTTTTTAGATAGCTACAAAATCACTGTTTTGAATGGTCTAGAATCTTCTGGAAACAGTGATTTTGTACCTATTTAAAAAATTAGTAAAAAAATTCCAGAAAATATAAAATTCGGCCTCCAAGCACATTTAAATACAAAGATCATGGTGAACGGTTCGGATCAACTGTTCGGACTTCGAAAATGAAGATATGGATGTGGAGCGTGATTGGAGTAGAAAACCAACGGTGCATTTTAACCCTACTAATTTATCATAAAATATAAATTGAATTTTTATAATAATAGTTTCTAATAAAATCTTTCAATATATACTTTATGAATTTGTAATTTTATTTGGCTATAGTCTCCTAGCTAGTAGATTAAATTTATCGACATTGTGTTTATTAAAATACATAACAATGCACTAAGTATTGTTACAATTATTTACTGCAAATTGTGATAGTATTGTTACCGTAGAAGGCAAAATTGGCCGTTCCGGAGCGGGATCGGACAGTGCCGATCCTATTCCAGGCCGATTTACGCGGACAGTGCTGATTTCAGCCGTTTCGGCCATATTTCGGCCAATTCCAGTCAAATTTCAGCCTGTTCCAGTCAAATTTCGGCCGAAACGCGAATATAAAGAAGCAGAAAATTTTTTTGCAACCGTGGGGATTCGATCTCTAGCCCTTTAGGGTGGAGTCTATGCAAGTTACCACCACACCATTCAAGCTTTTTTGATTTATATCACAACTCATTTATATATATATCAATTATATCACGAATTGATATAATACAAATAAAAACAGTCCAATTTTTCTATTTTTTCCTATTTTTTTAGTATAAAACAAGCTGGTAAAAAAGTACGATTTTCCGATCCGATTCGGTCGATCCCGACCGATTTTTCCGATCCGGATCGGGATCGGACGGGGCCGATCCCAATTCCAATTCTAGTAGAGAAACGTAAAGCTTACACGCAGGGGCTGATCCAAAGAGGTCCAGGGGTAGGCACTTTCCCTGGATTATAAATTTTTTTGGAGATATACTAGCATTATATGTTAGTGCCTATCCCTGGTCTAGCAGAAAAAAAACACAGTCTAGCTAAGATCTGCACCATGAATGGAGAAAAATCAGAGGAAATTTTGGGGGAAAATGAAGAAGAATATGTTATCTTGTTCATAGAAAGAAAGGAGACAAAAAGAAAGAGAAGAATATGACATGTGGGACCAACATTTACAATTTAATTCAATGGATCGGCTTTTGGTTTTTATATTGGGCCATATCTAATTTAATGTTTATTTTAAGTGTTTTGTTTCAATTTTGATATGGGGTGCAAGTCCTATAGGGCTCAATCAATCTAGAGCTTAACACATTGCATTGGGATTAGTTTTTATTCATTCAATTTAAAATACTATAGTTTAATTTTAATTCTATATTATTTATATTAGTGAATATTTGAGTCTTGTCTTTTGTCTTACTAAAAATTTCTTACAAATTAAAATTATAAAAAACAATTCTTATTTTTCTAAAACAAAACATATTTTTTTCGAAAAATTCGAGCCAATCAATCAGTACAGGGAACAACCATAGGGCACTACATCAAAGAATAGACCAATTTGTTGAGTGTAATAATTTGTCATAACATTATTTTTGACAAATTAATTTTTTATCATTTTTTCCTATTTTGTTAGTTCAAAACAAGCTTCTACAAAACCATGTCTATAATATCTCTCTGTGTTAAAAAGAAAAAAGAAAAAAATTTGTTTTAAACTCTGGATTTTAAATAAATTTCAACATAAATAATCATGTTATGTTTTTAAAACAAAAGATAAATAATTGTATCTATTTTTTTCATGTATAAATTTCAAATTTGAAAATGTGTGCACTTTGTGCCTACCCTCACCGAAATTCTGGATCGGCGCGCCCATGCTTACACGGTATATTATATACGTTTGGTCAAATTTTCTATAAAATTTGTGTTGTAAGCAAGAAAACATTGTTCCGAAAATTTGCCCTGAAAAAGTATGCACATTATACACAGTGTTACTGTTCACAGCCATTAACACATAGTTTTTAATAAAAAAACCGTGTACAATTTGGTCAAATTATACACAGTTTTTACTAAAAACCATGTATGAATGTTGCAGGGCATTTTCAAAAGTTTTGGAGCACATTTTTGGACAAAAATATATGAGATGCTCTAACAAATCTGCACGGTTTACTGTATAATCCGTGTCTGATAAAAGAAATACAAAATTTTTCACATCATGGATTTGTGCCTTTTTATGTTATAATGCATCTCTCTCTATATTTTATAAGTCATTTCTAAAGCATCTCTTCCCTGTAGGTTGTACATGTATTTCTCCCAGTCAATTAAGTATAAACAGGCGAGGTTAGGGCGAGGGATAAGGAAGGAGAGGCGATATCTTCACCGAAAAGGTGATATTCGATGAAGATCTAAAGATAAGTGATTGGAGATAAGTGACGCATAAGGCATCTATGCGGGTGATTCTCCTGTGTGATATTTTTTGTTATCTTCAATGTAATATTTAGGAGATCTTATAATTAAAGGAAAGAGAATAATAAGAAAAGAGGCCGGCTGTACACTTCTAGTACAGAGTTCTATATCAGGGGCTGCTAGCCATAATTTTGATTATTCCGAACTATTTCTTTTTTATGAAAAATATTCAATTGCAAAGAAAACAACAAGTTTATGAGAAGGACTTAGAAAATAACAAATTACTGTGCATGACGTGGACTCAACAAGTTATGCCGCACAATCCGTGGACTCAATCCGTGGACTGTTTCCTTTGAATCTGATCATCCACCGTTGATGCTATTTTTGGCAGAATTCTTCTAAAAGGATACAATTTCTTCGGCGGTAAGCTTTCATAGCTATTTTTGGCTTCATCTATTCAAACTTGAAGTGCACTCTAAGTTTGCACTACCTCCACTACTTGTACTACTCCATCTCTCATATTAGGAAGGCTATAAATATCCCTCTTGTAATTAGATTTAGTGTGTGTATTTATTTGTGTTAAGTCCATAGAATTGAGATTAGCAATTCTCATTGCTATGTTAGGTTAGAGATTTACTTAGAGAGAGAGGGGTAGCCATCGAAAGCCAACCAGGAGAAGAAGTCGTCATCTAAGAAGGCAGAGGTTCATCCATCTTCAATTGAGTTGTAATTTATATTTTCTTTATTTATTCATTTTATTTTGCCATGCCCATGAGAATCTAAATTTCTCATCTCTAGGGTGAGGGTTGTACTCGAATTCTTAATTATGTTTTAGTATAAGTTTATCTTTTGTTTATGTTGATTTGAGTTTGCTTTATTATTTAATTTTTTTTTTATCAAATCCTTGCATACATAGTTATGTTTACTATATGCCAATGACCCTCCACATACCAATAGGTGCTTAGTGATTGCATTCCAGTGTGGGTGGGATAATGCATGTAAGTACTATATGCACTTCGACTAACGAGACTTGGCAGTGGTTCAAAGACTAGGGTTAGAACCTAGTGGGCTCCCTTGGCAAGATAGTGTAAATTGTACATTTAGATTATATTATGAAACATCTAGATTAGGTAGGGTATTTGGGATATTTAATTGTGGGGTAGAATAGAAAATGATCAATTGTGTTTGTGTGAAAAAGATAATTGCATACCTAGAATACTTAGAATTGATAGCCCAAAAGCCGATCGCAAGATCGGAAAACCTTTCAAATTGCATAAGCAAAAATCCAGCAAGCCTACAGGGTAGTGATAGTGCTGAATGCGGGTAGCTGTGGGACAATCTATGCCACGTGCAATAGTGACAGTGCTGCATGCGGGGTAGAGAGTCGTTGAAATTTATATTTTGCATAATTAAGAAGGAGAGCACCTGATCCCTAGAGAACATCTACTTTTTGTCTAATTCTAACCTTAGCAAAATAGCACACCGCATCAAACCTTTAGGGTATTGAATCATGTTTTAAAACCCCCGAGAACCTAGACTAGTGAAAAGTGTTTATAATCTAATACACTATACCTATGGATCGACACTCTAATTATACTACACGATAGGATCATCCGTTTGTGATCTGAACATAAGTAGAAATTAAGGTTTATAAACTTTTAAAAGTTAGTAGTTCAATTTGGACTCGTCAAGTAGTAAAACTTTTATCACTTCAACCATTAGATGTTTTTAGGTTATACAATTTTAATATATCTTGCAATTTTGTAAATTTTGTATAACCAGGATACAAATCCTTTTTAGAATCTTCAGACAAATTCTCAAATACACAATATTGCTTATCATTACCAAAATTCTCTTCTAAATCAAGTAACATTTGATCAAAATTAACACCTTTATCTACCACCATATCATTATTTTGATCGCCTTGGACATCACTTCCGCTATTGTAATTATGGCCTTCCTGATGCCCAGTACCAGTACCAGTACCTATGCCAGTTTCCAAGCTCTCACCATGCCATATCCAATGCGTATATTGTTGCTTGAGCCCATGGCGCATTAAATGATTCCTCACTTGGACGGGGTTATAAAATTTCTTGATATTGTTACAATCACGACAAGGACACTACATCACTACATTCCCATTATTCGTCATGTCTTCCATAGCAACTTTCATAAATTCATCAACACCTATCAAATATTCATGTGAAACACGTGATGTTCCATACATCAAACTACGGTCCATCTGCAATTATAAGAAAACACAATTAAGTACATGGGTAGGGTCAAATGTTGAATTTAGGGCTTATGTGGGGCCGGTTTACAATCTTATCCCACTCTTTGAATACTTTGTCTCCGTAGTGAACACATATTAGGCGTGGTTTAGTATTTAAGAAAATTTCGGTAGCATTTCCCCTTAGTTTCCCAAGTATTCGGTTAACTAATAAGAGAAAATGTTGCCGAAATTTTCTTAAATACTAAAGCTCAACCAACATGTGACCACATCCTAATTGAGACAAAATATTCAAAGAGCAATACCAAAACGGGGATTATTCAAAATTAACCCCTATTGGATTAATTTTGAATGGGTATCATGACCTAAAGGCATTAATAATTCAGTTATGGCTCATAAGACAATACTCTAGCTAGATACCTACCAACTATATATACATTTAATTAACTACATACATTTATCATAATACACATCCATGTACAAAATTAAACATGAGTTTTATATTATACTTACAATTTTTTTGGATGCCGGATGAGCTTGAAAATCTTTTTCACAACATTAGTGCAATTCTGTTTCATATTTTAATTTTTACTTTTTCTGTTTCAAATTCGAGCCAACAATAAGGTTCTTTTTTTTCAAAATACAAAAAAAGGAGTTTTAGGATTGGCTGTAACACTACTAGAATTGTATCTTTTTCTAAGGGCAAAAAATGGCTTGTTCCATGGGCTTGCCCTCGGAAAAAGCCCTAAAATCAGTTTTTCCGTGCGCCACCCTTGGAAAAAGTCCGTGGCAAAAGCCTTCGATGGAAATAGCCAGTATTTCTGAGGGCGCCGTTGGAAATAATATTTTCTGGGTTTTTCCATGTGCTTGCCCTCAGAAAAAGTACCCTCGGAAATACTTTCACATCCAGCCTATGGGCTTATTATTTCCAAGGGCAAAATCTGTAGGTCCCACCTTAGTTGTTCCAAGGCAAGCAAACATGGGCCCCACAGAGTTTTTCCAAGGCTATCGAACGTGGGTCCCAACTGGTTATTTCCAAGGGCAGCATTTGTGGGACCCATCTTAGTATTTCCAAGGGCAGCATTTGTGGGACCCACCGTAGTATTTCCAAGGGCAGAGTATGTGGGACCCACCGTAGTATTTCTATGTGGGACGCAGAGTATGTGGGACCCACCGTAGTATTTCCATGGGCAGAGTATGTGGGACCCACCGTAGTATTTCCATGGGCAGAATAGGTGGGACCCACCGTAGTATTTCCATGGGTAGAGTATGTGGGACCCAAAGTAGTATTTCCAAGGCCAGCTATGGTACACGTTGTTCCATGTACATACCCATGGAAATAACTTGAATGACATTGTATCAGCATGCTCTCATCTACAATCCTCCCTGTACCAACCAGGTTCTGTATTACATTCCCCAATAATTCCCATTCAAACAGAAACAAAAACACATTGACATATAGATCTATGGAAAGCATTTAATAAGCATTAACATGACGTAGTGTTCTTACATTGTACCAAAATATGTGCAGAACACATTACAATATCAGAGCTGTATTGCACTTACCCTTCTAACTATACCAAAATATACCCACTAGAAGTTAACCAGAATATACCCACTAGAAGTAAACCAAAATACACCAAAATATACCCACTAGAAGTTAACCAAAATACACCAAAATATACCATATTGGACTTCTAACTATACCAAAATATACCCACCAGTAGTTAACCAAAATTCACAAGATAACTTACCCCAAGTTTGTTCATTTGTTAGAACTTGTAAAACATATATTAAGCGCTACAATGTGCACTTTTCTGCACTAGTGGGGATGGTTCCCATTGTAGGTAGAATGCCCGCACCATTGGCCCATTGCAGCTTCATTTGTTGGTACGTCATCTATTCCAGCATTGGCTTGATTTAAGATGGCTTGGAATCCGTGATTTGGCTGTACAGGATAAGCATTACCCTATTTATATCACATGGAAAAGAAACATGTTATTATTATGAATGTGAATTTTGCCTAGTTTGTTTTGAGTCAGAAAAGGAGGCTAATACCAACAACACTCTCTACTAAGTAATATCATTATCGGCACCCCTAATTAACCATCTAACACAGAAGCAGTTTCATGTAGTGCGAGAAAGTCAATTCCATTAGAACCAGCCACTCCAAATATAGGCTGTCAGAGGAAAAAAAATGACCATTACACCCTCTCTCTTTCTCTCTTTCCCTTCACTAGAAAGGCTGTCAAAGAAAAAGAAGCTTTTGCCTTGATTTTATGTAGTTAAGATGAGATCGGAAGGCAAAGACATTTGAAAGATTGGTGCAAATAAACAAGCAAAATAACTTTGCACTGTAAGCATTGGAATCACTCTAATCACACTAAGTAGAGGGATTTATGTAGAACTTAGGTACAAGTCCTTACCTGGGAGTTGCCCGTCTGCATGTGTGAAGCTATTGCCTAAGTTGGCTGAGTGGGACCTTGACCCTAAGCATTGAATAAGCAAGCACAAGTGTTATAATTTGGAGATGACAAAATCAGATCTTATTTGTAACATTTAATGGATTTTCTTTAGTTAAAAGTGGGACCTAATAATTAGGTAAATTCCCAGTAGAACCATGCTGAGTTCCCGAAATGTTTTGTTCAACATAAGTTAAACAATGCCAACAATCTAATTTTAGTATGACAATATATGTCAACAATAAAGAAAACGACAACAACATCAACTAAGCTGCACCCCAATATGTTTCGAATGTAATTTTGAGCACATCAACTAAGCTTTCAGTTACGACTTACGATAAACAGTTATATCAGTAAGCAACATATAACCATAGTGAGATATTAAAATCTGACATCACATCAAAAAAATTAAACAAACTAAATTAGCAATCAAATTGGTCTTAAATACCGGTGGATTGAGCCCTTGTGCCCCAACCATCGAGAATAATTGGGTGATGTACATTTGATAAGATGCTAGTTCTCTTTTCATCTCGGCCCTCTCCTCAGCTTGACGGCGATCACTGTCAGCTAAGAGCAATTGTACTTCTGTGCGAGAGAAGCTTAGCTGAACTCCATTGTTTGTCACCCCAGAAATAGTAACAGAAGATGATGTGTGCTTGGGCCTGGATCGATTGATTGCTGTCTGCACCTTCCCATCAAGCATGCTTCCAAATCCTAGCACCCGACCATGGCTTGCTCCGCCAGCAGCTGACATGAACATTGTGCTCTCATCCATGTCGGCATTGGCCTCCTCAGCCATCATGTCGTTCACCTTTTCCTATGAGTTGCACCATGTGAGAAATATTAAAAGATGTGTTATTTTGACCTTGCTATGTACTGAATAAATTTCTAGAAAGTACACTAATTTCTGTAGTATCCACAAACCAAATAGTAGATAATTAAAAAATATAAATCTGCAACAACAGTATTGAGGTATGCATGTCCGACTCATATTTTATGTAATAAAGTGAAAGTTTGCTGAAACATATTTTCTGACCTTGTTTTGTACTTAGGTATGCAAATTCATCAAATTAATGTATATAGTTCAACTTACGTAAACGGCTTTGATTCTTGTGCTTGTAAATTGCAAGGAGTTGACATCCAACTCTTCAATTACAGGGGGAATCTCCTCTATACTCGGGTCCATTACCACATTGTCATCAGTGTTCTCTGTTGGTACAGCTCGATCCGTTGTGGCAGCTTCCAGTTGGGCCTCAATAGGTGATTTGCCGTTGTCTCGACGACAATGAAGATGGATGTAAAGTTCCCTCATTGTTGGCTCTTTTCCATTTTTTAATTTTTTCTCCACATGAAAATGAATAAGCAAGTCAGATGAGGCTGTAAATTACACATTAAGTTTTATTTTGAATAAATGTTCATGGAACTTACTAGTTTACCAAAATGCTGGTGTGCGCTTGCACATCCAGCATAGTGAGAGACCGTCAGTCCAGATGAAGTGCGGTTATCATGGTTTTGTCTGCTCACTCCTTGCCATTCCTCTGTGGCAAAGATGTCACACAAACCGTGCCAGCTTGCAGGGTTTAGACACCAATGTGGAACAGACTTCTTCCATGCCGGTATGTTTCTGCCGAAATTTTTTATGCAATTGTCCCTGGCCTCGTGTAGCTCCCCGCTATACCTCTTTGCCGCTATTGCCTCCAGAACATCCCGACAACGTCCGAGATCTTCCCCATCACGATATCTAAATTTCTCCTTCAAAAAAGAAACACGTATTCCATTAGCAGGGGTACATGTTATAAAATTCAGACAACTGCCATATGTAATACTACTTCACCTATTCCCCCCTATCTAAAATTCAGAGAAAACAATTCAGACAGCACGTATGCCATCTTGCTGAAATAATGCAGCTACAGAAAATTATCAATCAGATTTTTTAGCTATATAGATGATATCCTTGTAATGAACAGTTTTAATTGACATATAGGTCAAATCATATCCTTTTCCCACCCTACTAATGGAAAATAATAAGAATTGAAACTACCAAAAATGAAAATTCAATGTTATCTTTCGTGGTATCATCAAAGGCGTGGAAACTTCTCAATGGTCCAGGCATATGGTTCAGGGCCAGCCTTGCAATAGAAAATTGAAGTTTCAGAAAATAACTCTGGATAAAATGATTATATATTTTTTAGAAAGGAAAAACAATAATACCTGGTGATAGCTGCTGTTATCTCTTTCGGTTTTTCTACACAAGTAAACTCACAAAAGGAAATTGGCCAGATTATTGGTCTGTCTTCCACTACATTTGTAGATTTTCTGATCAGCCCAGGGCCTCGTCCCCTTTTCTTTACAGGTTCGATTGGTGTAATTTCACCATCTGGCATAGCATTTGAACACTCGCCGACCTCAAGTGCTGCCTGTGAATTACGCTTTCTCCCTACTTTTTTCTTCCTTGATGTTGCTCTTGTTAGACCAGATTTCCTTGGGGCCATCTGTGTTTGGATGAAAAGGAAACAATCATGTGTTATTTTTTAGGAAAAATTTCTAGTGTACCCATTGAAAATTTCAAAACAGCTAATTTCTAGGAACTTGGTGCGGTTGAGTATAAAAACCCTAATATCAGGCCTAAAAAGTTCTTAGGTAGTTAGCTAATATTTTTGGCCTTACTGTGCTTGTTAAGGTTGATTTGGTTCAAAAAGAAACTTGGTGCAGCCCTTGTTGTACTTGTAAACCAGTCTCCAGCACCTTACCTTCTTCCTACACCAAGTATATATTAAAATGTGAGAAATTGAAAGATGAAGATTGTAGTAAGAAACTTTGTAGTTTATTTATGCTGAAAAAGAGTGAAATGTATATCATAGGATGTGAAGACCTAAAAGTCCTTACATATTTTTCTCCTTTAATATGCTAAACTGAAGACCCTTTACCTTACTATGTTGTTTTATAATAAGCTATAATGAAGTTGATCAAATTATTAAAAAAGTTAACTAAAGGAAACTCAGTACCAAAATAACTTACTAAGAATGACTACTTCAAAGGAGTAGAACTAGGGTGTTCCTAAGTTCACCAAACTCCTTTGTGAACTCAACTTATCAGTTTGGATTCGTCGTTTGAAGCCAATCCAATTGGTTTTAGAGTTGAGTTCACAGAGAGGATTGGTGAACTTATCATCACCCTAGTTCTACTCACTTAAAAGTAAGAATACTAAATAAAATTCAGTAGCAAATATATATGACAGAATCCAATAGGCTGGGTAATGCTTGAATACCAAGGAGAAAGTCTTGTAAATTGATAAATTGATAAAGTGACCAGTATTAAAGTGAATTGATTACCAAGGGTAATGCTTCAAGTATATCAAGACATTCAAGTGACCAGGATTAACAAATCTAAACCCTAGCATAACAAGTTAGACACCAGTTGCAACAACTGAACTTAAGACAACAGAAATTAAACCTCAAGTTGAAATAGGTACACAAAATCAAATGAAAATTTATAGTGTACCCATTAAAAATTTCAAGTTAATTTCTAGTAAAATGCCAAAGTTGAGTCTAGAAACCCTAATACCAGGCCTAAAAAGTTCTTAGTAAGTTAGCTAATAGTTTTGGCCATACTGTGCTTGTTAAGCTTGATTTGGTTCAAAAAAAAACTTGGTGCAGCCCTTGTTGTACTTGTAAACCAGTCTCCAGCACCTTACCTTCTTCCTACACCAAGTATATATTAAAATGTGAGAAATTGAAAGTTAACCCTTATCTTCTTCCTACACCTTATCTAAACCATAGACTAACAAGTTAAACTCGGTTGCAACAAGTGAACTTAAGATTACAGAAATTAAACCTCACGTTGAAATAGGTACACAAAATCAAGTGGAAATTTTGAGTACCAGAGACATATGAGTGGCTGTCAACTCCGATAATTGCACAGACCCGTGAAATTAGAAGAAGACAAAGGAGAGAAATGAGTGGGAGAGCGGGGGTGAAACTAGAAGTAGACAAATGAGGGGCCGTCGACGCCGATAATCGCACAGGGAGGTGAAATTAGAAGTGGACAAGGGAGGGAAATGAGTGAGGCAAAGTGAGACAAATTAAGGAGGTGAAATGAGAAGGAACAAATGAGAGAAATGAGTGGGAGAGAGGAGGCGGCCGATTTTATAGGTTACCTAATAAGAGGAAATTTTGGGGTGAACTGAAACCAATCTGACGCCGAAGGAGGCTACAAAAAATTTCAGAGGAAGACAGATCAGTTTTAGCTTCGAGTAGTGTAGTAAACATAATATAGGTACATTAATTGAACCATGTGATGCGCTGTTTGTATAAGGAACTACTCTGTCCGAATCAAATATCAAATCTTCACTGTGCTTCAAAAATTGAGATAGCCAATACAATTTTATTTACGTTTTGTATGTTAATTGGAGTCGGATTGATTTATGAATTAAAATTTTAGCTTAAAAATTATAAATTTTGCAAGATTGTAAATACTTATGGTTATAATTTTAATTTTTTGAATTACATGTAATTATTATGTTAGTGTTGTGTTTAGTAGAATTTATACTAAGGGAAATTCTATACGGTGTAATGTTAATCAATTAGAATTTTTGTTTAGATGGTAATATATATATGAAATTGATATTAATAAGATTTATGTGAGGATGTAATTAATGCGTGAACATTGATAATTTATTACTAAATGATTCTCACTATTGAAATTTTATACCATCATCAATGATTTGTAGAAATGACTTGTGCCATATTAGAATGTACATAGGACTTGAACTCCTGATGTGTGGGGTATTGAAGGAAGGAAGATGAACGTCGGCCGTTGGTCGATCGGAGCCGTTACAATGAAAGAGTGCTAAATTAATTGCACTGTTGTAAAGTTTGATATAATTTGAGATTGATTTACCAATCCATCAAAGCGACACAATATATCAACATCGTACGGTTGTAATTAGTTTATGTCGGATCGCATCTTATAGTCGTCGGGGCTTCAAAACTTTTATGTTCTTAAGGTTCCATATTCTCTCTTGATCATTTAAAAGTAATTTACGCGTCATTTAATTGCAGATCGACCGTTGAATGCTCATGCAGAAATGAACGGTCCGTATTATTTTGAACAATTTGATGCCATTATTAGTAATAAAATTGTACAAAATTGACCATAGTGGACTTTATCTGAACATACAATCACCAAAAATTCCGTTTTATATTTTTTACCTTTTTTAAAATAATTTTTTGTGTACATGCATTACCAAAGTGAGAGGAAAGTAAATGGTAGCCGTTTGATCGGTGATGGAGCGTCATGATATTCACTGGAACCATCTGTTTTAGAGGCTGTGGGATAAGGAGTCTTATTCTCTAAGGTAATATGATATTTTTGTTTAAATATGGGCCAATATGATGCACTAGATTGGAGTCTCGAGATTTGTTTACACAATCGAATGGTCGAAGATGAGAATTTATGTTCATGTTACCTCAAGGAGCTATTTCAACTGGGTTGGTATATTAGTAAATGCGATACAGATAATGGCTTCAACTCTCAAAGCGGTGCCTCATTTTAACAGTGCACAAATAATTTAGAATGACTGGATCCGAACCGTTCTTTTAATACTGCACAAATCAATAAGCCCAAATAACACCGACTACTGCGCTAGCCCGAATCTCAAAGCTAGTTAAATCTCTTATCAAACCGTATAGTGCATATAATGTATTAACGTATTGGAGGGGATTCTCCTCGTAGAGATATCTCAGAGGATGCAAAATCTAAGAAGGGAGCCGGGACTTAGCATTTTTTTCAAAAAACTCACTTCTCCACTCGTCTCGACCTCTCCACTTCTCCACTCTCCCAAAAACCCGCCCATCTCACAAAACCTCTAGCGCCGCCCCTCACAAAACCTCCGTCGATCGGGTTCCGTCTAGCGCCGCTCACCCTTTTCTCTACCGAAACCACGGCGATAAACCCTAACGCCGCTCACCCTTTTCCTTCTAACGCCGATCGGGTTCCGCTGTCGATCGGGTTCCTTTTGACGGCAGTGAGGCGAGTAGGCACTTGGTACCGCCCGATTGTTGCTTTGCTGCGAATTGCTCTGCCCGGGTAACTCTTGACCCCTTTTTGTTATTGAGTTCTGCGATAATGCTGCGGCCTTTGAGGCTTTGTTGTGATTATGGCCTTCGTGCCTTTGTGGGGTTTTGTTGGCTGGGTACATATTATGTGCTTGGGGGTTATTTCATAAATTTTTTGTGTATTTAGGGCTGGTTATGTCAGATTACGGATTAATTGCAATTTAGATAATTGTTGTATTTGGGAAAAACTGACAATGCAGGTTTGCAAATTGTTGTATTTTATGCATGTGAAAGCAATTTGAAAATGGTGTGCTATTTAAAAATTAATTGTTGTATTTTATGCACAAATTTTGCTATGCATGTGTTTAATTTGAGGTTTCGTTACAAGTTTAGAGACACCTTTTGACTCAAACACTCCTGGTCATGTTCTGAGAGAGTATTGCAATTTAGACAATTGTTGTATTTGGGAAAAACTGACAATGCCGGTTTGCAAATTGTTGTATTTTATGTATGTGAAAGCAATTTGAAAATGGTGTGCTATTTAAAAATTAATTGTTGTATTTTATGCACAAATTTTTCTATGCATGTGATCAAATTGAGGTTTTGTTAAAAGTTTAGAGCTCTCTCTATAAAATTACACTATTTGCTTTCGTTTGTTTTAAGTCCAAGGGTCAAAGCACACTGCGTACCTCGTACCAACATTGCAATACTTGGGCCAAAACTTTGTTTCTACCACACTCTTCTCAGCATTTTGTTAAATATCATTTCCTTATTTTGTTAAAACGTGGAACTCTTTTCGTTTATTCTAAATTTCAGCAGTAAATTAACCCTTGATTCCCACTAATACAAAATGAGGAAAAACACCATTGATTCATTTTCGTGCTTATTGCATATATGTAGATAAATGTTTTTGTTTATTAAAATTGGCTTATGCATGTTAATTGCCTCTTCATTCTGTTCCATCGCTATTAAAAGTAATTAACCTTTTGGATTTTACTTTGCTCCTAAATTCATTAGTACTATATCTTTTGTTTTTCAATCATCCGTTCCTTGAGGGGAGCTCTTCCTTTTTTTTCTTTTGCTGTTAACCATAATTAAGCCAGAATTAAATGTAAAAATCCAAACATGAGAAGATATATATGAGATTGAGAGATAGCAGGGGATTTAATTAATGACTATATTTCCGGGGGTACGTATAGAGTCACAGGGAAATTAAGTGCCAGCAAAGAAACAAAGAGGTATTTCGAAGTGAAGGGCAGAATTGTCATTTTACTTCTTTTATTAGTATTAACAGGTAGTTATTATTGATTAATTTAAAAATTGGGGATATTAAAAAGGTTTAGAGACAGACATTGTTTAAGCTTGTTTTAAGTCATAAGCATTTCAGCTCCCTATTGTTGTTCCTATGTTTTTTTTTTTTTAAGTCAAAAGCATTTCTTATTATAAAGTCATAATTTGAGTTTGTAGTATTGTTTTTATATCTTCTAAGACCATTCTAGAAATTTTTACCAAGCTATTTGACTGTACAAGTTAATTTTTCTAAGCTAATAGAGTAGTATGTTGAATTTGAGTGTACTAATGATATGTTGAGCTACAGGGAACTTTTATATAACTGATTTGATTTCCAATTTTTTTATATTGTTCAGATTCAAAATGAGGAGGCTAAGTGAAGCCGCCCAGTACGAGTTTGTACGTCGCCGGAAATCCCCAAGACTCAATTCCCTAGTACCAACAGCTCCCCCGCCGGTTTCTGAGCCAGAGCCGGCCATCCACCCGCCGTCACCTCCTCAGACAGAGCCACCCACCCCCTCGCCGGTACCAACAGCTCCCCCACCGGTTTCTGAGCCAGGGCCGGCCACCCACCCGCTGTCACCTCCTCAGACAGAGTCACCCACCCACTCGCCGGTACCAACAGCTCCCCCGCCGGTTTCTGAGCCAGAGCCGGCCACCCACCCGCCGTCACCTCCTCAGACAGAGCCACCCTCTGACCCGTTGAAGACACAGCCTCCGGCATCCACCCACCCGCTGTCACGACCTCCACACAACGAGGAGAATGTTCAAATGCCACCCACTCAATTTCCTCCCCTTGCACACCCCCAGAATAAGAAAAAGACTGCGACGAGAACGAAGGAAGACATCCGGATGTCTTCGAGGCTGAACCCCTTGATTGCGTTCAGGTTGCCCCCTAATGCCCCAGAGGCTCGTGATCAGCCACCACCAAAGGAGATTGCTCACCCCGATCCATCACCGGAGTCTTGTGATCAGCCACCACCAGAGTCAGGTGCTAATCCCGATCCGTATTCGGAGACTCGTGACCAGCCACCAGCAGACGCCGGTGCTAATCCCAATCCATCACCGGAGTATTGTGATCAGACACCAGCAGAGGCTCGCGATCGGCCACCACTGGAGGATAATGTCCAGACACCGCCTCGGTCAGCGACTGGTTCGGCGAGGTGCCAAACTTTTATTGGCCCCAGTCCTCGCGTTTTGAGAAGTCGCCAAGTAGTCCCTGAGAATAATACGGACCTGCCAACTACATCTCCAGATGCGAGTTGTTCCCGGGCACCTTCTCAAGTAGCCCAGGAGTGGGATCCCTGGGAAGCTAATGACCAGTCACCGCCTCAACCCCTGCCATCTGACCCGCATACAACGCCTGTGCCATCAGAGGATCAATCTGGAGAGCAAAACACATCCAGTCCCTCTAGCATGCATCCCGCATTACTGTATGATGATGGCAGTAGGAGGTGCACCCGCCGTCGGCCCCTTCGCAGGATTCCTAAAGCTCTTGACTTTTGCGGGCTAGAGCTCGACGAGGCGGCAGCTCAAGCGTCAGCTGTCAAGAGAAAAAGAAAAAGAGGCAAGGGAAAAAACAATGTGAGGTGTACCGGGGTCTTGCAAGGCCTCGTGACCCGGTGCCACCAGAGGACAGGCCAAAATTGGTGGTGGTCGGTGATGCTGAGTTCACGTCATCACCCCGGTGCACAAAGATAATCAGCACGATTAGGCTTCTTACCTTGGAGAACTTGCCCGGACCTTACTGGAGCTGGAACATGTTTCCCTCGATGACAAGACTGGTTATTCTTCAAAAGTTCCTCCAGAGGTATTCATGGGAAGCTGAGGAAGACCCCTTGAGGTGTATTGATGTCTTTGAGAAAATAGCGGTAGAGGCATATATGCGGGAACTGATGGAAACCAGGAAGGTTCTCAGGAGGAAATATGGTGAGGAAAAGGAGGAATGGAAAGACCATCCTCCTAAATGGTGCAAGAACCCAGAGTACTGGAACGGGTTGGTTCACATCTGGTCCAAAGAAAAGTTTGTCCAACAATCAGCCATCAACCGTACAAACCGAACTAAAGGAGGTCGTGAAGTGGTGCATCACGTGACTGGTTCCAGGAGCATGTATCGGCATAAGGAAAAATTGGTAAGTAGTATAACACTAACTTTTATTAACATAATCTACATTCTCAACATCATCTGCATTCTTAATTGTCCAAATTTTAGATATCCGAGAAGGGATTACCGATTGGATTGAAGGAGGTCTTTGATCGAACTCACATGGTGAAGACACCGCAAGGAAATGTTTACGTGAACGAGAACGCAGAAAAGGCAGCGGTAACAACATTCTAATATAATTTTAAATATTCTTCCTAACACCAAGCACTGCATATATTGTTCTTAGTTAACATATCTGGATGCATGAAAATTGAAAAATATGTAGCACTGCATATTTGAAATTTGTAGAAATTGATAGATTCTGCATATTTGAAAAATAACTACTTAGCACTGCATATAAACAATGCACCAATTTTGATAAAGGGCACTGACCTGTTAGACATATGGCCTGATGACATATGTATATTTGTAAAACTCTAAATTAAACTACTAACCATATTTTTCTACTGGTGGCAGAAAGCATTCGATGCACTAAAGGTAGTGTACGGGAATACAATGGAAGATGAGGAAATATGGGAGCTCGCTGTTAAAGGGGAGGACAAGCGAGGGAGGCTATTCGGCTTTGGATTCAGGTCACGGACCAGCAAAGCCACCAGAGTCTTGGAGACAGTGGAGGGTGCCCCATCGGAGCCTACGAAGAGCACGACCACATCTGCTGAAGATTTAAAAAGAAAGTACACAAAAGAGGAGGTGGCAGAGTTACTCAGAGCTGAACGTACTGGGTTTGTCGCTGAGATAGCTGAACAAGAGAAGCGCCACAGAGCAGAAATGGAAGAGATTCAAAAGAATAGAGAGTACACGAGGGAATGTTTTGCAATGCTATTCCAAGCACATGGAATTGTTCCTCCACCTTTTACTGTAAGTACCTTTCTGCTCGGCTAATCGAAGAAATATTGTGAATTACATGAGTGAATGTTTTTAATTAAGGCTTATATGAAAACTATGTTTCTGTACTTTGTAGGAGGGGACGTCAAAGGGCAATGCCGGTGGGGGTGTGGACCCTCAACGATCCAAGGACAATTCTGGTGTGGGAGAGGATCAAGCACCATAAGCTGTGTTAAATTGTTGCAACAAATTTGAGTAATTGTAATATGAGTAGCTAAGTTAATTTGTAGGATGTGTTTGTTGTTAATTTATAGGATGTGTTACAATATATTTGCTGAGTTGTAGGATGTGTTTGCTTATTCTTACCAAGTATTTGAGAATTCAGTTCATACTTGTTAGATGTTGAACATGTTATGGTTTAAACAGTAGTAATTTAAATAGTAAGTTGGAGGTTTAATTTTGGATGTGTTAATATTTTCATTCTTGTTACTTCAACATAAATTTGGATGCGTACAATGTGGGTACGCCATAAAAACATAATTTTACTTACATAATATATACCATTATTTCCGTCGGTATTCCAATAGAATAGCTCTCACAATATCTTTCTTCCCATTCAGCTCATTCAGCTCACCGCATTCCAGTCTAATCTCTGTCGTGGAACTCTCCGAACACTCTCTCAATCCCTCCTAAACCCTAACATGTTTCTGAGCTCTAAGTCCTGGATCCCTCCACCCACTTCCTTTCCTTGGAGCACTTCCTCTCTAACACCTCTGTCCCTTCCAATTCCCCCTGTCCTTTCAAGAGTGTCTATCCTATCTTTGGAGCTCTTCCTCTCTAAACCTCGGTCCTCTCCTTGCAAAATTAACCCTCTAAGAGCAGTCCATTGGTAACCGGTGCACGTGCAGGAAAGAGCTCCAAGGAGACAACCCAAACTGTGAGGTGCCTACTTGCTACTTCTTCGGTGTCAGCCAGTTTAATTGTTTTATCATCATTACTGATTTCAGTTTTACCTCAGCTTCTGTTTGCTTGATTAATCAAACCAAATTGTGAAATTAAATCATGTAACCTATGAGCCAATTGTATCCTTGCCAAATTGTAAAATTATGAAACTTATGCACTGCCTTGAAATCCAAAAAAATGAAAACACATCCTTCTTGTGAAATTGTGTTTGAGGGACCATATAACTGACTCATAAACTATTTTATACAGTTTGCTTGATTCGAATGGCCACTGATCGGGAATGGATGTACAAGTACAGTAGAAGAAACAGGGGTGGAATACTTGAACCTCAATTTGTGAATGGTGTGGCCGATTTTATTGAAAGAGCAGTATCCATACCCTCCGTTGTTAGTGTCGATGATAATGGTGTGCAATGTATCCCGTGTCCGTGTGAAAGATGTGACAACCTTTATAACAAAGATGCGCATACCGTCGAACTACATCTTTTACGCCATGGCTTTTGCAATCTATATGAAGTTTGGTACAAATACGGGGAGCCACATCCAAAATTCAGCTAACAATCCGCCATTTGTGAGCGATGCCGCTGATCCGATGGTTGACATGGTAAGGGATGCCGCCGTTCCAGAATTTGATTGGAATGAGGAGACACCTATGGGAGCGGCTAAAAAATTCTTCGACATGATGGACGCTAACAATAAACCGGTTTGGAAAATTAACTCGACGGGTGAAATGGAATGTGAAACACAAACTGTCTTGTCTGCGGTGACACAAGCCTTTGCTTTGAAGTCGAAACACCAAATGAGCCAAGCATGTTTCGATGGGATGATGGATCTCATTAAAAGCACGCTTCCTCCTAGTGAAGAAATGCCTAAAAATTTCTACCAAGCGAAGCGATTAGTTGAGGGTTTAGGCATGGACCACAAGAAAATAGATGTACGTCCTAACTTTTGTATGATATATTACAGTAATGCGAACAAGATAAAGACCCACTGTGATGCGTGTGGCGTCTCAAGGTACAAGCCTCTTGGACCCAATAAGAAGGCAAAACTCGTTCCACAAAAGCAACTTCGTTATCTACCTATCACACCACGATTGCAAAGGATGTACATGACCGCAGCATCTGCGAAGAATATGAGATGGCACAAGGAAGGTGTGCGTCACAAAGCCCCGATGATGGTGCACCCGGCCGATGGTGAGGCCTGGAAGCATTTCGCTCGGAAACATCCCACCTTTGCAGAAGAGCTTAGAAATGTTTGGTTGGGGCTAACAACGGATGGGTTCATGCCATTCAACTCGAGTGCAGCTCCATATTCGTGTTGGCCGGTATTTGTTTTTCCATATAACCTACCACCTGGGATGATAATGAAAGAAGAAAGCATGTTCCTCGCGCTAGTCATTCCGGGACCAAAGCATCCGGATCGGGACATTGACATTCTTCTTCAACCTTTGATCGACGAATTGAAACATTTGTGATTAAATGGAGAAATGACATGGGATGGGTATAAAAGAGAGAACTTCCGGATGCATTCACAACTTCTTTGGACGGTTAGTGATTACCCGGCTTATGAGATGCTGTGTGGGTGGGGTACAAAAGGCAAATTGGCGTGTTATTACTGCATGGAGAAGACAAAGGCCTTTCAACTCGCGCATGGTGGAAAAGCAAGTTGGTTCGATGGTACAAGGTGCTTCCTTCCTGCTGATCACGCTTTCCATCGAGATAGGAAGAATTTCAAAAAAGGTAGAGTTGAGAATGATCCGCCACCACCGAGATTGACGGGAGAGCAGTTGCTCGATATAGTGAGTTTGATTCCGGATATTAAATGGGGTACAAATGGAGGATTACAACAGATTGAGGGTTATGGTGCAACCCACCATTGGCAGAAGAAGAGTATTTTTTGGAGTTTACCTTATTGGAAAGATAATTTGTTACAACACAATTTGGATATGATGCATTTAGAGAAGAATTTCACAGAAAATTTGCTATACACGTTGTTAAACATAGGTGGCAGAACCAAGGATAATAAAAAAGCAAGAAAAGATTTGGCTCTTTATTGTGATCGTCCCACCCAGCACCTAATTCCGACGGGTAACAACACAGGAAAGATGAAAAAACCAAAGGCCCCCTTCGCACTCTCTCCATACGATAAGAAGATTGTTTTAACATGGCTCAAGGATGTAGTAAGGTTTCCAGATGGCTACGCATCCAATTGGTCAAGGTTGGTTAACCTAACCACTAGCACCTTCATTGGGCTTAAAAGTCATGATTTACATGTGTTTATGGAGCACCTCCTCCCCGTCGCTTTTCGAGACTTTGTCCCGGATTCTGTATGGGATGTTTTATGTGAGATTTCAGCCTTCTTTAGGGAGATTTGTGCCAAAGAAATTGATCCAAACCGTATTGCGACATTAGAAAATGATTTTGTTGTCACAATGTGCAAGGCAGAAAAAAATTTTCCTCCCGGTTTCTTCGATTCAATGGAGCACCTTGCGTTGCATGTAGCATACGAGGCTAGAATGGGTGGGCCAGTAGGGTCCCGATGGATGTTTCCATGTGAAAGGTTCGTTGTGGTTTCGAATTTGTTTTTATTTTACATAAACGACACTAAGGTTACCTATGTCTTCTGTTTCTATACCATCATAGTAACTAACACTTAACCGTTGTTCCAATTACAGGCGTAACAAAGAACAGAGGATGAGAGTCACAAACAAGGCAAGAGTTGAGGGTTCAATTGTAGAGGCCACAATTGCCAAAGAAATCGGTACATTTTCATCAAACTACTTTGCAGATAAATCTAACAATAGTCAAGAAGGAGTTGAAACAAGTAATCGTTCGGCGGGACAACTTTCAATATTCGATACTTCGACCCGTTGCATTGGCAGAAGAAGCCGAAGGCCTCTCTCTGAAACGGATTTTAATGCTGCACACACCTATGTCATCCTCAATTGTCCAGAGATCTGTGAGAAGTACATGGGGTATTATCTTATAAATTTTACTTTGATGATTTCAAAATTATCTGTTCTAGAACCTATCAAAATATGCACTTTTGACATATTCTAATATGCAGAGAGTTTGATACATGCATGCTCGACTCTAGAGTAGCCACAAGCCCACTAGATCTGCCAAAAATTCGTCAAGAGGGTTTCGCAACTTGGTTACGTAAAAAGGTGATAAATTCTCGTGATGAAGGCAATTACTACATACGAATGGCAGGAATCAAGCCTAGCAAAGAAGCGTACTTCTACGAAGGGTGCGAAGTCAACGGGTATCGATTTCATACCCAAAAATATGGGCAAAACATGTCAACTAAAAGTAGCGGTGTTTGCATTAAAGGAGAGTGGGATGCAAACAACACACACATCGACTATTATGGAATTCTCCAAGAAGTCATTGAGCTACAATATGATGCCCACAAGGTAATTCTCTTTAGGTGTGATTGGTTTGACATAATAAACGGTGTAAAGGTGGACCGCAAACATGGTATTGTTGAGGTTAATCATACTTCTCGCCTTACAAATTACGAGCCGTTCGTATTAGCGGCTCAAGCAACACAAGTATGCTACCTACCTTATGCATCGCAAAAGGACGAAAGATGCCCATGGTGGGTGGCAATGAAAACAAGCCCGAAGTCGAGGTTTCGTGCCGAGGGTGATGATACAAACATCGAATTTTACCAAGAGGAAAGACCGGAAAATCCAATTGAACCAACAATTGGACAAGACATTGATTGGGATGGTATGGTCCTTCGAGAAGACGAGTTTGAGCTAGTGATCGATACGACAAACCTTCCGCCGGCAACATTAAATGAACCCACGAGTTTGGCGAGGGACAAAAACAACATAGAGGAGGGTGATAATGAGCATGACATGGAGCAAGATGGTGAAGAAGATTGCTTAGCCTCCGATGATTCCGATCAAGAGTATTAATTGGTAAATCGACATACATGTGTTAGGTTTTTCATTTAAAGTTACTATACATTTTACTAATCCGGCGTGCTTCATTTTTGTCATATGCCTTTTTTAACATTTTCCTCTTATTTTGCTTGTAACAGGAATTTACACAAACGGAGATCTTATGTATTGAACCATTTGTCAAAATGTTTTGTATCTAAATTAAATATATTAGCAATAGTGATGATATTACTAAATCACTGTCTAAATCAAGTGGTTTTCTTATTAATTAGGATGTGTTATAGAAATTCTTTTGTTGATTAATTACTGCATGACATTTTGGGATTATATCCTATGTTAATTGAATGTTCTGGATTAAAAGGGAGATACTCAATAAATAGAATTTTTTCTCTCTGGGAGCTAAACATTTCCAATGGCAGCCTCACGGAAATATAAATAATAATATAAAATAATTGTAACTGCGTGGGCCTTCATTTTCACATCTCTTCCCGCTAAACCCTAACTTTTCTCCGCGTCGTTTCAACTTCACTTCCCTCCCATTTTCTCCGCCTGCTCTCTTTCGCCCTCGTCCATTGTCTCTCCTCCCATTTTCTCCGCCTGCTCTCTTTCGCCCTCATCCACGGTCTCTCCTAGCCACTTTCGCTCAGCCACTGTCTCTCCTCCCCACTTTTGCTCAGCCACTCCCTCAAGCCTCTGTGTTGTGTCTCCAGCCCGCTCAAGCCCTCTGTGTTGTGCCTCCCTCCCGCTCAAGCTCTTTGTGTTGCCAAGAACGGTTCGGAAGTGAGGTGGCAGCGGTCAATCACCACCTTGGTAAGCTCTACTTGAAAATTGGTAATTTAGCCCTATCGGTAATTGTTGTGGTTAAAGAACAAATTAGCATATCACTGGTACTGGAAAGGGTACCTTTTCAGAATATTAGGTGTCAATTTCATTTTCTACCTTCTAGGCAGTGCCTTAACTTATCGCTTAAGTAAATGCCATTGCAATTTTTGAGCTGCAACAACTGACCAGTATTGTGACTGACCAGCAACAACTGACCTGTATTTTGACCAAAATTGCAACTTCTAAATATCTGGCCTGTTCAATTCTACCGTCTTGTAGCAATTGTAAGAAGGATAAGCATAACCAAGCCAAGCTATGCAAACAGAAAATAAATAATTAAACATCAAATTATGATCCATCGGTTAAATCACTACAATCACTACAGTTACCTTATTTAACTATTAATTTAATTATTTCAGAAATAAAATAAATAACTATACCCTCATCTCTCACGTGCCTTTCACCGTATATGATCTCTCTCCTCTCGTCTTATCCCACTGTGTTTTATTAGTGGTGGCAGAATGGAGTTACAAAGTTCACAACTAGAAATAGATAAGAAATTCGTACTTTTGTACATGAACTTTGTAACTCCATTCCGCCCCCACAAGTAAAACATCATGGATAAAGGCAAGAGGAGAGGGGAGAGATCATATACAGTGAAGGAAATAGGATAGATGATAGATGAGGGTATATTTGTCTATTTTATTTTTTGAATAACTAAATATATGGGTAAATAAAGAAAATGGGGATAAAATAAAGAAAGTTAAGTTTGAATGGGGATATTGGACATTATATTGCTTTCATGGGGTTATTGCCTATTTACAAACTTTGAATGGGTACAATGGAAATTTTCCCTTCAAGATAATAGGAGCACTAATATTATGCTACTTGATATTATTCCAATAGTTGCTGCCATCCGTGTTCTATGATTAAACCCCCAATTGCCTATCCAACCCCTTGTCTTGTGTAACAATTTCTCTTCTTTAAGGGTTTTAATTGACCTCATTTACAAATCTTTTATTTTCTAAGGTACAGGGAAAAAGGAGATTACTTCATATGGAAAATCAAAATACCCGAGGAAATGAAAAACATGCGGTAATTAGAGTCAATCCGTCGGGACCCCCCACCCCACTCCAGATTATACCACCGCCTAATCGATTCAATCCACTCACAAATCCAAACCCTCAGATAATCGAGTGGCGACATGTTGCCCCGCCACCTGTCATTGTCTTATCTTCCTCGGATGATGAATCTGATTCCGAGGATGAAGAGCCTTACGGACCTATCTATGCTATTGATGATGTCCGGGCTTGGGTTCGCTTGAGAAGAAGCAAAAGAATATGGGAAAATACTAACAAAAATGGAGGGAAGCGAACCAAATACTTCCCTCAAAAGAAAGAAAGACGCGACAATTAGTGAGGCACGAATAGGTTTCTAATTAGGGATGTGGGGATGGATTAGGCAAATGTTAATGAAATCTTTTGAAAGATTTTTTTTTTATAAATGAGATATATAGTGACTAAATTAGTGGGTTTTTGGAATCTAGATGAATTAGGGTTATGTCCTATATTTTATGTTTTTGGTACTAATTTGGTGATGTATACTGTTTGCTTGAAGACTCTTTATTGTCAAGTAATGCTACAATTATTTTGTTATCAATAGTGATGATATCAGTAAATCACTATCTTAAGTAAGTACTTTTCTTATTAATTATGATGTGTTATATAAATTATTTTGTTTTATTAGTTACTGCCTCTCGTTTTGGGATTAAATTCTGTGTTAATGGAATGTTCAACATTAAAAGGGAGATCTCAATAAATGAAAATGCTTCTGTCTCCAGGAGCTAAACATTTCCAACGGTAGCCACACGAAAATAGTTAGTATAGCTATAAAATAATATTAACTGTATCAATGAAACATTTCCAAGGGTATAGTACCCAAGTATTTCCGTGGGCCTTCATTATAAAATAATACAAACATAATAACCAAAACATTTCCAATGGTAGCTCATGGAAATAATATGTGTTACAACTTCCAAAACATTTCCAAGGGCATGGAGTCAACTATTTCCATGGGCTATCAATATAAAATAGTATTTGATTTGTTTGGCGGGTCATGGGTCATCCAAAAGTATTTCCAAGGGTAGATATAAGACATTTCCAAGGGCAGACATCAGGGATTTCCATGTGCTACAATTTCCGACGGCCTGCCGTTGGAAATTGTTAAGTGTGTCAGAAAAGGCAATTTTATTTCCGAGGGCCCTTCTTGCTGTTGGAAATAACATTTGCTCCCGTTGCAAAAAACGGAAATTCTAGTAGTGTAAGATCCCATCTTGATAGTGACAAACAGGATCGGCTGTAAGATCCGATCTTGAGAACTAGACTACATGATCGGCTATACTAAATGACCGATCTTGATAGTTAGAATTAGCATCGACTATTTATTAAACGACGGATCTTGATACTTAAAATTAGGATCGGCTGCGTTAGGCCCGATCCTGATTAGGATCGGCCATAAGTTTGCTGTTCTGTAGTAGTGCCACAGTCTGATGGTGAGGTGTGTATCATGTAACCATGGAGTTTGTTACTTCTAGCTAGGTCCGTAAATGCTCTGCCGCTATTTTAAAGGAGTAATACACATGTATCATACTGTGCGATCATATGATGCTTGCAGATGCTACGTCTCTTTCTCATGTCTTATTGAGTTGTGACCCTTTTTATCATATACATAAGATGAAACTAGAGGTATATTTATGAAAAATAACAAAAAGGAAAAAAAAAAAATTTGCAACGGTATTTTTTCTCGTTTAGTAAATATAAAACCGTAATGTATACTAAAAACAATGGCATCTCCATCCCAGAAATTGATTAGCAATTAAAAACAGATATAGTGTACAATAGTAATGCAATATTGTCACTCCCACTACAACCTGTGGACACTTGATCAGTATATACTATATATAATACTGATCAACCAATTCAAACTCACGAAATTCCTCCATACATAAATAGTATTTCGGAACAAACTCAAAATTTCAACAGAAATAATAAAATTATTTTAAGATCGGTAATACAACATACTTCAAGTATTTATTGGAATGGGTACTACACGAAGGGGAACCGCCATCTTAAGCGAGCTCGTAAACTTGCCCGACAAATCTATGTCTTTGTGTTCCATCCCATCTGGAAGCCTCCAATCAAATTCCGCAAGCATCAAGGCCAGCAGAAAAGGTATTACCCTTACAGCGTATGACAACCCGGGACAAATTCTCCTCCCGGACCCAAACGGGATGAACTCACAATCTTTCCCATGAAAGCTAATTTGTTTCTCCAAAAATCTCTCTGGTCTAAACACATCCGGTTCATTCCAAACTTGCGGGTCCCGTCCGATAGCCCAGTTGTTTATAAGCACTGACACTCCTTTTGGCACTCTGTACCCACTCAGGTCCACTCCATCTTTCATGGCCTTGTGAGGGAGTATTGTCCCTGCTGGATGTAATCTCATTACCTCTTTAATTACTGCTTGGAGGTATGGAAGATTGATTATATCTGATTCTCTCAAAGATTGCGATGCAAAAGCCTTCCGCACTTCGGCTTGAACTTTTGCCATGGCAACTGGGTCACGGAGAAGTTCGCTCATTGTCCATTCAATTGTACTTGAGAGTGTATCAACTGAAGCCCCTACAAGTTCCTGATGACGAAAATATTAACCTGTTATGAATGCATTTTGTATGGTAGTTTTGCACAGAATATGTAAATTGTCATGTCGTTGTCAATGTCAGTTATGGAACAACTGATACCAGATACTGCTATAGGACATGAGGGGTTCTGTCTTTTGCTTACATAAGTCTGGTTAGCATTCTAGTTCACGGAAAAAGTAGATCCATACTAACTTAATTATGGCTATATTTACTTCTATAGGAATTTCTGCTAAGCAATTGGCCATCCTATCTATTTGTCCAAATTCTATCTATTTACTTCTAGCTTTCTGAGCATGCTGTGAAATATACCCAAAGTGTCATGCTGTTAATCTCAGAAATAAATGCACTCTGTGTTGAAATAAATGAGATAAATTACCATAAGATGCAATGCAATTTCAGGACGAGTTATCTTTGATTCTGCAAACATATCGAGCAAGGAATCTAAGAAATCACCATAGTATTTTCCATTGCTGGTCCTGCACTGTGAGCGAGCATCTATAATAACAGAAAAAAACTTATAATATCGTCTATTGCGGCCTGTAGCATTATGCCGTCTACGTTGAATATCAAGAAACCTTAGAAAAGGAAAGAAATCAGAGACGTTAGGTTTCCCAATTTCGTTCAAGTGTTCCTTCAACAACTCAGTGAACTCTTGCCGTGACTCGGAGTTGATATCAACCACATCTTGCGAGAATAGTACATTCGACATCATATTAAGCAGCCCGGCAAAAATTATCTCGCCAATACATATAGGATAGCCTGTTTTTTTACGAAAAATGTTTATAATATCATGTGCCTTTTGTGCCCTAATCTCTTCAGTTGTGTTAAGGCTAAGTACTGAGAAGAGATTAGTCGCCCAAATTGCACGATTGCGGATCCATAGAGGAGACGTGCTAGGAAGAAAAAAGTGCCAAATTGAATCAAGTTGGTTGCCAGCACGCATTGCGTCGGGTACTGATCGGGCAGAGAAAAATTTATCCTTAGTTTGTAGGACTTCACGTGCAACCTCAGCTGAGGACACAACAATGGTAGTGGTAAGACCAATTTTGAGAGACATGATAGGGCCATAGACCTTTGCGAGACGAGTGAATGAACGGTGTGGTTGGTCATCCAAGTCTAGTAGGTTTCCGATTATTGGTAGTGGGGTGGGGCCTGGCGGCAGGGGAGCATTGTGTGATGATGAAAATAACTTGGAGATGGCAAAGAGAAGGGAGATGGTTAGTGCGATGAACAACAAACTAAGTAAGAGTTCCATTCTTTTTGAGATAATTAGCTATGTGCACTGCTCTTGCATTTCCTCAACTTTAGATAAATATACAGAGAGCAGCTATAATTCTATGCATAACACATATTGGTCCGTACAATGGATCAATTAATATATTCGTTTTTCAAAATCAAAATAGTTGATCGAAACCATTCAACACGATTTACATATGAAAATATAAATGCAGACTAAATTTTTCATTTTTTGAGAATATTTTTACTAGTTTTTAGATAGGTAGAAAATTATTATTTTAAATACTTTGAAATGTTTAGATTAAATGATTTTCTACATATCTAAAAAAATCACTAATTATTTTTGTTTTTGAAGGTTAGTGAGTGAAAGCTTTACTAACATTTGGTATTAAATTTTTTAAAAAGTCTGTACAGCGCCTGCTCCCTAAATTTTATTGTATTGAAGTTTATATTTAGTTCTCTGAACACTTCCTACACTAATTTTCTCGTGACAATTTTTTCATATGAATGTTGCCATAAAAATATGTAATTGATACCATTTATTTCTTTTTTTATGTTATTATTTATAGCAAAATAAGAAGTAATTATCATGTTTGCTCACTAAATATTGATTACCTTACTATTTAACAGAGAGATAAAGACAAAATAGTTCATTTCATTGTTGAATAAAGAGAAATTATAAAACCACAAATATTGTTAAAGATTAAAATATTTGGTCTGATTTGTTTTTATATTTTGCATTTTTTGTTTGAATTTTGAACCCATAGCAAAGTACGGGCAAAATATATTATATTATCCACCTAAAATATTAAAATTCTAATATCTACCCTTTTAACGTTTCATTATTAGTTGCATATTTTTCCATTAATATCTAAAAATATAAATCTAGAAATCCTTTGATTTTGTTTGATGCAATTGATAGCTTGAGTGTTGTGCAGCTCCAGATCGTTTGATCGTTTCAAATTTCATGGTGCACAAATTTTTAATATCCCGTTTAGAAATTCACTCATCTGTACACTGTATTGCACGCGTGTTGCGCCACAAAAGATCCGAACTGCAAGAAACCAGAGAAAAATTCAAGGCAGAGCTGTATCTAGTTCAGATCACAAGATATTTAGATTGTCACGCACAATTAACTGCTCATTTTTATTTTTTATTTATTCATTAGTCAAACTCAAAGGAAGCTCCCGAGGTGTATTCAATTCATTTGTTTAATTCATTTGATTTGATCGAGTTTAGATCGCATATCTGTATCCAGCTGTTCACATGTACTAACAGAGATTTCTTGGGTGCGGAAATAATTTTCCTCTTACGAATCAATTATTAAGGTTTTCTTAATATCAAATCAAGAACCATTGAGTTTGTTACTTCTAGCTAGATCCCATAAATGCGCTGCTGCTATTTTAAGAGAGTAATACACATGTATCTTGCATGTGCGTTCGTATATGATGCTTATAGATGCTACATCTCATTCTCACGTCTTATTGAGTTATGTTACATCGGTTTGAGATTGGAAGATTGTTGCTTGTTACTTAAATCCCTCTAGTATGATATACATGTATGACTTAATCAGTTAATCAGCCTAATTTTTTTTATGTGAAAATGTGATTTGTTTCTTAATTGTTGTACATTGTTGTTTTATGTGAAGTAGTGGAATATGACTTTGAAGTTGTTAATTTGTTAGTTTTTTTTTCAAATAATGACTTTCTTTTATTTTGTTTTATTTTTTTTGGGGGTTTTTAGGCCATCACATTGTGCTATATATAGTGTAACATCCGGTAAATTAATATATTTTCTGAAATTATATTGGACTTATTTGTAAAAATAGAAAAATTAAGGGTCAATTTATAAAAAAAGCAAAACTTTTATAAAAAAATAATCTCTTACGTTGCATTCTAGCCACGTGGCCCCATGTATGAAATTCTTTTACCGTTGAAACACATTTTAAAATGATCATTTAATTCCTTTATCGGATTAGGATGAAAAAGAAACAAAGTAAAATCAGAAATATGAGAGAAAGAAGAGAAAGAAATCAAATATTCTGATAAAAAAATGATATTGAGCTTTGTCCGATTGAAAATTCGACTACGTCGCGTTATTTCTGAAGAGTCATTGCAGTTTGATTTATATTATGAATTGATTGCTATCACGTAACCGGATTTCTCTATAATTTGTCTTTGATTTGTATGGTTAGTATTGGATTATGAAGGCATATTTAATGGGATAGCGGGTCTGAGGTTCAAATTTGATTTGTAAAATGATATTATTGTGTATTCTGAGAATTTGTGAAATGAAATGATATGGATATTATGTGATTTGTTTTATTTCCTGGTGCTATCCCCGGTTAAATATGCAGGTATAATTTGATATTAATTTGTGTAGATTAATCCAACCTGTTTGAATAGTTGTTTAAATAAGCAATTATAGAGAAGCGCGTTGTTAAATAACCTGCAACTGAACTTTGTAATTGACTCTGTATGTTTATTTTATTTATTTTTGTTGCGACGTAGGTTAACAGGACAATGAATGAATGCGAGCGGTGCCTCTCTTATCCCTAGCCTGATGGCAGGGTGATCACTCGAAAGTGAGCGATGTTATCTTTTAAAATTTATAAACTCGAAAATGCTATCGGTTCGGATCGCAAGCGCACAATCCTATCGAGTAGTATAATCGAGGTCGATCCATAGGAAATATTGGTTTAGAGTCTTGAGCGATCAAAGCACAATCTTTCGAAAGGCTAGACAAAATCTGAAAATTTGAGAGTTGAAGTTGTGATCAATGTAAATTTGGCAATAATTAAAAGTAATTAAAATAAAGATAGAGATGAGAATTCCTAGGGTTTCGGCACACCATTGCTACTTGTTACACCAAAAGGTATAGTACAAAGTTTCAGTACAGTGAACTGTACTTTTTAACCTTAAATACACTTTTCGGTTCAGACTGCAAGTATACAATCCTATCGAGTAGTATATTATCGGGTATCGATCACAGGGACGGTTCAAATTTTAACGGGAATTCTACCTAAATTAAATAAAGACTAGAAGTTGGAAAATGTTGGTTTTGGTTCTTAAAGTTCCTAACAGTTCAATCACAGTAAATAAATGCAAGACAGTAAATAAACTTGGTTTAATTCAGATGTAAAAAGGCGTTTCCAGGGTTATGACTTCATCTCAGTCTTGTCTCGAGGTACCCGGTCTGTGTAGTGTCCTACACGGGCCGTGTCCAGTGTACACGGGCCGGGTACTGTCGTACACGGTCCGTGTGGCCCTCGAGTGAATGCAGCAGTTATTGTTTCTTTGTGTTGTTCCTTTGTGTAGGGTTCTACTGACCAGACCTAATGTCTCTAAACCTCAACTGTCGTCTGTTGGTTTATTAACTTGGTATGGAATTGCAATATGTGCCCTCGTCGGGTTCTAGACCTCAACTGTCGTATGTTGGTCTGAATTACCTAATTGCTTGTTTGGTATACTAAAGGTAACCTCATTCCGTCGATATGAGGAAATGTTCACCTGTCGGTTACTACTTGGTTTCACCTTTCGGATCACTAATCCTACCTCATGTACTTAGTTTGGTTAAGAGATTATAAGGGCCAAAGTACCTTCTAGATGTGATCATTCATCTAGTGGTAAACCAATAAAAATCAAACAACTTACACTAAGCAATTAAAATCAAACACAATCAAGCAAACACAAATTTCAACAAAAGAATCCAATAACTAACATGCAAAACAAAACATTCGATTACATCACAACCCTAGAAACTAAGAAATCTACTCAAACATAGTTCTAAAACAGATAAAAGAACTAATAAAAAGATTAGCCATGAAAAAACCCGAAGAACAAAGAAGATCCGTCGAAAACTCGCGTCTTTCGCTTCTCAACTTTGTCTCCAAGCTTAGCCGTCAAGACCAAACCCTAAAAATTGCTTCTCTGCTCCAGAATATCCTCTCTGGTGCAAGGAATCCCGCTTATATGCTCTTCTGGCCGACCTTCCATTAATTAGCCTTGTTTCCAAATTATGGATCTGTTTCCAGAATTGCTTGACACGGCCCGTGTGGAATGCTACACGGACCGTGTGCCTGTGTTCATTCTGCGGTCGAGTCAGCGGTTCTCTGTGGTCGTGTCCTCGGTCGAGTCGAGGTTGACACGGCCCGTGTGGAATGCTACACGGACCGTGTGCCTGTGTTCATTCTGCAGTCGAGTCAGCGGTTCTCTGTGGTCGTGTCATCGGTCGAGTCAAGGTTGACACGGACCGTGTAGAGACTTCTAAATTCCAGATTCCTTCTCGATTTCGCCCGATTCCTGCAGAATAAGAATAAACTTGCAGCAGTACCACATTCTATATATATTCAATGAATTATAACCGAATTTATAGATTTAAACACAGGTTTTGGTACAAATTTAAGGTCAAAATATAGATATGAATGCGAGATATCACTACTCAATCCTCTTTGATATTCTACTTCTGTCGGGTCTGATTTCCTGTTGTTGTTTATGAAAGACACTACATAGGACACTGCGAGTTACGCAAATGACGGGACTTCCATCGAGATACTATATAGGACACGATGAGTTATCTTACGCAAATGACAAATCTCTAAAATACACAAGTTACTACATAGGATACTGCGATTAATCTTACGCAAATGACAAAACTTGGTTCGCATTTTGTGGTTCCGATTTATGGTTTCCCCGCTAAGGTTTTCTTCACATAAATCTAATGGCTCCCAACGAGGCTAACTTGTCCATCATAATTTCTCTTACCATTAAAGCACTGTCACTACCCTAACGGATTAAACTAGATCATCGAAATCAGGTGAAAGGAGAATAAATTGCAAAAGTATTTCAATCAATAACAAGAAATTATAATCAACAGAAAATATATATATCAAAGCATCATGAGTAACAAGGTTTACTGCCTAGCCCCTAAGAAAATAACTTAGCTGCGGAACGGCATCATTACAACACTCCTCGCTTTCTCACTTAATCAAATTTAACCAAAATTACAAAGATGTCTTATTCTTCTGTCCAGAGTGCTTATATAGGAGTGAGGGGACGTCTGGAGATGAGTGGAGGCCAAAAAAACTGATCTGGATACAGCTGGAGCAGTTATTCCCCAAAGGGCGCCTTCGGTTATGGACCGTATCCACACCATGTCGCTGAGGGTTTTAATGCGTATCACGCCATCTCCTAGTCCGTATCCGGCTAGGTCTGTATCAGTCAGTATGGGCCGTAACAGTGACTTAGTCGATGAGCGTCGCTTATCCGATTGACCTGATTCTTGCTCGTTTTGATGTGAAAAGTCCTAAAACGTGTTTCCTGCAATAAAATATAAAGAAGGGTGACAATAGCCTTTTTCTCTAATTAATTAAATATAAGTGTGAGATAATATGCAAAATCTAAGCCATAACCCTACATAATCCATCATCATTTTGACTCTGATCACATGGTCGTGACAGATAGATAACTAATATATTGTGAAATCAATATAAACAAGGAATTGTGTATAATTATTATATGGAAATGTCAATTTATAATTTATTGTGGACGGAAATAACACGTCATGCATATCATACATAGCATATGCTAAATACATTGCATGAGAAATTAAACGAGAAAAATAGGACGACATGCATATCATATCATACATATCATATATGATGAGAGTTCAAATATCTTCTTTTTTGTGTCAACAACATGCCTCCATTTTAAAAAAACATTAATAACTCAAAAGTAAAACAAGCAAAGTCAAAACATTAATGCCTCCATTTTATGTATTCACGTGTAAAAAATCATGACATTTCAACTTTGTTTGATTGTCGTCAAAAGCTTGTAAAAATGTACTAATGTGGATAATTTATAGACGTTGATTTTTCAACTTATTGATTCATATAAATATAAAATTGAAATGTGATAATGTTTTATGATCACATAGAGAAAATTGTATAGATCACATCTAATGATTTTATTTTGACATATATAATTTAAATTTTTTACTCCACTCTGTTGGTTCCAGCTTTGTATGGCCTTTTTCAAAAGCTATCATCGGATCGGTGCAAAACCGAGGAGGATACGAAGGTGCGCAACACGCTAGATCCTGGCGCGTGAAAGTGAAATAAGCCAGTCCTTTCAACACTACCTCGGAAGTCCTGGAATGCTTATTAACATTTTTAAAATGAATGTATGATGGAGGCATTTGAACCCTCCACTATTATATATATAGAGAGAGAGAGAGAGAGATTGGGCTACAATACATTGCAATGTATAGACCCTCTTGTGCATTGGATGATAGATCATTGGATTTAAATTTGAAACAGTCGATCCAAACCGTTCAACATGATATCTATTGAAATGTGCTTCAAGACCAAATTTTCCTTTATTCAAAAATATTTTACTATTTGTTTCGCTGTATTTTTATGGTCCAGATTTTTTTTTAAAAACAACAATTTTGTATCCATCTTAATAAATAGTAATAAATTTCCAAAATATATAAAATTTGGTCTCTAGGCACATTTAATGTGGAGAACATGTGGAACGCTTCAGATTGAATTTTTGGACTTTGAATCTAGTAATTTAGAGTCGAGCATATAAGAGGGTCTATACATTGCAATGTACCATAGCCCAACTAGTAATTTAGAGTCAGATTGTATAAGAGGGTCTATATTTATATTTATATATTTATATATATACATATATATATATATATATATATATATATATATAGAGTAGGGCTATTATACTTCGCGAAGTAAAACGAAGTTATACTTCACGCTCATATTTCCCTTTTCAAAATCCAAAACGTCGATCTGAACCGTTCAAGTTGTTCTCCATATTGAAATGTGCTTGGAGACCAAATTTTACATTTTTTGGAATTTTTTTACTATTTATTAAGCCACTTTGAAAATCGCTGATCCATTGTGAACAGTAAAAAACAGTTAAAAATTCTGGACCAATGGATCAGCGATTTTCAAAGTGGTTTAATAAATAGTAAAAAAAATCCAAAAAATGTAAAATTTGGTCTCCAAGCACATTTCAAGATGGAGAACAACTTGAACGGTTCGGATCGACGTTTGGATTTTGAAAATAGGAATATGAGCGTGAAGTAAAACTTCGTTTTACTTCGCGAAGTACAATAGCACAATTCTATATATATATACATATATACATATACATATATATATATATATATATATATATATATATAGAGAGAGAGAGAATGGCTAATATCAAAACGTTTGTTCCTGGGCTCAGGAACAAACGATTCCGTTCTCCCATTTCCAAAGTTCAAACAACAAATCTAAACCGTTAGATGTTCAATCTATATTAAAATGTGCTTGGAGACCAAATTTTACATTTTTTGGAATTTTTTTACTATTTATTAAGCTAGTTTGAAAATCGCTGTTTTTATGAAATTTCTGCAACATTGAAAAACAGCGGTTTTCAAACCAGCTTAATAAATAGTAAAAAAATTCCAAAAAATGTAAAATTTGGTCTCCAAGCACATTTCAATATAGATTGAACATCTAACAGTTTGGATTTGTTGTTTGAACTTTGGAAATAGGAGAATGGAATCGTTTGTTCCTGAGCCCAGGAACAAACGTTTTGATATTAGCCATTCTCTCTCTCTCTCTATATATATATACATATATATATATATATATAATACGGCTAACGCGCTTCCTCTAGTATATTAACAATATGCTTCCGGCCTCCAAAATCTATCGAATGGGCCTCAAATGACAAATTCAAACCGTTCAAACCAATCTCCTTACTGAGAGCTTCGTTTCCATATAAAAAAAAATTCGAATTTATTTACTATCAAGTCAAGTGATAAAAAAATGAGCAAAATAGTGCATTAAAATGTGCACAAAATCATTCATATTTTGACCGCTTGACTTGATGGTAAATAAATTCAAAAATTAATTTTTTTTATATTGAAAGAAAGCTCTAGTTAAGGACATTGGTTTGAACGGTTTGGATTTGTCGTTGGAAGCTAATTTGATAGCTTTAGAAGGACGAAAGCATATTGTTGATATACTAGAGGAAGCGCGTTAGCCGTACTCTATATATATATCTATGTATGTGTATGTATGTATATATATATATATATATATATTTATGACATGGGCTATGGTGAGTTCTGAAGTAAGGATCTCGTTTTACTTCACGCTCATATCTCCGTTTTTAAAGACCAAACAGTCGATCCGAACTGCTAAAAAAGATTTTGGTTTGAATCGACCGTTTGGACTTTGAAAATGTAAAAATCGAAGCGTTTGTTCCACGGTCTAGGAACAAACATTTTGATATTAGCCAACCTCTCTCTCTCTCTCTCTCTCTCTCTGTGTCTCTATATATATATAGAGGAGGGATCTAGTTACCACAATTTTTAGTTACAACAAAGTTACCACAACCATTTTCTACGTTTTCAAAGTCCAAAAATTGTGGTGCATTGAAAAACAACGGTTTTCAAACCAGCTTAATAAATAGTAAAAAAATTCCAAATAATGCAAAATATGGTCTCCAAGCACATTTTAATATAGATTGAACATCTAACGGTTTGGATTTGTTGTTTGAACATCAAATACTAAAATATGACTTGTAAGCACTTCGGTCGAAGTGCTTCCGGAAGCAAATTAGCCATACTCTATATATATATCTTACATATAATTTGTAGAAATTGAGCCGAAAATAACATGGCATGCATATCATATCATGCATAGCATATATGATGAGTGTTCAAATTAATGTCTCCCTTTTTGTGTCAACATCATGGGTCCATTTTTAAAAACTTTAATAACTCAAAATTAAAACAAGCAAAGTCAAAATAAAACAATTAGATGTGATCTACATCATTTTATCTAACCATGTGTTACAAATCATGACATTTCAAGTTTATTTTGGTTGTCATGAAGAGCTTTTAAAAATGTATTAATATGGATAATTTATTGACGTTGATTTTTCAAATGTATTAATATGGATAATTTATTGACGTTGATTTTTCAAATGTATTAATATGGATAATTTCTAGACATTGCTTTTTTAACTTAATGATTCAAATTAGAATAAAATCGAACAACTTCACGAGTGATGTGTGGTACATTCGAAATTTTTATCGAATTCATTTAGTACAAAGTCAAGTCGTAAGAAAAATGATGAAAAAAAAATGCATAACATAACTTATAATATAACTTATAAAAAATTCATTTTTTTTTACCGTTTGACTTTGTAATAAATGAATTCGAAACTTTGAAAAGAAAATATGTACATGCATCACTCGTGTAGTAGTTGGATTTTATGCATTATTACAACATGGAAAAATATTATCATATTTCGATTTGACTTTTTTGCATTATTCCAACATGAAACATTTAAACATTTATTCTAACCTAAAATGACATATATATGAAACTTGTAAAAAAGACATATATAAGAAACAATTAGTACTAACTTAACATGCCCATCCAGCGCATAATACTTGTGATTTGCTTGAATGGATTATTCACAACCGACTGCCCGCCATCCACTGTTAAATTTAACCCGCTGACATACCTCGCCTCGTCGCTTGCCAAAAATAGCATGGCCTCAGCCACGTCATTAGGCTCCAAGTGGACTCCCTTCAAATTTGCGTAGTACCCGGTCACTGCAAAGTATATCTTCAGCACAGCTGCTTTTCCCAACCATGCCGGAAGTAATGGCATGGTAAGGCCAGAAGGAACCGCCGCGGGTGACACGCAATTGACTCTGATCCCGTGCTTGCCTAACTCTGATGCCACGCTCTTGGTTAGCCCCAGCACGGCATGCTTCGAGCCGGTGTAACCTATCGGACCTAGACCACCCTGGATGCTTGCTAAACTGGCGGTAGAGATTATTGATCCCTTGCCACGTGGGATCATGACCCTAGCTGCGTGCTTCATCCCTAATACCCAAAGGAAGAAATCAAGGAATGATGACTAGTGTCATCTTTTATTACTAGTGGTCTAATGCTTCTTTGCCTAACTCTAATCTATCAAGAGCATTTGCTGTTTTGCATATAGTGCCAAATAAATTTCTACAGATGCAAATACACCCCAATCTATAATTTAAACTTGTAAGCAACATGGCATCAAATTGCCTTAAGTACGAAAAATCACACTCTAATTGACTACTCATCCAGGATAATCTTGTGGAATGTATCTTTTTCCATTGCATTCAAATGTCCAACAATTATATGTGCCATTTGAAAATTGAAATCAGGGTAACCTATTTGGCAAACGTTTGATTTCGAAAGTAAATAAATAAGAATACCAATTGTTCTTACCTAAAAAGACGCCATCCACATTGATTTCAAACACCTTCTTCAATTCCTGTAAATCGGCATCCCTTACATCAGCAAACATATTTCCCACAAACCCAGCATTATTCACCATTATATCAATGGTACCAAAAGTCTCAACTGCGAAATCAACTGCTTTGCTTATGTCATCCTCCTTAGTTACGTCACAGTGAATGAAGCGGGCGTGGGTCCCACTACCCAGGGACTTAAGTATTTGCTCACCTAGCTCATCCTGTATGTCAGCAATGCAAACCTTGGCACCCTGCTTTATGAAGAGTCTGACGGTTGCTTCACCGATGCCAGAAGCGCCTCCTGTTATAAGAGCAACCTTGTCTTCCAATCTAAACCATATTTTAGATTATGCTTAATATATTTTTACTTTTCTTTTTCATGCATCATGTCTTAGATAAGGAACAAAATCTAGTTCTCTTTTACAGTAGTCTGATCGATACAGTATTTGAATCTTGAGGGATCAGGTTATGGGATTATTTAAATTAATTCAAATTTCCAAAACTTTGATTATTTATATTTTTGTAACATGATATTATTCAACTGATATCTCCATCTAATAAGACCCCCTTTTGAAAATGTATCAGTAAAAGAATAATTTTCTTATTTTGTGGATAGTATTTATGAAAACAACTTAATTAACTCTCCAAAAAACAAAAAATATCACCCTGTACTGTCATAATAACAAGATTTAAAATTATTCATACGAATTAAACAAACTTCTGAATTGTTCCGGAGCCGTGTTGCAACCAATTGGTTTTCTAATTTTCAAAGTTCAAATGGTCAATCCACTGTGATCTCTATATTAAAATGTGCTTGGAAATTAAATTTTACATTTTTTTTATTTTTTTACTATTTATTAAGTCATTTTTAGAATTGCTGATTTTAATAAAGAGTAAAAAATTTATGGATAATTAAAAACTGAGATTTTAAAACTGGTTTAATAAATAGTAAAAAAATTCCAAAAAATATATAATTTGGTCACGAAGCACATTTTATTATAGATTGAATGTTTAACGGTTTGGATCGAATAATATGTATTATATATAAGAGTGGATTGTTTTTAAATTACATACGTATTATACCTGAATAATGAACTTTGGATCTTGTTGAACTTTTTCCTAATCATATTTTTCATTATTCTCGACACCCCTCTATTTCCTGCCTAGAGAAAGAGCCGAAAAAATATTCCCTTTTATCCTTTTTTCCAAATATATAATTCCCAGTTGTTTTGTTATTTATAATTATTATGATTAGAACTCCAACATGATACTAGTTGGGTCACAGTTCGAACATGGCCATATTACAAAAGAAGACGCAGATATTTTTTACTAGTTAATTTTAAAAGTAGATAAGCAATTAACTTTATGTATGAGAGAAGTTATTTTATTTGTAAAGCAGCCATAACTTGATTACACAGTACATTTATTCTTGAAACCAAGGTTCTAAATAGCGTTTATAGCATCGTAGCGGGAAGGCAAAAAAAAAAGCTATAGCAAATAGCGTCGCTATAGCGGAAGCTATTCCAAATAGCGTTTTTTTTTTTTACATTTCGTATATTCAATATTTGTACTAAATATCAACATTATCTAAAGTCTCATAGAACAATAAATAACACCAAAGTAATTAAGAAATTATAATATTCATATTGAACCCGTACAAAGTCCAAATTGCGGTTCAAAATATCCATAGTAATATCATAAATTATCGATTTTTCCTATTAAAAATATATTATGCATCATGATTCATGACATAATCTATTTTTTTTTTCTATTCAAATTTTAATTTCAGTTTGGACTTTTTTTCTATTCAAATTTCAATTTATATTCCCAATTTCAAATTGATTTATCTGTAGCAAGTAGCAACAAATTCAATTTCGGTTTGAGATTTTTTTTATCTTTATTTAAAACCCATATAAATTTCTTAAAAAAATAAAATAAAAAAAACCCATATTGTATAGCGCAAATAGCGCAAATAGCGGAACGGTATAGCGCTGTAGTGGCCGTAGCGCAAATAGCGCATTTTGATGTCATAGCGTAGCGTTTGGAGTCCAAAAACGCTATAGCGCCGCTATAGCGCGCTATTTAGAACACTGCTTGAAACATATCAAACATAAGATATTTAATTAATTATTTTTAACATATTAGTTATATAGTGAAATTGGATATTAGTAAATTCTCAAACAAAAAAAAAAAACTGCAAATTTTTTTTTTGTCTCAAGTCTTGACTAAATTTATTACTATTCTACTAATAAAAAGAATTTTGTTGGTAACTTCGTGAGATAATTTTATGCAAATATGGAACAAGTTTTTCCTAGAACGACAGGCAATCCACATGGGTAGAGTTCATTTCAGTTACTATCTTAGCAAAAAATAATGCCAGTAGAAAATAATGTATTTAACACATTCCCAAATTGGTACCATGCTCCATTCCAAATGCCAACCAGAAGTTATGTGAGCCACTTGCGTGTGGGACGCAGAGGGACGGGCGCCTGGGACAATCTCCTTTGCACACAAGGAAGATCAGAAACTAGCATCGATTGATCTTGTGTCGCTCCAATTAAGGAAATTGGCGCAGTGATGAGATGGCGATGCGGAATTTAAACTTGAGAATACAAAACAGAGAAGAGTTTATAGTTTATACCTCCTTTTGAAGACCGTTGTTGTGACCAAGGTATCTGCCATTAATAGATGTGCTAGGTTTCTGATGCCAGAATTGATAACTGAGAAGCGTTTTCCCTGAGAAGCCTATTGGAATGATTAGCCCTGATGAGTTGACGTCTGATGCCAGAATTAAAGGGTTTCAATTAGAGTGGGAAAAATGGCACGCCGGAGCCGGCTCCGTCACGGAACGGCACGGTAACGGCACGGAACGGCACGGCACGCGTGTCGGTCACGTGCCGTGACTCGCGTGTCCCGTGCCGTGACCATTCGCGTGCCGTGACCAATTGTTGGCAAAGAAGACACGGCACGGCACGGCACGGAAATTGTCTTGGTCACGGCACGGCACGGCACGGAAACACGGAACGGCACGGCACGGGACACGCGAGTCACGGAACGGAAGACACGCCAGTCACGGCAGTCACGGCAGTAGCGAAGCAATACACTAACATACCTTCCTATAAGGTATAATTTTATTTTAATTAAAATATTTACATTTAAATTTCAATTAAAACATTTGAATTTTAAAGAATCGTTTCATATTTTTTTTTAAACGTTAAATGCGATCAAATTTGACTAACGCGCGTTTGGTCACGGCACGTTTGGTCACGGCACGACTTAGTCACGGCACGCGAGTCACGCCGTGACTCGCGTGCCGTGACCACCCCTTGTAATTTTTGTCACGGCACGGCACGGCACGTGAAAAATTTACTTGGTCACGGCACGTGACCAAAGTCACGGCGTGTTAGTCACGGCACAGCACGGAACGGCATGTTTTTCCCACTCTAGTTTCAATGGTACCGCTGTGATAAAGGCCCCAGCATTGCAGTTAGTATTAAATGTGAACACTATAAATAGTTAGTTTTGTTGATTTATTAAGTTCCAACGGGCTTCAATTCAACATTTATAACTACTTAATTAGAGCACCATACCAAGATCCGGTACTGGTGCTGTTATGATCCAGTACAGCGCTGGTATCACGATATCGATTTTGAAAATATTTAAGCCTTTATATTGTATTATTCAGCCCCTTGAATATAGGCAACTTTATACCATAAGCCCAAAATTCTAAATTAAATAAAAAATAATATTTAGTTCAAAGTTGATCTCATCTTCCAAGTATGAAGGGGGGCCAATATATGTAACTTTAAAGTAATTGACCTTCAAAAATTGTAAAAATCATTCCATTATTGACCTCTACTGTTGCAATTAGTTCTTTGTGTGTAATTATTACATTCATAACTTTTCTGAGTCTGCCCAGCAATTAGTCTCAAATTGCAGACATAGAATTTTGAAACTTGCGATCGTATTTTAATTATCAATGATTTAATAATATTTTTTTATCTCAATTTCGAACATCATTTGAAACTCTAGAGGTCCCAAGCTATAATTTTTAAGGCATCTATAACCACAATAAAAATTCCGTGTGACCAAAATTAATAATAATTTATCATTATCAGTGAGAAGTGAGAACAAATTATATACAACTTTTTCCTTTAATTTCTCAGTTAACCTTAACTGTAGTTATACTTCAGATGTTTTAAATGAAAAAAAATACCGAGTTGGACCACGTACGCCAATTCCACTAAAGGCAATTTTTCTATCATAAGGTTCATTAATTTGCCTTAAAAATGGTTTAGCGCTGGCATATTAAGGGCCACATAGGTACATACGCACATCCACTTGTTCAGGACAACTGTTTCTTATGATTTAATTATCAATGAAGCATTCATATATATAATCCGAATTATAATCAATTCATGTGCCTGCAGCCTGCAGATGATTATCTTGATCAACAATAAACAAATCGCACATTAACCACTTCAAAAGATTCTCATCTTTTTGTGGCTGAGAACTTTCTGGCAGGCATATGTATTTACGTACAATAATACTAATAATATATATATACTCGATCCAAGAGCTGTATAACATGAACTGCATGAATACTGACATGGTTAGTATTCAAATCAATCAAACTTTGTATATACATATACAACCTGTCAAAGATGATCTAATCGATAATGGAGGTTCAGATCATGTCTGAATTAGGTAATTAGTGCATGACCACAAGCACATAGAATATATATAATTTTCATCCATAGAGAAACTGTACCATTGAGACAACCTCCTAATAAGGCCAAGTGCTATGAATTTGCTGCTGTCAAAATTAATTTTGTCGGAATGTATAGATAAAATTGAGACAACCACCGAACAATGCCACCTCATCACCTCATCAGAGTCGAGCTACTTACCAAAAAGTTTCTTATGTACACTAAATATCGGAGTCAGCTCCTCCCAGGTACGGTGACAAATGAATAGTTTGGATTTGATTTGGCGGAGTAAAAAATTTATAATTCGGAAATAATTCGGATATAATTTAATAATGATTCGGTATCATAAAAAGCTAAAAAAAAATTCCAAAAAACCTCTCCAAAAAAAATTTGCATTTTATTTGCAAATAAAATGTATGATACGTTTTTTTTTTTGTGTTTTATTCGATGTTTTGTTTGAAAACGTCAACAATCCGAATAAAATGTGAATAATTCGCGAATAAATCGCAAACTATGTTATTATGCTCTTAAGTACCGTAGACGATTCCTCTAATTTTATAGTTTGAGATTAAATCTCAGCCGGTTTAGGATTTGAACTAGCACAGGAGCAGTATTATTGGGATTTGAGATTCATGCCAACAACTAATTGTAAAAGATTCCCTTTTCGGGTAATGAGGAGAGGATGTGAATTCTGTACCGGGCAGTGTGCATAGCATGTGATCACTGCCACTAAAATGATTTCTTTAGATTAGAAATCTGTACCGGGCAGTGTGCATAGCATGTGATCACTGCCACTAAAATGATTTCTTTAGATTAGAAATCTGTACCGGGCAGTGTGCAGAACATATATAGCATGTTAGTGTACAGGACCAGAACCGCCAAACAATACCACCACATGACTTCTTTAGATTAGATGAGCCCGGATTCGGTGAAGAGCATGCAAAATCTGTACCGGGCAGTGTGCATAGCATGTGGTCACTGCCACTGCCACTAAAATGATTTCTAAAAGAGTTTAAGAAAAAAAACTAACAAAGTGGTGTCAATTTGTTTATTGTGATAGGTGCCAATGTGCCAATGTGCGGCCAAGTTACATAAATTCAAGCATAGCACCTACCGAGATTTTTATTAATACCCTAAAAAAAAAATATCAAATCTGTCATCTTTTACAAATTTTTATTAAAAAGGCCTTGACCTCCCTATAGTGGGGCGGTCCACTGTTCAAACCAAACCACTCCACAGTAGGGCGGTCTGCTTCCTAGACAAAACTGCCTCTTATTGGAGCGGTCTGCTATAAAACCTATATAAAATGTTGTTTTCTCTCTCCTCCCCACTCACAATTCACTCTATCTTCTCTTACAGTAGAAGACATTCCAGCAGGCGAAAACTTTGGAGATTTCAGTTTATTTTATTGTATTTTTATTTATTAATATTTTATTACTTTTTATTAAATCTGTATACCACAATAATTTATTTTTGTATTATTATATTTTAATTGATAAAAGTTTGTTGACTAATATAGTTCTCAAAATGTTGGTTGCACTGTATGTGGGCGGGAAATTTGTTCGAGGTGCGGAGGGAGCACATTACACGAAAGATGCAGTCTACGATTTCGAGGTTAATGAAAACACCTCATTTCTGGAACTTAAGCAAATGGTATACGAAAGGACTGGTGTAAACCCCAATCTCATCTAGTAGCCATGCATAGACATCCGGTAGTAGTGTCGCACAACCATCTGGAAGCAGACCCAGAACTCGTCGACTTAGTTTGTTCGGACATCGTCGCTGATTACCAAGTTACTTGAGAGGGATGTTGTGTACTATTTTTTTTAGATGTATGTTGTGAACTATTTTAATTCGTAGTTTGTGAACTATTTAATTCAGAGTATGTGAAATTATTTTATATGCCTGAGTTTTGTTATTTTCATAACTGAATTACATATACACAAATTGACAACATAAAATATAAATAAACAATAAATTGATGAAATAAATACTACATGGAATAAAGTCTACAACATAAATTCTTAATAATTAGTATTACTTCTTATAACGAGCCTTGAAAGTACATGAAACAAAGCCATCATCGAATTTTGCCGGATCTTGATTAGTCACACCAGACGAAGGTGGTAGCCTTATCAGTATAAGTACACAGAACAAAGTCATCATCGAATTTTGCCGGATCTTAATCAGTCACACCAGACGAAGGTGGTAGCCTTACCAGTATAAGTACACGGAACAAAGTCATCTTTCGATACTGGTGGCTCTGGATCAACCTCTTTTTTTTTGAAGAATAGCCGTAGGGGTTTTTCACAAATTCATCGTCTGAAATTTCATATCGAATAGGCCGTCTAAAAAATTCCTCCATAATACATACTTTACAGTACTTTTTATCACGGCATACTTCACAGTTGTTCCTTTTTCCCTCATTTTTACCTCAATCACTAATTGACTCTCCTCTCACTTGGCTGCCACGATAGGACGACCTACCTCGGCTGCTCTTTTTCTCTCTACCTCAATTGTTATCGTCCCTCCTTCTCGTTCAAAAAAAATGATTTTAAAAAATGAATTTTAAAAATGAATTACAATAATTAATTAAAATAATTAATTAGAATAATTAATTAAAAAAAATTGTGAAGATGTACCTCTCTTTTTATCTGAAACTGCCAAAAAATGATCTTTCTCTTCTTCCTCTTTTGTCTCTTTCTTTTTCAGCTAAGTTAGAATGAATTGTGAATGGAGAGGAGAGAAAAAAAAACTTTTGATATCGGTTTTATAGCATACTGCCCCAATAGGGGGCGGTTTTGTGTAGGAAGCAGACCGCCCCACTGTGGGGTGGTTTGGTTTGAACAGTGGACCGCCCCACTGTACGGCGGTCATGGCCTTTTTAATAAAAATTTGTAAGAGAGGACAGATTTGATATTTTTTTTTTAGGGTATTAATAAAAATCTGGGTAGCACCTACCACTCGCATGATATTTTTTTTTTAAAACTTACTTCTGTAATTATATTTTTAAATAAAAAACAATATAAAAATATGTTTATTGTTCAAAATAATTGTAAAATTATGTTTTATATCATATAATTTTGTCCTAACTCCGTCCATGTGTTACACTCCTGTTATTTTGATGATGGGGCTTCAATTGAATCACATTGGGTCAATTTCTTCCGCTTTTTCCTGCACTTACAAATTAATAGTCCAACTAAAAAATAAAAAAGATCGTAGGTCGTTTTCTTTTGAAGCAAAATTAAGGTGTATTGTGCTCACCAAGAGCATTTAATGAGGTAGGATATAAGTGTTAGACACTTAAATGTAAAATATTGGTTTGACTTCACAAGGCTATGAAAATGGTTTTGGGACTTGAGGCATTGGGTTGAGAAGCGACGGTATGGGATGTCACCTCAACAACCAAGAGTTATATTAGATGCAATTAGTAATGATAGCTTACTTGAATAGCTAAGTCTAAGCAGTGATGCCAAAATTCACATGGATTTGGTGAAATATGGATCTTGGTCCGCTATGTGGTTTTGTGATGGACATCGTTTTTAAAGCACATAGTGGGAGTAACTTTTATCATATAAATATTTTTTTTAAAAAATAAACTTTGAATCTAAAATCATGCATATTTATTTTGTTGTAGATAATAGCAAATACATAAGCTTTTATATTGTGATATGCCCTTGAAAAGGAAAAAAAAAAAATCAATGGAACAAACCTTTTAAACTGGTATAGAAACTTACAGATTGTCCTTAAGCAAGAAAGAAGGAATATGTTCAAGAGAAACCCGTTCCTGAAAAACTAAAAGATGATGATCAAGCAGTTATTCCTTCTGCTGATTTATAGAGTTATGAGAAACATGTGAATGATGACCTTGATGTCACTTCTCTCATGCTTACAATAATGAATTGTGAGCTTCGGAAGTAGCTTGAAAAATTGAGTGCTTATGACATAATTGTGCAGCTCTGTGAATTGTTTTAAGTTCCAGTTCGCACAAAGAGATTTGAGACATCCAAGGCATTATATCAATGGAAACTAGCGGAAGGGAGCCCAATCATTCCTCATGTACTCAAGATGATGGGGTACATTGAGAATCTGGATCGGTTGGGCTGTCCCCTTGATAGGAGTAAATTATATAGACTTTTACATAGGGTTTTGCCTCTAGTATTAGTCCAATTTCCTTGATTTTAAAGTAGTTTAGTTAGGTTTACACTAGAAATCACCAGTTACTGTCGTGTTTTATTTGTCAATGCAGGAAATATAACAAAACAACACAAAAAAGCCACATTAAGGGCCGTGATCATGTTAACACGGACCGTAATCCATTTAAGGAAGAAGAAGGCAGAAAAGGCGCACCAGAAAACCCACTTCACCAGCTGAGAGAGATATCTTTCAAACCGTAATCTTTCAAACCCACTTCAATATTATATTCAATTTATTTATTTCCATATTTTCCATATTGCTGTATCAATACTGGAGAAAATATATGCATTTTGTTATAAGAAGAATATTATGCTAAACATATTACTTTTTTATTTGAATGTTTTGTTATTTAGTTAACAAATTGAATTTGTTGGAAGAGATATTTGTGATTTTTATTTTATTTTTGCTTAATAAAAAACTATTAGTTAGAATTGATTGCATATTTGTATTTTCATTTTTATATTAGTAATTGTGATGGCGTATGTATGACGTGATGAATTTAGATGGTTTATTTGTAAAAATAGTAAAACTATTATATTAGTATTTTCGTTATTCGCCCACTACCGTTTCGTTACCCGTTAATCATAACGGGTATGGGTAGGATAGGGTAAGACAAATTCTTAACGGGTATGGGTAGGGTATGGGTAGATCAATTCTTAGTGGATATGGGTATGAAAATGGTTCCACCCTACCCGTATCGTACCCAGTGACACCCCTATACACAAGATCCGCAAGTTGTTATGGAACCTACATAAGAGACACTACCGCTACAGAGATTGGATATAGGGAATGTTGTATACCTTTGAGGTACTTGTTCCTCATGTTATCAATTGTGTTTATGTGGATAACGTATCGTTGATCGGAAATGATATTTCTTTGCTTGTAACAGTAAAGTCTTTGCTGAAAAACAGTTTTTCGATAAAAAATTTGGGCAAAGTGACATACATATTGAGAATAAGAATCTATAGAGATAAATAAAAAAGACTAATTGAATTGAGCCAAAGTACGTACATTGATAAGGTATTGAAAATGTCCATAATATTTAGCCAACTATATACCTGGTACTGATATATCCATAATATTCAGCAGCACCTGATTCACACCACACAAAGCTATAGTTGGCTATTTACAACTGTAAACCCACCATCCAATACTAAATTAAGACCACTCACGAACCTCGCCTCGTCACTTGCCAAAAATAGCATTGCCTCAGCCACGTCATCAACCTCCAAATCAACTCCTTTCAAATTTGCATGGGGCTCAACGGACACAAACAAACTCGTCACAGCGTCTCCGTTTTTCTCACCTGGCTGCAAGTGCAGTGGGGTAACGCTAGAGGGGACCACGTATGGGGACACACAGTTGACTCTGATCCCATATCTACCTAAGGTTTCAGCCAGGCTCTTGGTGAACCCCAGAACAGCATGTTTTGAGCCAGTGTAGCTGTGCGAGCCTACGCCACCTATGGTGCTTGCCACACTGGCAATGGAGATTATGGAGCCCTTGCCATGGGGGATCATAACCCTAGCTGCGTGTTTCATCCCTGTTGCCAATAGAAAACGAGGCATGATAAAAATACTGTCAGCTAGGTTCATCTCAGATCTATATATTGAATTAGATACATATATGCTACACTCAAAAAGGATCTTAATTAGCATTATATCTGATACTGGTACAATGAAAAGTATCCCCGGATCTTTTGTGGAACATTTTTTGTTTATTTGCAGTTTTTGTATGCTTATTTTAGCTTTTATGGTGGACGGTCAATTTTCAGCTCATAAAAAGAAACAGAAGTAACAAATTTAACGAAGAGAGGTTAAGCTGGCATCATTACAGGTGAAGATAATGCATTCTCCCACATCTCATTCAATCAAGAATATTTTTTATATCGCACCCAATCAAGAATATTTTTCCCGTATTGTTACATTTGCAAATATCAACCAATTAATCAAGAAATAATCAATTAAATTTTCTGAAAGAAAATAACCAACTTTGCTCTCATGGAATGTACCTTTTTTGTTACTTCAGTTGTGTAACAATTTAGTGTTATTTGAAAATTTAAATTTTATGGTGCAAACTCTGGCAGTGTATGCTACAAGAGAAATAATTAATTAGAAGCAAAAAAAAATTAAAAGTAAATATAAGTAAACAAATAATTAAAAATAAATAATAGCATTTTTTTTCCAATTTCATAGTACCTAGAAATACGCCATTCACATTGACCTCAAACACTTTCTTGAATTCCCCAAGGTCGAATTCCCTTATATCAGGCAAAATATTTCCGGTAATCTCGGCATTATTCACCATTATATCAATCAAACCAAAAGTCTCGACAGTGAAATCAACTGCTTTTCTTATGTCATCCTCCTTTGTTACGTCACAGTGGATGAAGCGGGCATGGGTACCGCTACCCTGTGGCTGAAGTATTTGCTCGCCTAGTTTATCCTGTATACCAGCGATGCAAACCTTAGCACCGTGCTTTATAAAGAGTCTGACAGTTGCTTCGCCGATGCCAGAAGTACCTCCTGTTATAAGAGCAACCTTCCCTTGCAACCTGAAGTAAGTTTTAGATTATGTTAAATATTTTACTTTCTTTCTCGTGCATAAGAATAACGATGGAAAAATGTTATCATTAGAGAAGCCAGTAGTAGAAATATTGATATAAAAAAAAATTAATCAAAATAAATGATTCTAAAACATATGAGCATTCTTAACAAATTTAATTTTAATTAAAGACATATTAAGAGTGCAATATCAATAAATGCTTGATGTTGTAAATATAAAATTTACTGCTAAATACTCCAAAATAAAATACATAATTAGCAAGAATAATATCGGGATTGCTCTTAATTACCCGAGTCTGATATAATAAATCTTGAGGGATGAGACTGTTTAGTATTCCAAACCTTAGATTATTTTTTATTTTTGACATGATATTAATAAATTGATATATCCACCTAACAAAGGCAACTTTTCAAAGAAACAATCATCGATCAAAAAATAAATTTATTTTTGTAATGGTACTAAAAAAATTAAGCAACAATTCAAACTCTTTGGAACTGTAGCACTATATCTCTAGTCTCTATCCCTCTTGTTTCTGCCAAAACAAAGAACGGAATTCTTGCCATTTATCATTATTACGTTGAGAAGATAGACATCAATTAAATGATACTACTTTCCAATTGGTCAATTCCATCATGGCCAATAACTGGCCATCATATATACCAAAGAAGAGAAGACATTTTATTAACTTTAAATGTTTATATCTTACAAGATAAGTAATTAAATCTACACTTGAGAGTACCATTTTATTTGTAAAGAAGTCAATTTAATTACACAGTACATATATTCTTGGTACATTTCAAATTCAAGCTTTATTTATTTAATTATTTTATATATTTTTATTAGTTACTTAATATAATTTTTTTATACAAATGTTAATTGGAGCATTGTCTCCAACCTTCAAAATATATATAATTTGAGTTACCAAATTATTTCTTTTTAGTGTCATCTTTTATGAATTTTAGCATGATAGTTCTGACATAGAATTAATATATAGAATGTAATGAAATAAAAGCAATATAGCAGAGATCCGAAGATATCTCCGCATCTAATTTGAACCTCAACATATGATGATGAAGATGATAATAATAATAATAATAAAACAAAAAAAAAACAAAATGAAGTTTGTAACTTGTGAGAAATTGGATATAGTAAACGTTCAAAGAAAATAAATTAATTTGCATATTTACTTTTGCCTCGGCTAAACCTATCATTATCCTTCTATTAGAAAACAATATTTTTTTTGTAAACTTTAGGTGGTTTTTTTGTGCAAATATTAGACAAGTTGCTTCACTTTAAAAAATAGGAAAATAACAAAAAAAAAAAAGGACAGAAATTCGATCCTACGACTCTTACAATATAGTTCAATTTAGTTACAGTTCTACTAATGCCAAAAAAAAAAAATGTTTGGCATACGCCCACATGGCCAAATTATCATACCCAAATGAGGAACTGGGGGTCGATCCTTGTGTCGAAAGTAGGATAGAGATGCGAAAATTAAACTTAGACAATTAAAACGGAGAAGAGTTCGTACCTCCTTTTAGAAACCGAGGAGGTGACCAAGGTATCTGCCATATATTGTTCCTTTTAATTTTCCAGGGAGACTGGGAAAGCTCACATGCAAGTTTTTTCACTGAGAAGCCACCTAACACCTAACACCTAACACCTAACAGTGATTGCAAAGTCCGATACTCTGAGGCCACACTATATATGGAGAACTTACTCTTTAATAGTAAGCGGGATGGTCACATCAAATGGATCAGTATCCTATGTAGTAGTACGTCACGGTAGAGTTCACTTTACGGTTTTTAGTTTACTCTCAGCTGTTTTGAGATTCGAGCTAGCGCAGAGGGCAGTATTATTGCATACCTTCTCTTATGTGCAGAATGTAACTTTAGAGAAGTCTATTTTTTTAAGTTAGTGACTTTAAATATTTACTAACAAATTTTATTGATAAAAGACTATTTAGCATGAGTTAAATAACTATAATTTCTAGATCAACTATTTTATTCTCATAAAATCCTCTAATTCTCTGATTCTCCTTTTATATACTCTTAATCACTCTAATATTTTAATCTCCATCTCGCTCCACGACCGGATCCGCTTTATCGACTGCCGCCACACTCCGACGACGACCGGATTTACTCACCGTCGCACGCCGATCAAGATAGGCACTCTACGCTTCGAGCTCCGACGATACCACACTCTCGCCTCCGCTTGGCTCCGGTCCCTCCCCTCACTACTACAGAAATGGTCATTGTACACGGACATAAACAGGGGAGCTACACGGATTTCCTGCCGTGTGGAGTGCGAGGGTGTATAATCCCTGAATAAATTTATACACGGATATTTACCCGTGTGCATTTCCTGAGAGCTACACGGATCATTACATAAAAAACCGTGTTCATTTCCTTGCCAAGTGGCGCTCTCCAAAGCCGAGCTACACGGATTGTAACATAAACAGCCGTGTAGGATTGCTCTGTCTACACGGCCTTTTTAGGTTAATATCCGTGTAGATATAGTTATTCTGCACGGCTTATTACTTGAACAACCGTGTCCATTTCCTTGCCAAGTGGCGCTCTCCAAAGCCGAGCTACACGGATTGGAACATAAACAGCCGTGTAGGATTACTTTGTCTACACGGACTTTCTAGGTTAATATCCGTGTAGAAATAGTTATTCTGCACGGCTTATTACATAAACAACCGTGTCCAATTCCTTGCCAGTAGCTGATTATTACATAAACATCCGTGTACGATTACTCTATCTACACGGACTTTTAGGTTAATATCCGTGTAGAAATAGTCTCTATACGGCTCATTACATAAACAACCGTGTACAATTACTGGAGATCTATACACGGATATTTAACTAAAAGGCCGTGTACGATCATGTTTATGCACGGACGTCTATCAAAATATCCGTGTAGAATAACTATTTCTACACGGATCATTACATAAGCAGCCGTGTAGCTATCTTATATTTTTATTTGCTCTTTATTTGGCTTTCTACACGGACTTTTGTGAAATATCCGTGTAGAATGGTTATATTTTTTTTTCAATTTTTATTTTATGTTTTGGCTAGCCTCCAGTTTGCTAGCCATTAAAAATCAATTCCAAAACAAAGAATTTCCAATATATCATAATACAATCCCTAAACAAAATTCATGTACACTAAATTATATCAAAAATTCATGCACACTAAATTATACAAATCCATATTCTGGTTTACAAAATTCATTTTGAAACCACCTTGCCCACATACATCTAAAATAATTGATGTCTTCCTTGGTGTAATGCCCTGCCTGTTTCTTCGATTTATGCTGCCAAAAATTCAAAATATGTAGATTATTAGAAAAATACAATATAACACTACATCTCTGTTTTGCTTTATAAAAATAAATATTGTAATTATAACAATGCAACTAATAAAACAAATTTAATAGAATAAAATATTAGAGGAAATCAATATTAATTATATGGACAAGTCAAGGCAAACATATGAATTACATACCGGATATCGTGGCCAATTGAATTGTATGTGTTCGACAAAGTGAAACATATAAATCATCGTGTAATAACTGCATTCCCAACCCTGCAACTGTTGCGGGCACTGAAATTTTCATTTAGCGGCCTATGTTAGAATGACAATAAATTTTTGAACCAAAATATGAAATTATAAAAATTATAGTGTGCTCACCGGCTGCCACCTGAAACACAACTTATTTTTATGCTTCGAATTCGTGCTTTGCATTCCTCCATCTTTAATATATTGCAGAAAGCCCTTACAAAATTGAGTGAATGTAATTAGCAATTCCACAATTTGTTATATATAATTGGGAAAAAATCAAACCAAGTGAATTACTATTGCTTACTCTCTTATTGGAGTGCAGATCATTTTGGAGTCCAGAGGAGTGATGCCCGGTGTGGGCTGTGAAGAATCCATGATGAAAACTAAATTTTCAAGTCGCACAATCACAATCAAACACCAATGGCCCCTCTGGTGGTATGGCAGGAGAATAAATCTCTTCTTCCCCGAATGAGCCTTATGCATCGCTGAACACAAGTACTCGACAGTATCTTCCGGCTGATATTGCACCATCGTACCATTAGTTCTGCCGGGGTTCAAGAATGCACAGGAGTTCACCTTATCTTTCCCACAATCCACAGACTGTTTTCGTTGTATCATCCTGAAAAATCATCATTTCACATTAGAATATATATTTGAGTGCTATACACATGATATATATGATTTTTGGTCACTAACATGAGGAAAACGGTGAGGACTCCCACATCGAGCCATTTATCGCTTGATGAGGCATGTAGAAAGTCCTTGAATTCTTAGAAAGGCAGCACGACCGTCCTGCCTTCGTGTAGAAGAACCTCGGGGGGATATCGAATATTACGTCCTCCATAGAATCTGGTGCATTAACTAGGTAGCGTGGAGATTCCGCAAATCCTCGGGCAAACGGCTAACCTCTTCTTCAGAGAGCCCCATACGGTCTACCCCCGCAGCGGCTGGCGCAGCCGCTGGCGCATCAGGAGATTCTTGCGCATCAGCCCCGACTACTACTTCCAAGCCTCGCTATACCGGTGACAAAGCTTCGTCCGCAGCGTTGGAAACGCCTCTTCGGGTCTGTATCAAATTTTGAACCTTTTTTCAAGTATTTCAAAATAATCATTTGAATGTAACATAAGATATCCGTATTTTATTTAGAGATTACCTGATCCAAAATAATCTGACACTTGGGCCATTGGACAATCTGTCTACAGGCTTCATTAAGCACCAACATGTCGTCGGTAGGGACAGGAAGAGGTATGCGGGCAGCCCATTCGGCCACAATCATGTCAACCGTTACGGGGAGATGGTTGGGCCTTAGCTGAGAACCGACTGGAGGATGTACAATGTCCTTAGCAATGGTCAGAGGAGTTTTATCGTGCCACATGACGAGGTCGCATGATGTCGCCTCCTGCAATAATTATCAGAAATTAGTTAATAAACAAGTCAAAATTACGGGTATATTATGAACAAGTAGTGATTACCTGTAGATTGTCCAACACGCCCAGCACTTCGGTCCCGGATGCTTGACTGCTTCGCCGAAATCCCGGCGAAACGGGAGGTTGTTGGTCGGATTGCTGCGTAAGAGATGTAATTTGGTTCATCCACCTTGATTCAAAGTCAGCCATCCTTCCATCGTACTCCGTTTTGATCTCCTCGCGCACCTCCTGGCGTACCTGCGCCAACCTTGATTCCATCTCGTCTGTGCTAACTTTGGCACGCGGTCTTCTTTTTGGTTTTGGTCCGTCGTATACATCCTTCCAGCCACTGTAGACCGAGACACCCCAAACTCGACCCGTGTGTTCTTTACTCCTGAGCGCTGCGGACAAGGAATCATTCACTCTTTCGACAGTCATGGAGCCCGAATTTACCTCCTCCTCCACCTCCAACTGTGTTAAAAAAAATTAGTTATAGCAAAAGACAAAGTAATGTACACAAAGTTACCACAAAGACTCTTACCATTTTCTGAGCCACGAGTTGCACGTCATTTGGGAGTACTATCCTCCCGTCAGCGGTTACCTCGGATATTCCCATGAGCCAGTGTTGGCCCCTAGGATTTTGGATCCTAACCACAGGTGAGTCAGAATCTTTGTTTTTGTCAAGTACTGCCGCCCATTCGGCCGACTTACCCTCGTAACCACCTGACCCTAATTTGTGCGGGTACTTGTTCAATTTCGCGATCCTCCTGCCCTCGTCACTTTTTATCTTCACACATCAAGGTACATCAATTAGTTTAAGAAAGATAAGTACATATCGAGAAAGAACAAAGACAAAGTTGGCTAAATTTATATACCTTGAACTCTTATGTGGACTTCAAAGCTTGAAACTCCTCCCAGTTCTCTTGTTTCAGCCATTTATAGTAGCCTACCGGATTTCTCCCTTTCTCCATGAAATCTGTCTTCAACGTGCTCTTGAATTGCTTCCAAGCTTCATTCATTTTCCTCAGAGTCTTTTTCTTTTTCGCGGACTTTGGGTCGTCATCCTGGATGTTCCAATGAGCCTGCATGATTGACAACAAAATTACTGCATGTAAGTTCATTCAAGTTTTCAGGTCAGGTATAGACATATATAACTTGCAGGAAGACAACTACATGATGCATAGCAATTTAAAAAAGTTATTATTTACTTATAAAAGCAAATTCCAACTATGCTAAGGTTAAGACATGCTAGAAAACTTGTATCCAACAAAAAAAGAAATAACAAACAGAGAAAGAATAGAAAAAATGAATATATAATGCATGTACAGTTTTATAGATTTTTTCAATTAATAAATGGTCCTGAAAAATATAACTCAAGAGATTAAAGAAAGAACTACATGTGAAGGTTGGTGGGTGTTCCAGTCAAGGATAACGCAGCCATCGTTCCAGTCAAACGAATTAACCAATTACCGATCATGGACAATAATCAAAATAAGGTTTATAATTGTTAGGTACTTTACCTTCACAATGTTCCACCATTCGTTCTTATCTTCGTCATCGAATTTGTCCCACCTCTCAACCAAGATAGATGCATTCTGCTTCACCAAATTGTTACACCAATTTGTGTACTCTGCCCTACGTGGACCCTTCGGACATCCGATTTTGTTGAACTCGATTTGCAAATCCTTCGCCTCTGAGGTCTTCGTGCACATTGTCGGACCTCTTTTCCTCTTTTCTGTCTGAGCCTGCTGGTCCTCTTCTTCCACTATCATATCTGCCTGCGGTTCCACTGTTTCCAAAATCATATCTGCATTCTCACCTGACTGTGACATGGTTCTTTCTACAAAAAAGAAACATTATTACAAATGCTATGAAATGTAAAATTTAGGTCTAACTTATGTGTTGTTGGGTCCTTTGTTCAATTCATAGTGTTGGTTTTCCAATTTAGTCCCTGTAACATTAGGTGTCCATGTCACCAGAATAGGTCAGTTGAGAAAACTTTTCACTTAACCAAAATACAATCAGAGATAAGGGTTTTGATTTAACCAAGATACAGGGAGCATTGCAACTTAGAGAGAGAGAGAGAGAGAGAGAGAGAACCTTTCAAAGAGAGAACAGCAACCGCGCGAGAGGAGCTTAGAGATTCAATTGGCGAGTTCAAAGGAGAGCGACAGAGGAGACCGAGCTAGCACCGAGAGAGAGAACGATGGCAGCACCACAGAAAGAGATAGGAGACTAGGGGGTTTAGGTTTTAGGGGAGACGAGGGGATTTTGAAAACTTCGAGCGACAGAGACGAGGCGCGCATTTTATTTCTCGTAAACTAAATCTACACGGACATTTAACTAAACAACCGTGTAGAAACGTAAGAGAGCTACACGTTTAATTAAACACCCGTGTATAATTAGTTACGCGAAATTATGAAATGCGCGCCTACATATGGTTTTCTAGATTAATTTTTTTAAATTCCAAATTTCATATTTTTCAAATTCCATATTATTTTTCAAAATGGAAAACTTAAAAATAAAAAGGAACCTGATTTTAGTTTTATTTAGCTTGAAAACTATTTTATATCTTCGAGTATCTAGTAGAACTTAATAATAAATGCAAATAAATATTTCAATTTCTACACGGGCGTTTAATTAAATATCCGTGTAGAAAACCGTTTGTACACGGATTTTTCATTAAACGCCCGTGTACGTTTCTTAGAAGACGAAACAACTCTTGAAAATTAAACGGCCGTGTAGAAAGCCTTTCGTACACGAATTTTTAATTAAACGACCGTGTATGATTCTTAGAAAAGGAAACGACTATTCAAAAGTAAACGACCGTGTAGAAAACTTTTCCTACACGGATTTTTAATTAAACGTCCGTGTCCATTTTAAATTAAAATGTTTAATTTGAACAGGTTTCATACGGAATTCGAGAAGTTGCCTTATCTTTTTAATTCTGAGAAGACAAAACAACTCTTCAAAATTCTATATAATTTGAGAAATCCCATGTTTCTATTACTTTTCTCTGAGATTTGGAAGAAGAAATGGCCGCTTCGGTGCCACCAGAAGCCGCAAATGTGCCATAGCCATGGCCCCCCGGCTATGTCCCTCCCGAAGATGCTCCCGTGTTGGAAGTCCCTCCCGGCTATGAAATGTCTCCTCCCAACTACAGGAGGACATGGCCATGGCCGCCCTCAAATGAGCCACAACGAAGCCCAAGGGGGCACCCACCACCAAAGCCCTACAAAAGGAGGGGCAATCCCTGGATCAGGCCAAAGAGACCCTGGATTAGAAGGACGGGGTCAGGCCAAGGAGCAATCCAGCCAGGCCAGTGAAGGCCGGAGTGTTTAATTAATTAAGTTAGCTTTTTTTTTTGATGTAATATATTTTGTTCTTAATTTAATCAGCATTTTGTTTTCTATCCGTTTAACTATTTTGTTAAATACCTCATGCTATCTAAATAAATACTGTTATAGATATAAATTAGCAGTACAAAACAACCAACAAATAATTCATTATGGATAATCACTACAAAGTAAATTATTATAAAAAAATTATTTAAAATTAACTTAAATAATCTGTCTAAATAATATCATAGAATAATTAATGCTTAATGCACTCTAAATAATCCGATTTGAAAACATAAATGAACACTTTACTTGATATGACCTTATCTGGGTTTACAAATTATAAAACAACCATAGAATAATTTTTCGCAAAAAAAATACCTTCTGTTCAAGTAAATATTTCAAAAGTATATTATTTAAAAAAAATATTTCAAAATCACAGGGATTTTTATTTCATAATAACAGGGATTTCAAAATAACAGGGATTATTTAAAAAAAATATTTCAAAAATATTTTTTGAAAATTAAACGGCCGTGTAGAAAGCCTTTCGTACACGGATTTTTAATTAAACGGCCGTGTATGATTCTTAGAAGACGAAACGACTCTTCAAAAGTAAACGACCGTGTAGAAAAATTTTCTTACACGGATTTTTAAATAAACGTCCGTGTCCAATTTTAAATTAAAACGTTCAATTTGAACAGGTTATTCAGAATTCGAGAAGTTTCCTTATCTTTTGAATTCTGAGAAGACGAAACGACTCTTTAAAATTCAATATAATCTGAGAAACTCCCAAGTTTCGATTACTTTTATCTGAGAATAATTTTAGGGGAAAAAAAATACATTTCTACACGGATGTTAATTAAACATATGTGTAGAAATGTATTTGTACACGGATGTGTAATGAAATATCCGTGTAGCTCCTTTTGAATTTCTACACAGACATTTAATGAAACGTGTATAAATGTATTTGTTCACGGATGTTTAATTAAATGTCCGTGTAGCTCCCTTTGAATTTTAATGAAACATCCGCGATTAAAAGATTTTTCTTAGAAAAATGGATTTTTTTATTTAAACAAATAAAATATAAAATTCACGTACACTAAATGATATCAGAAATTATACAAAAACTCATGTACACTAGATTATATCAAAAATTAATACAAAAAATCCTACACTAAATTATACAAATTCATATTTCTGGTTTACAAAATTCCTGTTGAAACCACTCTGCCCGCATATCTAAAATAATATATCTGGTTCTTGCACATGATATGCAAAAAAGAAATATTAGAAACGAAATAAAAATATTACAATGAGACAGAAATATCCAGAGATTGTAAACCGGCCTTGAGTCTTTAGTCTGACTCTTCATTGGGCTCTCTGAAATATTATAAAAGAAATAAATATTATACATTGAATTTTTTTTTTCCAAATAAAAAATATTAAAATTTTCAAGTTTAAAAGGAGTAAATATTATACATTGGATTTTTTTTTCCTTTTTCTCTTTTTTTCCACTGTTTGAACATCTTCCCATAATCCTTCATTGTGGTCAGATCTCATGTAATTTGCTTCGTCTTGTTCTTCAATTGTTGCTATCTCAGCTTGCACATCGGTACAAAATTGAGGTATCTCTTCGAACTGGTCGTACTGTTCTTCGTCGGTGACGTTTTCTACCCCAACAATCATTCTTTTTCCGGATAGGACGACACTCCACCTATCATCACTCGGGTCAGTGACATAAAAGACTTGGGTGGCTTGCTTGGCAAGTATGAACGGATCATCAACATACCCGACTTTGTCAAAATCAACAAGGGTGAACCCATCGTTGTCAACTTTAACACCCCGGTCTTCGACCCATTGGCACCGAAACAAGGGAATGCTAAGGTGAGGATTGTAAACGAGCTCCCAAATTTCTTCAATAACACCGTAATAAGACTTTGATGCTATTACAGGCCGGGCATCCCCCGATCTACTGAATTCTTGGGACGTCGCCACCAACGTCACCCCACTATTTTGCATCGTGCTCTTATCACACTGTAATTTAGTGTAAAATGTATATCCGTTAATCTCGTATCCTTGGAATGTTCTAACAACCATTTGGGGTCCTTCGCCCAGCAATCTAACAATTTCATTTACGGGGGACCTTTCGGGGTGTGATTTCACTCTGTCTTTCATCCATCCTATAAAAGAACGGTTATACTCGTCAGTAAGCCACTTCTGACTTCTCGTGTAGTTCTGTTGTCGAAGGATTGTCATGTGCTCATCTATATATGGAGCAACATCTGCCATGTGCTGTAGTATAATAAAAGGTGCCTTTCGCAGGTCATCGTTATCAGCAACTATGGCTTTCAACCCTATTGTCCCTACTCCTTGGAGCCTTCCCTCGTATCGAGATTTTGGAACGCCAATAGGACCCACACCGGTCATGTAGTTGGTGCAAAACTCAATTACCTCTTCTGTGGAATATCCTTCCACAATGCTACCTTCAGGACAATGTCGTTTCCTTACGTAACTTTTCAAAATACCCATGAATCTCTCGAATTAATACATATACCGCAGGAACTCGGGACCACAGATCTTAATTTCCTTCACGAGATGAACAACAAGGTGAACCATAACATCGAAAAAAGATGGCGGAAAATACATCTCAAGAAGGCAAAGGGTAACGACAACCTCATTTTGCAAAGCGTCCAATTTGAACGGGTCTATCACTTTGGAATTAATTGCATTGAAGAAAAAACAAAGCTTCGTAATGGTTTGCCGCACGGGCTTCGGTAAAATTCCCTGAATTGCAACAGGAATCATATGTGTCATTAAAACATGACAGTCGTGGGGTTTCGGACCAATCAATTTCAAGTCCTTCATCGACACCAGCTTCTTAATATTCGAAGAATACCCTGATGGGACTTTAATACTATGAAGGCATTTACAAAAGCTCATTTTCACGATCTTCGACATTGTGCACATTGCGAGGGGTAGGTATGCCTTTTGCTTCCCTTTATCCTGCGGTGCAAGCTCGGGTCGTATTCCCATTAATTTCATGTCTTCTCGAACTTTAAGACCGTCTTTAGTCTTCCCCGAAATGTTCAATAATGTGCCAATCAAACTGTCACAGACATTTTTTTCAACATGCATGACATCTAGGCAATGTCTCACTTCTAAATATTCCCAGTATGGTAGCTCCCAAAATATGGACTTCTTTTTCCAAATATCTTTCGGTGGTGGTTTGGCACATTTTCCAAAAACAACATCAAGGTTTTTAACCCGCATGAAGACATTCTTCCCATCTAACGGACAACGTGCCACTCCAAGCTCAATTTTCCCGTTGAATACCTTCTTCTTCTTACGGTATAGGTGATTAACAGGAAGAAACCTACGGTGCCCCATAAAAACATTCTTTTTACAATTTTTCAACCTCAGCACCTGCGTGTCATCTTCACAGATAGGGCACGCTTTTGCTCCTTTACAAGTGTAACCCGATAAATTCCCGTACGCGGGGAAATCATTTATGGTGCAGAATACCATGGCCCGCAAATTAAATTGCTCTTTGCCGTACGCATCCCAGACCGGGACGCCATCACACCACAATTTCTGGAGGTCCTCAATTAATGGTGCGAGATACATATCTATGTCATTTCCGGGTTGTCTGGGTCCTTGGATTAGTAATGACATCATTATATACCTGCGTTTCATGCACAACCAAGGAGGAAGATTGTAGATGCATATAAGAACTGGCCAAGTGCTGTGCTGACTGCTCATGCTTCCAAACGGACTCATTCCGTCTGTGCTCACCCCTAACTTAAGGTTTCGTGATTCGCCACCAAATCCTTTGAAATGTCTATCAATGTTTCTCCATTTAATTGAATCAGCCGGGTGACTTAGTTTACCATCTCTTTTGCGCTCTTCTTCATGCCAACGCAACAATTTCGCATCTTTGGGATTTGCAAATAACCGTCTGAATCTCGGTATTATCGGGAAATACCACACCGCCTTAGCCGGAGGCCTTGCCTTTTTTCCTTCATCACAATCGTCAGTGTCCTGGTCCTTACGTTTATACCGTGAAACACCGCATTTAGGACAAACATGCATGGCCTCGTACTCTCCACGGTACAATACACAGTCATTCGGACATGCATGTATTTTTTCAATCTTCAAACCCATTGGACAGATCAACTTCTTTGCCTAATATATTGTACAGGGTAACTCGTTGTTATCTGGGAGCATATCTCGTAAAAGCTTTAATAAGGACGTGAAACTCTTATCGCTCCAACCGTTGTCTGCTTTTAAGTTCAATAATTTCAACACAGCTGATAGTTTTGTAAATTTGGTACACCCAGGATATAACGGCTTTTTAGATTCATTAGACAGATACTGAAATTTTTTATAATTTTTATCACTAATTTCATCTTCCACATCACGTAACATGTCCTCTAGATTCTCAGTAAAATCGTATTCTGCATTTTCATCAGTATTCATCTCCACCTCATCATCCTCGTTGCAATCAAGCCCAGCATTATCGAAATTTTCGACATTCTCAAAATCATCGTTGCATTCAAATTCAAAATTATCAACAGTTTCTACATTATCATCATTCTCGTCCAAAACATAATTTTTATTGGTTCCACTACATTCCCCAATTTTCTCACCATGCATAAACCAACATGTATATCTTTTCTTAAATCCCCGACAAATCAAATGAGCTCTAATTTCGATCCATCTGTAAATTAAAGTAAACAAAAAAAATTCCAATTAAACATATATGGTGGTCAGCATATATATTGTTCCAAATTCTTGGCTTATAAAGGGCTGGTTTACAATCCTAACCCACTCTTTGAATATTATGCCTCATATGTGAACACATATTAGCGAGGTTTAATTAGTATTTGAGAAAAATTCGGCAGCATTTCTCCTTAACTCCCCAAGTATGCGTAAAAACCACATACTCGTAGGAGCAATAAGGAGAAATACTGTCGAACTTTTCTCAAATACTAATTAAATCCCGCTAATATGTGTTCACATCCTAAATGAGACACAATATTCAAATAGCAGTCCCAAACGGGGGACTATCCAAAATTAATCCCTATTGGATTAATTTTGAACGGGCATGGACCTAAAAGCATCAGTAGGTCGGTTATTGGACCACAATACACTAATTATTTACATTATCTTAACAAATCAAGCACGCATGCATTAAATAATAATTGACAGAAATAATTAAGCAATATTAATCAGTAACAGAAAATTAGATAAAGAAAAGAGAAATATATATATGTATGACTAACCTTGGCAATAGAGAGGAGAATGCGAATTAACTTCCAAGCTAGATCTCAGATCCGGCCTTGTTCCTTGTGCGCAGAAATCAGACCAATTCAATAGAGAGAGAGAGAGAGTATTAATTGATCAAAACGGTGCCGGAAGAAGGCCTTTTATATAGTTCCAACCCTAAAATAACCTATCTACACGGATAATTAGCTATAAATCCGTGTGGAACGCTTTGAGAGAGCTACACGGACTTTTATATAAGTAGTCGTTTAGATTACTCTTTCTACACGGACATTTATATAAACGGCCGTGTATAATAATCTGTCTACACGGATTTTTATATAAATAGCCGTGTAGAATTTTCTTTTTTTCCTAACAATTTTTAATCTTTTTTGGCTAGCCTCCATTTTTGCTAGCCAGTATTTTTCTATGTTTTTCAGAAAGCAAAACAGATGACAATATCAATTTGCTAACAATAAAATGTCCTAAACTAAGGTCCTAAACAAAGGTTATTTTGCAAATGTCCTAAACTAATTCGGGCAAGCAAGATCTAGAGAAGAAATACGAAGATTCTGACAAAGGCCTACTGTTAAAACATTTATTTTCATATTACCCTCCGTAAACATGTATCTCCATGTTACCCTCTGTAAACCCTACTGGCACTTTTCATACTATTTGTTTAGCAATTGATATTTTCATCTTGCTCTGTTTTGCTAACTGAAAACAAATAAAATACTTGCTCGAAAAAATGGAGGCTAGCCAAAAAAAATAAAACATAATTAGGAAAAAAAAAAGAATTCTAAACGGCTGTTTATATCATTTTATTGTTAGCAAATTGATATTGTCATCTGTTTTGCTTTCTGAAAACATAGAAAATACTGGCTAGCAAAAAATAAAGGCTAGCCAAAAAAAATAAAAAAAAGTTAGAAAAAAAAAGAAAATTCTACACGGCTGTTTATATCAAAGTCCGTGTAGACAGAAATTTATACACGGCTGTTTATATAAATGTCCGTGTAGAAAGGTTAATCTAAACGGCTACCTATATAAAAGTCCGTGTAGCTCTCTTAATGCTTTTTACACGGATTTATAGATTATTATCCGTGTAGAAAGGTTATTTTAGGGTTGGAATTGTATAAAAGACCTTCTCCCTAGCGCTGTTTTGATCAATTTATACTTCTCATAGTTAACAATTGGGTTGATATCTAGGTTTATCAATTATGTCGGATCGCAACTTATACCGATGAGGTACTGTTTATGGAGCTCACAGATGAGCGGTCCGATATAATTGATAACCTACATCTCAAATTCCCATGCGAAGTGCTTCATTTCTCCAATTATTTGTTCTGATTTCTGCGCTAAAGTGTTTTTCGCGGGTAATATGATGATAGATGGTATAACTGGAGGCCGGATCTGAGATCTTGGAAGTTAATTTGTATTTCTCCTCTAGATCTTGCTAAGGTGTTTAGTTTAGGACATATGGAACTAACCAAAAGGCTACTTAGGTTAATGTAACTAAAGTAGTCCTTACTTTGGTTACATTAACCTAAGTAGTCTTTTGGTTAGTTCCTTGCATGTCCTAAACTAATTCGGGCAAGCAAGATCCAGAGGAGAAATACGAAAATTTCTGACAAAGCCTACTGTTAAAACATTTATTTTCATATTATCCTCCGTAAACATGTATCTCCATATTACCCTCTGTAAACCCTACTGGCACTTTTCATTTTATTTGTTTAGCAATTGATATTTTCATCTTACTCTGTTTTGCTAACTGAAAACAAAGAAAATACTGGCTAGCAAAAATGGAGGCTAGCCAAAAAAAGTAAAAAATAATTAGGAAAAAAAAGAGAATTCTACACGGCTGTTTATATCATTTCATTTCAAAACCCTAAAATAACCTTTATACACAGATATTTAGCTATAAATCCGTGTAGAAAGACATAAGAGAGCTACACGGACTTTTATATAAACAGCCGTGTAGATTTATTTTTCTACACTGTTAATTAAACAAAAATCCGTGTACTATTTCTCGTTTCTACACGGCTCTTTATTAAACGTCCGTGTAGCATTTTTTTTTTTTTGGCTATCAACTAGTTTTGTTTCTATGTTTTTCAGATAGCAAACAAACAATTTCCAAAACAGGGAAGACATTTAAAATCCAGAATTCCAAAACATAGCAATTTAAACTAAAAATTCATGTACACTAAATTATACAAAATTAAAGCATTACAAAAGTTGGAATAAAAATTCATATGTAAACTAAAAATTTCCATTAAGGACTAGAATAGGGTGGTTCTTTCCTTTTGGTGCCAGCAGGGTTTTACTAAAGAAAGAGTTGAGTAAAAAGTTGGATGAAGGACCATCAAAAAAAAGGGAAGAGGTGGATGAAGGGCCGTCAGAGCCGGATGAAGAGTCAAATGAAGAGTCGGATGATCTCCGACTCTTCATTCGACTCTTCATCCGGCTCTGAAGGTCACATTCACCTCTTCATCTGGCTCTGAAGGTCCTTCACCCAACTCTTACCCAACACTTCATCCAGTAAAATTGATCAAAATAGAGAGATAATTTTTTTTTCAATACTTCGCATGGGAATTCGAGATGTAGATTATCAATTATATCGGACCGCTCATCTGTGAGCTCCATAAGCAGTAGCTCATATTGATATAAGTTGCGATCCGACATATATAATTGATAAACCTACATCTCAACCCAATTGTTAACTGTGAGAGGGAGAGAATTGATCAAAACGGCGCTGGTGGGGAGAATGCCTTTTATATAACCAAAAACCTAAAATAACATTTCTACACAGCTCTTTATTAAACGTCCAGTAGCTCTCTCAAGGCTTTTTACTCTGTTAATTAAACAAAAAACCGTGTACATTTATGACCTTTCTACACGGCTCTTTATTAAACATCCGTGTAGCTCTCACAGGTTATCTACACTGTCATTTAAACAAACATCCGTGTACAATTCTTACCTTTTTTCACGGTTCTTTAATTAAATATCCGTGTAGCTCTCTCAAGGCTTTCTCCACTGTTATTTAAACAATAAGCCGTGTACATTTCCTAGTAAACGTCCGTGTAGCTCTCTCACGTCTTTCTACACTGATTCTTTAATAAATATCCGTGTAGAGATCCTACAGATATTTCAGGCATCCAAAAAATTACAACTTCTACACGGTTTTTCTATAAAATTGTCAAATCCGTGTACAATGTGCCGTGTACAATGACCATTTCTGTAGTAGTGCCTCTTGCTCCACGATTGAATTTGCTTTTTCGACCGCCGCCGCGCTACGATGACGACCGGATCTACTCACCGTCGCCCGCCGATGAAGATAGGGACTTTACGCTCCGAGCTCGGATGATACCGCACTCTCGCCTCCGCTTGGCTCTAGTCCCTTCCCTCTCGCTCCACGATCGGATCCGCTTCTTCGACTGCCGCCGCACTCCAACGACGACCGGATCTACTCACCATTGCACTCTGATCGAGATGGGACTCTACGCTCCAACCTCTGACAATATCGCACTCTCAGCTTTGCTTGACTCTAGTTCCTCCCCTCTCTCATTCTCCTCTCCGCATCAAGAAGATAGTACCGAGAGCGAGGAGAGATGTTGTGTCAAAAATGAGAACTAAAAGAAATGGAAAGTAAGAAATTGGACGAAGTTGAAAGGAGGGAGGCGGAGGCAGCGGCTGTCAAACCCTAGATTTGAGTTCGCCCAAATTTTTTTTTTTTTTTTTTTTGGTTTAAAGCCCTTGGGCATTTTCCATTACCAGCAAAGTTCGATTACAAATTACACCCAATTACAAAGACTAGTGTAAAATGAAATGGCAGTACAACACTATAGCCGCTTATCTAGAAGGGAAGAGAGGATACGTATAACCAGTGTATGACATCCTAAGTGATCTAGCCAAATTTGCAAGATTGTTGGCTTCTTCATTCTCTTCCCTGGGTTTGAAGGTGCAGCTGAGTTGAGAGTTCCCACCCAAAAATTGAGCAATTCTGATAAGGTGAGGGTATGCTCTCCAATCCGTAACCAATATTGATTGCAATCTACCTTCCTGCTGCAGTGTTCGCACCAAAACCTCGCAGTCAGTGAGAAATTGGCAATCCTTGATGCCCAAAGCCAATACAGTCTCTATAGAACTGAGCAAAGCCCATGCCTCCATCTGAAATGGCGATTCTGCCTTGTTGCAGTATGCAACTCCATACTTGATCAGTTCGCCCAAAATTTCGCTCTATGGGAAAGAGGCAAAAAAAAAAAAAAAAAAATTGGAGAAGCCTGTTGAAGAAGTGAAAGTAATATTGGACATAGTCAAAGATTCTTGCCATAAGGTAATATGCTCGTTGCAAAAGATCAATAAGTGGTATACACTAAAGAAGAGCTTTTATACCTGAGACAGTTCAAGTGAGTCGAGTCAACTCGAGTTGACAGTTAAAAAACCAACACGAAAATATTTTTTTCTCATTTATTTTCATGTATATCTCTAAAATTTTTAGAAAGAATCAAATCAGTACTTGAAAAATAAAATAAAAAACCAGAACTAACGAAGAAGTGAACATAACGCGCACCTGAGAGCATAGAAGGAAAATTTGGCCGAGTCAGACCGGAATCAAATCACGCCCATCCGATTTTTAATTTTGACCGATCAGCGATTTCAGCCGTGATCAATTAGAATGATTTAGTTTACCATTTTATCTAATTATTGTTTCTCTAGTGTCGTCTATAAATATAGAAGTGACATGTGGATCCAGATAAGAGAATTAATAAGTAATTTTGTGTTCTCTACCAAAAACTTTTGCTTGAGTCACATTGTATCAGTTTGAGGGTTAATAGAGAAATTGAGTTGAATTTTGCTTTTATCTGTCCAATTATGTTGCGTTCCTTGAAATTGCGTACACGAAATTAAAAATATAACATAATATATTATATATGGCTAACTTATGAATGCAATAAACTTTAGCAATATTTGTTTGCTCTAACATAATTTTTTGAAAGTTTATGTTTTCTTTAATACAAAACAAGTTTCTGTAAAAAAATTCTAGTTTCCGATTTGATTCGACCGATTCTAACCGATTCACCCAATTCTGATTCTATAATCAAATGAGAGATTCCGATTCTAATTTTTCCTTCTATACTTAAGAGATTGGAGGCTAGAAAACTAGGACCACAGAGGCGGAGGCCAGAGACACGGACACAGACACAAACACGGACCGTGGCACGTCTGGTAATGACTGGTGGGGGTTGGGTTAGAGAAGTGGGAATTGGTAAAAACAAACTGGGAAATGGGAATGGGTCGGGATTGCGGAGATCCCAAGCAAAGAAATGGAGAGAGAGGCTCAAGTGGTTTTCGGCTTCATGGCCTGGCTAAGTCGGCGGTTTTCAAATGTTCGGTTCGATTAAAACCGAATTATTATAGTCAAATTATTATCTTTTAAATCTAGTTGAATTCACCAAATTAAATTTGTCAACTGAATAACAACCGAATGAAAGAAAAATAAATATCGATTTGTTTGGTTAATCTGAAATAAAATAAAATAAAATTTTAAAAGATCAAAACTTAATACATATAGAAATGTATTTAATAATCATAAAAACTTGTTTTACTCCATGTTTCCCCATAGCTCATCCCTATATATATATATATACTAGTATCATGCCCGTGCGTTGCAACAGGGACATCACTACATGAATCACTAAGTACATTTTCATATTTATTCCCCTCCTCAAACATAGGTTCCTTATTCTTATTTATTTACAGTTTTTTACTATGATTTGTAACAGTAAGCTTGTTTATTTTAGAATCACTAAGTGCTCAGCCCTTTGCCTCACAAAACGTAGTATAAAGCTATGATGCTTCCATTTACTACTGTAGGCACTACCTACACATAAATCTTTTTCTCAATTTATATATTTCTATTTGGTACAATAAACAAACAAATAATAATCGCATGTATTGAAAGTTAAATGACACATAGTAACAATGAAACCCCTCACATTATCGAGACAATCTTGCAATAATAGTAGCAAAAGTTGCTAGTATTTATTTTTACCAGCCATAACCACACTCGATATATGGGTACGTAATAAGTAGTTTAGGCAAATTTTCGTAAATATATTTTTTTTAAAAGAATCTTTCTAAGCATAAAAAATGAAAAACAATGTCAACAAAATTTCCTGCTTCTATGATTCTATGATTTTTTCTTAGTTTTATTGGAGGGCTTCTATGATATTCAAAGGGTCGTGGATTAGATCTGTATAGAAACAAAATTGAAAATATATTTTAGATTTTCCACGGCAATATGTATAGAAACAAAGTATGAGAAATAAGAAAATTAGAAAAAAAATCAATTCGTTGTGATCCATATAGAAATGCAGAAGAAGTTTGGAAACAAAGAAATAAGAAAACGGAAAGTGGAGTCTACTCCATTGAAGAGGAAGGAATAGGGAAAGAAAGAAATAAGGAAACGGAGAAATATATTACTAAATTTCGGACTCTACTCAATTTTAATTGTAACGTATCATGTGGCAGTACGTGTGGTGAGTATGTTTTTAACTAAATTTAGACTTCTACACATAAAACATATGTATTTAATCAAAAGAAGACATATTATGTGATTGGAGGGCTGAGATTAAATCCGAAATTTCATCTTTCAATCGTAGCCGTTGGCGGATCGGACACCCAACGTGCTTAATAATGGAATGGAGATATAGAGGAGGGATCAAGTTACAACAATTTTGAGTTACAACAATGTTACAACACCCATTTTTTGTGAATTCAAAGTCTAAATCGTCGATCCAAACCGTTCAACATGATCTCCATAATAAAATGTGCTTCCAGATCAAATTTTACATTTTTTTGAATTTTTTTACTATTTATTAAGATGGGTACAAAATTCAATGGTCTGAATTTGACTAGTTTTTCTACCTATCTAAAAAAATAGTAAAAAAATTCTAAAAAATGTAAATTTTGGTTTGCAAGTACATATTCATATGGAGATCATGTTGAACGGTTTGGATCGACGATTTGGACTTTGAAATCGCAAAAAATGAGTGTTGTAACATTGTTGTAACTCAAAATTGTTGTAACTTGATCCCTCCTCATATACATATATATATATCAATTGAACCGAATTAAGAGAAATTGAACCGAACTAAATGATTGCCTTATAATTGAGGTACATCCAAGGGGGGAGAGAAGGATTTTTTTTTATTTTTGAGAGATTTATGCATCTTTTTTATGCTAAAATAATGTTAATTGGCCTTGTTTAGTGCTTTAATGATATGGTAATGGGCTTCTTTTTTGTCTTTAATTTACTGTGAATACTCTTTGGTATATTTGAGCAAGCACTATCATTTTTGTCTAAATAAATGTGCACATTATCTCTCGACTCTAACTGTTTGTTTTGGTAAATATGTTTGTCTTGAATTTTTTTTTTATATTTCTAATTATTGGTGCAAGGTACAATCTTCACACTTAATTAGAAAGTCCCATTGAAATTTATTTTCTAATTAAATATGCATATTTTCCCTACTGAACAGCCAGCTGATTCAAAATCTTGAAAGGATAAGCATAACCCAAGGCATTGGTATGTTCACTTTTAAAGTTCTCATGCATGACTTAGATGGTGACTTCCACGATAGAAAGGACATTATTGAATATCTTTTTCAAGAGGAACAGCTCCATAAAGATATTTCCCTTTGCAACACACCGTTTCGAATTTTTTTTTTTTCAATATTTTTTTCATAGGGAACTCTGTATTTTTGTCTCATTTGGTGGCTTCCACCAAAGAAACGACATTATTGAAATATAAAATTTATGTCTCATTTATACTTCAATTGGCCAATTAATTCAATTACCATACATCTCATTTGGTGCTGTAAATGACAAATATCAGAAAAGGGGAGAAAAGTACATAATAGGGAGATAGGGTTGAATTTAAAAAAATATACTGTGTAATGTCTAGTGTACTCAGAGTTCTTATCTTCAGAATTTATATCCTTTGATATAATTTAAAATTTTAGTTTATTGAAATCCAAGTCAATTAAAAAATCTGGACGAATTTAAAATTTATGAAACATATTAAAAGATAACAAGTAGTGTTGAAGTATTAGTTTTGAATTTAAAAAAAAAATAGTTTTGAAGTTCATGTCAATGTGTAAACGACGGTCCAAATTGGAACTCATAATTTATCCTAAAAAATGTGAATTCTTATCTCAAATAGGTAGGCTTCCACGAAAGAGACATTATGGAAATATGAAATTTCTATACAAATCACCTAACCTTTTTTACTCGTACAAAATGTAATAGTCGCGAACCAATGTGCACAATTCACGCTTTTGCAAGGGCCAGTTTGATAAAAGAACTTGAAGAAGGCTTCTTATCTGCATAATGACATTTATAAAGCCAACAAAGACTGTTTTTAGGATCTAGACTGACAGTTTTTAACCATTGGTGTTGGGGACCTACACTGATTGTTTTTTGACAGTCGGTATTGGTGACCTACACTGATTGTTTTTTACTGTTTTTAACCTGTCGGTGTTGAAGACCTAAACTGACTGTTTTTAATCCGTGAGAGTTGGAGACCTACACTGACTGTTTTTTACCCGTCAGTAAAGGTATATCTATACTTACTGTGCCATCATTGACGCCTCTATAACAGTCGGTGTAAGGGTATTTGAATAGTCAGTGAAGGAGTTTTTTGTACTAGTGTTTACTCCAAAAAAGAAAAGAAAAAAAAAAAGAGAATCTGAAATGGAAGAATTTTTTCTAAGTTTAAAAAAAAGAAACCTCCAACTTTCCCTTTCTCTTCCTTTTTTTTTTTCTTCCTTTTTTTTACATTTATTAAGAAGCTTTGCCTTGTTTGCCGGACCTTTTAAATTAATTTATTGGTAACCGTTAAGAAAAAGGAGAGAAAGCGGAGGCCACTGGCTAGGGACTTTTTTGTGATTCTTTACTTTTTTTACTTTTTTATTTGTAACATTTGTACCTTTTAGCTCTCCTTTTGGTAGCATTTGTTGCTAAGGTCACTACTAGAAAAAACACATTTACTATTGCCCCTTCACCATTGGGTGCCCTTCCGTCCGTATGGTGTATGTAACCAGTGGCAGCGTTGTAATTACTTTGAACTTTTTATTGACTGTTCGGTCTAACCAACCGATGGCGTTGATGGCCCCCCTCATTTGCCATAGGTTAACTTTTTAAGTACAGCCAGTATTGAGTGATTCTTCGACATCGGTTTGGCTTAACGGATGATGGCACTGAGGGGGTGATTTTTACCATCTGTGTGTTACATGATCCGTTGGTATTGGATTGATCACCACCGACTGGTATCATTACTGAACCGATGGTGATATTTTTCAATGGCAGCAGTCGTATATAATTGGAACCTAGGTCATGCAGATACATCAATTTAACGGATGGTGTTCTCTAGATATAAAAAGGGCGAGTCCTTAGTAATTTCATCTCCCGGCCGTCTCCCTGTGAGCGTGTTTAAAGCTAGCAGCCGCTTGTCTATGCGTGAATTTAAGGCGCTATACGACCAGCATGCCACATTAATATGTGCGAATCATTTGGATTTAAGGCGTCACCTCCTTCACATTACTCTTTCAAGGTTAACTTTTTTTTTATGTATTTATTATTTATTTTTCTATTATTTTGTTAATTTTGTGTCATTTAATTTTATGTTATTTTATTAGTTTGACCAAATTATTGTATCGTTTTGTATTGTATTGTGATCCATATTGTCCCGAACATCATGAATTAGGTTGCCTTATAGGTCGATGCCCTTTCAAAATTAATTTGTTAGTTCGAATAGTCCATGTTTTGGGACTGCTCTTTGAATGCTTTCGTTTCATCTAGAATGTGAACAAATGTAAGCTGATTTAGTATTTAAGTGTACGACACAGAAAGTTGCACTGAGGGAAGGTGTGTGCTTACGCGTATAATGTTTCAGGGTTCAATACTCTCTATTTTCAAGACATGGAGAGGGCATCGAACTTGAGACATTCATTTATCTCTACTATTTCTTCTGGTTCACCCTTGATGGGCCTACCATTTATAATCGGTCCATCGAGAGAGTTTATTGATTGTGGGGACGTTTAACTCCCGACAGGCGCAAGCCCTCGCCGTTAATTACATCAGCAAACCCTTTCAAGTCAAACTGAATACCTCGTTCATTTCAGAATTTGTGCCTACTTTTTTGTAAACTGAATAATGGGGCTAAAGAGGGGCTCATGTACCGGTTTTGGCTTTGATTGGTTGGTTCTCACTATTTGGACATACGTGTGTGCGCGCGCTTCATGATGCATATGCAATTTTTATATCGGAAATGGCTAGCATGCTACGCGTAGCATAGAGGGCCTCCGTGCTACGGCGTAATATTTGAGTTTTCAAAATCCTAACGGTCGATCCGAACCGTTCAACATGATCTCCACATAAATATGTACTTGCAAGTCAAATTTTACATTTTTTAAAAAAAATTTTACTATTTTTTTAGATAGGTAGAAAATCACTTGATTTGAAAATTCTGTACCATTCATATAAAGTGATTTTCTACCTATCTAAAAAAATAGTAAAAAAATTCTAAAAAATGTAAAATTTGGTTTGCAAGTACATATTCATATGGAGATCATGTTGAACGGTTCAGATCGACCGTTCGAATTTTAAAAACTCAAATATTGAGCCGTAGCACGCAAGCCCTCTATGCTACGCGTAGCACCGTAGCCAATTCCTTTTATATCATGCAAAATATGTCTGTTATATTCACTTATTTATTTAAAGAGTGTTTGATATTTGGGAAAATATGTGTATATTTTATTTGTAGTTTATTCATGAATAAATTACTCAATTTTAAGTAAAAGGGGTGTTTAAGTAATTTCAGGAGTTTGCTGATGCTTGGACATGTTCAATTTTAGTTTAGAAGTATAGTGGGTTTGATTTGGGTTCATATGGAGTTGGTTTGAGTCAATTTGGAGTTGAAATGAGAAAGTTATGACCAAAAAGGACATGGAAGGGCTTATTTGTGAAATTTTATGCTTTGCAGAGGCTTATATGTAAAGCTTGGGGGACTGGGATTTGTAATTTGGGCTTTTGACAAGGTTTAAGTTGGAAATTTGGCTTCCAGGGACTTGTTTGAAGAGATTTTAAGGCGCTAGGGAACTATTTGCAAATATCTAAGGGCTGCGCTGTGTAGATCAATAGTCAGAGAGGTTTAATTGCGAAATGGGATTTGTTTAATTGTTTTTTGGACTTCAAGATTATAACTGGGCTTTGAGATGTGTGCCTGGCCATCAAGATTTGTTTTTGGGTTTTAAAATTAGTGCAACAGACTTTGAGATTAGTGTTGGACTTTGATATAAATTTATTGGGCTCGACTGAGTTCATGTATGGGCCTTCGGCTTTTGGTTTTGGGCCTTCATTTATATCTCATTGGGCTTCGGTTTAAGTGCATTGGGCTTTGGCCTTAACCAGCATGCTAACAAGTGGGGCCCTCATGGCAGTAGGCCGTTGGTTCTCAGGTTTGAATTGTGACCTTTGGAGAAGGTATTGCATCAAGATCTTTGCTATTCTTATAAACATTTCTTCGGCGCCAACATCCCACGCTTCAGATTGCTTTGAGGTTTGTGTTAAACTTGATATGAACTGGGGTTTAACCCGAATTTAGGGTTCATCAGCTCCGGCACGATTTCGGTCACGGCAAGGAGAATGGCGGGCATGGTTGGTATCGCCTCGGTGTCAGGGGTGTTTTGCACTTGTTGTCGGCTATCTCCAGCCATCGGAGGAGACGGTCTAAGGTGGTACTTGAATTTAGCACCCGATTTGAGTTTTTAGTTGATTTCTTCACATTTGAATGAGCTTCTCTCTAATTGATTGGTTGGTTACTATCACTTCACCACATACAAGCTGTTGAAAGCTTCAATTTTGAACTTAATCAAGTATTGGTCATGATTGGGGTTTGAGTTCCTCGGTTTGGTACCGAGTTGAAACTGAAACATGGTGTAGCGGCTTTGAACCCCAATTAGGTACTGAGTTTAACCTCCCTAAGCATCTAGAAGTGTATCAAAGGTTGCAGCTAGGTTGATGTGGTTTGAAGGTGAATTTAGGTTTTGAATGCAATATATGCCTTATTATTTAATAATTTAAATTTTGAATTTCCTTTTTAATTTTGTCAAGGAATGAATGTAATGTAATCACAGAGGAGCATGTGTACCTAAATTGTACATGGTTTTACAATTTTTAGAATTGTATTCCTATTTTTAAACCTTTTATTTGTGCAGAGGGGCATAATGGTCCATATGTTGTAATAATTTTGTATTTTTAAAATGTGAACTTTGAAATTCAATATAAAATCGAATTTAAGTCCGAATGTCATGAAATTTGTGTCTATCTTGTGTATTTGTAAGTCCTCTCTACATGCTAGTGTGATCCATTTTCCAATTCAGTCCCTATAGCAGTTTGTGCTGGTCATTTTGCTGACAGGGGTCAATTTCACTATTTTTGGTGTATTCTTCTGTACTTGTAGCACTTGACTTGTGCTATATTGCTGAGTTTGGACTTAACATTGTACCAGAGGTTGGCCAAAGGGCTTGGTAACATGGTAAGAGGTCTCGTTTACATTTAAACTAGGTTTTAATAGCCTATATGCTACTGTTCCAGTACCAGTAAATGAGAAGAAAGTATTAAAGCTCCAAGAAAGCATTAATCAACATATTTAAGCATCAAAGAAGTTGTCAGAGTTTTGAACTTTTACAGGGAGGCCCCTGGCTTTATCAAAATCATGTTATAAGTGTTCTTTCCTTTGTTTTAAGAGCAAATCATTGAGGCATCATTGGATTGATCATAACAAATGGCAAGGTTCAGCATAACTGATGCCTATTTGCAGATTAGTCCTTTTCCTCTCACTATTTGCACATATATCCTTTAATTTCTCAATTTCCATGTAAGTGTGTACATGAATATTGATTAATTAACCTTTATATTTGCAAAATAGGCTCTTTTAAAGAGGATCTGACAGGGATCTGTCAAGCTTCTACCTTATCAATCTGTATATTTCATGTTTATTAATTTCCATTTATTACTCTTTAATTCTTTTAAATAAAATGATTTGAATAGGTTAGATATGAGTGGAGCTGTCAAGCTTCTACTCTCATATCCTTGCTATTTAACCATTTCACACAAGAATTAAAAAGTGTTTTAAAGAAAGAAACAAAAGAGGCAGCAAAGAAAAGGGAAAAATGAAACTTAACACTTTTTTATATATTTTCATTATCATGTTTTTATTGATCATTAGGCTATTATCACCATTATTCATCATGAGATGAATCTAGCTATCATAAAGCCTTCATAAGAAAGGGAAAATAAAAAAAATCAAAAGGGCATCAAAACACTAGAAAAAGAACACAAAATTCAACTAAAAAGAGCTTTATTTAAACATGAAGGCCTATACATTGCTCAGCCCCTTAAGGCTTACATGATTTAGGTACTAATTACCTAATTTAACTTGTTGTTACAGAGGGGAGAAGGGAAATTGCTTTTAAACTAGCTAAGTAGAAGGGTTTTAGCAGAGCTTAGCTACAGTCTTTTTTTTTTGATGAAAATCCCGTAGGCTTTGATTGAATTAGAAAGTTGTCACATCCCTAAAGTTACCTATTACATCCCTTATGAATCTACGAAGGGCTCTAACTGTTAAGTAAAATACCAAAAAAGGAAAAGAACATTCATAGAAGAAAGCTATCCCTAAAAACTACAGGAATCTAACTTACCAGTAAAAATTAAAACTACAGGTACCAAAAGGAAAAAACAATTCTGATGTTGGATCGCACACATTCCATTCACTGTGTGAATGTCCATTTTCCTACTGCCTTGATATCACGAATATCTCCCTGTTGATCTCCCTTTTCAGTTGCAGCTGTTGCATGGAGGTCTGACTAGGAAAACTAATGAAGAACACCTTACTCATTCTAGCCCAATTTGCCAACTGATGCGCCTCTCGGATTGCCTCTCGTCCTATGCACTGTAACTCAACCCTCTGTTGTAATTGTTGGTAACTCCGGATGCACTGTGCCACCGTACGCGCCGCTTGCCAGTTCGGTATTTCCTCCACATTGCTTTGTTCAATTGCTGTCACCAAATTCTTGCAATCCGAGAAAATCACATACCTCTTTTGCGCCAGCCCTTGTTCACCCACATGCATAAGAGCCCAATTGACTGCCAAGGCTTCAGCTTCAAAGGGGCTGTGTGCCCGAAATGGAGCTGCATGTGCCAGAATGAGTGCTCCATTTTCGCCGAATACCAGTACTCACATACCCGCATCCCCGGTTAGCTCCCAAGATCCGTCTAGTAAAATAATGCATCTTTGGCCCGGTACCTACACACATTGACTGCTTGCACCCTGCCTAGGCTTGAGTCCTGAGGGACTTTCCATTCTCATACTGAATGCTTGCTTTAAAATTACGTCATGTGGGGTTTTCTTACCTTGGAACATTTCAACATTTCTTGCCTTCCAAAGGCACCACAATAAGTTGCACATCAACGATATTTGCTTACCGTCTAATGCATTTGACAAAGTCAGTAACGCACTTGGAAGCTGTAAGGGTAGTGCCTGCACCATCAGCGCCAGAGGAGAGGCAAACCATGTTACTCTGGAGACCGGACAGAAGAATAAAGTATGCATAGTGAATTCACTTTCAATCGCTCATCTCGGACATCGTGATTGAATTCAAGGTATTCTTTTGTGTAACTCCCCCATAGTCGGAATACCATCATGCAGTGCCCTCCAAATAAACATTTTAACTCTCGGTATTACGTCTTGCCACATCCAGAGTAGGGACCATAGTTGCATCAGCTCAGGGCCATATATCGGGACCACCACCCGTAGCCTCCGTAATATGTCATATCCTTGGTTGAGTATCTACCCGACTTTGCATGTTGCCAAATCAACCTGTCCTGGATGAGGGATTCTTCTTCTGGGATCTTTTCGGATTGCTGTATACCCTGGCATGCTAAGGGTCCCATGAGGCTTTCAATTTTTTCCCCTTGCCATTGCCTGGTGTTTCGGTCATACAGTTCTCTAACTACTGTATCTCTGGGCATTAGAGTAGGCCCGTTGAGGGGTCCATCCAACATACCATGGTTCATTCACTGCCTTAATTCTATCTCCTTTCTCCACGTGCCACATGATTTCCACCTCAAAGAAACCTTTTATCTTATGTACCGTTTGCCATAGCTTACTAGTTCCAGCTGTTCGTTTTGTACCCCATAATCCTCCTTTTGGGCAATATTTCGCTTTCACAACAGAAACCCATAATCTATCACTGTTGGATGCCAATTGCCATACAATTTTTAAAACGAGAGCCTCATTAAACGTCTTCATGTCTCTAATCCCTAGCCCTCATTTCTCAAATGGCTGACACAATTAGTTCCATGCAATGAAGGACATATATCTGTTTTTATCAATCTTGCCCCAATAGAATTTACGCATCAAGGCCATGAGCTCATTTAAGGTCCTGTTTTGGAGTACGGCTATGGTCATGTAGTAAACGGGTATTGAAGCAAGTACCAATTTAAGTAGTATGAGCCTCCTCGCATGTGACAGTAAATTTGTTTTACATTCCGCTAGCCTAGTCGCCGTTTTCTCCATCATAATTTCGCGGGTCAGTTACTGCTGTGACCCCTCTTGCGCAATGATTGCACCCAAGTACTTTTCTCCTTCCTCTGCTTGTTGGGCCCCGAACTCGGTCAGTATCATGTGTATCACCTCGCTATCGCAGGCTTTGCTGAACCAAACACGCGATTTGGAGGGGTTAACTGCCAGGCCCGATGCCCTTGCAAAATGTTCCAAGATTTTCTTATACTCCACTGTCTCAGCACGGTTGGCCTGACCTAAAATCATCAAATCGTCAGCGTACATGACACTAGTGAGTTGCGGGGCTATTTTGGCGAGACTAATTCCAGTCAAAGTTTTTGCTTGGAGGGCCATCTGAATGTGCTTTGTTAGGAATTCCATTGAGAGTATGAAGAGGTAGGGAGAAAGAGGACATCCCTGCCGGAGGCCTCGAGTCGGGCTTATGAATCTGTCACCCTTCCCATTAAGTCGGATAGTCACATTACTCAAAGCCATGGCTGACATGACAATAGTGATTATTTTTTCCGGAATCATGACCGCCTCCATAGTGTCCTTGATGAAGTTCCATCGGACGGTATCAAACGCCTTGCTGATGTCGGCTTTGAGTAAGAAAGTTTTGTCCTTGAAAGAGGAGGAATGAAAGGAGTGTAGTACTTCCCTCATGAGAATAGTATTGTCTGCAATCGAACGGCCTTTGAGGAAGGCTGTTTGGTTTTTGGAGATGATCTGATCCATTTGCGGCTGTAAGCGGATGGCAATAATTTTCATGAGCAAGCGATATAGTACACTACCAATAGTTAAAGGTCTAAAATCTTTTGGAGTTGTAGGCCCTTCCTTTTTTGGTAACAAAATCATGTTGCTTGCAAGCCATTCTTTCGGTGTCTTTCCAGTTAGAAACACATTCTGTATTGCCCTTGTTACATCTCCTTTGACCATCTCCCAATTAACTTGCCAAAATCGTGCCGTAATCCCATCCGGGCCCGGTGACTTATCGGGCCCCATGGAAAACAGTACCTCTCTGATCTGCCTCTCTGTTGGTATTGCTGTTAGGGTAGCTTGCATGGCATCGGGGATTTTTGCGTAAGCCAATTGCTCACATGCTGCCATGTACTCCCCCAGATCCGATTGGCCCTCTCCATTGTCTGTACAGTAAATATTTTTGAAATACTGTACAAACACATGCCTTATCTGTGCCTCTTCTGTAATTATCTAACCGTCAGCATCCTCAATCCGGGTGAGGAGGTTATGTCTCCTTCTTTGCGTAGCCACCACATGGAAAAATGTGGTGTTTCGATCCCCCTCTACTTGCCATTGGATACGAGCCCGTTGGCGCCAATACTCTTGTAACTCATCTTCCGTCTAACTGTATTCAGCTAACAGTACACGCTCATACTCATGGTTTTGGATTGTGGGATGTAGTGTTTGGTGGTTGTGTATGAGCTGTTGTAGGTGTTTTAGTCGGTTCTGTGGTGATGGTTGATATCTCTCTGTTATGTCTATATTCCGACCCTAATTCATATATAAACCTGTGCCTAAAAGCCTAAAAGTGTGAACATTTCATTTAAATATCAATAGAATGTGGTACTGCTATGCTTTGTTTATTGATTTGCAGAAAACGGGCGAAAAACAAGGAAGATTCTGCCTTTGACACATTTTCACACGGTCCGTGCACATTCTTGTGCGGACCGTGCACTAATCGCTCGATCGGACAGAGAGTTCTCGCAAAGAGGCTAAATTTCTATAACCTAAACGCACAGGCACACGGTCCGTACACATTCTTGTGCAGACCGTGCACAGAAAATTCGGAAACCCAGACTAGAGATGGAAAGAGATGCCAGCTGGGGAGGTCGAAATGGAAAGATTTTAATACGCGATTTTGGGCATAAATAGGGGAGATTGCAGACTTAAAGGGGACGGCTGGCTCTTGGAGAGAAAAACTTGGCTTGGAGAAGAAGTTTTGGAGACGAATCTTCATCTCTCTTCGAGTTTTGTCATGAACTTTATTATTGCTATTTGTTTTATTTGCTTTTTAATCATGCTTGAGTAGACTTTTATGTTTCTAGGGTTATGATGTAGTCGAATGCTTAGTTTTATTTGCTAGTTATTTGGAATTTGTGTTGAATCTTGTGCTTGCTTGATTATGTAGTATTTTATTGCTTAGTGGAAATTGTTTGAATTGAATTGTTAATCCGCTAGATGAAAGGCCTCATCTAGATGGAAATTTAATAACCTTGATATTCACTCGACCAAACTAAGTATTTGAGATAGGTTTACGATCCGAGAGGTGAAACCAAGTAGTAGCCGAGAGGTGAACTTTTCCTCGTATCGAGAGATCGAGGATATCTTTAGTAAACCAACAAGTGACTTAGGATAATTAAACCAACAAGCGAAAGTTGAGGTTTAAGAACCCTAGGAGGGCAGAAATTGAATCTCGCACCGAGTAATTAAGCCAACATGCGAGAGTTGAGGTCTAGGTACTTTGGTTCGATCAATAGAACCCTGCACAGGAAAATTAACATAGAAACCAGTAGCTGCTGTATTAACTCGAGGACCACACGGACCGAGTATGAGAGTACACAGCCCGTGTACATTACATACGGCCCGTGCATGAAAGTGCACGGACCGGGCACCTTGAGGCTGAGCTGAGATGAAATCAGAAACCCTAGGAACCACTTTTTAATTATATTAAACCCAAATCAAAGTTTATTTTACTGTTCTGAATTTTGTTATTTGAACTGTTAGGACACGTAATACCCCAAATCAACCTTTGCAGACTTCTAGAATCTCTGTAGTTTAAGTAAAGTCCGATAATTGTCAAACCGTCCCTGTGATCGATACCCGACAATATACTACTCGATAGGACTGTGCACTTGCAGTCTGAACCGAAGGTGTATTTAAGGTTTAAAAGGTACAGTTTACTGTACTGAAACTTTGTGCATTACCTTTTGGTGCAACAATGGTCGAGTAACAGCACATTGGCTAATTTGTGTCTCGAGATGGCCATTTTGTGGGACAGGTCAAGACTCTCTTCTTGGGACCAGCTTACTTGACACACTTGTTGAATATCCTCTTCCCCTAGCCACCAATTCTCAAACCTGAAGGTCTGCTTGTGGTAGGGCTTCTCATGGGTATGCAAAAGAATAGGTGCATGGTCACTGTGAATTCTCAGCAAGTGATTACATAGGCTTGTGAAAAGGTTTGGGTCCATTGCACTGTTGCTAGGGCTCGGTCCAAGCGCTCAAATATTACGTTTGAGGCACTTTGTTTGTTCATCCATGTATATGCCGGGCCTTCGAAAACCCAAGTTTTTCATGTTGCGTGACTATTGCATTGAAATCACCTATAACATATGCGGGAGTCCCATTCCAAATTATATGCTTGATCTCATCCCAAATAGAGCCATTGTATCGGTGTGACGGGTCTCCATAGACGCATACCAGCGTCCAAGGTTGTTTATTGGGTTGTGATATCACTGTTTGGATGAAATATCTTGTTTTCGAACAACACGTAAAGAAGCCGTGTCATTCCAAAGGAGCCAAAGCCCCCGACCTACCAATCGAGGGAACAAAAGTGTAGTATTCCATATTAAGTTGGGGGAGAAAGAGATTAGATTTGCAAAAAGAACATTTTGTTTCCGCAACAAAGGCGACCATCACCCTTGTTGCTTAGAGGGTTCGAGCTAGGAATTGTCGTTTCCGTGGCCCTCCCGCACCACGGCAATTCCATGCAACAATATTCATGGTTGATCCAAAGGCGGCCCTTAGGTCACCTCTGTAAGTCTCCTCTTGGTCAGCCAAGTCTACCTGCTAGAGGCAAGACCGGTGAACTGTGTGGCGAGATCAGAACCACTTGCATGCGGGTTTGGGTAAGTGGCAAGAGTACCATTCCACTGATGGGTTGGGTCTGTGTTGGAAGGGCTGTTGAGTGTTGGGGATTTATTTTGTCTTGACGGATTAGGGTTATATTGGGCTGTGTTTAGGTCTAGGTTTTGCAAACCCGAAGACTAATTTGTAGTTGGGTCAACGGTGTTGCCTTGGGCTTGCATTTCCGGTACATATTGTGGGTCAGGTTGGCTATGTTGGTCTTGATTTTGGGTTTGGTTAATAGGGATATAAGCAGGATTGAGTAACCAACTACCAATCCTAGGCCCCCTTAAATTTCTCATTCCAGGCCTTGATTGGTATCTTGGATTCATGCACAGTCTTTGCAATCTAGCAAACTCCTCACACTGAATTTGGTCATGCCCCATTTTACCACAGAATAAGCACGCCTTGGTGATTCTTTCGTACACCAAATAAATCAGAAAACTCCCAAGATGTAGGTGTGCTATGTGTAGTCTATCCTTCAGTGGTTCTGTGATCTGTAGTCTGACTTTGACCTGAAAGATTTTTTGACTAAAAGACAGTGATTCGAGTACCTCTGATAAAACTGGGCCAATTTTTGTTGCAGCATCTCGGACCCCTTCTTTCGTAACGATGTGCAGCGGAACGCGGTGTAACTGCACCCATGCTTCGACATGTTGTACTGCGGGGTCGGCTAAGTCAGCAGGACCATATAATCTTTTCAGCACCACCATGTCATTTCTATAGGTCCAGCTGCCTCTGGTTAGGACTCGAAGGAGTTCTGTTTCATTGTCGAACTGCACAATTTATAGGTTTTTGGCCACCAGTGAGAAGGAAGTATGTGACCCAATGTCCCAAACTTTGAGCATGATGCTAGTAAAGCTATCAAAAATCAGTTTACGGTCTGATATGATTCTAAGAAGGGCACACTTGTACCAATCTTTTTGCTCAAAAGCCTGTTGGCCAAGCTGGAGTGGGGTGCTTGTTGATGCCCCAGCTGCCAAAGCCTCAAATTGTTGAATAAACTCCTTGTCTGTCAAGTCCATTTGTGTTGTAGTTGTTGAGAGAGTGTTGTGGGTTTCCTCTGTGTTATTGTGGGGTGGATGAGAGATGAGAATTTGAGAGCGATTTTCGTTGGCTAAGGGATCGTTTGAGTAAGGAGATTTTTGTAGTGGTGTTGGTATCAGGGAAGTTGGCAAGGGCTTTGGGGGCCGAAAGTAGAACAACTTGATCCCCAAGTTTAGAAAATGCTATATAAGGTTAAGGAGACAACAGGAAAAATAATCACTATTCATCAACATTCTAAGTCATTCTACTCCACTTTCCGGCGGTGATCAAAGTTGCGATAAATTTTGAAGGAAGAGAAGGAAGAAATCGAGGTTTTGCTTGAGCGACAAGGGAAGAAATTGGGCAGAAACTTGGAGATTGGTTATATTCTTTTCTCTTACGTATTTTCTCAGTTTTTACCATGTTTATTTTGTATTTTCTTGTGGATGTTAAAGCACCCATGAGAGGCTAGATTTCCTCTCTAGGGGCTTAGGCGTTAAACATGAACTTGCGTTAATTTCTAGTTTGTTTGATTAATTTATGATGATTGTTTACTTGCATGATTTATTCTTGTTGATTGATAAGTTCTCGCTAATTGCATAATCTACATACTTGATTGATAGTATCCCGTTTAGGTTTTACAACTTGAATTGCTAAGGATCAATTGCTTGACGGTACCTTCCTATGTGCTGGAATTATTTTAGGATTTAAGATTAGCAACACACCATTCTAATATTTATTCGGAACCATAGGAATTAATGGTTAGGTTAGGGTGAAAGACTTAACTGTGAAGCCTAAAACCTAATTGGGAACCCTAGATTAAATTAGATATTGATATATTATTTTGTGTTCATGTAATGTTAAATATCTCTATTAGGATCGTGACAGCCCTAAAACTAGAGGAATGTTAATTCATCGCACCAAATTAGTTGTATCAATACTTAGTTGAAATAGGCTAACACGCGCTTAAATCTAGGTAGTTAGAGTGAAGTACTTAATCGTGAAATTCGAATTATCTAGGCACATCATAAGGTTAGAAACCCCATCAAAGCAAACATGAATTTAGAGACCAAATAAATGAGAAATTAACCAAGAAATTGTGAGCCAAAAGCCTCTAGACTTCTCCAATTCGAATCACATTTGAATTTTAATTGCTTTGCTACGATCTTTTAAATTTTCATTAAAAATGAAATTACAACCCCCCCCCCCCTTTTACTTTTATTGTTTTTTTTTTAAAAGTAGTTTACTTTAGTAAAAATTAGTATTTCTCTACCTCCCTGCGGATCGACACCTACATGCTACAATCGATAGGTTCTACGCTTGCAACTAACCTATTTATTGTGTACGAAGGTTTATAAATTTTAAAAGTTAAAAGTGTATTAAATTTTTCCTATATTTCAATACCTAAAATACACAACAGTCAGGAAGTCGTGCGAGGTCCCCTATGCCGCACGATCCATGGACTCAATCTGTGGACTGTGCTGATTCTGATCAGATCTCCACCGTTGAAGCTAATTTCGACATAATTCTCCTAGATGGACGCATTGCTTCGGAGCCAACTTATCTTAGCTATTTTTGGCTTCATCTAAGAAAACTTGAAGTGCACTCCAAGTTCCCACCTTCTCCACTACCTCTATTACTCCCTCTCTCATTTGGGAAGGCTATAAAATCTCCTCTTGTAATTGAGTTTAGTGTGTATGTTTATTTGTAATTGGGATCAACATTGCTGATGTCTTTTTTCAATTTAGTCCATATTCCCTCACTATTTGCTCATATATCTTTTAATTTCTCAATATTCATATAAGTATGCACAGGAACATTGATTAATTAATCCTTATACTTGCAAAATAGGCCCTCTTGAAGAGAATTTGATAGGGAGCTGTCAGGCTCAACCATATCAACCTCTATATTCCATTTTTATTTATTTCCATTTCATTATTCTTTCATTCTCATTAATAAAATAATAAAATAAATTGAATATGAGTGGAACTGTCAAGCTCAACTCTCATACTTTCCTTTATTTAATTATTTTACACAAGAATTAAGGAGTGCACTTAAAAAAAAGGAGGCAGTAAGGAAAAAATCACATTTTTTTCATATTTTAAAATTTATTTTATTTATATTATTAATATTTCGGATAAAACAGTGATGAAAAATACAAAGTCTAATATTTAAGGTAAAATAACAGTTTCTATTATATATACATATTTTATTAAAGCAACAAAAGCTAAAAAGGCACTATCTTTGATCATCAAGCCAATCATGCACTACTTATTATGAAATAAGCATGTAAATCATGAGGCCCTCTCATTTCTATTATTTCATGAGCTCCAAACAAGAAAAGGGAAAATGGAAGAGTCAAATGAGCATAAGAACACAAAAAGGGAACACAAAATTCAAGAAAACACTACTACAGAATTGCAAATCAGCACCGGTCAAACAACACCGGATTTGATGAAACCGGTGTTGTATGTATTTTAGCACCGGTTAAAAGTACCACCGGTGCTAAATGTTTGACATACAACACCGGTTTATTTGCTAAAACCGGTGCTAAATATTCAGCACCGGTTTATTACTAATAACCGGTGTTGTATGTCACACATTTAGCACCGGTTTTTTAAAATAACCGGTGCTGAATGTTTAGCACCGGTTTTAGTAATAAACCGGTGCTAAATGTATGACATACAACACCGATTATTAGTAATAAACCGGTGCTGAATGTATCTGGTGTAATGTTTTAAACCCTAGATGCCTCTTTCTTTCTCTCTCAACTGATCGGTTCCAGAAAGCTGCGCGAAATTTGAATTTTGGTCTCATTTGCTAAACCCTTGCGACTCCCCCCCACCCCTTCAAATTTTCCCGCTAGAGCCACTGCACCGGCCATAGAGGGGCCTGATCTGAGCCAGCGCCGTGGAGGCCTAACCACCGTCGTGGAGGAGCCGCACAACCGCTGTGGAGGAGCCGCACCCCCCGCCGATTCTTAGCCCTGATTTGGAGGAGCCCCCGCACCCACCGTACCACCGTGAAGGAGCCGCCGCAGAGTAAAGGATATTTGGTGGCTATCGTAAGTTTCAACATTAGCCTTAATTTCTTGGCCTTTATTTTGTTTTATTTGAACCCAATCGGAAGGGAGCTAAGTTCCTTGATTTGGAGGAGCCTTGCTAATTTCTTGGCCTTAATTTCTTACCTAATCGGAAGAGAGCTAAGTTACCTCTTTCTGTGAAAAATTGCGAATTAGCAAGCATCGAAGAATACAAATCAAATTTATATATGTATGTATTGCCTTGAAATAAAAGAAGGTCTCTTCATTTGGTTAAGGGCCTTGCTACTATAATTAGACTAATTTGGGTCTTGAAAGTTGAAACTAAGTTAACAGGTATACCAGTAAAACTTAGTAATATTCAGTGTAGAATATTTAAAATTATTATAAATCACAAACCATGCAGTAAACTTAGTCAAGTCTAACAGGGAGTTAATTTGGGTTTTGAAACTAAGTTACCAAGTAATTAAACAAATAAACTTAGTAACATCTAGTGTATATTATTAGAAATTACTATAAATCACAAAATTATGGTTCATTACCACTGTTATAATAATTTTCTGTTTCACGAATACAACCACTCTATAACTCTGTGAATTTTCATGATTTTCATAATTTTCTTCTTATGCCTAATGATCATGCAAAGTTAGGGGCAAAGAAGTCATGTGTGTAGCAAAATATGCAGTTTTTGTATTTTTAAGGCCCAACTTTGAAAATGGCTAGAAAATAGTAGAAAAATCTGAATGATGAAAAGTTTAGATCAGATTTAATTAGCCATTTTTCACAAAAATATTTCGCTTTTTATACATTTCTTGTTAATTGCAGCCAACAACAGATGTGCCAGGCTTGTCAAATACAACCAAGACGGTGAGGAGTGATGCATCATCCCCAAGCCGCCCACCTTTGGTTGACAAAAAGGTGTTAGTAGAGTTGTCGATAGAATGCAAAGAACTTCACAATATATGTCGAACATCATACTGGTTGTTGTACTATCAATTACTCTGCTGGTTGTTGGAACTATCAAATTTAGTAAATATGATACTTTTAAATTATGTGTTGCCTCATTTGTATAATGTTTTGTCCATTTTATATTTTGTGCATGTGAATATTTAATTTATGGCTAGCAAATTTGGAGGCTAGCCTAATATAAACTGAATTCCAAACAATAAAAAAAAATCAGCACCGGTTATTTAACCAAACCGGTGCTAAATGTAACAAATCAGCACCGTTTGAGTAAAAAAAACCGGTGTTGAATGTAACTTTTAGCACCGGTTTTTATGAACAAACCGGTGTTGAATGTAACGTTTAGCACCGGTTTTTATTAAACAACCGGTGTTGTATACTACTTTTAGCACCGGTTTTTATGAAAAAACCGGTGTTGTTTATCTACTTTTAGCACCGGTTTTTATGAAAAAACCGGTGTTGTTTATCTACTTTTAGCACCGGTTTAAAACCGGTGCTAATCTAACATAGAATCAGCACCAGCCCGATCAACACCGGTAGGAAAACCGATTTTGAATGTAAAAAAAAACCGGTGTTGATTTGCAATTCTGTAGTAGTGAAAGTTTTCTTGAATTTTGTGTTCCCTTTTTGTGTTCTTATGCTCATTTGACTCTTCCATTTTCCCTTTTCTTGTTTGGAGCTCATGAAATAATAGAAATGAGAGGGCCTCATGATTTACATGCTTATTTCATAATAAGTAGTGCATGATTGGCTTGATGATCAAAGATAGTGCCTTTTTAGCTTTTGTTGCTTTAATAAAATATGTATATATAATAGAAACTGTTATTTTACCTTAAATATTAGACTTTGTATTTTTCATCACTGTTTTATCCGAAATATTAATAATATAAATAAAATAAATATTAAAATATGAAAAAAATGTGATTTTTTCCTTACTGCCTCCTTTTTTTTAAGTGCACTCCTTAATTCTTGTGTAAAATAATTAAATAAAGGAAAGTATGAGAGTTGAGCTTGACAGTTCCACTCATATTCAATTTATTTTATTATTTTATTAATGAGAATTAAAGAATAATGAAATGGAAATAAATAAAAATGGAATATAGAGGTTGATATGGTTGAGCCTGACAGCTCCCTATCAAATTCTCTTCAAGAGGGCCTATTTTGCAAGTATAAGGATTAATTAATCAATGTTCCTGTGCATACTTATATGAATATTGAGAAATTAAAAGATATATGAGCAAATAGTGAGGGAATATGGACTAAATTGCAAAAAGACATCAGCAATGTTGATCCTTGTCATTTCCATAATAATCCAATGATTTGCCCCTTTAATCAATTAAAAGAACATGTTAAGAAATGATTTGTAACAAAGTCAGGGACCTCCCTGCATAAGTACATACTTTGACAGTCCCTTTAAAGCTTAAATATGTTATTGGTATGATTTTTGGAGTTTCTAATGCCCTCTTTCCTTTACTGGTACCAAAATAGTAGCAAAAGGGTTGTCAAAGCCTTGTTCAAACCCTGACCCTTTACCATGATACCAAGCCCAGCCTCGGCCTCTAAGCACAATAGAGAAGATACTGGTACACCAAATGTACCAATAATCACAGAACTGACCTCTGTCAGCAAAATGATCAGTGCAGATCAGTACAGGGGTCAAAATGTAAAAAGGACCACACCAGCATGTAAAGGACTTCCAAACACACAAAATAGACTAAAATTTCATATTATTTGGATTTTATTTCGATTTATGATGAATTTCTGAAGCTCAGCTTTTTAAAATGAAAATCTGTTATTTAATTTGTCAAAATGACCTCCAATACCCCTCTGCATATTTAAAAGCCTTAAAAAATAGAAATAAAATTGTAAAATTATGAAATTTGTCATGAATATAATTCAAGCATTCCACTGTAGATTGATGATGAAAAAGCATGCATCTGTCAACAAAATTGACAAGATAAATTCAATTTAGTATTATGAAAACATGAATATCATGAGTTGTCTATTATACCCGAACCCAAAAACTTAATCCCATGCTTAAACAAAGTCCCTGAAGGTCCCACTGCGCTGCAAATGACTCAAATATAGGCTTCCTTGAGAATAATCATTCTTCAAAGATCCATCAGCCAAACCGGTACCGAATCAAAAGCTTGAAATGTAAACTGCACCCAAACCTCTATTAAAACCCAAATTGATGCTCTATATTGCTTCTCTGCCATTACACAATAACAAATAATCAAGTAATTGAAGAAACCACCAAGAAACTGTGAAGAAATCGAGCCTAAATTCAAATCGGGTGCTAAACCCGGACTCCACTGCAAACCACCCTCTCCGATGGCCGACAAACCGCCGACAAAAGGTGCATTAGACTCAGGGAACCGAGAAGATCCCAACCGGGCCCCTCCCTTGCCTTGCCGTGACCAGAATGTCACCGGAGCTCAAGAACCCTAAATACCCGATAAACCCTAGTTCATATCTGGCTTAGCACGAATTTTGAAGCAACAAGAGGTGTCCGATCTGGGCGCCTGATAAGGAATTTGAATAATTCACGGATCTTGATGTAGAGTTTAATCCGAAGGCTCATGTTCAAACTCAAAGTCCAAACGGCTACTGGCTTGAGGAGCCCATATGTCAGTGAGCCCATAATTCCGCAACACGAATCACAAAGCCCAGTGAAACAAATCCAAAGCCTGGCACTAATCATAAAGCTCTATAATCAAATCGCAAGGCCCCAACAAGCATTACACAAATCTTAAAGCCCTGAGTCCGAATCTTGAAGGTCTAGCACATATCTCAAAGCTCAGTTGCAATCCTGGAGCCCAGCAATAATTAAACAAAGTATATTTTGCAATTGAGTCCCTCTGATAAAGAAAATTCATATCAGTCCCTACAACTTTGCAAATAAGCCCCTGGCGCCCTGAAAACCTCTTCAAACAAGCCCTTGGAAGCCCAATTTCCGGTTTAAACCCTACCAAAAGACCAAATTACAAGTTCCAACCTCTCAGACCTTACGAAAGACCCCTGGAAAGTTGAAAACTTCACAAACAAGTTCTTTTTGGCCATAACTTCTTCGTTTCAAGTCCAAATTGACTCAAACCACCTCCAAATGAACCCATATTAAATTCTCCATGTTTCTAAATCAAATTATAAACATATCCAAACGTCAAACAGCCTGTGAAATGACCAAAATACCCCTTTCACTCAAATTCAAATTATTTCTTTATAAATAAATTACAAATAAAGCATATGTACATATTTCTCAAGTACAAAATATGTTTTAAAAAATAAATAAGCATAATCAATGTATTTTGGATGATATAAATTTTATATTTATACATGCATCGTGAACACACAAACTCACATATGTCCAAACAATGAGAACCAATCGACCAAGTCCAAAATTAGTACATCAGCCCCTCTTTTTAGCCCTATTATTCCGTTTACAAAAACATAGGCACAAATCCTAGAATGAACGAGGTATTTAGTTTGACTTGGAAGGGTCAGCTAATGTAATTAATAGCGAGGGCTTGCGCCCGTCGGGAGTTAAACGTCCCCACAATCAATAAACTCTCTTGATGGACTGATCATGAACAGTAGGCCCATCGAGGGTGAACCAGAAGGAATAGCAGGGAGAAAATGAATGTTTCGAGTTCGATACCCTCTCTATGTCTTGAAAACAGATAGCACTGAACCTTGAAACATTATCCACACATGCACACACCTTCCTCTCAAGTGCAACTTTCTACGCCCTACACCTTCAAGGTACTTTCACTTACCATGGCGGATTAAATTACATCATCGAAACCAAGTAAGATGAACATAAAGCGCAAAAGCAGTTAAATCAACAAAGACTACACAAACATAAAAGTATATATATATCAAAGCATCATGATGAACAATGTTTACTGCCTAGCTCTCAAAGAAGATATAAACAAGCAGTAGTTCCTACTTAGCCTTACCACACTCCTCTTTTCTCACTTCATAAAATAAAACACCAAATGATACAAAGATGTCTTCCTCTTCAGTCCAGAGGGCTTATATAGGAGTTAGGGGGCACCTAAAGATGAGGGGAATCCAAGTAATCTAATATGGATACAGCTGGTGCAGTTATTCACTAAAGGACGCCTCAAATACGGATTGTATTGGATGATACAGTCCGTATTGGCACTGTGTCGCTGAGGGACTTAATGCGTATTGCGCCATCTCCGATCCGTACTAGGCTCTGGTCCATATTAGGTAATACGGGCTGTACCAGAGCCTAAGTCAATGAGCTGCGCTTATCCGATTGACCTAATTCTTGCTCCAAATGATGTAAAATAGCTCCAAAACATGTTTCCTGCACTAAAACATAAAGTAGAGCAACAATAACCTTTTTCTCTAACTAATTAAACATAAAGATGAGATAATAAGACAAAACCTAAGCCAAAACCCAATGTAATTCACTATCATTTTGACGTTGATCACTAGTTTGGAGTTTGACGATTATGGTAGAAGAAAGGGATAGATAGAATGGTCCTCATACGTTTGCCTCCAGGCGAGGCAACGAATTAAAATTACCCACGAGGCTTGGAAGCATGTTCCCGACAGGGAAAATTATGATGCTTGGTTGGATATAAGGGTAACAATGTGCACCATGTATAATTCTACTATTTGCCTTATATATAAACAAAAGTTGGTACTAACACTCACTGGTATTAATACTTAAAATGCAGCAAACATGAGGCATAGAAGATAACGTCAAGGCAAGGGATATGGTGATGAAACAGATGAATGCGGCATGGAAGGGCTTCAAGATAGAGCTCATAAACAGCTTCGTGAATACTCAGGAAATGCCTTTTGACGACTATCCATGGATCGAGGCAAGGGTCTCGGATGAATTCATCGCAATGAAGACCTCGGAGGCATTTCGGGTATAATTGGGATTCCGTTGCAATAAAGGTCCTACATGCCATGATCCAAGATACAATGCAATCCTAAACTAGATTTTCTTATCCCTACCCCCATGCTTAAAATTTAGCATTGTCCTCAATGTGCCAAATTAATCAAATAGAGGTAAAGATAAGAAAGATCTCACAAATTACTTATCGGGATGGGGGGTGGTGGTGCGAATGGACTTGGTGTGCTGTATGGAATTCCCTTCGAGAGACAGTATTCGTAGAATTTTCATGCGCCTTGTTTATTTTCTTCATGTAATCCTCCATGTATTTGGCATTGTAGGGCGCATAAAGTTGCACTTGAGGGGAAGGTGTGTGCATATATGTGTAATGTTTTAGGGTTAAGTGCTCTCTATTTTCAAGACATGGAGAGGACATCAAACTTGAGACATTCATTTCTCCGTGCTATTCCTTCTGGTTCACCCTCAATGGGCCTACCATTCATAATCGGTTCATCGAGAGAGTTTATTGATTGTGGGGACGTTTAACTCCCGACGGGCGCAAGCCCCTGCCGTTAATTACATCAGCAGACCCTTCCAAGTCAGACTGAATACCTCGTTCATTCCGGGATTTGTGCCTACTTTTTGTAAATTGAATAATGGAGCTTAAAAAGAGGGGCTAATGTACTGGCTTTGAATTTGGTTGGTTGGTTCTCGCTGTTTAGACATGTGTGTGTGTGTATGTACATGATGTATGTGTAAACATGAAATTTATACAAAATACATTGATTATTTTTATTTATTCATTTAAAACGTATTTTACACTTGAGAAATATGTACATATGTTTTATTTGTAATTTATTTGTGAAGAAATCATGTGGATTGATATCTTGCAAACTTATCTATATTCCGACCCGTATTTTGTACCAAAACCTGTGTTTAGAACTGTCAAATCGTGTTTATTTCATTGAATATCTATAGAATGTGGTACTGCTGCGCATTTGCTCTTACTTTGCAGAAAAGGGCGAAACCGAGGAAGAATCTGGAATTCGAAGGTTTATACACGGTCTGTGTACCTTCTTATGCGGACCGTACAACCCTCTGCCGACCACAGACACGACCAGGACACCAATCTCAGCACCTGAAATTAAAACAGTCATAGATTTTGACTCGTAACTCCGTTTTGAGTGTATAACCACTTTTCGAAAAGCTTACGAGAAGATCTACAATCTGAGCTAGAGACACAGGTATACGGTCCGTGTAGAATTTCACACGGGCCGTGTCAACCTCGACTCGACCGATGACACGACCACAGATAACCGCTGACTCGACCACAGAAGACACACAGGCACACGGTCCGTGTAGCATTTCACACGGGCCATGTCAAGCATTTCCGGAAACAGATCCAGAATTTGGAAACAAGGCTAATTGATGGAAGGTCGGCCAGAAAAACATATAAGCGGGATTTCTTGCACCAGAGGGACATTCTGGAGCAGAGAGAAGATTTCTAGGGTTTGGTCTTGGCGGCTTTTGCTTGGAGGCGAAGTTGAGAAGCAAAAGACGCGAGTTTTCGACGAATTTTCTTTGTTCTCCGGGTTTTGTCATGGCTATTTCTTTTATCATTTCTTTTATCTGTTTTAGAACTATGTCTGAGTAGATTCTTTAGTTTCTAGGGTTGTGATGTAATCGAATGTTTTGTTTTGCATGTTAGTTATTGGATTCTTTTGTTGAAATTTGTGTTTGCTTGATTGTGTTTGATTTAATTGCTTAGTCTAAGTTGTTTGATTTTTATTGGTTTACCACTAGATGAATGCGCACATCTAGAAGGTACTTTGGCCCTTATAATCTCTCAACCAAACTAAGTACATGAGGTAGGATTAGTGATCCGGAAGGTGAAACCAAGTAGTAGCTGACAGGTGAACATTTCCTTATATCGACGGAATGAGGTTACCTTTAGTATACCAAACAAGCAACTAGGTAATTCAGACCAACATACGACAGTTGAGGTCTAGAACCCGACGAGGGCACATATTGCAATTCCATACCAAATTAATGAACCAACATACGACAGTTGAGGTTTAGGAACATTAGGTCTGGTCAGTAGAACCCTACACAAAGGAACAACACTAAGAAACAATAACTGCTGCATTCACTCGAGGGCCACACGGACCGCGTACGACAGTATCCGGCCCGTGTACATTGGACACGGCCCGTGTAGGACACTACACGGACCGGGTACCTCGAGGCAAAACTGAGATGAAGTCATAACCCTGGAAATGCCTTTTTACATCTAATTTAAACCAAGTTGATTTACTTTCTTGCATTTTTATTACTGTAATTGAATTGTTAGGAACTATAAATACCAAAACCAACCTTTTCCAACTTCTAGTCTTTATTTAATTTAGGTAGAACTCTAGTTAAGACTTGAACTGTCCCTGTGATCGATACCCGAATTTATACTACTCGATAGGATTGTATACTTGCAGTCTGAACCGAAAAGTGTATTGAAGGTTAAAAGGTACAGTTTACTGTACTGAAACTTTGTACTATACCTTTTGGTGTAACACCGGCTACCGTCTCCAACACCGCACCCATCACGCCTTCATCTTCCAGTCGCTGCCGCTGCCTCGTCATTCACGCCACTCCACCAATACGGTCTGTATCGGGTCAGTACCGGCGATCCCCTCAAGACTTTCCTTCACAACTTCGGTTTCTCTAACCCCTTTCCATTTTTAATTTTTAATTTCAGTTTTTCATTTGTTTTGATTTGGTTTCTGTTATATTTGTTTAGATAATTGTTGTTTTCATTTTCAAAAATCATAAAATAACAAAAATAAGTTTATTTCAGTCGGTTGCCAATTTTTACCAGTCCAATACGGTCCGTATCAAGTGATACGGTCCGTATCAAGTGATACGGTCCGTAATCACTTACCAGAAAGACTAGTCCAATACTTGCACCAATTTTCATTTTCCATTGAATATGGTCCGTATTGACCAATACGGTCTGTAATCTGTTCGGTACTTAGATAATTTTTCCCAACCAACCAGTCCGTAACCTGACCGAATCACCCAATACAGTCCGTAACAGAGACATAAATTTTTAGCAAATGGCCCCGAAACTAAAAAACCTTGTAGGGGCAGTCACTAAGAAGGCCAACAAAGTCCTCAGAGGCGCCGGCCCGAGCAACTCACCTCAGAGCTCATCTAGCCGATCCTCCCGGTCGTCGAGTTCGCAACGTCGCATATCATACCAATCATCCTCTCATTCCGACGCTAGAGACTCGGGCAATGAAGAATCCATCTCGTCTCTTCCTCCAGGAGACGAAGACTATATCCCAGATGAATTTGACCTGCAGGATGTTGCACAAGAGGAGGAGGATGAACAAATGGAGGAAGCAGCCGAGTATCAACCCGTCTTCTCGCACCCACAATACACCGCCAAATACAACAAACTGAAGACAAAGGAAATCATTTACCACAAGGCCATCAACACAGACATACTCGAGCGGCTAGGCCTCCTCTCATAATTCCAACAGCTGACAAACCGCATCCGCATCTGGGAGTTCCTCAACCTGATCAGTGGAGTAAAGGTTTACAAGGTCCTCATGAGGAAGTTCCTTGCATCTTTCGAGTACAGAGGAGACTCCATCACTTTCCAGATGTTCGGCGCCACTCACAGAATGACAATGGATGACTTTTGCCCCATCTTTGCCTCATTGATGATGGACCTGCCGACTCCCCTGATTGCCGTGACTTCTGGTTCAGCATCACGGATGACAACCAGACCAAAACATGACTGGCAAGCAGGATCATCCATCCCCAGATCCGACTCTTGCAAACAGTCCTTGCCAATTCAATCTTCGCAAGAGGCGAAGCTTCATCAAAAGTGACTCTCCCCGAGCTCTACCTCCTCAAGTGCCTGATCTAGCCAATACTGGTAAGACCTCACCTCGGTCACCATCTTTGCAGGCACATTCAGGAGGTTGCAAATGCCAAAAAGCCAGGTGGCAACATCTCTATCGGGTTCGTGGCGACAATTCTGGCTGTGTATCTTGATCTTCCGATCGACACTCTGCAAGATCAGGCAAATGCCGAGAGACAGCGCAGACTCGAGGAGGAGACATATTTTGATGAGTGTATGAGAACAGGCGCAGCAGCCGTTAGGGGCAAGTCTTCTGGGACGGGACCATCTGATGCCCCTACAAGCGAATATGATCAGTTCATTCAGGCGGTACAATGGATGAACTTGAATTTTGAAGAGCTCACTACACACTCGCGAGAGAGCAGCAAGCGGATTGAGCAAGACCTCACTTCACTACAGCAAGAGGTTGATCAAGTCCGTAACAGCATGGAGGAGATCAGGAGGAGCGTTGACGAGAGTAGACGCGAAATCCAGCAATCGAGCTACCTCAACCAGCAGTACTATCAGTTCGCCATGGACTCCGGATTTAAGTACCAGCCACCACCCTATGGACTCTTCAATCCATCATTCTACGAGGAGATCCATCGGCCACCACCACCTCCACCACCTCATGATTGAGGTGCAGTGAGTTGTATCTTTCCCTCGGTCTATTTACTTTATACTTCCTTTATTTTTATCTCTCGAGCATTGAGGACAATGCTCAATTTTATTCGGGGGGTAGGAGGTAAATTGACCATGTATCTTTAAATTTTTTGCATTTTTCTTTTCTTTTAGATGCTAGTAGTTTTACTCAATTTTTGACTAGGGTTGGAGGCTTTACCGAAAATCCTAGAATGATTGGTTGAGCTTTTTAGCTAGCTTGCATTTTAATTTCCTTAGGAGTAGAATAATCAAATAAGGAATTGTTTTGAATTGAGTTAGACTAGGGTTTAGACAATTGGCCATGATACAAAAATTCATAATTTTTAAGAGTAATTAGTGACCTCAAAACTGAACAATCGATTACTAACCATGAATGTTGACCAAAAACCACAAACCTTAGAATTTTTATTGATTGAATGATTCATTTTTGCAAAAGTCTTTTAAGTTTGAGAGTGTTCTAGAATACCCATTTATTATAGATAGACCCCTAGCGAAACTATGCAATAATTCCTAGTATGAATGAATACTTGGAATTGTGTGTAATCATGTTACTTGTGACACAAAAATATTTACTTGTGCAAATTTTTAATTTTCAGAAAAATACAAAAATACAATAAAAATCAGAAATGAGAAAAATCCAAAAAAAAAATAGAAAAATTCAGAAAAAGAAAAAATAGAATAAAAGATGGAGGATAAAAAGAGTACGGGTGCCTGCGCAAGACTGGTTACCAATAGGCTCGACAAAACCTCCCAAGTTTTACTTTTGTGCATATTTATTTTTTTCAAAAATTGTCACAAGTACCAACACACTTAGTTGTCATACTTTGCTCCAATCAATTAGGTAGGAAAATGAAACTTTATATCATTAGAATTCCTATTGATTGGAAGGGATCCATTTATAATCAAAGGGGAAATTAATACTCTCGAATTTAAGGATATTTGTGAAGTGAATTGTTCAATAATAATTTTTCTAAGGAATGCACAATGAGGTTAATCATGGGGTAAATAAATTGTTCAAAGGAGAGGTCATGCATATTTTTGAAGCTCTAAATTTTTAATGTCATGACAATTGTACCAAGCCCAAGTTCTAGTTTAATTTAAGACAAGTCCTTGAGATTGTATGGTTTAACTTAGATCGGACCTTTGACTAGCTGGGATGCTGTTGCTTGAGGACAAGCAACAATTCAAGTTGGGAGGCGTGATCAGAGTCAAAATGATGATAAATTACGTAGGATTTTGGCTAAGGTTTTGCATATTATCTCACACTTATATTTAATTAATTAGAGAAAAAGGCTACTGTCACTCTTTTTTATGTTTTATTGCAGAAAACAGGTTTTGGGACTATTTCACATCAAATGGAGCAAGAATCAGGTCAATCGGATAAGCGACGCTCATCGACTAAGGCTCTGTTACTGTCCGTACCAATTGATACGGACCTAGCCAGATACAGACCAGGAGATAGCGCGATACGCATTAAACCCCTCAGTGACAAGGTGTGAATACAGACCGTATCAGCCAATACGGTTTGTAACTAAGGCGTGCCTTGGGAAATAACTGCCACAAGCATGTCCAGACCGTGTTCTTGGCCTTCACTCATCTCCAGAGGTCCCCCCACTCCTATATAAAACCCCTGAACAGAAGAGAAAACCATCTTTGTAATTTTGGTGATTAGGGTTAGATTTAATTGAAGTGAGAAAGAGAGCAGTGTTGTAATGATGCCGTTCCACGGCTAAGTTCTTTTCTTAGGGGCTAGGCAGTAAACCTTGTTACTCATGATGCTTTGATATATATATTTTCTGTTGATTATGATTTCTTGTTGTTGATTGAAATGCTTTTGCAATTTATTCTCCTTTCACCTGATTTCGATGATCTAGTTTAATCCTTGGGTAGTGACAGTACTTTATTAGTAGAAAAACTAAGATGGATGAGTCAGCCTCGTTGGGAGCCATTAGATTTATGTGAAGAAAACCTTCGCGGGGAAACCATAAATCAGAACCACAAAACGCAAACCAAGTTCTGTCATTTGCGTAAGATAAATCGCAGTGTCCTATGTAGTAACTTGTGTATTTAAGGGATTCGTCATTTGCGTAATATAACTCGCAGTGTCCTATGTAGTATCCCGGTGGAAGTCCCGTCATTTGCGTAAGTGACTCGCAGTGTCCTATGTAGTGTATTCCATTAACAACAACAGGAAATCAGACCCCAACAGAAGTAGAATATCAAAGTGGATTGAGTAGCAATGGTGTGCCGAAACCCTAGAAATTCTCATCTCTATCTTTATTTTAATTACTTTTAATTGTTGCCAAATTTACATTGATCACAATTCCAAACTCTCAATTTTTAGATTTTGTCTAGCCTTTCGAAAGATTGTGATTTGATCGCTCAAGACTGTACACCAATATTTCCTGTGGATCGACCTCGATTATACTACTCGATAAGGATTGTGCGCTTGCAATCCGAACCGATAACATTTCTCAGTTTATAAATTTTAAAAGAAAACATTGCTCTCTTTTGAGTGTCAGTATATTCCACCAGGTTACATAGATCGAGGTTCACGAACCAAAGTTTGCAAACTCAAGAAGAAGTTGTACGGACTCAAGCAATCACCTAGAGCATGGTTTGGAAGATTCTGCATAGCAATAAAGAGCGATAATTATCAGCAGGGAGATACATATCACACAATATATGTTCTTCAAAAAGACTGGAGGTAAAATTGCAATTTTAATAATCTATGTGGATTACATGATTATTACTGGAGATGATGAGATCGAAATTGAGAAACTTGAGAGAAAATTGAGTAAGGAGTTTGAGATGAAAAACTTGGATGGCTTGAAGTATTTTTTGGGCATAGAGGTTTCTCGTAGCAAAACAGGTATTTCTCTGTCTCAAAGAAAATATATTTTTGATCTCCTTACCCAGGGGTGGACCCAGGTGTATCCAGGTGGGCAGCTGCCCCCCCTGGATTTTGAGTTTTAGTGGAGATTTATTAGTTCCGATCGACTTTGCCCCTTGAAATTTTTTTTGCCCCCCTTTGGAGGTTTGATTTGTAATTCGGGTTAAATTTAGGGTTAAAATTAAAATAAATTTGTTGAATTTTGATGGGTAATTAGAATTATAAGTCAAAGCATCAGAAATTACAAGTCAATACATTGGAAAGTATAAGTTAAAAGCATTGTTTTTTATTGAGTACCCAATTAGTTAATGGATTTAAACCCGATTAGGTATTTAAACCCAATTCGATATTTCCCCCCCCCTGACGAAAATGCTAGATCCGGACCTTACTGAAGTTGGCATGCTTGATTGCAAACTAGCAGACACACCAATGGTCTAGAATTTGAAACTTAGTATTGATTCTGGTCAAGTGCCTACTAACAGAGAACAATATCAGAGGTTAGTAGAAGAATTGATATACTTGTCACATACCCGATCTGACAAAGCATATGCAGTAGGAGTTGTAAACCAGTTCATGCATGATCCAAAAGAAGAGCACATGGATGTTGTGATGAGAATAATTAGGTATCTGAAAGAAAGTCCTGGTAGGAGCATAACGCGTGTTGCGTGACAAAAGATCCGAGATTCAAGAAACCAAACAATCACATGAAGAGAATAATTCAAGGCAGAGCTGATGTGTATATTGATTTTAATTTGTTTAATTGAATTAGTTGGTCACAACTTATTTAGATTATCGCCCACAACCAACTGCTCATTTGTATGTATTCATTAGTTCAACTCAAATACATTTCTCGAGGTGTACTTAATGCATTTGTGTAAGACCAGTTGTATTTATTCATTAGTAAAACTCAAAGGCATCTATCGTGGTTTGCTCAATTCATTTGTTTAATGCAGTTGATTTGATCGAGTTCAGATCGCATATCTTCATCCAGCTGTTCACATGTATTAACAGAGATTTTTTGAAAGCAGAAATAATTTTCGTCTTCTTACAAATCAATTATTAAGGATTTTCCAATGCCAAAGCAAGAACCATTCAGTTTGTTACTTCTAGCTAAGTCCCTTAAATGTGCTGCCGATATTTTAAAAGAGTAATACACATGTATCTTGCATGTGCGATCATGTATGATCCTTGTGATAAATTTGTGTCAAGCTAACAACTTTGAGAAGAACAAGAATACTGTATTGTATTTATTTTGAATTAGGTTACATGATGTTGTTTGATACAAAACTAACTTGATATTTTTTAGTATACTTTTTGAGTATTATGTTGTTTGGCTGGTACGGACCGTATTGAGGTCCGGACTACATTAATTTTGTATTTCGTCCATAAATTTGTCATCCGCACTCTGATTGAGGTGTTGAAAACTAGACAATGAGATATACACATCCAACACAAAGTTGATTGAAAGGGTTCATCTATTACGGACCATATTGGCTGATACGGCCCGCATTCAGACTTCAGAAAGTGTATTCTTTTAAGTCAAGTCCGTATTGGACTACTGGGTCTGTACTGGCTAGTAAGGACCATAACATAGACATCTCGTTAGTGCATTACTATTCAGATTGATCAGATTCTTACTTCAATTGATGTAAAATAGCCTCAAAACATGGTTCCTCCGTTAAATCATAAAAGAACAACAATAACCGATTTCTCGCAATAATTAAACATAAAAGTGAGATTATGAAGTAAAATATAAGCCAAAACCGGCCCTTCGTAAATCAGGGTCATTTTTACTCTGATCACGCCTCTCAACTTGACTGTTGCTTATCCTCAAGCAACGACATCTTAGCTTGTCTAAGGTCATGCCCTAAGTTAGTGAGTGAAAGCTTTACTAACATTTTGTATTACATTTTTTAAAAAGTTTGTACAGCGCCTCCTACGTCCTAAATTAAAAAAATCACTAATATATATATATAGAGAGAGAGAGAATGGCTAATATCAAAACGTTTGTTCCTGGGCTCAGGAACAAACGATTCCGTTCTCCCATTTCCAAAGTTCAAACAACAAATCCAAACCGTTAGATGTTCAATCTATATTAAAATGTGCTTGGAGACCAAATTTTACATTTTTTGGAATTTTTTTACTATTTATTAAGCTGATTTGAAAACCGTTGTTTTTCAATGTTGCAGAAATTTCATAAAAACAGCGATTTTCAAACTAGCTTAATAAATAGTAAAAAAATTCCAAAAAATGTAAAATTTGGTCTCCAAGCACATTTTAATATAGATTGAACATTTAACGGTTTGGATTTGTTGTTTGAACTTTGGAAATGGGAGAACGGAATCGTTTGTTCCTGAGCCCAGGAACAAACGTTTTGATATTAGCCATTCTCTCTCTCTATATATATATAGAGTGACTAAGGTCAAAGTGGTAGTTCCTAAGTCTCAGTGCAACCAAGTCGTTTTTGGATTTTCAAAGTCCAAACGGTCGATCCAAACCGTTAGATGTGATCTCCATATTAAAATCTGCTTTGAGACCAAATTTTACATTTTTTGGAATTTTTTTACTATTTATTAAGCCAATTTGAAAATTGCTGATCACATGGTCCAGAATTTAGTTGCACTGTTTTTACTGTTCACCCGGATCATCAATTTTCAAAGTGGCTTAATAAATAGTAAAAAGATTCCAAAAAATGTAAAATTTGGTCTCCAAGCAGATTTTAATATAGAGATCACATCTAACGGTTTGGATCGACCGTTTGGACTTTGAAAATCCGAAAACGACTTGGTTGCACCAGGGCTTAGGAACTACCACTTTGACCTTAGTCACACACACTCTCTCTCTCTCTATATATATATATATATATTGTTGTTTGATTTGAATATTTGCATTACCTTGCACGCTTTCTTTAATACAGCTTTCGGAGCTGCTAAACGTCAAAAATACTTTAATTAATAGAGTAATATACAATGTGACTCATGCAGCTTTAATTTATGCAATTCCATCACTCTTAACAAGTTGACCAAAATAAGAAACAAAATATGGTCCAGTAGACCGATAAGTTGGCAACGCTAGCTCTATTGTCATGAAATTACGTATTTTCGTGTATATATCAAAAATTTCAAAATTAAGTATCACTACTACAGAAATGGTCATTGTACATGGCACATTGTACCCGGATTTGGTAATTTTATAGAAAAACCGTGTAGAAGTTGTAATTTTTTGGATGCCTGAAATATCTGTAGGATCTCTACACGGATATTTATTAAAGAATCAGTGTAGAAAGACGTGAGAGAGCTACACGGACGTTTACTAGGAAATGTACACGGCTTATTGTTTAAATAACAGTGGAGAAAGCCTAGAGAGAGCTACACGGATATTTAATTAAAGAACCGTGAAAAAAGGTAAGAATTGTACACGGATGTTTGTTTAAATGACAGTGTAGATAACCTGTGAGAGAGCTACACGGACGTTTAATAAAGAGCTGTGTAGAAATGTTATTTTAGGTTTTTGGTTATATAAAAGGCATTCTCCCCACCAGCGCCGTTTTGATCAATTCTCTCCCTCTCACAGTTAACAATTGGGTTGAGATGTAGGTTTATCAATTATGTCGGATCGCAACTTATATCAATATGAGCTACTGTTTATGGAGCTCACAGATGAGCGGTCCGATATAATTGATAACCTACATCTCAAATTCCCATGCGAAGTATTGAAAAAAAAATTATCTCTCTATTCTGATCAATTTTATTGGACGAAGTGTTGGGTAAGAGTTGGGTGAAGGACCTTCAGAGCCGGATGAAGAGGTGAATGTGACCTTCAGAGCCGGATGAAGAGTCGAATGAAGAGTCGGAGATCATCCGACTCTTCATTCGACTCTTCATCCGGCTGTGACGGCCCTTCATCCACCTCTTCCCTTTTTTTTGATGGTCCTTCATCCAACTTTTTACTCAACTCTTTCTTTAGTAAAACCCTGCTGGCACCAAAAGGAAAGAACCACCATATTCTAGTCCTTAATGGAAATTTGTAGTTTACATATGAATTTTTATTCCAACTTTTGTAATGCTCTAATTTTGTATAATTTAGTGTACATGAATTTTTAGTTTAAATTGCTATGTTTTGGAATTCTGGATTTTAAATGTCTTCCTCTGTTTTGGAAATTGTTTGTTTTGCTATCTGAAAAACATAGAAACAAAACTAGTTGATAGCCAAAAAAAAAAATTGCTACACGGACGTTTAATAAAGAGCCGTGTAGAAACGAGAAATAGTACACGGATTTTTGTTTAATTAATAGTGAGAAAAATAATTCTACACGACTGTTTATATAAAAGTCCGTGTAGCTCTCTTATGTCTTTCTACACGGATTTATAGCTAAATATCCGTGTATAAAGGTTATTTTAGGGTTTTGAAATAAAGTGATATAAACAGCCGTGTAGAATTCTCTTTTTTTCCTAATTATTTTTTACTTTTTTTGGCTAGCCTCCATTTTTGCTAGCCAGTATTTTCTTAATTTGTTTTCAGTTAGCAAAACAGAGTAAGATGAAAATATCAATTGCTAAACAAATAAAATGAAAAGTGCCAGTAGAGTTTACAGAGGATAATATGGAGATACATGTTTACGGAGGGTAATATGAAAATAAATGTTTTAACAGTAGGCCTTTGTCAGAAATCTTCGTATTTCTCCTCTGGATCTTGCTTGCCCGAATTAGTTTAGGACATGCAAGGAACTAACCAAAAGACTACTTAGGTTAATGTAACCAAAGTAAGGACTACTTTGGTTACATTAACCTAAGTAGTCTTTTGGTTAGTTCCATATGTCCTAAACTAAACACCTTAGCAAGATCTAGAAATACAAATTAACTTCCAAGATCTCAGATCCGGTCTCCAGTTATAACATCTATCATCATATTACCCTCGAAAAACACTTTAGCGCAGAAATCAGACCAATTAATTGGGGAAATGAAGCACTTCGCATGGGAATTCGAGATGTAGGTTATCAATTATATCGGACCGCTCATCTGTGAGCTCCCAGAACAGTAGCTCATATTGATATAATTTTGCGATCCGAAACAATTGATAAACCTACATCTCAACCCAATTGTTAACTGTGAGAGGAGAAGTATAAATTGATCAAAACGGCACTGGGGAGAAGGCCTTTTATACAATTCCAACCCTAAAATAACCTTTCTACACGGATAATAATCTATAAATCCGTGTAAAAAGCATTAAGAGAGCTACACGGACTTTTATAAAGGCAGCCGTTTAGATTAACCTTTATACACGGACATTTATATAAACAGTCGTGTATAAATTTCTGTCTACACAGACTTTGATATAAACAGCCGTGTAGAATTTTCTTTTTTTTTCTAACTTTTTTTTATTTTTTTGGCTAGCCTCCATTTTTCGCTAGCCAGTATTTTCTATTTTTTCAGAAAGCAAAACAGATGACAATATCAATTTGCTTACAATAAAATGGTATAAACAGCCGTTTAGAATTTTTTTTTTCCTAATTATGTTTTATTTTTTTTGGCTAGCCTCCATTTTTTAGCAAATTGATATTGTCATCTGTTTTGCTTTCTGAAAAACATAGAAAAATACTGGCTAGCAAAAATGGAGGCTAGCCAAAAAAGATTAAAAATTGTTTGGAAAAAAAGAAAATTCTCCACGGCTATTTATATAAAAAGTCCGTGTAGACAGCTTATTATACACGGCCGTTTATATAAATGTCCGTGAAGAAAGAGTAATCTAAACGGCTAATTATATAAAAGTCTGTGTAGCTCTCTCAAAGCTTTCCACACGGATTTATAGCTAATTATCCGTGTAGATAGGTTATTTTAGGGTTGGAACTATATAAAAGGCCTTCTTCCGGCGCCGTTTTGATCAATTAATACTCTCTCTCTCTGTATTGAATTGGTCTGATTTCTGCGCACAAGGAACGAGGCCGGATCTGAGATCTAGCTTGGAAGTTAATTCGCATTCTCCTCTCTATTGCCAAGGTTAGTCATACATATATATATTTCTCTCTTCTTTATCTAATTTTCTGTTCTTGATTAATATTGCTTAATTATTTCTGTCAATTATTATTTAATGCATCCGTGCTTGATTTGTTAAGATAATGTAAATAATTAGTGTATTGTGGTCCAATAACCGACCTACTGATGCTTTTAGGTCCATGCCCGTTCAAAATTAATCCAATAGGGATTAATTTTGGATAGTCCCCCGTTTGGGACTGCTCTTTGAATATTGTGTCTCATTTAGTATGTGAACACATATTAGCGGGATTTAATTAGTATTTGAGAAAAGTTCGACAGTATTTCTCCTTATTGCTCCTACGAGTATGTGGTTTTTACGCATACTTGGGGAGTTAAGGAGAAATGCTGCCGAATTTTTCTCAAATACTAATTAAACCTCGCTAATATGTGTTCACATATGAGGCATAATATTCAAAGAGTGGGTTAGGATTGTAAACCAGCCCTTTATAAGCCAAGAATTTGGAACAATATATATGCTGACCACCATATATGTTTAATTGGAATTTTTTTTGTTTACTTTAATTTACAGATGGATCGAAGTTGGATGTACGAATTGCGACGTGATAGTGCAGAATATTTGGCTCGCGTTGATGAGTTCCTAAAATTTGCTGAGAGTTATAGAGTGGACACAAAAGATAACGACATCTTGTGTCCTTGTAGAGATTGTAAAAAATTTATAAGATTTGGGGATTCGGGAGCTCATTTGATTTGTCGGGGATTTAAGAAAAGATATACATGTTGGTTTATGCATGGTGAGAAAATTGGGGAATGTAGTGGAACCAATAGAAATTTTGTTTTGGACGAGAATGATGATAATGTAGAAACTGTTGATAATTTTGAATTTGAATGCAACGATGATTTTGAGAATGTCGAAAATTTCTATAATGCTGGGCTTGATTGCAACGAGGATGATGAGGTGGAGATTGATGAAAATACAGAATACGATTTTATTGAGAATCTAGAGGACATGTTACGTGATGTGGAAGATGAAATTAGTGATAAATTTTTTTAGAAATTTCAGTATCTGTCTAATGAATCTAAAAAGCCGTTATACCCCGGGTGCACCAAATTTACAAAACTATCAGCTGTGTTGAAATTATTGAACTTAAAAGCAGACAACGGTTGGAGCGATAAGAGTTTCACGTCCTTATTAAAGCTTTTACGAGAGATGCTCCTAGATAACAACGAGTTACCCTGTACAATATATCAGGCGAAGAAGTTGATCTGTCCAATTGGTCTGAAGATTGAAAAAATACATGCATGTCCGAATGACTGTGTATTGTACCGTGGAGAGTACGAGGCCATGCATGTTTGTCCTAAATGCGGTGTTTCACGGTTTAAACGCAAGGACCATGACACTGACGATTGTGATGATGGAAAAAAGGCAAGGCCTCCGGCTAAGGCGGTGTGGTATTTCCCGATAATACCGAGATTCAGACGGTTATTTGCAAATCCCAAAGATGCGAAATTGTTGCGTTGGCATGAAGAAGAGCGCAAAAGAGATGGTAAACTAAGACACCCTGCTGATTCAATTCAATGGAGAAACATTGATAGACATTTCGAAGGATTTGGTGGCATGAGCAGTCAGCACAGCACTTGGCCAGTTCTTATATGCATCTACAATCTTCCTCCTTGGTTGTGCATGAAACGCAGGTATATAATGATGTCATTACTAATCCAAGGACCCAGACAACCCGGAAATGACATAGATGTGTATCTCGCACCATTAATTGAGGACCTCCAGAAATTGTGGCGTGATGGCGTCCCGGTCTGGGATGCGTACGGCAAAGAACAATTTAATTTGCGGGCCATGGTATTCTGCACCATAAATGATTTCCCCGCGTACGGGAATTTATCGGGTTACACTTGTAAAGGAGCAAAAGCGTAGGGTTTAGGGTTTAGGGTTTAGGGTTTAGGGTCTGGAATTTCTCGAACTTGACCGTCTTTAGTCTTCCCCGAAATGTTCAATAATGTGTCAATCAAACTGTCACATACATTTTTTTCAACATGCATGACATCTAGGCAATGTCTCACTTCTAAATATTCCCAGTATGGTAGCTCCCAAAATATGGACTTCTTTTTCCAAATATCTTTCGGTGGTGGTTTGGCACATTTTCCAAAAATAACATCAAAGTTTTTAACCCGCATGAAGACATTCTTCCCATCTAACGGACGACGTGCCACTCCAAGCTCAATTTTCCCGTTGAATACCTTCTTCTTCTGATATCATTTAGACGTGAATTTTATATTTTTACTTAAATAAAAAAATCCATCTTTCTAAGAAATATCTTTCAATCACGGATGTTTCATTAAAATTCCAAGGGAGCTACACGGACATTTAATTAAACATCCGTGAACAAATACATTTATACACGTTTCATTAAATGTCCGTGTAGAAATTTAAAAGGAGCTACACGGATATTTTATTACACATCAGTGTACAAATACATTTCTACACTTATGTTTAATTAACATCCGTGTAGAAAGGTATTTTTTTTCCACTAAAATTATTCTCAGAGAAAAGTAATCGAAACTTGGGAGTTTCTCAGATTATATTGAATTTTAAAGAGTCGTTTCGTCTTCTCAGAATTAAAAAGATAAGGCAACTTCTCGAATTCCGAATAACCTGTTCAAATTGAATGTTTTAATTTAAAATTGGATACGGACGTTTATTTAAAATCCGTGCAAGAAAAGTTTTCTACACGGTCATTTACTTTTGAAGAGTCGTTTCGTCTTCTAAGATTCATACACGGCCGTTTAATTAAAAATCGGTGTACGAAAGGCTTTCTACATGGCCGTTTAATTTTCAAGAAATATTTTTGAAATATTTTTTAAATAATCCCTGTTATTTTGAAATAAAAATCCCTGTTATTCTGAAATATTTTTTTTAAATAATATACTTTTGAAATATTTAATTACTTGAACAGAAGGTATTTTTTTTGCGAAAAATTATTCTATGGGTTGTTTTATAATTTGTAAACCCAGATAAGGTTATATCAAGTAAAGTGTTCATTTATGTTTTCAAATCAGATTATTTGGAGAGCATTAAGCATTAATTATTCTATGATATTATTTAGACAGATTATTTAAGTTAATTTTAAATAATTTACTTTGTAGTGATTATCCATAATGAATTATTTGTTGGTTGTTTTGTACTGCTAATTTATATCTATACCAGTATTTATTTAGATAGCATGAGGTATTTAACAAAATAGTTAAACGGATAGAAAACAAAATGCTGATTAAATTAAGAACAAAATATATTACATCAAAAAAAAAAAAAGCTAACTTAATTAATTAAACACTCCGGCCTTCACTGGCCTGGCTGGATTCCTCCTTGGCCTGACCCCCTCCTTCTAATCCAGGGTCTCTTTGGCCTGATCCAGGGATTGCCCCTCCTTTTGTAGGGCTTTGGTGGTGGGTGCTCCCTTGGGCTTCGTCGTGGCACATTTGAGGGCGGCCATGGCCATGTCCTCCTGTAGTTGGGAGGAGGCATTTCATAACCGGGAGGGACTTCGGGAGCATCTTCGAGAATGACATAGCCGGGGGGCAATGGCCATGGCACATTTGCGTCTTCTGGTGGCACCGAAGCGGCCATTTCTTCTTCCAAAACTTCTTCTTCCAAATCTCAGAGAAAAGTAATCGAAACAGGGGAGTTTCTCAGATTATATAGAATTTTGAAGAGTCGTTTCGTCTTCTCAGAATTAAAAAGATAAGGCAACTTCTCGAATTCAGTATGAAATTGAAACCTGTTCAAATTAAATGTTTTAATTTAAAATGGACACGGACGTTTAATTACAAAATCCGTGTAAGAAACGTTTTCTACACGGTCATTTACTTTTGAATAGTCGTTTCCTTTTCTAAGAATCATACACGGTCGTTTAATTAAAATCCGTGTACAAAAGGCTTTCTACACGGCCGTTTAATTTTCAAGAGTTGTTTCGCCTTCTAAGAAACGTACACGGGCGTTTAATAAAAAATCCGCTTACCAAAGGTTTTCTACACGGATATTTAATTAAACACCCGTGTAGAAATTGAAATATTTATTTGCATTTATTATTATGTTCTGCTAGATACTCGAAGATATAAAATAGTTTTCAAGCTAAATAAAACTGAAATCAGGTTCCTTTTTATTTTTAAGTTTCCATTTTGAAAAATATGGAATTTGAAAAATATGAAAATTTGGAATTTGAAAAAATTAATCTAGAAAACCGTATGTAGGCGCGCATTTCATAATTTCGCGTAAACTAATTATACACGGGTGTTTAATTAAACGTGTAGCTCTCTTACGTTTCTACACGGTTGTTTAGTTAAATGTCCGTGTAGATTTAGTTTACGCGAAATAAAATGCGTGCCTCGTCTCTGTCGCTCGATCTTTTCAAAATCTCCTCGTCTCCCCTAAAACCTAAACCCCCTAGTCTCCTATCTCTTTCTGTGGTGCTGCCATCGTTCTCTCTCTCGGTGCTAGCTCGGTCACCTCTGTCGCTCTCCTCTGAACTCGCCAATTGAATCTCTAAGCTCCTCTCGCGCGGTTGCTGTTCTCTCTTTGAAAGGTTCTCTCTCTCTCTCTCTCTCTCTCTCTCTAAGTTGCAATGCTCCCTGTATCTTGGTTAAATCAAAACCCTTATCTCTGATTGTATTTTGGTTAAGTGAAAAGTTTCCTCAACTGACCTATTCTGGTGACATGGACACCTAATTAATGTTACAGGGACTAAATTGCAAAACCAACACTATGATTGAACAAAGGACCCAACAACACATAAGTTAGACCTAAATTTTACATTTCATAGCATTTCTAATAATGTTTCTTTTTTGTAGAAAGAACCATGTCACAGCCAGGTGAGAATGCAGATATGATTTTGGAAACAGTGGAACCGCAGGTAGATATGATAGTGGAAGAAGAGGACCAGCAGGCTCAGACAGAAAAGAGGAAAAGAGGTCCGACAATGTGCACGAAGACCTCAGAGGCGAAGGATTTGCAAATCGAGTTCAACAAAATCGGATGTCCGAAGGGTCCACGTAGGGCAGAGTACAAAAATTGGTGTAACAATTTGGTGAAGCAGAAGACATCTATCTTGGTTGAGAGGTGGGACAAATTCGATGACGAAGATAAGAACGAATGGTGGAACATTGTGAAGGTAAAGTACCTAACAATTATAAACCTTATTTTGATTATTGTCCATGATCGGTAATTGGTTAATTCGTTTGACTGGAACGATGACTGCGTTATCCTTGACTGGAACACCCACCAACCTTCACATGTAGTTCTTTCTTTAATCTCTTGAGTTATATTTTTGAGGACCATTTAGTAATTGGAAAAATCTATAAAACTGTACATGCATTATATATTCATTTTTCCTATTCTCTCTCTGTTTGTTATTTCTTTTTTTGTTGGATACAAGTTTTCTAGCATGTCTTAACCTTAGCATAGTTGGAATTTGCTTTAATAAGTAAATAATAACTTTTTTAAATTGCTATGCATCATGTAGTTGTCTTCCTGCAAGTTATATATGTCTATACCTGACTTGAAAACTTGAATGAACTTACATGCAGTAATTTTGTTGTCAATCATGCAGGATCATTGGAACATCCAGGATGACGACCGAAAGTCCGCGAAAAAGAAAAAGACTCTGAGGAAAATGAATGAAGCTTGGAAGCAATTCAAGAGCACGTTGAAGACGGATTTCATGGAGAAAGGGAGAAATCTGGTAGGCTACTATAAATGGCTGAAACAAGAGGACTGGGAGGAGTTTCAAGCTTTGAAGTCCACAGAAGAGTTCAAGGTATATAAATTTAGCCAACTTTGTCTTTGTTCTTTCTCGATATGTACTTATCTTCCTTAAGCTAATTGATGTACCTTGATGTGTGAAGATAAAAAGTGACGAGGGCAGGAGGATCGCGAAATTGAACAAGTACCCGCACAAATTAGGGTCAGGTGGTTACGAGGGTAAGTCGGCCGAATGGGCGGCAATACTTGTCCAAAACAAAGATTCTGACTCACCTGTGGTTAAGATCCAAAATCCTAGGGGCCAACACTGGCTCATGGGAAGATCCGAGGTAACCACTGACGGGAGGATAGTACTCCCAAATGACGTGCAACCCGTGGCTCAGAAAATGGTAAGAGTCTTTGTGGTAACTTTGTGTACATTACTTTGTCTTTTGCTATAACTAATTTTTTTTAACACAGTTGGAGGTGGAGGAGGAGGTAAATTCGGGCTCCATGACAGTCGAAAGAGTGGATGATTCCTTGTCCGCAGCGCTCGGAACTAAAGAACACACGGGTCGAGTTAGGGGTGTCTCGGTCTACAGTGGCTGGAAGGATGTATACAACGGCCCAAAACCAAAAAGAAGACTGCGTGCCAAAGTTAGCACGGAGGAGATGCAATCAAGGTTGGCGCAGGTACGCCAGGAGGTACGCGAGGAGTTCATATCGGAGTACGATGGAAGGATGGCTGCATTTGAATCAAGGTGGATAAACCAAATTACATCTCTTACGCAGCAATCCGACCAACAACCTCCCGTTTTGCCGGGATTTCGGCGAAGCAGTCAAGCATCCGGGACCGAAGTTCTGGGCGTGTTGGACAATCTACAGGTAATCACTACTTGTTCATAATCTACCCTTAATTTTGACTTGTTCATTAACTAATTGCTGATAATTATTGCAGGAGGCCACATCATGCGACCTCGTCATGTGGCACGATAAAACTCCTCTTACCATTGCTATGGGCATTGTACATCCTCCAGTCGGTTCTCAGCTAAGGCCCAACCATCTCCCCGTAACGGTTGACATGATTGTGGCCGATTGGGCTGCCCGCATACCTCTTCCTGTCCCTACCGACGACATGTTGGTGCTTGATGAAGCCCGTAGATAGATTGTCCAACGGCCCAAGTGTCAGATTATGTTGGATCAGGTAATCTCTAAATACAACACGGATATCTTATGTTACGTTCAAATGATTATTTTGAAATACTTGAAAAAATGTTCAAAATTTGATATAGACCCGAAGAGGCGTTTCCACCGCTGCGGACGAAGCTTTGTCACCGGTACGGCGAGGCTTGGAAGTAGTAGTCGGGGCTGATGCACAAGAATCTCCTGATGCGCCAGCGGCTGCGCCAGCCGCTGCGGGGGTAGACCGTACGGGGCTCTCTGAAGAAGAGGTTAGCCGTTTGCCCGAGGATTTGGGGAATCTCCACGCCTGCCTGGTTAAGGCACCAGATGATATGCAGGACATAATGTTCGATATCCCCCCCGAGGTTCTCCTACACGAAGGCAGGACGGTCGTGCTGCCTTTCCAAGAATTCAAGGACTTTCTACATGCCTCATCAAGCGATAAATGGCTCGATGTGGGAGTCGTCACCGTTTTCATCTTGTTAGTGACCAAAAATCATATATATCATGTGTATAGCACTCAAATATATATTCTAATGTGAAATGATGATTTTTCAGGATGATGCAACAAAAACATTATGTGGATTGTGGGAAAGATAAGGTGAACTCCTGTGCATTCTTGGACCCCGGCAGAACTAATGGTACGATGGTGCAATATCAGCCGGAAGATACTGTCCAGTACTTGTGTTCAGCGATGCATAAGACTCATTCAGGGAATAAGAGATTTATGCTCCTGCCATACCACCAGAGTGGCCACTGGTGTTTGATTGTGATGGTGCCACTTGAAAATTTGGTTTTCATCATGGATTCTTCACAGCCCGATTCGGGCATCACTCCTCAGGACTCCAAAAAGATATGCACTCCAATAAAGAGGTAAGCAATAGTAATTCACTTGGTTTGATTTTTTCCCAATTATATATAACAAATTGTGGAATTGCTAATTACATTCACTCAATTTTTTAAGGGCTTTTCTGCAATATATTAAAGATGGAGGAATGCAAAGCACGAATTCCAAGCATAAAAATAAGTTGTGTTTCAGGTGGCAGCCGGTGAGCACACTATAATTTTTATAATTTCATATTTTTGTTCAAAAATTTATTGTCATTCTAACATAAGCCGCTAAATGAAAATTTCAGTGCCCGCAACAGTTGGAGGGTTGGGAATGCGGTTATTACACGATGGTTTATATGTTTCACTTTGTCGAAAACATGCAATTCAATTGGCCACGATATCCGGTATGTAATTCATATGTTTGCCTTGACTTGTCCATATAATTAATATTGATTTTCTCTAATATTTTATCCTACTAAATTTGTTTTATTAGTTGCATTGCTATAATTACAATATTTATTTTTATAAAGCAAAACAGAGATGTAGTTGTTATATTGTATTTTTCTAATAACCTACATATTTTGAATTTTTGGCAGTATAAATCGAAGAAAAAGGCAGGGCATTACACCAAGCAAGAGATAGATTATTTTAGATGTATGTGGGCAAGGTGGTTTCAAAATGAATTTTGTAAACCAGAATATGGATTTGTATAATTTAGTGTGCATGAATTTTTGATATAATTTAGTATACATGAATTTTGTTTGGGGGTTGTATTTTGATATATTGGAAATTCTTTGTTTTGGAATTGATTTTTAATGGCTAGCAAACTGGAGGCTAGCCAAAACATAAAATAAAAATTGAAAAAAAAATATAACCATTCTACACGGATATTTTACAAAAGTCCGTGTAGAAAGCCAAATAAAGAGCAAATAAAAATATAAGATAGCTACACGGCTGCTTATGTAATGATCCGTGTAGAAATAGTTATTCTACACGGATATTTAGATAGACGTCCGTGCAGAAAGATGATCGTACACGGTCGTTTAGTTAAATATCCGTGTATAGATCTCCAGTAATTGTACACGGTTGTTTATGTAATAAGCCGTATAGAATAACTATTTCTACACGGATATTAACCTAAAAGTCCGTGTAGACAGAGTAATCGTACACGGATGTTTATGTAATAATCAGCTACTGGCAAGGAATTGGACACGGTTGTTCAAGTAATAAACCGTGCAGAATAACTATTTCTATACGGATATTAACCTAGAAAGTCCGTGTAGACAGAGTAATCCTACACGGCTGTTTATGTTCCAATCCGTGTAGCTCGGCTTTGGAGAGCGCCACTTGGCAAGGAATTAGACACGGTTGTTCAAGTAATAAGCCGTGTAGAATAACTATTTCTACACAGATAATAGCCTAAAAAGGCCGTGTAGACAGAGTAATCCTACACGGCTGTTTATGTTACAATCCGTGTAGCTCGGCTTTGGAGAGCGCCACTTGGCAAGGAATTGAACACGGTTGTTTATGTAGTGATCCATGTAGCTCGGCTTTGGAGAGCGCCACTTGGCAAGGAATTGGACACGGTTGTTTATGTACTGATCCGTGTAGCTCGGGTTTGGAGAACGCCACTTGGCAAGGAATTGAACACGGTTGTTTATCTAATGATCGTGTAGCTCTCAGGAATTGCACACGGGTAAATATCCGTGTATAATTTATTCAGGGAATTATACACCCTCGCACTCCACACGGCAGGAAATCCGTGTAGCTCCCCTGTTTATGTCCGTGTACAATGACCATTTCTGTAGTAGTGTATTTTTAGTCTCTAAATATATATTATATTATCCATCTAAAATGTTAAAATTCTAATATTTACCTTTTTCCATTAAAAATCGAAAAATATAAATCTAGAAATCCTATGATTTTGTTAGATGCAATTGAAAGCTTGAGTGTTGTGCAGCTCCGGACCGTTCGATGGTTTTAAAATTCATGGTTCACAAATTTTTAATATCCCTTTTAGAAATTCACTCATTTGTACACTATATTACACACGTGTTGCGCGACAAAAGATCGAGATTCTCGAAACTAAACAATCACATGAAGAGGATAATTCAAGGCAGAGCTGATGTGTATATTGATTTTAATTTGTTTAATTAAAATACTTGACCAACTGCTCATTTGTATGTATTCATTAGTTCAACTCAAAGACAGTTCTCGAGGTGTACTTAATGCATTTGTTTAGGACAAGTTGTATTTATTTATTAGTTAAACTCAAACGAATCTCACGTGGTTTAATCAATCCATTTGTTTAATGCAGTTGATTTCATCGAGTTCAGATCGCATATCTTCATCCAGCTGTTCACATGTACTAACAATGTACTAACAGAGATTGTTTGGATGCGGAAAATTTTTTCCCCTTCTTACGAATCAATTATTAAGGTTTTCTTAATGTCAAAGAAAAAATTATTTAGTTTGTTACTTCTAACTCGGTTCCATAAATGTGCAGCCGCAATTTTAAAAGAGTAATATAAATGTATCTTGTAGGTGGGATCATGTATGATGCTTATGATATGTTTGAGTCCAGCTAACAATTTTGAGAAGAACAAGAATACTCTTTTGTATTTATTTCGGATTGAGAAGAACAAGAATACTCTTTTGTATTTATTTCGGATTAGCTTGCAAGATGTTGTTTGATACAAAAGCAACTTAATATTAATTTATGAGTATTCTGTTGCCCTTGTATTTTGTAATATTTTCTCTTTATTACAATATCTCTAAACAAGGAAATAAATCTAATTAACTATAACCCCTGCTAGCGCACAAGTGAGCTGTTCGATTGATTGTGGCGCCTTTTACATATGTATTCCATGGCATAGGCAACCTGCTCAGTCCCTAGATGACATTTGGAGGAAATCCATGGCATAGGCAAGGTTGTTAGGAAAGCAATCCTATGAACTGTGGCGGTCACTCTTCATGTGTGCTTGTTGGCACATGTGGAAAAGAAGAAATGAAAAAATCTTGTTCGAAAAAATCTTTCATGATGTGCTGTAGTTTTTTTAGTTGAAATTTTTAATGAAGATACACATAAAGATATCATCCGTTGATCGGTCTGAACCATTCAAATTAAAGAGCATCAAATTTTATTTTCATTTACTTATCCATCAAGTTGACGGAAAATTGAAACTTCACATTAGAACAAAACTCAGACTGGGGTTAACTTTGATCTTAACCTTATTCTAATTCAATGACTTTATTAGTGATCATCATTTGGTTGAATTGAAAATTTCTAATAGAAAATTCACTTGGACGAATGGCATGCAAAGGGCTTTGTTAGATAGGTACTTAGTGTCACTAGATTGGTTAGATGCGTATTCTAATTATAATGTCCTTGCACTCAATTCCTATGGTTCTGATCATACTCCATTGTTGCTTCAAATAGACTTGTCTAATCAGTCAACAAAATCTTTGTTTAGAATTGATCCAGAATGACTGAAAATGAAGAATTCTCTTGATTAATTACCAAATGGTGGGATGAGCGTCCTTTATCCCACTGCCACACTGGGTTGGCTTGGCATAACAAAATGAAAAACCTTAAAAGGAAAATTCAAGGTTGGGCTAAAAATTACTATGGGGCTAAGAAAAAGAGAAAAAAAATTCATTCTGGATCAATTGTCTAACTTAGATGCCACTAGAGATCATAGAGACTTAACTCCATCTGAAATGCAACAGTGGTCAGAACTGAAACAACAGTTAGATGAGATTTTTTTAGATGAAGAAATCTATTGGCAACTTAGATCAAAGCAGACTTGGTTAAAGGAAGGTGACTCTAATACAAAAAAATTTCAAAGGGTAGCAAATACCAAAGTTAGGAAAAATAAGATTCAGACGTTAGAGATCGATCAGGTGTTAACTTCTAAAGAGGAGGATATTCATAACCATCTTATCTTATTACAAAAACCTCCTAGGTTCTCCTGGGGCCACATTTGCCCAATTAGGTCCTAATTTTTGGGAGGAATTTGAGAAAATTTCAGAATCTGAAAACTTATCTTTAGTTGCACCTTTTAGTGAGTCTGAAATCCATCAGGCTATCTTCCAATCAGACCCATTAGGGGCTCCTGGCCCTGATGGGTTGTCTTTCGCATTTTACCAAAAATTTTGGGACCTAGTCAAACATGATCTTATCCTTCTTTGTGATCAATTCTGGCATGAACAATTGCAACTCTCTAAACTCAATAAGTCAATTATTTGTTTGATCCCTAAAGAACCAGAGGCTCAACACATTAAAAAATTCCGACCAATTAGTCTAGTAAATTGTAGTTTCAAAATCAGTTCTAAAATTCTCACCTATAGACTTGAACCAATCCTCCAAAGGTTAATTGATGCAAACCAATCTGCCTTTTTGAAAAATAGGTTTATTTTGGATAATGTAGTTTTAAGTCATGAAGTTATACATCACTGCCAAGTTACCAAACAGCCGGGTGTTGTTGTTAAAATCGACTTTGAAAAAGCCTATGATAAAATTAATTGGACTTATTTAATTGTCCTACTGCATAGTAGAGGTTTTAGTGATAAATGGATCGCTTGGATGAAACTCTGGCTGTTTACTTCCCAATCTTGTGTCACCATCAATGGCAACCTCATGCCATATTTTTTCTGTAAAAGAGGTGTGAGACAGGGAGACCTCTGTCTCCCTATCTGTTCAATCATGCGGCCGATACCTTGAGCAAAAATTTTAAATCTAGTAGAGAGCATTCAGTAATTGTTGGGTTGGGACCACAATGTTTCAATAACAGAGCTTTGACTAATTGTCACTACGCCGACGACACAATCCTTTTTCTACAAGCTAATACTCAATGTGTGTTGTCAGCTTGGTGGGCAATGATTATGTTTGAAAGGATTTCAAGAATTAGAATGAATTTAGACAAAACTGAAATGTTTCCAATCAATTTGAGTCCTGAACATGCGAATGACCTTGCCCTTTCTTTAGATGGAAGCTATCATCATTTCCATTTAAATACTTGGGTGTCCCCTTGCATAATAGAAAACTTACTGTCCAAGAGTGGGGGTTTATTGTCGATAAGATTCACAACAAATTGCAAAACTAGAAAGGGCAAATTCTGTCATTAGGTGGTCAGCTCACTTTAGTCAATGCTGTTTTATCGGCTATACCTTTGTATGCTATGTCTTTATATAAGATCCCTAAAACAATTCTGGCTCAAATAGACAAAATTAGAAGATTGTTTGTATGGCAGGGGTCTAGCGTAAGAAAAAAATATGCTTTGTGTAATTGGCAAACTATGTGCATGAAAAAGAAATTTGGGGGAATGGGCCTACTTGATTTACATCAAATGAACTTCTCTTTGTTGGCCAAATGGTTATTTAGATTCAAAGACCCTACATATACTAGTTTATGGAAACTAAGTCGTTCTTTCTAAATACTATGACCAGCAATTACCACATTCCCCCTTCTGGACTAAAATGTTGAAAACTGAACAGATTACATCCATAGGTAGCACTATCATACCAGGTAGACATGGTCAAGTCCTCTTGTGGCATGATCAGTGGCATAATAACTGTGCACTTAAAATTTAGTTCCCAAATTTATATGACATTTGTCTTACTCCTCTCATAACAGTTCAAGAGGCTGTTCTTTCTCATAACAGTTCCCAAATTTATATGATCGCTGGAAAGTGAACGATGTTTACTTTTAAAATTTATAAACTCAGAAATGCTATCGGTTCGGATCGCAAGCGCACAATCCTATCGAGTAGTATAATTGAGGTCGATCCACAGGGAATATTGGTTTAGAGTCTCGAGCGATCAAATCACAATATTTCGAAAGGCTAGACGAAATCTGAAAATTCAAGAGTTGTAGTCGTGATCAATGTAAATTTGGCAACAATTAAAAGTAATTAAAATAATGACAAAGATGAGAATTCCTATGGTTTCGGCACACCATTGCTACTCAATCCTCTTTGATATTCTACTTCTGTCAGGTTTGATTTCCTGTTGTTTTATATGGAAGACGCTACATAGGACACTGCGAGTTACTTACGCAAATGACTGGACTTCCATCGAGATACTACATAGGACATTGCGAGTTACTTACGCAAATGACAGATCTCTAAAATACACAAGTTACTACATAGGACACTGCGAGTTACTTTTGCAAATGACTGAACTTGGTTTGCATTTTGTTGTTCCGATTAATGGTTTCCATGCTAAGGTTTTCTTCGCATTAATCTAATGGTTCCTAACGAGGCGGACTCGTCCATTGTTCGCACGAAAGCGCAACGCAAGTTTCGGTACGCTTGAGGGCGTACCTTTTAAAACCGCGCTTACACTTCACGAGTAAGGGTTGCAAGTGCACAACCCCTATCGAGTAATATAATCGGGTATCGATCCACAGGGACGGGCAATTACTAGGTTAGAATCCACTAAACTCAATTAAAAACTAGAAGTGAAAAAGATTTGGTTTGGTATTTAAGTTCCTAAAAGATCAATTCAAACAAATCGAACAATGCAAACAGATGTAATAAAGTGCTAGAAGAAATGTAAACTGTGTTTTGATTATGGATAAAAGGCGTTTCCAGGGTTTCAGACTTCATCTGTGATCTGCCTCTAGTGGTACGGCCCGTACCAAGTTGGTAAGGCTAGGCCGTACCAGACTTGGTAAGGCAAGGCCGCACCACTCTGGTAAGACCCGTACTGGCTTGCCAGAACAGAGCTTACCAGTTCGAGTTGATGCATTTCTTGCTGGTACCTTGTGCTAAACTCTTTAGAAAGGTTCAATTGACCACACCTAAGGTTCCTAAGCCTCAACTCTCGTGTGTTGGATCAAGATCTAGGTTGGAATGCAATTGATTGCCTTTTAGGGTTTCTACACCTCAATTTTCATATGTTGGTACAGATCTACCCTAGCTGGTTGATTGGAGATCTAAGGTACCCTCTAATCTGTCAATTAGAGGGGAATTCAACCTCTCGGCTTCAATTCGAACAAGTCTACCCTAAGCAATTGATTTGGTTGAGAGATTGAGATGATCACATGACCTTAATAGGTTTGATCTAGACCTAGAGGTTCACCATACACAATCACAGCAAGCAAAGCAAGAGATAGCAAAGAAATCACAATCAATCAATCAAAAGAGTTCATACAAAGTACAAGTCAAAGAAAGTCAAAGCAAATCAAGAATCCATCTCAAAATCCTAGAAACTAAAACAACTACTCACAGCACATGATCTGATCTAAAAATACAATAAAAGAGGTAAAGAAAGCCATGGATCGAAGGGATCGAGTGGAAAAGGCTTGATCCGTCGAGCTTCGCCTCTTTCCTCTTCCTTCCTTCTTGCTCCTAGCTCCTCAGCTCTCTTTCTCTCTCTTACTGTGCTCTCAAATGTTTCTGGAATCAAAAGTTGTCGAAATTGGAGAGCTCCCCGCCTTAAATAGCCTCTGCCAAGATTTGAATCTGTCAGGCCACCTTTAGGTATGGCCCGTACCAAAGTGGTACGGCCTGGCCGTACCAGGCGTGATGAGCTGAAATTGGCTAAGTCTGGTAAGACCCGTACCAAGCCTGGTAAGGGTCGTACCAGATCATCCCAAATCGCCGTTTCTTTGTGTGTTTTGCTCCAAACCTGCAGAAAACAAACAAACACTCAGCAGTACCAAATTCTAAAGATATATCGATGAAATGCACATGATTCTGGTTAATTAGGGCACGAATCTGGTACTAAAACAGGCCTAAAATAGACTAAATATGCGAGGTATCATCCATCATAGTTTCTCTTACCATTAAAGCACTGTCACTACCCTAACGGATTAAACTAGATCATCGAAATCAGGTGAAGGGAAAATAAATCACAAAAGCATTTCAATCAACAACAAGAAATCATAGTCAACAAAAAAAATATTTAAAATCATCATGAGTAACAAGGTTTACTGCCTAGCCCCTAAGAAAAGGACTTAGCCGCGGAACGACATGATTACAACACTCCTCTCTTTCTCACTTAATCAAATTTAACCAAAAATACAAAGATGTCTTCTTCTTCTGTCCAAAGTGCTTATATAGGAGTGAGGGGACGTCTGGAGATGAGTGGAGGCCAAGAAATCTGATCTGGTTACAGCTGGAGCAGTTATTCCTCAAAGGGTGCCTCGGTTACGGACCATACTGGCTGGTACGGTCCATATCCAGACTATGTCGCTGACAGGTTTAATGAGTATCGCGCTATTTTCTGGTTCGTATCTGACATAGGTCCGTATCAGTCAGTGCGGGCCGTAACAGAGACTTAGTCAATGAGCGTCGCTTATCCGATTGACCTAATTCTTGCTCCATTTGATGTAAAATAGTCCCAAAACATGTTTCCTGCAATAAAACATAAAAAGGGTGATAGTAGCCTTTTTCTCTAATTAATTAAACATAAGTGTGAGATAATATACAAAACCTAAGCCTAAACCCTACGTAATTCATCATCATTTTGACTCTGATCAGATGTGATCCAGAACAACACTTGAGATCCAACAGACTGAGAAAGAGATTTGTGGATGGAGGAGGTTATATAGAACAACACTAGAGATTCAACGAAGTGAGAAGGAAATTTGTGGATAGAGGAGGTTATCTAGAACAACACTAGAGAGCCAGTGGAGAGAGAAGGAGATTGGTGGATGGACGAAGTGATATAGAACAACACTAGAGATCCATCAAAGTCAGAAGGAGATTGGTAGACGGAGGAGCTGATCTAGAACAACATTAGAGATCCAACAAAGTGTGAAGGAGATTTGTGGATGGTGGAGGTGATCCAGAACAATACTAGAGATCCAATAGAGCGAGAAAGAGATCCTTTGATGGAAGAGGTGATATTGAACAATACTAGAGAGCCAACAGAGTTAGAATAACATTGGTGGATGGAAGAGGTGTTCCAGAACAACATTAGAGATCCAATAAAGTGAGAAAGATATTGTATATTGACGAGGTGATACAAAACAACACTAGACATCCAATAGAGTGAGAAGGACATTCGTTGATGAAGGAGGTGATCCAAAACAACACTAGAGATCTAACAGAGTGAGAAGGAGATTTATGGATGGAGGAGGCGATCCAGAACAACACTAGAGATCCAATAGAGTGAGAAAGAGATTTGTGGAAGCTGGATGTGATACAGAACAACACTAGAGATCCAACAGAGTCAGAAGGAAATTTGTGGATAGAGGAGGTGATTAGAACAACATTAGAGAGCCAATGGAGTTAGAAGGAGATTGCTGGATGGACGAGGTGATACAGAACAACACTAGAGATCCAACACAGCGAGAAGGAGATTGGTGAATGGAAGAGGTGATCCAGAACAACATTAGAGATCCAACAGACTGTGAAGGAGATTGGTGGATGGTAGAGGTTATTTAGAACAACACTAGAGATCCAACAGAGTATGAAGGAGATCGTTGGTTGGAGGAGGTGATCCAAAACAACACTAGAGATCCATCAAATTGAGAAGAAGATAACTAGATGGAAGAGGTGATCCAAAACAACGTTCGATGGTTTTAAAATTCATGGTGGACAAATTTTTAATGTACCTTTCAGAAATTCACTCATTTGTACACTGTTGGAATATACTCCCTGACACGTTTACGTGTCTCATCGGAGTAAGAGTGGCCATCCAAGTCTAGTAGGTTTCCGATAATTGGTTGTGGGGTGGGGCCTGGCGGCAGGGGAGCATTGTGTGATGATGAAAATAACTTAGAGATGGCAAAGAGAATGAAGATGGTTAGTGCGATGAACAACAAACTAAGTAAGAGTTCCATTATTTTTGAGATAATTAGCTATGTGCACTGCTCTTGAATTTCCTCAATTTCAGATAAATATATAGAGAGAAGCTATAATTCCATGCATAACACATATTGTTCCCTACAATGGATCAATATTTTATTTTTGAATTAATAGAGTAATATACCATGTGACTCATGCAGTTTTAATTTATGCAATTCCATCACTCTTAACAAGACCAATATATGAAATAAAATATTGTCCAGTAGCCCGATAAGTTGGCAACGGTAGCTCTACTGTCATAAATTTGTATACAGTATTTTTTGTCTCTAAATATTATATTATATTATATTATCCATCCAAAATGTTAAAATTCTAATATCTATCTTTTTACATTTCCATATCAGTTACATATTTTTCCATTAAAATCTAAAAATATAAATCTTGAAATCCTATGATTTTGTTGGATGCAATTGAAAGCTTGAGTGTTGTGCATCTCCGGACCGTTCGATGGTTTTAAAATTCATGGTGCACAAATTTTTAATATCCCTTTCAAAAATTCACTCATTTGTACACTATATTGCACACGTGTTGCGCTACAAAAGATCCGAGATTCAAGAAACCAAACAATCACATGAAGATATTTAGATTAAAATAGTTGATGTGTATATTAATTTTAATTTGATTAATTAAAATAGTTGACCACAAGATATTTAGATTATCAAGCACAACCAACTGCTCATTTGTATGTATTCATTAGTTCAACTCAAATACAGCTCTCGAGGTGTACTCAATTCATTAGTTAAACTTAAAGGCATCTCTTGTGGTGTACTCAATTCATTTGTTTAATGCAGTTGATTTGATCGAGTTCAGATCGCATATCTTCATGCATCCAGCTGCATGTTCACATGTACGTACTAACAATGTACTAACAAAGATTTTTTGGTTGCGGAAATAATTTTCCCATTCTTACGAATCAATTATTAAGGTTTTCTCAATACCAAAGTAAAAACCATTCACTTTCTTACTTCCAACCAGGTCCCATAAATGTGCTGCCCCTATTTAAAAGAGTAATACACATGTATCTTGCATGTGGGATCATGTATGATGCTTATGATAAATTTGAATCAAGCTAACAACTTTCAGAAGAACAAGGGTACTCTTTTGTATTTATTTCGGATTAGGTTGCAGGATGCTGTTTGATACAACAACAACTTAATATTTTTTAGTATTATGTTGCCCTTGGTATAGCCGCCACATACAGCTCATACATCTCCTAATTACAATTGTATATATATTTCCTTATTTTGTAATATTATCTCTTTAATACATCCAAATGGAGTCAGAGAAGATCAAGAAGTACTTCTCCCGAGTCGTCAAAAACGTGAACCAGATGCGGACATATAGAGAAGACATCTCTGATCAGAAGGTAGTCGAGAAAATTTTAATTAGCCTCACTGATAAGTATGATTACTTCATTACTGTGATAAAATAATCGAAAGATCTATTGAAACTTTCGATTCAACAACTGATGAGCTCCTTGGAGTGACACGAAGAGAGAAAGCTCCAACGAGAAGGAAACTTGGTGGAACATGCTTTCCACTCCATGCTGAGCTTCAGACCTTGATATAACCCCATGAGTCAACGAAATATTCAAGAAGAAGACAGTCTGAGACAAGATGCAAAAAAGAAGTTGGCGCAAAAGGAGAAAGCACCTGGTCCGAGTTATTCAAATTTATGGTTCGATATACACAAAAGGTCGAATCATAGTACATCTAAATGTTGGTCAACAAAAAGATGCATAAAAGGCAAGAAGATTGGCCACATAGCTAGAATGTGCAGTTCCAGAATTAATGAACAAGCGAATTTCAGAGAAGAAAAGGAGAGTCATGAAAGTATTTTCTTTGCGTGCCACTCAGCAAAAGAAGAGAATGGTGATATTTGGTTCTTTAACATTGGTTTCACAAATCATATGACTGGGAACTGTGGATTATACACCACATCGACACTTCATATGAGAGAAAGGTACGTATGGGAAATGGCTCAATTGTTCAACCTAAAGGCAAAGTATTGATGTACAAACCAAGATGGATTCTTGGATGGACGAGGTAATCCAAAACAATACTAGAGATCTAACAGAGTGAGATAGAGATTTGTGTATGGAGGAGGTGATATAGAATAACACTAGAGATCCAACAGAGTGAGAAATATATTTGTGTATATCGAACCAAAATATGAAACAAAATATGGTCCAGTAGCCCGATAAGTTGGCAACGGTAGCTCTACTGTCATGAAATTTGTATACATTATTTTTTGTCTCTAAATTACGTATTTTTCGTGTTCATGTCAAACATTTCAAAATTAAGTATTTTTAGTCTCTAAATATTATATTATCCATCTTAAATGTTAAAATTCTAATATCTATCTTTTTACATTTCCATAGCAGTTACATATTTTTCCATTAAAATCTAAAAATATAAATCTTGAAATCCTATGATTTTGTTGGATGCAATTGAAAGCTTGAGTGTTGTGCATCTCCGGACCGTTCGATGGTTTTAAAATTCATGGTGCACAAATTTTTAATATCCCTTTCAAAAATTCACTCATTTGTACACTATATTGAACACGTGTTGCACGACAAAAGATCCGAGATTCAAGAAACCAAACAATCACATGAAGATATTTAGATTAAAATAGTTGATGTGTATATTGATTTTAATTTGTTTAATTAAAATAATTGGCCACAAGATATTTAGATTATCGCGCACAACCAACTGCTCATTTGTATGCATTCATTAGTTCAACTCAAATACAGTTCTCGAGGTGTACTCAATTCATTAGTTAAACTTAAAGGCATCTCTTGTGGTATACTCAATTCATTTGTTTAATGCAGTTGATTTGATCGAGTTCAGATCGCATATCTTCATGCATCCAGCCGTTCACATGCACGTACTAACAATGTACTAACAAAGATTTTTTTGATGTGAAATTTTTTTTTTCCCTTCTTACGAATTAATTATTAAGGCTTTTTCAAAGCCAAAGCAAGAATCATTAAGTTTGTTAGTTCTAGCTAGGCTTTTGCAAGCGTTGCCGCTATTTTAAAAGAGTAATACACATGTATATGGGCAACACTACAACGTTGATTAAATCAACTGTTGGTGTATATGGGCAACACTACAACGTTGATTAAATTTGTCCCACAGTTGCTTTTAAATGTGTCTACGACATCCCGTTAAGATAAACCAACCGTTGGCATTCCAGAGTCCACATATACCAACAGTTGATCTATATGAGCCATTAGTGTTGGATAGATAAACACCAACTCTTTACTGTATTGAATCGATGTTGATATTTTGCAGTTAAGGCGCTAACCTAGGTCCAATATACACCAATTGGTTATTAGATATGAATGGATGGTGTTGTTCTAATTATAAATAAGGTGCGCCATAGTTTCTCTCCCACAGCTGCCTCTCTCTGTGCGTTAATTAAAAGCTTATCTATTCTTTGTGCGTCAATTAACTTCTCAAACTGATTGAAGACCTCTACCACATTAATTTTTCAAGCCTTTTTATAACTTGAATTGTTGAAGAATGATCTCAGAATGTAATTTCATCATAGATCAAGGTTATATGTGCAAAGGTGTAACTAGGTACAGCTGTACAAAGTATTAATTAGGATAGGTACCAATGGTACAATATTTCTAACCGTTGAAACAAGTTGTAATATATAGATAGAAATCTTTGCTGTAAAATACACAACTGAAAATTATACAAAAAATTCAAGTTTTCTCCTCAGCCTTTTCATCTCTCAAAATAACATGAATCCATTTAAGGTGTGTCACCCATGTTAATGGGAGCCGCAGAAGATCTGAAGATAAGTGTCGCATAAGGCATCTATGCTGGCGATTCTCCTGTGTGATATTTTTGTTATCTTCAATGTAATATTTAAGAGATCTTACAATTAAAGAAAAGAGAATAATTAAAAAAGAGGCAGGCTGTAGACTTCTCGTACATAGTTCTATATCAGGGGCTGCTAGCTATAATTTTGATTATTCTGAACTATTTTTTCTGTATGAAAAATATTCAATGAAATAAAAGAAAGACAGGAGAGAGGATTGAGGGAGTCTTGTTTTATTTAAGTTCTCAGTAATTTGACATGGTATCAGGGCATTTGTTGACGGTTTTGTGCAAGTGAAGGCTGCTTAAATCAATTCCTTGTGCAGTTGTCTATTTGATACTACATAGTCTCTACACTATTTTTTGAAGACTGAAATCCTTATCAGAAAAGAAATTTTGCAAGCTATCATGTAATCGAGACTAAAACAACTTAGCCCATCTTATTCTTTCTTCATCTTTAGTTTTACAATGGAGTTGTTTCCATTGATATTCTTGCCTGAAGGGTTTTCCTTGCTCATCTTTGGAGCTTGAAACTAGAAAAATGAAAAAATAGAACAGTAAAATTTTCTTGTGACACCACCATTTACTTGTGTAATCCACATAAAAGTTATTAGGTCGAGTGATTCGCACTCTTATGTCCTACATGCATTTCACATTTGTTATTGATTAGAATTGCAATACATCTTACAAATAAAAATTTCCACTCAATCGACCAATACTCACAAATGAGACCCAAAAATTACATAAAAAGTAGATTAAGCATAGAGAAAATTAAATACCAAAAAAGAACGTACCTGACAACCTTAAACCCCAAATCGCAAATTAGGTACAAAACCCTCTTCCTTGTTCGATTTTGCGCCTCTTGAAGCAACCTGGAGACTGGATTGAGCGTCGATCTATACGATAATATGTCAGGGAGAGAATACCAGTTGAGTACAGCTAGTGCTCAGTGCTCGGGCTCAGAGAGAGAAAGACAATGGTGGAAGGTTTTGGGCTCGGTATTCTGTAGAGAGAGAGAGGACGAAGAAAATGGTGACTCGGGAGAGAGAGAAAGGATGGTGCGGAGAGGGTTTAGGGTTGGGGTCCAAGGCCGCAATAGGGTTCTGGGTTTGGCGACTGAGGCGAGAAAGCGAGAGAGAGGTTTTTGGTCGGCAGAAGGGTTTTGGGTCTGGCGCCAAATATTCGGGGTTTTATTTTGTTGCACATGATTTTCATCATTTAAAAAAGCTAAAGACATGAATCCGACACAAAGAATAGGACAGATGTCAAACTCTCCCAAATTTAAATTCTTGTCAATATGCCGTGATTCCCGTTTGCACCTCTCCCAAGAATCAATCTTTTTCTAGCTAGTACTGAATAGATGGCATATATATTTATCATAATATTGTAATCTTTTTCTAACTACTATTGAATAGATGACTCGTCCGACCCTCAAATAAATCGGAATGAAACCTGCTATCTCTAACAAAACAAAAAATGAACATCAAACCTACGAAAGTTTTTTCAAAAGTAAGATATTTAATTAATATATTAGTCATAATTATAACTTGTTATGAATGAATTGTATCAAGATCTTTTTAGTACTTTCAAAACATCCATAAAGGCAAACTAGAAAAAAAATATTTCGGAAATTGTTCCCAAAGAATTTTATTTATTAAAACATAAATCATTTTATAAAAGTATTCAATCAAACCTCCTTGTATAATTCAAATTTCAGTTTTTTTTATTTAAACTATATCAAATTCGAATTGTTGCTTGAATTTCGCACAAAAATTAAAATTTGTCATACAATATAAATTGAATTTGTATAATAATAGTTTCTAAAAAAAATCTTTCAATATATACTTTCTGAATTTGTAATTTTATTTGGCTATAGTCACCTGGCTAGTAGATTAAATTTATCCACATTGTGTTTATTAAAATACAATGCAATAAGTATTGTTACAATTCTTTACTGCAAATTGGGATAGTATTGTAACATTACAATGCACACGAGTGCAGAAACGTAAAGCTTACACGATATATTATATACGTTTGGTCAAAATTTCTATAAAATTTGTGTTCTAAGCAACAAAACAATAATTGTTCCGAAAAAGTATGCACATTATACACGGTTTTACTGTTCACAGCCATTAACACATGGTTTTAATAAAAAAAACCGTGTACAATTTGGTCAAATTATACACAGTTTTTTACTAAAAACCGTGTATGAATGTTGGAGGGTCTTTTCAGAAGTTTTGGAGCACATTTTTGGACAAAAATATATGAGATGGTCCAACAATTCTGCATGATTTACTGTATAATCCGTGTCTGATAAAAGAAATACAAATTTTTTCACGTCATGGATTTGTGCATTTCTATTATAATGCATCTCTCTCTATTTTTTCTAAGTCATTTCTAAAGCATCTCTTCCCTGTAGGTTGTACATGTATTTCTCTGAGTCAAGTAAGTCTAAACAGGTGAGGCTAGAGCGAGGAATAAGGAAAGAGAGGCGATATCTTCACTGAAAAGGTGATCTCCGATGAAGATATGAAGATAAGTGACGCATAAGGCATCTATGCTGGCGATTATCTTGTGTGATATTTTTCGTTATCTTCAATGTAATATTTAGGAGGTCTTATAACTAAAGGAAAGAGAATAATTAGAAAAGAGGCAGGCTGTACAGTCCTGATACAGAGTTCTATATCAGGGGCTGCTAGCCATAATTTTGATTATTTTGAACTATTTCTTCTGTATGACATGATATCAGGGCTTTTGTTGACGGTTTATGCAAGTGAAGGTGGCGTAAATCAATTCCTTGTGCAGTTATCCATTGGATACTACATGGTCTTTACACGTTATTTTGAAGACCGAAAACATTGTCAAAGAAATTTAGTAAGCTATCATGTAATAGAGACTAGAACAATTTACCCCATCTTCCCCTTTCCTCTTTCCTTTCACAGTGGAGTTGTTTCCATTAATATTCTTGCTTGAAGGTTTTACCTTGCTCATCTTTACAGCTTCAGACTGGAAAAATGAAAATATGAACAGTAAAATTTTCTTGTAAAACCACCTGTAGCTGTGTAATCCACATAAAAGTTATTTGGTTGAGTCATTCGCACTCCTATATCCTGCATGCATTTCACATTTGTTATTGATTAGAATAGTAATACATCTTATAAATAAAAAATTCCACTCAATCGACCAATATTGACTAATAAGACCCAAAAATTACACAAAAAATCGATTAAGCATGGAGAAAATTAAATACCAAAAAAGAACGTACCTGACAACCTTAAATCCCAAATTCGCAATTTAGATACAAAACCCTCATCCTTGTTCGATTTTATGCCTCTTGAAGCAACCTGGAGACCGGATTGAGCGTCGATCTATACGATAATATGGCAGGGAGAGAATACCAGTTGAGTACAGTGTTCAGTGCTCGGGCTCAGAGAGAGAGAGACAATGGTGGAATGTTTTGGGCTCGGTGCTATGCAGATAGAGACAGAGGACGAAGAAAATGGTGACTCGGGAGACAGAGAAAGGATGGTGCGGAGAGGGTTTAGGGCTGGGGTCAAGGCCGCAATAGTGTGCTGGGGTTGGCGACTGAGGCGAGAAGGCGAGAGAGAGGTGTTTGGTCAGCAGAAGGGTTTTGGGTCTGGCATCAAATATTCGGGTTTTTTTTCGTTGCACTGGGATTTTCATCATTTATTTGTTTGGGCAATAGACTTTTAGCAACCGGCGATAGCACTGTCGCTCATGTCCTAATTTGCTGCAGTGATGTGTTCAAATTTTTTGATAAAAATATTGAATACTTGAGAAGTTATAATGGAGAATATTTTCTGAAAAAAAATACTCTGGACATTTTTTAATAATTCAAGAAGTAGTGAACATTTACAACATGCTGAAAACAATATTCATTGAGGAGGGATCCGATTACAACACTTTTGAGTTACCACAAAATTATCCCAAATATTTTCTACATTTTTAAAGTCTAAATCGTCGATCCAAAACGTTTAACATGATCTCCACAATAAAATGTGCTTGCAGAAATTTTTTTATATTTTTTTGAATTTTTTAACTATTTATTAAGTATTTTACAAAAACTAGTTAAATTTAGACCATTGAATTTCGTACCCATCTTAATAAATAGTAAAAAAATTTAAAAAAATGTAAAATTTGATCTGCAAGCACATTTTATTGTGGAGATCATGTTGAACGGTTTAGATCGATGATTTGGACTTTGAAAATGTAAAAAATAATTAAAGTAACTTTGTGGTAACTTAAAAATGTTGTAATTGAATCCCTACTCATATTCAATATATCACATTCAACATGCAGCATATATACATATACATATTAGACAAATATTACAACACTACCGAACCTTTGATTTTCAAATATAATTTAATTTTTAAAACATGGTTTTTCCGTCGGTTTGTGACTCGTTTCTACTCATGTTATAAAAATCAATAAAAAAAAAACCCAAATCTCAACTTTTCCGACACAAAAGCTAGAGACATGAATCCGACACAAAGAAACGGACAGATGTCAAACACTCCCAAAAAATCTTGTCAATATGCCGTGATTCCCGTTTGCACCTCTCCCAAGAATCAATCTTTTTCTAGCTAGTACTGACTAGATGGCATATTTATCATAATATTATAATCTTTTTCTAGCTGGTATTGAATAGATGACTCGTAAATTGGAATGAAACCTGCTATCTCAAACAAAACAAAAATGAACATCAAACCTAGGGAAGTTTTTTTTTTCAAAAGTGAGATATTTAATTAATTGTTATGAATGAATTGTATCAAGATCTTTTCAGTACTCTCAGAACATCCATGAAGGCAAACTAGAAAAAAAAGGTGAGATAGACTATTGTACTTTCGGTAGCACTTCGGCCGAAGTGCTACCGATTCAAAATTGGATTTTCAAAGTCTAAATGGTCGATCCGAACCGTTCAAGTTGTTCTCCATATTGAAATCTGCTTGGGGACCAAATTTTACATTTTTTGAAATTTTTTTATTATTTATTAAGCCACTTTGAAAATTGTTGATCCGGGTGAACAGTAAAAATAGTGCAACCAAATTCTGGACCATGTGATCAGTAATTTTCAAAGTGGCTTAATAAATAGTAAACAAATTCTAAAAAATGTAAAATTTGGTCTCCAAGCAGATTTCAATATGGAGAACAACTTGAACGGTTCGGATCGATTATTTGGACTTTGAAAATCCGATTTTGAATCGGTAGCACTTCAGCCGAAGTGCTACCGAAAGCACATTAGTCTATCTCAAAAAATGTTTCGGAAATTGTTCCCAAAGAATTTTATTTTTTAAAACATAAATCATTTTATAGAAGTATTGAATCAAACCTCCTTATATAATTCAAATTTTAGTTTTGCTTCATTAAACTATATCAAATTCGAATTGTTGCTTGATTTTCACAAAAAATAATATTTATCATACAATATAAATTGAATTTTTATAATAATAGTTTCTAAAAAAATCTTTCAATATATACTCTATGAATTTGTAATTTTATTTGGCTATAGTCACCTAGCTAGTAGATTAAATTTATCCACATTGTGTTTATTAAAATACATACCAGTCCACTAAGTATTGTTACAATTCTTTACGGCAAATTGTGATATTATTGTTACATTACAATGCACACTAGTACAGAAACGTAAAGCTTACACAGTATATTATATACGTTTGGTCACAATTTCTCTAAAATTTGTGTTCTAAGCAACAAAACATTGTTCCGAAAATTTGCTCCGAAAAAGTATGCACATTATACATGGTTTTACTGTTCACAGCCATTAACACATGGTTTTAAATAAAAAAACCGTGTACAATTGATTACTCAAAAGAGAGCGATGTTATATTTTAAAATTTATAAATTCGGAAATGCTATCGGTTCAGATCGCAAGCGCACAATCCTTATCGAGTAATATAATCGAGGTCGATCCACATAAAATATTGGTCTACAGTCTTGAGCGATCAAATCACAATCTTTCGAAAGGCTAGACAAAAATCTGAAAATTGAGAGTTGGAATTGTGATAAATGTAAATTTGGCAACAATTAAAAGTAATTAAAATAAAGATAGAGATGAGGGTTCCTATGGTTTGGGCACACTATTGCTACTCAATTCCCTTTGATATTCTACTTCTGTCGGGTCTGATTTACTATTGTTGTTTATGGAAGACACTACATAGGACACTGCGAGTCATTTACGTAAATAATGGGACTTCCATCAAGATACTGCATAGGACACTGCGAGTTATCTTACGCAAATGACAGATCTCTAAATACACAAGTTACTACATATGACACTGCGAGTTATCTTACGCAAATGACAGAACTTGGTTTGCATTTTGTGGTTCTGATTTATGGTTTCCCCGCGAAGATTTTCTTCACATAAATCTAATGGCTCCCAACGAGGCTAACTCGTCCATCATAGTTTTTCTTACCTTTAAAGCACTGTCATTACCCTAACGGACTAAACTAGATCATCGAAATCAGGTGAAGGGAGAATAAATTGAAAAAGAATTTCAATTAACAACAAGAAATCATAATCGACAGAAAATATATATATCAAAGCATCATGAGTAACAAGGTTTACTGCCTAGCCCCTAAGAAAAGAACTTAGCCGCGGAACGGCATCATTACAACACTTCTCTCTTTCCCACTTAATCAAAATCTAACCCTAATTACCAAAAGATGGCTGATTGTTCAGACTTTTTATAATGGTCTAAACCCTACAGATAGGTTATCTATTGATGCTTCCGCAGGAGGTGCAATCCTGAACAAGGAACCTGACGAGGCTTACAACCTAATTGAAGAGATTGCAATCAACCAACACTACTGGATCCCTGAGCGCAAGAAGCCAACTCCAACACCTGGAATGGACAGAGTTGATGAAATAGCCATGCTAAGCGCAAAGATTGATGCATTGCAACTAACACTCAACAAGCAGACCAAGCAACGAACGGTAGCAGCAGTTAATGCCGCAACAGTATGTGGTTATTGTGGAAAAGCGCATGAGATGAACGAATGTACGAATGTGACGGGAACTGAGGAAGAAACAGAGCAAGTAAACGCCATTGACAACAGCTTTCGACCTCAGCCCACCTACAATTCGTACCATCCGAACAACCGAAACGATCCAAATCTCTCATACGCAAACAACCAAAGACCCACTGCATCTCAAACGAACTACTAACCACAACCCAATTACCAACCAAGATACAACAATTCTTAACCGAATTACCAACCGAGGTAGTACAACCAATCACAGCAACCTGACAAAATCCACAATGAAACATGCGCAAGCTGCACCACTGTCACGGAAAAAAGGAGGAGAATTCCTCGCATCTAAAATCCTACAACCATATTAACCAAAGTGAGTAGTAGTGAAGAGAAGAAAAAGGAAAAATCAACCTCTCCTCTACAGCTCGAACTCAAACCTCTTCCATCCAACCTACGCTATGAATTTCTAGGACCCAACCAAACCTACCCGGTGATTGTCGGCTCTCAGCTCGACAAAACTCAAGTCAGCAAACTCGTCAACACACTCAGAAAGCACAAGAAAGTCATCGGCTACTCAATTGATGACATCAAAGGCCTCAGTCCAACCATCTACATTCACCGAATCCTGCTCGAGAATGACCACAAGCCCACACGAGAACCGTAACGGAGACTTAACCCCAACCTGAAAGAAGTGGTCAAGAAAGAAGTTCTGAAGTTGCTAGATCCAGGCATCATCTACCCCATCTCAGATAACAACTGGGTTAGTCCCGTCCAGGTCGCTCCAAAGAAGGGAGGCACCACAGTTGTGAAGGGAGATAATGATGAAATGCTCCAAGCAAGAGTCGTTACAGGTTGGCGGATGTGCATTGACTATCGGCGGCTAAATGTGGCAACAAGGAAGGACCACTATCCTCTCCCATTCATCGGTCAATTATTGGAGCGATTAGCGAAACATTCATACTTCTGCTACCTTGACGGATACTCCGGCTTCTTCCAAATTCCAATTCATCCTTAAGATCAAGAGAAAACCACATTCACATGCCCTTATGGGAACTTTACCTACCGACGGATGCCCTCCGGATTATGCAACACCCCAGCAACCTTTCAAAGGGCCATGGTGTCCATTTTCTCAGACTTTGTTGAAGAAATAATGGAGGTTTTCATGGATGACTTTTCGGTTTATGGGGACACCTTCGACTCATGTTTAAGGAACTTGTCTAAAGTTCTAAAAATATGTGAAGAAGTAAACCTCGTATTAAATTGGGAGAAATGTCATTTCATGGTACAAGAGGGAGTTGTCCTTGGTCACACCATTTCCTCTAGGGGATTGGAAGTTGACAAAGCAAAAGTCGAGATAATTGAAAAATTGACTCAACCAACATGTTTTCGTGACATTAGCAGTTTTCTTGGACATGCAGGTTTCTATCGAAAATTCATCAAGGACTTCTCAAAAATTGCGAAGTCACTTTCGAACTTGACAATGAATGATGCCGAATTTAACTTCGACGGAAAATGTGTAGAAGCATTCAACACATTAAGGAATGCTTTGATTTCAGCCCCGATTCTCGAACCACCCGACTGGGACCATCCCTTTGAGATTATGTGCGATGCAAGTAACTGCGCGGTAGGAGCAGTTCTGGGACAGCGGAAGTACAAGTAGCCCTGTGCAATTTACTACGCGAGCAAAGTCCTAAATGAAGCCCAATGCAACTACACAACAACTGAGAAGGAATTACTCGCTGTAGTTTTTGTAATTAATAAATTTCGATCTTACCTTGTAGGATCAAAAGTTGTCATCTATACAGATCACGTAGTAATCAAGTACCTCATCAACAAGAAGGATGTAAAACCTAGACTCATCCGATGGGTACTCCTACAAGAATTCGATATTGAAATCAAAGATAAGAAGGACACGAAGAACTCAGTGGTCGACCACCTCTCAAGATTGAGGCAACCAAGCGAAGAAGGTCAAGATATCCCAATGGACGATTCCTTTACCGATGAACATCTTTATTTTGTGGGGACAACCAAAAATTGTGGTATGCAGATCTGGCCAATTACATTGCATGTGGAATCATATCATCCGATGATGTTTCAACAAAGGAAGAGATTCCTAGCAAATGCCAAACATTTCTACTTGCATGATCCTTACCTCTTCCGCTTTTGTGTAGACGGAGTACACAGAAGATGTGTTACACACGAAGAAGCAAAAGCCATCCTCCATGACTGCCATTCCTTGCCATATGGCAGCCATGCATCATTCCAAAAGACAACCCTAAAAATCCTTTAAGCAGGTTTTTATTGGCCTGACATCTTCAAAGACGTGAGGGACTATGTTTCCCGATGTGACATTTGCCAATGGATGGGGAACATATCTAAGCGCGATGAGATGCCACAAAATGCGATTCTCGAAGTAGATATTTTTTATATTTGGAGGATTGATTTCATGGGGCCGTTTTCAAGCTCAGTTAACAACAAATATATCTTTGTGGCTATCAACTACGTTTCAAAATGGGTGGAAGCAATTCCAGCACCCTTAGCAGACGCAAATGTAGTCAAGCGACTGTTCGAAAAGATCATATTTTTAACGTTTGGCATTCCTCGAGTAATGATAAGTGACGGAGGATCGTATTTCATCAACTACCAATTTAACAACCTTCTAAAGAAATATGGCATCACACACAAGGTGGCAACTCCTTACCATCCACAAATAAGCGGGCAAGTAGAAATTTCAAACAGAGAAATCAAGAACATCTTGCAGAAGACAGTATCCTGGTCTAGGAAAAACTGGGCACTTAAACTAGATGAAGCACTTTGGGCCTACAGAACCTCATTCAAAATTCTGATCGGAATGACTCCCTATAAGTTGATCTACGGAAAGACATGTCATCTACCGGTGGAGCTAGAGCACAATGCTTATTGGGCAATTAAAACTTTCAATTATGACCTTAGAGATGTGGGCAAAAAAAGGCTACTCGATTTGAATGCACTAGATGAACTGAGGCTTCATGCATACGACAATGCAAAGATGTACACAAGGAAGTTCAAGGAAGGCGACATGGTGCTTCTCTTCAATTCATGGCTCAAACTCTTCCCCGGAAAGTTGAGGTCAAGGTGGATGGGACCATTCAAGGTCACACAAGTGTACCCTTATGGGGCGGTCCAAATTTGGAGTCAAGAAACTGGATATTTTAAGGTGAATAGACAGAGGCTAAAGCACTACATCGCAGGATGAAGTGTTGAGCAAGGCGAGACCTATTCCTTCGGGAATCCGCCGAAAGAAGGATGAACACAACAAGTCGAGCTAATGACTCTAAACAAGCGCTTCTTGGGAGGCAACCCAAGGCCACTCTTTACTTCTTTCTTTATAAAAAAATAAAAAACCAAAAATAACTCATTTTATCTTAAACTAAAACTCTAATCACATGATTGCTAATCTTACTGCAGGGAGAAATGCTGAAAAAGTTTGGTCGAAAAATTCAAAGCCCATCACGAAATTTTACTCCCTGTTACGGACCGTATCGATCCAATAGGAATCAACACTTCAATACGGACTTGTCCTATGCTTGGCGCAGAAAACACAAGATTTGAGAAAACTGCATAGTGGTTACGAACCGTATCAACTGATAAGGACCGTATTCACTAGGCAGAAATAACCGTTTTTCCATTTTCCGCGTCTAAAGAGAGGGAATTCGAATTTTAACCAATTTTAACCTCCCAAGATCTCCACTTCCTGCACTTCCTGACATCCTTTCACCACTTTATAAACCTCCATCAGAGTTTCCTTTTCAAGAGCAACAATTCAGAAAATTTTCAGAAAAATTCGTCCCCTGTTCACAGAAATCTCTCCAAGTTAGGTCCGTATCAGCCCCGTATCACCTAATACGGCCCGTAACAGAGCACAAAACATGGAGAAAATGGCGAGTAACAGCCCCCGAAACTCCAACCCTCCAACCACAGATGAAAAATCCCTACTCTCAACAATGGAGATTCAGTTTGCCAATCGAAAAGAGTATGAATGCGCCCAACGAATGATAGATCGCACCATTAAAAACAACAAGGCAATGTGCGTAAACACGATGAAGGTTCTCAGTTGTTTTGACTATGGCGGGTATCCCTCAACAACATCAACCTGTGGGATCTCGCCAACCGATTGAGAGTCACAAAATCATAGGAAAGGCAAACGATTGAATTCCTATCCCTTATGGAAACTAATGGCGACAAGATCAAATACCGTCTCTTCAATCGCCTTTTTGAAATCACCATGGAAGAATTTTACACCGCACTCTCAATCCCTAATGGTGGCGAAACTGAACTTGCGGCAAGAGAAAAGTGGATGAAATATTTTGAGACCATAGCAATGGATGAGAGAAAGGTCTATCGAAAGGATTCGCGACTCATCGCGAGCATTGAACTAAGGTATATCCATATCATTCTCTCAAACTCAATTTTTCCAACAGGTGAAGACAATACAGAGGTCAAAGAGCGGGATATCTACATCATGAGATGCATGAAGAGTCACAAACACCAACCAAACCTCGGCTATCAGTGGCCGATGATGATAAGAACAACCACATGGTCACGGTCGGCTGTTTTGCAACCCTCCTTGCACACCACCACAACATTAAACTTAATGGTGAGAATTAAGTGTACAGATCACCCCGCCTTAACATAAATTTTCTTGTCAACAATGACCATGTTCAAGCCTTATTCAACGCACTGACAGGAGATATGAAATACACGCTGAAAATTGGCGAAGGCATGACCCACATAGGGACCGACAAAGACTCGTTCAAATTTGGTTACGAATCTGAAAATGAAAGTGATGAAAGAAGTGAACATGAAGAAGAACCTGAAGAAGAGCCCATGGAAGAAATAAACATCGAACCAACACACTCCCTCCATGAGATGGAATTCGTTAAGCATCCCATCCCTCCACGCGACAATAGCAATGGGGCAAACACAAACTCAATGCCCACAATCACACCAACCGGCTGGGATCAAGAAACCAATGTGTCATAACCAAGAGAGCCCGGCCCAACCGTGCGCTATGCCAACAACACGCTTGAAAATTTGAAAAAGCACACTAAGTACTTGGAGGATTTCATGGAGAAAGTCAACAAAGCGCATGAAAACTTCTACGAGTATTGCCTCTCGAAAGAAATTCCATTCACCACCCCGATTACATTCACCCCGCCACCACCCATTTCCAACGAGTTATCTGTGAGATCTTTCTTATCTTTATCTCTTTGATTAATACAAATGCATTGAGGACAATGCAAATTTTAAGCATGGGGGTAGGGGTAAGAAACTTAGTTTAGGATTGCATTGTATCTAGGATCATGGCATGTAGGACCCTTGTTTTTATTTTTCGTTAGCAGTTTTACTTAATCTGGATCATTTCTTAAGGCCTAACCTCGAGAAATGGGATGCATGATTAAGGTTTTTATCTAGCGTGCATGTAGGCATTTGCATTGATAGGAGCATACAATTTAATTTAGGAGTAGCTTGCATGTAGGATAATCAGATAAGGAATTATTTTGGATTGAGTTAGGCTAGGGTTTAGACAATTGGCCATGATACCAAAAATTCAGAATTTTTAAAAGTAATTAGTGACCTCAAAACTGAACAATCGAAAACTGCAAATCTTCGAATTGATCGGTCAGCCAGTTGCAATGAGACTTGCGTTGGTGAAAGTTCTCCACAGCCCAACTTGTCGAATACTACCTTTGGCATTAGACTCACACTTGCTCCTAGATCACAAAAAGCTCTCTTGAAATCTGTTGTGCCTATGGTATACGAAATTGAGAAGCTTCCCAGATCTTTCAACTTAGTCGGTAATTTGCTTTGCACGAGCGCACTACATTCTAGATTAAGCGAAACTGTTAAGAGTTCTTGGAGCTTAGTTCGGTTCGAAAGGATCTCCTTTAGAAATTTAGCATACGAGGGTATGCTTGCAATTGCATCAGTGAAGGGGATAGTGACTTGTAATTGCTTGAGCGTCTTTATGAATCTCGCGAATTGTTGCTCCATCTTGTGCTTGGCAGGCCTTTGAGGGAATGGCAAAGGTGCCTTGTAGGGTGGTGGTGCGATATATTCAGGTTCGGGTTGTCATTCGTCTCCACCTACGGTGTCATTCTGCACCTCAATAGGGTCTGCTTGCATTTCGAATACGGACGGCTCCGGTTGTTGCGGCTCGTATTCCTCGGAATGTGATGGTCCTGCATGCATCTTATCGAAAGTTAGATCAGGCATCGAAGGTCCCTTGTAAGCTGTACCGCTCCTTAGTGTAATGCTTTTGCAACTCTCTTTAGAATTTTCTTCCGGTTGGCCCGAAAGTTTTCCTTTTCCACGTGTGATATTTGAGAGTTCTTTTGCCATTTTGGAGGTGTGGTCCACTAAGGTTTCGATCTTTTGTGTGATTTCAACGTTCATCTTGTCTTGCTTCTCTAGGAATCTCTCTATTAGTGATGTGATGTCAGGTTGCTGTGATTGGTTGTACTGTCTCGGTTGGTAATTCGGTTGAGAATTGTTGTATCTTGGTTGGTCATTAGATTGTGGTTGGTAGTTCTGTTGAGGTGTACCGGGTCTTTGGTGTTTGTGTATGAGAGATTTGGATGATTTCGGTTGTTCGGATGGTACGAATTGTAGGCGGGCTGAGGTCGAAAGCTGTTGTCAATGGCGTTTACTTGCTCTGTTTCTTCCTCAGTTCCCATCACATTCGTACATTCGTTAATCTAATGCACTTTTCCACAATAACGACATGCTGTTACGGCATTAACTGCTGCCACTACTACAGAATTGCAAATCAGCACCGGTTTTTTTTTACATTCAAAACCGGTTTTCCTACCGGTGTTGATCGGGCTGGTGCTGATTCTATGTTAGATTAGCACCGGTTTTAAACCGGTGCTAAAAGTAGATAAACAACACTGGTTTTTTCATAAAACCCGGTGCTAAAAGTAGATAAACAACACCGGTTTTTTCATAAAAACCGGTGCTAAAAGTAGTATACAACACCGGTTGTTTAATAAAAACCGGTGCTAAACGTTACATTCAACACCGGTTTGTTCATAAAAACCGGTGCTAAAAGTTACATTCAACACCGGTTTTTTTTACTCAAACGGTGCTGATTTGTTACATTTAGCACCGGTTTGGTTAAATAACCGGTGCTGATTTTTTTTTATTGTTTGGAATTCAGTTTATATTAGGCTAGCCTCCAAATTTGCTAGCCATAAATTAAATATTCACATGCACAAAACATTATACAAATGAGGCAACACATAATTTAAAAGTATCATATTTACTAAATTTGATAGTTCCAACAACTAGCAGAGTAATTGATAGTACAACAACCAGTATGATGTTCGACATATATTGTGAAGTTCTTTGCATTCTATCGACAACTCTACTAACACCTTTTTGTCAACCAAAGGTGGGCGGCTTGGGGATGATGCATCACTCCTCACCGTCTTGGTTGTATTTGACAAGCCTGGCACATCTGTTGTTGGCTGCAATTAACAAGAAATGTATAAAAAGCGAAATATTTTTTGTGGAAAATGGCTAATTAAATCTGATCTAACTAGTTGTTTAAGAAGTCAACTGTCCAGATTTAATCTTTTGTTTAGATTTAATCCTTATACAAAACCTTTGTCCAGATTTAATCCTTATACAAATCATGACCCTTTGTAATAGATCAGTCAGTGCAGACTGATCCAAAGCCCAAATCAAAAGTTTAGTTACACAGTTAAATAAAGGACAGAAAAAGAAATGGTTTAGAGCCAAACTTTGCATCATTCAGATTTTTTCTACTATTTTCTAGCCATTTTCAAAGTTGGGCCTTAAAAATACAAAAACTGTATATTTTGCTACACACATGACTTCTTTGCCCCTAACTTTGCATGATCATTAGGCATAAGAAGAAAATTATGAAAATCATGAAAATTCACAGAGTTATAGAGTGGTTGTATTCATGAAACAGAAAATTATTATAACAGTGGTAATGAACCATAATTTTGTGATTTGTAGTAATTTCTAATAATATACACTAGATGTTACTAAGTTTATTTGTTTAATTACTTGGTAACTTAGTTTCAAAACCCAAATTAACTCCCTGTTAGACTTGACTAAGTTTACTGCATGGTTTGTGATTTATAATAATTTTAAATATTCTACACTGAATATTACTAAGTTTTACTGGTATACCTGTTAACTTAGTTTCAACTTTCAAGACCCAAATTAGTCTAATTATAGTAGCAAGGCCCTTAACCAAATGAAGAGACCTTCTTTTATTTCAAGGCAATACATACATATATAAATTTGATTTGTATTCTTCGATGCTTGCTAATTCGCAATTTTTCACAGAAAGAGGTAACTTAGCTCTCTTCCGATTAGGTAAGAAATTAAGGCCAAGAAATTAGCAAGGCTCCTCCAAATCAAGGAACTTAGCTCCCTTCCGATTGGGTTCAAATAAAACAAAATAAAGGCCAAGAAATTAAGGCTAATGTTGAAACTTACGATAGCCACCAAATATCCTTTACTCTGCGGCGGCCCCTTCACGGTGGTGCGGTGGGTGCGGTGGCTCCTCCAAATCAGGGCTAAGAATCGGCGGGGGGTGCGGCTCCTCCACAGCAGTTGTGCGGCTCCTCCACGACGGTGGTGCGGCCTCCACGGCGCTGGCTCAGATCAGGCCCCTCTATGGCCGGTGCAGTGGCTCTAGCGGGAAAATTTGAAGGGGTGGGGGGGAGTCGCAAGGGTTTAGCAAATGAGACCAAAATTCAAATTTCGCGCAGCTTTCTGGAACCGATCAGTTGAGAGAGAAAGAAAGAGGCGTCTAGTGTTTAAAACATTACACCAGATACATTCAGCACCGGTTTATTACTAATAACCGGTGTTGTATGTCATACATTTAGCACCGGTTTATTACTAAAACCGGTGCTAAACATTCAGCACCGGTTATTTAAAAAAACCGGTGCTAAATGTGTGACATACAACACCGGTTATTAGTAATAAACCGGTGCTGAATATTTAGCACCGGTTTTAGCAAATAAACCGGTGTTGTATGTCAAACATTTAGCACCGGTGGTACTTTTAACCGGTGCTAAAATACATACAACACCGGTTTCATCAAATCCGGTGTTGTTTGACCGGTGCTGATTTGCAATTCTGTAGTAGTGTGCTACCGTTCGCTGCTTGGTCTGCTTGTTGAGTGCTAATTGCAATGGATCAATCTTTGCGCTTAGCATGGCTATTTCATCAACTTTGTGCATGCCAGGTGTTGGAGTTGGCTTCTTGCGCTCAGGGATCCAGTAGTGTTAGTTGTTTGCAATCTCTTCAATTAGGTTGTAAGCCTCGTCAGGTTCCTTGTTCATGATTGCGCCTCCTGCGGAAGCATCAATAGATAACTTATCTGCAGGGTTTACACCATTATAAAAAGTTTAAACAATCAGCCATCTTTCTAGACCACGATGTTGACAACACCTTAACATATCCTTATATCTATCCCATGCTTCACATAATGATTCACTATCTCTTTGTTCAAAATTAGTAATTACATTTCTAAATCTTGAAGTTTTAGAAGGTGGAAAATATTTTGCAATAAACACATTAAACAATTGGTCCCAAGTTTGAATAGAATTGGCCGGTAAGGAAAACAACCATGCTCTTGCTTTATCTTTTAATTAGAATTGAAATAGCCTTAGCCTGATTGCTTCATCGGTAACTCCGTTGATCTTTATTGTCTCGCAAATTCCCAGGAAAATTGACAAGTGAAGATGTGGATCTCCGCTTGGAAATCCTCAAAATTGTTGTTGCGAAACCATATTAATGAGAGCAGGTTTGATCTCAAAATTACGGTTCGTAACTGTCGGTGGGTTTATGCTTGAGTTAGGATCATTCGTGCGTGGTACGCAATAGTCTCGTAGAAGTCTGGATCTCGCTGCATTCTGAACTCCATTATCACCATTGCCTTCTTGTCCGTTTTGATTGCTGAATGGTGGATTGTTGTGAATCTATTTGTCTAGTGGGTTTTCCATGTTGACTGAATCTGAGTCTTCTTCGCTTTCAGAGTAACTTGAGGGCGGACTATGGTTGGTCCTTATCGGTGATGGGCAAGCGAATTGTCCTCTCCTACTTGCAATCCTCAGGGATCTTCGTAAGGATGATTCGGCCAGCGTTGTAGTATCCTAAGAAACGAAAGAAAAGAAAATCTGAAAATTAAACTAAAAACTGAAAAATAAAATAAAAATAAAAATAAAAACGAAATTGAAAATAAAATGGAAAAGAAGACAATAAAAATGCAGAAAATTAAAAGTTTAGGCGTCTCGCGAGGCCTTGTACAATAAACCGTTATTCCCCGGCAACGGTGCCAAAAAGCTTCATCACTCAAAAGGGAGCAATGTTATCTTTTAAATTTATAAACTCGGAAATGCTATCGGTTCGGATCGCAAGCGCACAATCCTTATCGAGTAGTATAATCGAGGTCGATCCACAGGGAATATTGGTCTACAGTCTTCAGCGATCAAATCACAATCTTTCGAAATGCTAGACAAAATCTGAAAATTGAGAGTTGGAATTGTGATTAATGTAAATTTGGCAACAATTAAAAGTAATTAAAATAAAGATAGAGATGAGGGTTCCTAGGGTTTTGGCATACCATTGCTACTCAATCCTCTTTGATATTCTACTTTTGTCGGGTCTGATTTCCTATTGTTTTTTATAAAAGATGCTACATAGGACACAGCGAGTCACTTATGTAAATGACAAGACTTCCATCGAAATACTACATAGGACACTGCGAGTTATCTTACTCAAATGACAGATCTCTAAATACACAAGTTACTACATAGGACACTTCGAGTTATCTTACGCAAATGACAGATCTTTAAATACACAAGTTACATAGAACTTGGTTTGTGTTTTGTGGATATGATTTATGGTTTCTCCGCGAAAGTTTGATTCACATAAATCTAATGGCTCCCAACGAGGCTAACTCGTCCATCATAGTTTTTCTTACCATTAAAGCACTTTCACTACCCTGACGAACTAAACTAGATCATCGAAATCAGGTGAAAGGAGAATAAATTGCAAAAGCATTTCAATCAACAGAAAGAAATCATAATCAACAGAAAATATATATATCAAAGCATCATGAGTAACAAGGTTTACTGCCTAGCCCCTAAGAAAAGAACTTAGCCGCGGAACAGCATAATTACAACACTCCTCTCTTTCTCACTTAATCAAAATCTAACCCTATTACCAAAATTACAAAGATAACTTCTTCTTATGTTCAGGGGGCTTTATATAGGAGTGAGGGGACGTCTGGAGATGAGTGGAGGCCAAGAAAACCGATTTGGATACAGCTGTGGCAGTTATTCCCCAAAGGGCGCCTCTGGTTACGGACCGTATGGGCTGATACGGTTCGTATCCACACCATGTCGCTGAGGGGTTTAATGCGTATCACGCCATCTCCTGGTCCGTATCCGACTAGGTTCGTATCAACCAGTACGGACCGTAACAGTGACTTAGACGATGAGCGTCGTTTCTCCGATTGACCTGATTCTTGCTCCATTTGATGTGAAATAGTCCCAAAACTTGTTTTCTTGAATAAAAAATAAAGAAGGGTGACAGTAGCCTTTTTCTCTAATTAATTAAACATAAGTGTGAGATAATATGCAAAACCTAAGCCAATCCCCTACGTAATTCATCATCATTTTGACTCTGATCAACAATTAGGTCAAATTATACACAGTTTTTTACTAAAAACCGTGTATGAATGTTTGAGGGCATTTTCGGATGTTTTGGAGAACATTCTTGGACAAAAATGAAGGATGTGTGTTTTGAAAGTTATTTCTTTTAGTGATAATTTATATGTAGTTCATGATTTTATTACGAATATTATTATTCATGCTCCTTGAGATTTATATGTTATATCTTTGGAAGTGTTCAGGAAAATGCCCTTGGTCTTGAACCATAGAACTCATAAGATGAGAAACAATTAATCACTAAATATGTTCACAATCGTGGTAATTAAGGAGGAACATTAATTACTGAGAAAAATTGTCATGGCAATTAATATACATTGAAGTTCTATAGATGTTGATAAAGGATTATCATTTAATAACATGACACGAAATTAGTGGATTGAGTGAATGATTATTATGTCGTTTGGATAACTATAATGTAATGATAGAACCTCTTATATTCAATAATATAAAGTTTTATATTATTGCCAAGATTACATAGATCCTCTATACGGTCACACCAACTGAAGAGAAACAATAAGTATTTTATATCTCATAATGATATATAAGATAAAATACATGACATGAAATGATAAAATAAAATGTCATAATATGACATGCTTAAACTATAAATAAATTTGTGAAGTTATGCAAATATTATTTGGTATAACATTTAAATTAAATGCATTACAAGAATAATAATAATATTGCATAATAGAATAATATTATTAATATTATTTATTCATAAATTAATTTATTAAACCAATCACAAGATGAGATTAAAGATGATAAAATGACTAAATAAGGCTAATGACATTTGTGTAAATAGTTTAAACTTTACACAAATAGTAGCCCTAACCCCTTGCCTATTTAAAGGGGTGTAATTAAGGAAAAATAATGGAATTTTTCTGCTCCTCCTCTTCGCCGAAATATTGACAGCAGCAGCCATTTTTCTCAAGGCCGAAAATTCCCCTTTCTCTCTTCTCTAGGCTGAAACCTTGAGGGTTTCACTCCTAGGCCGAAAAATACAAGAAAGGCTCTCATCTCTTCTTGTTAGGTGGTTGGATCTAAGCCTTGAACTTCACATCCATCTATCTAAGAGGTGTGCAAGTTCGTTGTTTAGGTTCAAGGTGAACCAAGAGGCGCTTCCGAGAAAAACACGAGATCTAGAAGGGAAACCGGCTTCTCTCTATCAAGAGATTTGACAATCTCTTTGGTAAATGTTTCCATCATCTTTAGCAATAAATTAGATAAGATTAATTTATTTTAATTTAGTACACATTAGTTTGTTGAAGAAAATCTTATTTGCTTTTGTCGTATAAATAAGATCTTTTGTGTATTGAGTCAAGTGGTGAAAGAAAAATTTTAAATTATCACCATATAGGCATACACGTGAAATCCCAACAAAAAATATATGAGATGCTCCAACAATTCTGCATGGTTTACGGTATAATTCGTGTCTGATAAAAGAAATACAAATTTTTCCTCGTCATGGATTTGTGCCTTTCTATTATAATGCATCTCTCTCTATTTTTTCTAAGTCATTTCTAAAGCATCTCATCCCTGTAGGTTGTACATGTATTCCTCTGAGTCAAGTAAGTATAAACAGGCGAGGCTAGGGCGAGGAATAAGACAGGAGAGGTGATATCTTCACCGAAAAGGTGATCTCCGACGAAGATATGAAGATAAGTGACAGGAGATAAGTGACGCATAAGGCATCTATGCTGGCGATTCTCGTGTGTGATTTTTTTTGTTATCTTCAATGTAATATTTAGGAGATCGATCTTATAACTAAAGGAAAGAGAATAATTAGAAAAGAGGCAGGCTGTACACTTTTGGTACAAAGTTCTATATCACGGGCTGCTAGCCATAATTTTGATTATTCTGAACTATATCTTATGTATGAAAAATATTCAATGAAAAAAAAGAAAGGCAGGAGGGAGGATTGAGGGAGTCTTGTTTTTTTTTTTTTTAAGTTTTCAATAATTTGACATGGTATCAGGACTTTTGTTGACGGTTTTGTGCAACTGAAGGTGGCTTAAATCAATTCCTTGTGCAGTTGTCCATTTGACACTACATAGTCTCTACGCGTTATTTTGAAGACCGAAAACCTTGTCAGAAAAGAAATTTAGTAAGCTATCATGTAATGGAGACTAAAACAACTTACCCCATCTTACCCTTTCCTCCTCTTTCGTTTCACAATGGAGCTGTTTCCATTAATATTCTTGCTTGAAGGGTTTACCTTGCTCATATTTATAGCTTGAAACTGGAAAAATGAAAAATTTGAACAGTAAAATTTTCTTGTGAAACCACCTTTTAGTTGTGCAATCCGCATAAAAGTTATTAGGTCGAGTCATTCGCACTCCTATATCCTACATGCATTTCACATTTGTTATTGTTTAGAATAGTAATACATCTTATAAATAAAAAAATTCCACTCAATCGACCAATGCTGACGAATAAGACCCAAAAATTACACAAAAAATAGATTAAGTGTAGAGAAAATTAAATACCAAAAAAGAACGTACCTGACAACCTTAAATCTCAAATTCGCAAATTAGATACAAAACCCTCATCCTTGTTCAATTTTGCGCCTCTTGAAGCAACCTGGAGACCGGATTGAGCGTCGATTTATACGATAATATGGCAGGGAGAGAATACTAGTTGAGTACAATGCTCAGTGCTTGGGCCCAGAGAGAGAAAGACAATGGTGGAAGGTTTTGGGCTCGGTGCCATGTAGAGAGAGGGGACGAAGAAAATGATGACTCAGGAGAGAGAGAAAGGATGGTGCGGAGAGGGTTTAGGGCTGGGGTCCAAGGCCGCAATAGGGCGCTGGGGTTGGCGACTGAGGCGAGAAGGTGAGAGAGAGGTGTTTGGTCAGCAGAAGGGTTTTGGGTCTGGCATCAAATATTTAGGGTTTTATTTTGTTGCACTGGATTTTCATCATTTATTTGTTTGGGAAATAGACTTTTAGCAACCGGCAATAGCACTGTCACTCATGTCCTAATTTGCTACAGTGATGTGTTCAAATTTTTTTGATAAAAATATTGAATACTTGAGAAGTTATAATGGAGAAGAGTTTGTGAAAAAAATACTTTGAAATTTTTTAAATAATTCAAGAAGTAGTGAACATTTACAACATACTGAAAACAATATTCAATATATCACATTCAATATTCAACATATATACATATTCATATTAGACAAATATTACAACACTACGGAACGTTTGATTTTCAAATATAATTTAATTTTTAAAACATGGTTTTTCTGTCAGTTTTAAAACATGTTATTTTTTTTTTGAAAGAAAGGCAGCAAGTGCCCATTTCATATATGAAATATAAGAGGTAAGTTACATAGTTCTAGAGATATCTCTATAGTCCTTCAAGTAAAGATCACCACAAAAGCTAATAAACCGCAAAAATTATACGCTCTACGCTTTAGTAGCCACCAAAAAACAGTAATTGAGAAAGATACTAATTCTAAGCCTCCATTCTTGGGACTGAGCTAACTCAGTAGTAAAAAGGGGAAACAGAAAGCATGAGATTGCTGAGATGCATTCATGGTAGGTCAGTACTCCCACCTCTAGCCTCTCGTCCTACACTGGCCTCTGGAGGAGCATCCTGATGTGGTACCAGCTGGGTGTCGGATGAGTCCCAAACACGCAGGGGATAGCATGGAGATCAGTAGGCAACCAATTAGCAGTGGCATCTTTGATACGTTTAGCCATATTTCCTGCCCAGTAATTAACAAGGGAAATGATTAGAAAAAAATCAATTAAAAAAAAAACTAAATCTCAACTTTTCGGACACAAAAGCTAGCTAGAGAAATGAATCCGACACAAAGAAACGGACAGATGTCAAACTCCCAAAAAATCTTTTCAATATGCCGTGATTCCCGTTTGCACCTCTCCCAAGAATCAATTTTTTTCTAGCTAGTACTGAATAGATGGCATATTTATCATAATATTATAATCTTTTTCTAGCTGGTATTGAATAGATGACTCGTAAATCGGAATGAAACCTGCTATCTCAAACCAAACAAAAAAATGAACATCAAACCTACGAAAGTTTTTTTCAAAAGTGAGATATTTAATTAATATATTAGTCATAATTATAACTTGTTATCAATGAATTGTATCAAGATCTTTTTAGTACTCTCAGAACTTCCATAAAGGCAAACTAGAAAAAAAATATTTCGGAAATTGTTCCCAGAGAATTTTATTTATTAAAACATAAATCATTTTATAGATGTATTCAATCAAATTCTCTTCTAAATCAAGTAACATTTGACCAAAATTAACACCTTTATCTACCACCATATCATTATTTTGATCGCCTTGGACATCACTTCCGCTATTGTAATTATGGCCTTCCTGATGCCCAGTACCAGTACCAGTACCTATGCCAGTTTCCAAGCTCTCACCATGCCATATCCAATGCGTATATTGTTGCTTGAGTCCATGGCGCATTAAATGATTCCTCACTTGGACGGGGTTATAAAATTTCTTGATATTGTTACAATCACGACAAGGACACTACATCACTACATTCCCATTATTCGTCATGTCTTTCATAGCAACTTTCATAAATTCATCAACACCTATCAAATATTCATGTGAAACACGTGATGTTCCATACATCAAACTACGGTCCATTTGCAATTATAAGAAAACACAATTAAGTACATGGTTAGGGTCAAATGTTGAATTTAGGACTTATGTGGGGCCGGTTTACAATCTTATCCCACTCTTTGAATACTTTGTCTCCGTAGTGAACACATATTAGGCGTGGTTTAGTATTTAAGAAAATTTCGATAGCATTTCCCCTTAGTTTCCCAAGTATTCGGTTAACTAATAAGAGAAAATGTTGCCGAAATTTTCTTAAATACTAAAGCTCAACCAACATGTGACCACATCCTAATTGAGACAAAATATTCAAAGAGCAATACCAAAACGGGGATTATTCAATATTAACCCCTATTGGATTAATTTTGAATGGGTATCATGACCTAAAGGCATTAATAATTCGGTTATGGCTCATAAGACAATACTCTAGCTAGATACCTACCAACTATATATACATTTAATTAACTACATACATTTATCATAATACACATCCATGCACAAAATTAAACATGAGTTTTATATTATACTTACAATTTTTTTGGATGCCGGATGAGCTTGAAAATCTTTTTTACAACATTAGTGCAATTCTGTTTCATATTTTAATTTTTACTTTTTCTGTTTCAAATCGAGCCAACAATAAGGTTCTTTTTTTTCAAAATACAAAAAAGGAGTTTTAGGATCGGCTGTAAGATCCCATCTTGATAGTGACAAACAGGATCGGCTGTAAGATCCGATCTTGAGAACTAGACTACATGATCAGCTGTACTAAATGACCGATCTTGATAGTTAGAATTAGCATCGACTATTTATTAAACGACGGATCTTGATACTTAAAATTAGGATCGGCTGCGTTAGGCCCGATCCTGATTAGGATCGGCCATAAGTTTGCTGTTCTGTAGTAGTGCCACAGTCTGATGGTGAGGTGTGTATCATGTAACCATGGAGTTTGTTACTTCTAGCTAGGTCCGTAAATGCTCTGCCGCTATTTTAAAGGAGTAATACACATGTATCATACTGTGCGATCATATGATGCTTGCAGATGCTACGTCTCTTTCTCATGTCTTATTGAGTTATGACCCTTTTTATCATATACATAAGATGAAACTAGAGGTATATTTATGAAAAATAACAAAAAGGAAAAAAAAAAAAATTTGCAACGGTATTTTTTCTCGTTTAGTAAATATAAAACCGTAATGTATACTAAAAACAATGTCATCTCCATCCCAGAAATTGATTAGCAATTAAAAACAGATATAGTGTACAATAGTAATGCAATATTGTCACTCCCACTACAACCTGTGGACACTTGATCAGTATATACTATATATAATACTGATCAACCAATTCAAACTCACGAAATTCCTCCATACATAAATAGTATTTCGGAACAAACTCAAAATTTCAACAGAAATAATAAAATTATTTTTAAGATCGGTAATACAACATACTTCAAGTATTTATTGGAATGGGTACTACACGAAGGGGAACCGCCATCTGAAGCGAGCTCGTAAACTTGCCCGACAAATCTATGTCTTTGTGTTCCATCCCATCTGGAAGCCTCCAATCAAATTCCGCAAGCATCAAGGCCAGCAGAAAAGGTATTACCCTTACAGCATATGACAACCCGGGACAAATTCTCCTCCCGGACCCAAACGGGATGAACTCACAATCTTTCCCATGAAAGCTAATTTGTTTCTCCAAAAATCTCTCTGGTCTAAACACATCCGGTTCATTCCAAACTTGCGGGTCACGTCCGATAGCCCAGTTGTTTATAAGCACTGACACTCCTTTTGGCACTCTGTACCCACTCAGGTCCACTCCATCTTTCATGGCCTTGTGAGGGAGTATTGTCCCTGCTGGATGTAATCTCATTACCTCTTTAATTACTGCTTGGAGGTATGGAAGATTGATTATATCTGATTCTCTCAAAGATTGCGATGCAAAAGCCTTCCGCACTTCGGCTTGAACTTTTGCCATGGCAACTGGGTCACGGAGAAGTTCGCTCATTGTCCATTCAATTGTACTTGAGAGTGTATCAACTGAAGCCCCTACAAGTTCCTGATGACGAAAATATTAACCTGTTATGAATGCATTTTGTATGGTAGTTTTGCACAGAATATGTAAATTGTCATGTCGTTGTCAATGTCAGTTATGGAACAACTGATACCAGATACTGCTATAGGACATGAGGGGTTCTGTCTTTTGCTTACATAAGTCTGGTTAGCATTCTAGTTCACGGCAAAAGTAGATCCATACTAACTTAATTATGGCTATATTTACTTCTATAGGAATTTCTGCTAAGCAATTGGCCATCCTATCTATTTGTCCAAATTCTATCTATTTACTTCTAGCTTTCTGAGCATGCTGTGAAATATACCCAAAGTGTCATGCTGTTAATCTCAGAAATAAATGCACTCTGTGTTGAAATAAATGAGATAAATTACCATAAGATGCAATGCAATTTCAGGACGAGTTATCTTTGATTCTGCAAACATATCGAGCAAGGAATCTAAGAAATCACCATAGTATTTTCCATTGCTGGTCCTGCACTGTGAGCGAGCATCTATAATAACAGAAAAAAACTTATAATATCGTCTATTGCGGCCTGTAGCATTATGCCGTCTACGTTGAAGATCAAGAAACCTTAGAAAAGGAAACAAATCAGAGACGTTAGGTTTCGTTATTTCGTTCAAGTTTTCCTTCAACAACTCAGTGAACTCTTGTGGTGACTCGGAGTTGATATCAACCACATCTTGCGAGAATAGTACATTCGACATCATATTAAGCAGTCCGGCAAAAATTATCTCGCCAATACATATAGGATAGCCGGCTTTTTTACGAAAAATGTTTATAATATCATGTGCCTTCTGTGCCCTAATCTCTTCAGTTGTCTTAAGGCTAAGTACTGAGAAGAGATTAGTGGCCCAAATTGCACGATTGCGGCTCCATAGAGGAGACGTGCTAGGAAGAAAAAAGAGCCAACTTGAATCATGTTGGTTGCCAGCACGCATTACGTCGGGTACTGGTCGGGCAGAGAAAAATTTATCCTTAGTTTGTAGGACTTCACGTGCAACCTCAGCTGAGGAGACAACAATGGTAGTGGTAAGACCAAGTTTGAGAGACATGATAGGGCCATAGACCTTTGCGAGACGAGCGAATGAACGGTGTGGTTGGCCATCCAAGTCTAGTAGGTTTCCGAGAATTGGTAGTGGGGTGGGGCCTGGCGGCAGGGGAGCATTGTGTGATGATGAAAATAACTTGGAGATGGCAAAGAAAAGGGAGATGGTTAGTGGGATGAACAGCAAACTAAGTAATAGTTCCATTATTTTTGAGATAATTAGCTATGTGCACTGCTCTTGCATTTCCTCAACTTTCAGATAAATAAATAGAGAGAAGCTATAATTCCATGCATAACACATATTGGTCCCTACAATGGATCAATATTTTATTTTTGAATTAATAGAGTAATATACCTAGAGGTACTACTTTTACCCGATTACCCGGAACCGATCCGGAAATGAACCGGAACCGACCCGGATCCGACCCGGATCTGATTAATTTGGATAAGATATGGTTTAAAAAATATAACCGGTTGAATTATGGATACGGTTACAAAATTAATAATTTAATATCCGACCTAGATCCGAACCGGAACCGATACTGTAATGGATAGGATATGGGTTTGATTTAGTTATCCGACCCATAACCGAACCCGACCCAATATCCGTATAAATACCCGATAAAATGATAATACCATTTCTTTATAATTATTTAATATAAACACATATATTAATAACTATGAAAAAACAATCATTTGTAGTATTTTTTAATTTCTTGAGTGAAATTTATTGCTCTTTTTGCACAGATTATTGAAATCAAATGTCATGTTCACCTTTTGCCTATAAATTTTTGAAACTAATTAATTCCTTTCTTGATCTCTTTATCTATCATGTATCTACCTTTCTGCCCGGATTATTGAAATTTATTGCTCTCTTCGCTGATTGAAACAAATTAATATTATTATTTTATTCCTAAATTTTGGAACCATATAATGAAATCACCATCTCCAATATTTTTACTTTGTAAAATTATCTCACCTTCAATATTTTAAAGCATATTTTAATTTATATTATAATGATATATTATGTGAGATGTTTAAGAAATTATAATTATATTTAAATGTTAAGTGTTTCTCAAATGCTTGTGAATTGCGACATGTACCCACCTCGGATCCGAACCGGACCCGATAATTCACAAACAAGTTATGGGTATATATCTACCCGGAACCGACAGATTGGACCCGAAATCTCTACGGCTAGATAGGTATCCAGATCCGGGCCCAACCCGATTTGAAGCAAATAAGTATATGGATCGAAATTCAGACCCGAACACTTTTAGGGTACGGGTCCAAATATAATAGTATCCGAACTCTACCCGACCCGATAGCACCTCTAATTATATACCATGTGACTCATGCAGCTTTAATTTATGCAATTGCATCACTCTTACCAAGACCAAAATATGAAACAAAATATGGTCCAGTAGCCCGATAAGTTGCCAACGGTAGCTCTATTGTCATAAAATTTGTATACAGTATTTTTTGTCTCTAAATTACGTATTTTCGTGTTCATATCAAACATTTCAAAATTAAGTATTTTTAGTCTCTAAATATTATATTATATTATCCATCTAAAATGTTAAAATTCCAATATCTATCTTTTTACATTTCCATATCAGTTACATATTTTTCCATTAAAATCTAAAAATCTAAATCTTGAAATCCTATGATTTTGTTGGATGCAATTGAAAGCTTGAGTGTTGTCCAGCTCCGGACCGTTAGATGGTTTTAAAATTCATGGTGCACAAATTTTTAATATCCCTTTCAAAAATTCACTCATTTGTCCACTATATTGCACACGTGTTGCGCGACAAAAGATCCGAGATTCAAGAAACCAAACAATATATCACATGAAGATATTTAGATTAAAATAGTTGATGTGTATATTGATTTTAATTTGCTTAATTAAAACAGTTGACCACAAGATATTTAGATTATCGCGCACAACCAACTGCTCATTTGTATGTATTCATTAGTTCAACTCAAATACAGTTCTCGAGGTGTACTCAATTCATTAGTTAAACTTAAAGGCATCTCTTGTGGTGTACTCAATTAATTTGTTTAATGCAGTTGATTTGATCGAGTTCAGATCGCACATCTTCATGCATTTCATGCATCCAGCTGTTCACATGTACGTACTAACAATGTACTAACAATAATTTTTTGGATGCCGAAATAATTTTCCCATTCTTACGAATCAATTATTAAGGTTTTCTCAATACCAAAGTAAAAACCATTCACTTTCGTACTTCGAACCAGGTCCCATAAATGTGCTGCCCCTATTTAAAAGAGTAATACACATGTATCTTGCATGTGGGATCATGTATGGTGCTTATGATAAATTTGAATCAAGCTAACAACTTTGAGAAGAACAAGGATACTCTTTTGTATTTATTTCGGATTAGGTTGCAGGATGTTGTTTGATACAACAATAACTTAATATTTTTTAGTGTTCTGTTGCCCTTGTTATAGCCGCCACATACAGCTCATACATCTCCTAATTACAATTGTATATATATTTCCTTATTTTGTAATATTTTCTCTTTAATACCTCCAAATGGAGTCGGAGAAGATCAAGGAGTATTTCTCACGAGTCGTGGAAAACGTGAACCAGATGCCGACATATAGAGAAGACATCTCTGATCAGAAGGTAGTCGAGAAAATTTTAATTAGTCTCACCGATAAGTATGATTACATCGTTACTATGATAAAAGAATCGAAAGATCTATCGACACTTTCGATTCAACAACTGATGAGCTCCTTGGAGTCACACGAAGAAAGAAAGCTCCAACGAGAAGGAAATTTGGTGGAACACGCTTTCCACTCCATGCTGAGCTTCAGACCTTGATATAACCCCATGAGTCAACGAAATATCCCAGAAGAAGGCAGTCTGAGACAAGATGCAGAAAAGAAGTTGGCGCAAAAGGAGAAAGCACTAGGTCCGAGTTATTCAAATTTATGGTTCGATATACACAAAAGGTCGAACCATAGTACATCTAAATGTTGGTCAACAAAAAGATGCATAAAAGGCAAGAAGATCGGCCATATAGCTAGAATGTGCAGTTCCAGAATTAATGAACGAGCGAACTTCAGAGAAGAAAAGGAGAGTCATGAAAGTATTTTCTATGTGTGCCACTCAGCAAAAGAAGAGAAAGGCGATATTTGGTTCTATAACATTGGTTGCACAAATCACATGACCGGGAACTGTGGATTATTACACCACATCGACACTTCATATGAGACAAAGGTACGTATGGGAAATGGCTCAATTGTTCAACCTAAAGGCACAGTATTGATGTACAAACCAAGATGGATTCGTGGATGGACCAGGTGATCCAAAACAATACTAGAGATCTAACATAGTGAGATGGAGATTTGTGGATGGAGGAGGTGATCCAGAACAACACTAGAGATCCAACAGAGTTAAAAAGAGATTTGTGGATGGATGAGGTTATACATAACAACACTAGAGATTCAACAAAGTGAGAAGGAAATTTGTGGATAGAGGAGGTTATCTAGAATAACACTAGAGAGCCAATGGAGTGAGAAGGAGATTGGTAGATGGATGAGGTGATATAGAACAACACTAGAAATCCATCAAAGTGAGAAGGAGATTGATATATTAAGGAGGTGATCCATAACAACATTAGAGATCCAACAAAGTGTGAAGGAGATTTGTGGATGGTGGAGGTGATCCAAAACATCACTAGTGGTTCAACAAGGTGAGAACGAGATGCGTCGATGGATGAGATGATCCAGAACAACAGTAGAGATCAAACGGAGCGAGAAAGAGATCCTTTGATGGAAGAAGTGATATTGAACAACACTAGAGAGCCAACAGAGTTAGAATGAGATTGGTGGATGGAGGTGTTCCAGATCAACATTAGAGATCCAATAGAGTGAGAAAGATATTTGTATATTAACGAGGTGATATAAAACAACACTAGATATCCAATAGAGTGAGAAGGACATTCGTTGATGAAGGAGGTGATCCAGAACAACACTAGAGATCTAACAGAGTGAGAAGGAGATTTATGGATGGAGGAGGTGATCCAGAACAACACTAGAGATCAAACAGAGTGAGAAAGTGATTTGTGGAAGCAGGATGTGATACAGAACAACATTAGAGATCCAACAGAATCAGAAAGAAATTTATGGATAGAGGAGGTGATTAGAACAACATTAGAGAGCCAATGGAGTTAGAAGGAGATTGGTGGTTGGACGAGGTGATACAGAACAACACTAGAGATCCAAAAAAGTGAAAAGGAGATTGGTGGATGGAAGAGGTGATCCAGAACAACACTAGAGATCCAACAGACTGTGAAGAGATTGGTGGATGGTGGAGGTGATCCAGAACAACATTAGAGATCCAACAGAGTGTGAAGGAGATTGGTGGTTGGAGGAGGTGATCCAGAACAACACTAGAGATCCATCAAAGTGAGACGGAGATAACTAGATGGAAGAGGTGATCCAGAGCAATGTTCGATGGTTTTAAAATTCATGGTGGACAAATTTTTAATGTACCTTTCAGAAATTCACTCATTTGTACACTGTTGGAATATACACCCTGACACGTTTACATGTGTCATCAGAGTAAGAGTGGCGAACAAGGCAGAAGATTGCAGAAGATTTGCTTACCTTCAATATAATATTTAGGCAATGTCAGATTAAGAAAATAGTTATGAAAAGGAAATATGTATCAGTTAGGAAAGATCAATTTAAGGCAGGATAGATTAGCAATCATATTTATATATGAGGGTATGCTTCCCGGAAAAAGATATATACGAAAAATACTCTGTAATTCTATTCTGAATTAATAAAACTAAGGGAGGGAAGGGAGCTTCATGGGAGTGATTGTGTTCGTGTTCTCTGTTATACTGTTCTAATAATTATGTCATGGTATCAGAACATGGTTGCCTGGTGATATAGCTGGAGAAATTGGTGCCCTTCTTGTCTTTAACCTCAATTTCTTGTGCTATATCGCTCTAAGGAGCTATCCATCCTCGATCGAAAAATGCCGAACACATCTCCTGAAGGCTCACAATGAAGTGAGACCATTAATCCTATGGATCTCCTGGAGATACTCACACAACTTACTCAAGCAATAACCCTCCAACAAACTCAAATGATGGCTATGCAAATTGCTGCCCTTACCAACCCTTAACCAGCGGCGCAACCTATTTCCATAACTGATGGATCAATTCATCCTAACCCAATAGACGTAAAGATGGATGACACCAACTATACTTTTTGGTGCCAAGTAGTAGAGATGTATGTCAAGGGAGGATATCGAATGAAGCATCTCACGGGAGTTCCTGAACCTCTTGAGGTGACACATCCAGGATTCTTAAAGTGGCAAGTAGATGATGTAGTCATCAAAGGGTGGCTTATAAACTCGCTTGAGCCACGACTGCGAAGCAAGTACATCCCACATTGTACCGCAAGAGACGTGTGGCAAGCACTAGCAACCACCTTTTATAATGGAAGTGATGAGGCACAAGTCAAACAAGACGGGAAAACTGTGGAAGAATTCTATAATGAGTTGCATGGTCTGTTGCAAGAAATCTACTTCCGCAGTCCAAATCTTGTGGTATGTGCTTGTGATATAGAAATTTTTAATAACTTTATTCGAAAGACCAGGGTATACATATTTCTTGATGGACTTGATGATCGCCTTGATAATATTCGGGCACAAGTTCTGCAAATGAGCCCCTCCATCTCTCGAACAAGCCTGTGCTCATGTTAGATGGGAGGCAAATCACCAAGGCATAATAGTGAAAAGTGGACAAGAGATGATGCAAAACTCAACTGCCATGGTGACACGTGGTTACAGACCTTGCGAGGTAAACACTAGTACTGACAAGTTTTCTAATTATAAAGTGGTGGCACAAGACATCTCCATGACCAATGTTTTGAACTAGTGGATATCCCGAGTAGTGGAAAAATTCGAAAAAGGTACAAAATGAGGTGAATAAAGGCTGAGCAAGCGTGGCTACAACTAGGGGAAATAAGCCTGAATCCGTTCACTTGACTGAACTGGATGGCAATAGAGACTCTGGGTAATTAACACATGCAGCTAGTAGCTTTGCAGCAGTAGCAGCACAAACTGGGCACATCACAACTAAAACATCAGGTACAAGTGAAACCGTAGGTACTTCGGTACAAGGTGAGAAATAAAATCCATTCTTTGATAAAAATTTTGAGTCAAATTAGGCAAAGTACTTGAATTTAGTGAATCTCAGAAAAATTGTGTCATTAATTCTCAGGGTTGGATTATTGATTTTGGTGCAACATACCATATGACCCATGAACAGAGGGACATGATTAACCATAAAAGAGCACACAAAAATGGTATAATAAATGCTAATGGAGTTGTATATCCCATAACTGGGGCTGGGGATGTCAAACTATTACCACAAATGACTCCTAACAACACGTTACTGGTATCATCGTTCTCAACCAAGCTGAATTTTGTGGGATAACTCACTCAAGACTTGAACTGTGTTGCACTTATGTTTCCCTCTCATTGTATTTTCCAGGATCTCCTCACGAAAGACATAATTGGCCATGGTACTAAGAGTAAGGGACTGCATTACTTAGATGATTTGAAGACTGGAAGAATGTGTCTCGCTGAAAGTGTAGTAGAGGTTATAAAGAATAAAGTAATGCGATGGCATGAAAGGTTAGGGCACCCGTCGTTCAGGTATTTGAATAAACTTTGTCCTCATCTATTTTTGGGAATAAATGATAGGGATTTTTCATGTAAAACATGTGTTGAAGCTAAAGAGTCATAGAACTTCTTATTCTGACAGTACAAATAAATGTCTTGTTCTGTTTGATCTTATTCAAACAATGTGTGGGGGCCTTCTCCTATTATGTCAAAATCAGGTTGTAAGTGGTATGTTATTTTTATAGATGATCGTACCCGCATGTCATGGCTCTACTTATTGAGAAGTAAAGATGAAGTTACACAAACTTTCCAATCGTTCTATGGTATGGTTGAAACTTAATTTGAAAAACGAATCAAAATGGTAAGAAGCGACAATGGGACAGAGTTCATGAACAAAAACCTTAGAAATTTTTTCAGTGACAAGGATATTCAACACGAAACCTCATGTGTAGGTACGCCACAACAAAATGGTGTTGTTGAACGGAAAAATAGACATTTACTAGAAGTAACTCAGTCACTATTGTTTGAAAGCAAAGTACCGTCTTATTTTTGAAACAATGCAATCACTTTTGCCACATACCTTATCAACTGAATGCCTACAAAAGCCAATGATTACAAAACCCCTTTGCAAGCTCTCTCATCACATATAAACATACCATATGTTTTGAATCTTTCTCCCCGAATATTTGGGTGTAAAGTATTTGTTCATATCTTAAAATTAGATACAACTACTGAAAAATGTGTTTTTGGAATTCTGCCCATTTAAAAAGGGATATAAATGCTTCAATCCATCTACCCGAAAATTTCATACCTCTATGGACGTAACCTTCTTTGAAAATGAATTTTTCTTTGATAAAAATTAGATTTTGGGTTAGGGGGAGACTTGTGAAAGCGACCAAAATCTATTTTTCCTAAACCCACAAAGTGCATAATGAAACTGCAGTATAGAACCAAATCTCATGTTATCTCTGGATAATCTGAGTCCCACTTCTGCGGGTCCTACTTCGGACTCGGGTCTGATTGAACATGAACTTGGGTCATCAACATGGCTTCTACTCCAAGAAGTATGCTAAGTCCAAATGAAAATGGAGAAAACAGAAAAGAGTCCATAGAAGCTTCAACTCCAGGCTTGGAGTTATGGATTGACTTGAATGATATAAATGAAGAAGTAATACAGTTTCAACCTGAATAGTTCCAACCGGAGCCAATATCTCTAGAGGAGGATCCTCAAGTAAGTGTTTTTCAACCCAGATTTGAAATACCACCTCGTACAACTAGGGGTCAACTACCAAAAAGCTATGTATCAGAGGATGGTTCAAGTAGGGATGTTAGATATCCTATCGCTAATTACACTAGTACAAAAAATCTGGTAAAACTCTTAAGAGCCTTTGCAAACCAACTGACTTTCGTCATAGTCCGTGATGGCCTAGAAGAAGCAGTGAAAGATAAAAGATGGGCCCAGGCAATGGAGTTTGAGATGAACATTCTTAAGAAAAACTGTGCTTGAGAAATTGTAGATCTACCAAAAGTGAAGAACACTGTAGGGTGTAAGTGGGTCTACTGCATTAAATATAACGAAAAAGGGGAGATTGATAGATATAAAGCCGAGTTGGTTCCTAAGGGATACACACAAGTTTATGGGAATGATTTCCAGGAGACTTTTTCACCAGTAGTGAAACTAAATACGGTGAGAGTTATTTTGTATCTTGTAGCAAATTTCGATTGGCCATTGCATCAATTTGATGTGAAGAATGTCTTCCTACATGGTGATCTTGAAAAAGAGATTTATATGTATATTCCACCAGGTTACATAGATCGATGTTCACGAACCAAAGTTTGCAAACTCAAGAAGGCGTTGTACGGACTCAAGCAATCACCTAGAGCATGGTTTGGAAGATTCTGCATGGCAATGAAGAGCTATAATTATCAGCAGGGAGATTCATATCACACAATGTTCTTCAAAAAGACAGGAGGTAAAATTGCAATTTTAATAATCTATGTTGATAACGTGATTATTACTGGAGATGATGAGATCGAAATTGAGAAACTTGAGAGAAAATTGAGTAAGGAGTTTGAAATGAAAAACATGGATGGCTTGAAGTATTTTTTGGGCATAGAGGTTTCTCGTAGCAAAATAGGTATTTCTTTGTCTCAAAGAATTTAGAAAAACAACATCATGGACAACCGCAGGAACACGGGACCACAAATCTTAATTTCTCTCACAAGATAAACAACAAGGTGAACCATAACATCGAAAAAATATGGCAGAAAATACATCTCAAGTTTGCAAAGAGTAACGACGACCTCCTTTTACAAAGAGTCCAATTTTAGAGAGTCTATCACTTTGGAATTGATTGCATTGAAGAAAAAACAAAGCTTCGTAATGGTTTGCCGAACGTGCTTCGGTAAAATTTCCCGAATTGCAACAGGAATCATATGTGTCATCAAAACATGATAGTCACAGGATTTCAGACCAAGCAATTTCAGGTCCTTAATCGACACCAGCTTCTTAATATTCGAAGAATACCCTGATGGGACTTTAATACTATGAAGGCATTCACAAAAGCTTGTTTTCTCTTTCTTCGACATTGTGCACATTGCAGGGGGGTAGGTATGTGCGTTTCCCTTTCTCCTACGGTGCAAGCTCGGTTCGTATTCCCATTTCTACCATGTCTTTTCGAACTTTAATACCATCTTTAGTCTTCCCCGGAATGTTCAATAACAAAACTAATCAAACTGTCGCAGACATTTTTTCAACATGCATAACATCTATGCAATATCTCACTTCTAAATATTTCCAGTATGGTAGCTTCCAAAATATGGACCTCTTTTTCCAAATATTTTTCGGTGGTGCTTTGGCACATTTTCCAAAAACAACATCAAGGTTTTTAACCCGCTTGAAGACACCATTCCCATCTAATGGATGACCGGCCACTCCAAGCTCAATTTTCCCGTTGAATGCCTTCTTCTTCTTACAATATAGGTGATTAAGAGGAAGAAATCTACGATGCCCCATAAAAACATTCTTTTTACAATTTTTCAACCTCAGCACTTGCGTGTCATCTTCACAGATAGGGCACGCTTTTCTCCTTTAGTATTGTAACCCGATAAATTCTCGTACGCGGGGAAATCATTTACGGTGCAAAACACCATGGCTCGCAATTTAAAGACCTCTTTGCTGTACGCATCCCACACTAGGACGCCATCACGCCACAATTTTTGGAGGTCCTCAATTAATGGTGCGAGATATATATCTATGTCATTTCCGGATTGTCTGGGTCCTTGGATTAGTAATGACATCATTATATAACTGCGTTTCATGCACAACTAAGGAGGAAGATTGTAGATGGATAAAAGAACTGGCCAAGTACTGTGCCGACTGCTCATGCTTCCAAACGGACTCATTCCATCTGTGCTCATCACAATCTTAAGGTTTCTCATTCCGGAACCAAATTCTTTGAAATGTCTATCAATGTTTCTCTATTGAGGAGAATCAGCCGGGTGTCTTAGTTTACTGTCCTTTTTGCGCTCTTCTTCATGCCAACGCAATAATTTCTCATCTTTGAGATTTGCAAATAACCGTTTGAATCTCGGTATTATCGGCAAATACCACACCACCTTAGTCGGAGGCCGGCCCTTTTTGTAGTCGTTACAATTGCCAGTGTCCTGGTCCTTACGTTATACTATGAAACACCGCATTTAGGACAAAAATGCATGGTCTCGTACTCACTACGATACAATACACAGTCATTTGGACATGCATGTATTCTTTCGATCTTCAAACCCATTGGACATATCAACTTCTTTGCCTGATATATTGTACAGGGTAACTCGTTGTTATCTGGGAGCATTTCTCGTAAAAGCTTTAATAAGGACGTGAAGCTCTTATCGCTCCAACCATTGTCTGCTTTTAAGTTAAATAGTTTCAACACAGCTGATAGTTTCGTACATTTGGTAAACCCAGGATACAACTACTTTTTGGATTCATTAGACAAATACTGAAATTTATCATAATTTTTATCACTAATTTCATCTTCCACATCACGTAACATGTCCTCCAGATTTTCAGTAAACTCGTGTTCTACATTTTGATCAATATTCATCTCTAGCTCATCATCGTCATTGCAATCAAGTTCAACATTATCAAAATTTTCTACATTCTCATCATCATCATTGCAATGAAGTTCAAAATTATCAAAAATTTCTACATTCTCATCATTCTCTTCACAACGATTAAAATTTTTATCGGTACTACTACTTTCCCCAAATTTCTCACCATGCATGAACCAACATGTATATCTTTTCTTAAATCCCCGACAAATCAAATGAGCTCTAATTTCTTCGGAGTCTCCAAATCTTAAAAAAAAATTACAATCTCTACAAGGACACAAAATGTCGTCATTTTTTTCCTTCACTCTATAACTCTCAGCAAATTTTATAAACTCATCAACGCGAACCAAATATTCTTCACTATCACGTCGCAATTCATACATCCAACTTCGATCCATCTGTAAATTAAATTAAAAAATATTTTCAATTAATCATGGTCAACATATAAATTGTATCAAATTCTGGGCTTACAAAGGGCCGGTTTACAATCCTAACCCACTCTTTGAATATTATGTCTCATATGTGAACACATATTACCGATATTTAATTAGTATTTGAGAAACATTCGGCAGCATTTCCCCTTAACTCCTCAAGTATGCATACGAACCACATACTCGTAGGAGCCATAAGGAAAAATACTGTCGAACTTTTCTCAAATACTAATTAAATCCCGCTAATATGTGTTCACATCCTAAATGAGACACAATATTCAAAGAGAAGTCCCAAAACGGGGACTATCCAAAATTAATCCCTATTGGATTAATTTTGAACGGGCATGGACCTAAAAGCATCAATAGGTTGGTTATTCGACCACTATACACTAATTATTTACATTATCTTAATAAATCAAGCATGCATGAATTACACATGACCTAAATAAGCAATAATAATGAACAGAAAATTAGACGAAGAAAAGGAAAAAAAAAAAAAATATATATATATATATATATATATATATATATATATATATATATATATATATATATATATATATATATATATATATATATATATATAGAGAGAGAGAGAGAGAGAGAGAGAGAGAGAGATAGGCTAATATGCTTTTAGTAGCATATGGGCCGATATGCTTCCAACTCAAAATCGGATTTTCAAAGTCCAAATGGTCGATCCGAACCGTTCAAGTTGTTCTCCATATTGAAATCTGCTTGGAGACCAAATTTTACATTTTTTGGAATTTTTTTACTATTTATTAAGCCACTTTGAAAATTGCTGATCCGGGTGAACAGTAAAAACAGTGCAACCAAATTCTGGACCATGTGATCAGCAATTTTCAACGTGGCTTAATAAATAGTAAAAAAATTCCAAAAAATGTAAAATTTGGTCTCCAAGCAGATTTCAATATGGAGAACAACTTGAACGGTTCGGATCGACCATTTGGACTTTGAAAATCTGATTTTGACTCGGTAGCACTTCGGCCGAAGTGCTACCGAAAGCACATTAGTCTCTCTCTCTCTCTATATATATATATATATAGAGAGAGAGAGAGGAGGGATCAAATTACACCTTTTTTGGTGACACACTTTGACACCTACCATTTTCAAAGTCCAAATAGTCGATCCAAATCATTCAACATGATGGATATATTAAAATGTGCTTGGAGATCAAATTTTACATTTTTTGAATTTTTTTACTATTTATTAAGAGGGTTACAAAATCGTTGTTTTCAGAGCATTGAAAAACAACGATTTTGTAACCGTCTTAATAAATAGTAAAAAAATTCAAAAAAATGTAAAATTTGATCTCCAAGCACATTTTAATATGGTGATCATGTTGAACGGTTAAGATCGACTGTTTGGATTTTGAAATCGCAAAATTGACTTATCAAAAAAATGGTGTCATGATGTGTCACAAAAAAGGTGTAATTGGATCCCTCCTCATATATATATATATATATATATAGAGAGAGAGAGAGAGAGAGAGATCGACTATGGTGAGTTGTGAAGTAAAACGTCATTTTACTTCACGTTCATACTCCATTTTGAAAATCTAAACAACCGATCCGAACCGCTCAACATGTTCTCCATATTGAAATGTGCTTGGAGACCAAATTTTATATTTTTTGGAATTTTTTTACTATTTATTAAGCCACTTTGAAAATCGCAGATACGGGTGAACAGTAAAAAACAGTAAAAAATTCTGGATCATTCGATCAGTGATTTTCAAAGTGGCTTAATAAATAGTAAAAAAATTCCAAAAATTATAAAATTTGGTCTCCAAGCACATTTCAATATAGAGAACATGTTGAGCGGTTCAGATCGGTCGTTTAGATTTTCAAAATAAAAATATGAGCGTGAAGTAAAAATGACATCTTACTTCGCAACTCACCATAGCCCAGCTCTATATATATATAGAGATGGGCTATTATACATTGCAATTTATTGACCCCTATGTGCATTACAATCTAGACTGTTGGATTTGTTTCAAAAAGTGTGCAGATCAATGATCAAATCATTCAAAATTTTCGAAACTGGATATCTCCAGTCCGCTCTTTCTCCCCCAACCCAACATTTCGATATCTAAAGAAAAAACAAAATCGTCCCTGAGACTCCCGCCCACTCCTCCACAGTGGCCCCTGCGCGCTCCCGACTCTGTCGACTCCTGCCCACTCCTCCACTCGCGCTTAAGACTTCCTTTCTCTATCCCGGCCCCCTCATCTCCCGACTCTGTCGAGCGCTCTTCCTCTCGCCCCCTCCACCGTCGACCCTCTCTGTGGCGTTTTCCCTCTCTGTCTCGCACACGGCCACCTGCGCTTTTCCTTCATTTGTTCCCAGACCGGTTTGGTTTTGTCCTTTTTTTCTTTGCTTTTGCTTTTTAAGTTTACACAATGCCCCAATTGCTGAACGGTCCTTGATTTAAGTATTACTGAACTTATTTGAACTTGAAAAATAAGACAGTTCATACTTAAATCAAGGAACTTAGAAATAAGACAGTTCTTATTCAGAGGTCTTCTCAAAGAAATACTTCTCAGTCAGCTTTATCAAATTTTCATTGTTTGAACTTAGAAATGTGATAAAGCTCATTTACCTAAAATATTAAAGTAATCAAAGTAATCGTACTATTATCATTAAAAAAAATTCCATTGACACTAGCTAGGTGCTTATGCAATAATAAACTGAACTTATTTAGGACTATTAAAATATTTCCAACCATTAATCTTAATAGCAAAATATTTTGACTAATACAGGTTAACTTACAGATGGAGATGAAAATACTCAACAACTCATTCCTATGGATGAAGAAGATGAGGACATTGATTTATGAACTGTTGTTTAAATTAGTGAACTTATTGTTTATGGATATTTCAAATTAGAGAACTCGGTGTTCAACATTATTACTTTCTGTTTTGTTCAAATTAGTGAACTTGTTGTCTTGCTAATTGAAATATTGCTAATTAAAGTTTTACATGGTGTAATTGTTAGCTTTACGTGGTGTAATTGAAACATAATTGACATTCATATTTACATTCACAAGTACTGTTACATAGTCTCAACCAATGTTATCAGAACCGGACCAGACGTCGACCAGGTAAAGTTTCGGGTCAACGGTTCACTGGTCGGACCAGTGGATCAATCGGTTCAACCGTTGGTTTCTTAAAACATATATAACTTATTATCCAAAAGCTAAAATGGCTATTTACTTTTGCGTCTAAGTATTTATTTGGTTGAACAAAACATATTATATACAACTCAAACAAAGAATAACATCTCTAAAACAATAGAGAAAATAAAAAAATAACATAATAGAAGTTTAATTTCTGATAACACTTGACTTGAACAGTTGACACATTCCATGTCACAAAGTAGCTTCACAGACACATTCTAAATAACCTCATACAACAAAATAAATGCTTAATATTTCTAATAGCTAAGAAAACTAACCAGTAACAAAATTAAATGCCCAAAAATTAGAATTCTAAGGCTGACTAGCTAAAATGTCACTCCGTAACCAGCAACTAAGGCTGACATCTGGAGATGAGCAATGACTTCCACATTTTTATTCTTCACAACAACAATGTGTTCAACGCAATGTCCCCAAGCTAGATCTGTTTTCCCTCTTGTGGCAGCTTAGGAGAAGAAGGCAGTACAGAGCAATTTTTCTCAAGATTAATTGCCGACATAGTCCCTGTAAAACAACAATAATTAGATTCTTCAAAAATCAACTTGAAAAAGAGGAGAATAAAAAATATCAGAAGGAGAGCACTAGCCTCAACTAAAATAAATTCATAATTAATTCTTCTGTTGATGAGCAAAAGGAATTCACAATTCATTCTTACATAACCAACGACTTGTGAAAACTCCTTAAAGGTGAATTTACTAATTAATTTTATTTTTCATTTGGCAGCACTCTAGGGAAACCAAATTTAGATTTAAATTTGTCTAGCTACTCATCAGATGAGTCGATGACCGATCACTACTCAATAGACCATCACATGACAGATTTTTTTTCCATGAAGTACTTATTTTTTATTTCTCATCCAAATTTACCAAACCAACACCTTCATTGCCCTTATCTCTATCCAATCTGCTATCAAGTTCTCAAATCAATTTGGTACTTACTTTAGAACTTATATAACTTCAAAACTGTGGAGTTTCTGGTTTTATGTACCAGCAAGCTTTGGTAGGGAACTAGACCAAAATGATCTTTGGTTTGAGCATTTCATCAAACACCTTATATGCATGGATCTATTCAATAAAATTAACTCAGAAATTTCATAAAGTTACTTACATTTCTTAATCTAGTAGCTTCTTTTGTGATTTAGATTCAAACGAGGTCTAGAAAAACGAGATTGAGCCACAACTGGTACCGTTTCAAAGAGGCACTGTACTAAACGAGATTGATCCATAACTGATAACCATCATCACTTGTAGAAGGAGATTTCAGAAAAAAAACAGCTTTCCATCTTTACCACCGAAGAATAGGCAAGAAATAGCAACGCAGGATAAGAGATTTGAGAAAGGAGAAAATAAACATACGATATCGGAAGAGAAGGAAAATGCGATGGGGAGGGTCGACGGTGCAGGGGGCGAGAGGAAGAGCACTCGACAGAGTTGGGAGATGAGGGGCCGGGATAGAGAAAGGAAGTCTCAGGCGCGAGTGGAGGAGTGGACGGGAGTCGACAAAGTCGGGAGCGCGCAGGGGGCCGCTGTGGAGGAGTGGGCGGGAGTCTCAGGCGCGATTTTGTTTTTTCTTTAGATATCGGAATATTGGGTTGGGGGAGAATGAGAGGACTGGAGATATCCAGTTCCGAAAATTTTGAATGATCTGATCATTGATCTGCACACTTTTTGAAACAAATTCAACAGTCTAGATTGTAATGCACAGAGGGGTCAATACATTGCAATGTATAATAGCCCATCTCTCTCTCTCTATATATATATACACTAACCTTAGAAAGATAGAGAGGAGAAAATAAAAAATTCAAAGATCTCAGATCCCAGCTGATAGCTTTTGCAGAAATCAGATCAAAATTCAGTACAGAGAGAGAGAGAGAGACACTATTAATTATTTGATCAAAACGGCGCTGGAAGGAGAAGGCATTTTATACCAAAAATAAAATACTAATTAATTTTACTGCACAAAACCTTACAAAGACTTTTCTACACGTATTTATACTTAAGAATCCGTGTAGCTCTCTAAAAATTCATACACGGTTATTTATAAAACAATCCGTGTAGCATTACCCTTTCTACACAGATTTTTGATCAAAAATCGTGTAGCTCTCTAACCATTCCTACATGGCTATTTATAAAAAAAATCCGTGTACAATTCTTATCTTTCTACACGGATTTATTATCAAAAATCTGTGTAGCTATTCCTATACGGATTTTTGTTGAATATCCGTGCAGCTCTCTAATAAATCCTACACGGTCTTTTTTCCAAACAATACTACACGGATTCTTTAATAAATATCTGTGTAGGCTTCCCACAGATTTTTCGGGCTTCCAAAAAAACCTATTTGGTACACGATTTTTATATAAAATTGGCAAAACCGTGTATGATGTGCAATGTAGGATTACCATTTCTGTAGTAGTGTGATACAACCCGCATTCAGACTTCAGAAAGTGTATTCTTTTAAGTCAGGTCCGTATTGGACTGCTTGGTCCGTACTGGCTGGTAAGGACCACAATAGAGACATCCCGTTAGTGCATTACTATTCAGATTGGTCTGATTCTTATTTCAATTGATGTAAAATAGTCCCAAAACATGGGTCCTCCGTTAAATCATAAAAGAACAACAATAACCAATTTCTCAAAATAATTAAACATAAAGTAAGATTATGAAGTAAAATATAAGCCAAAATACTTCGTAAATCAGGGTCATTTTTACCCTAATCACACCTCTCAACTTGAATTGTTTCTTGTCCTCAAGCAATGACATCTTAGCTAGTCTAAGGTCACGCCCTAAGTTAGTGAGTGAAAGCTTTACAAACATTTTGTATTAAATTTTTTAAAAAGTTTGTACAGCGCCTCCTACCTGAATTAAAAAAAATCACTAATATATATATGAGGAGGGATCCAATTACACCTTTTTTGGTGACATATCATGGCACCGTTTTTTTTATAGATCAATTTTGCGATTTCAAAATCCAAACAGTCGATCCGAACCGTTCAACATGATCACCATATTAAAATGTGCTTGGAGACCAAATTTTACATTTTTTTTAATTTTTGTACTATTTATTAAGATGGTTACAAAATCGCTGTTTTTCAATGGTCTGAAAACAACAATTTTGTAACCATCTTAATAAATAGTAAAAAAATTCAAAAAAATGTAAAATTTGATCTCCAAGCACATTTTAATATATCCATCATGTTGAACGGTTTGGATTGACTATTTGGACTATGAAAATGGTAGGTGTCAAAGTGTGTCACCAAAAAAGGTGTAATTTGATCCCTCCTCAATATGAAACAAAATATGGTCCAGTAGACCGATAAGTTGGCAACGGTAGCTCTATTGTCTTGAATTTTGTATACAGTATTTTTGGTCTCTAAATTAAGTATTTTTGTGGATATATCAAGAATTTCAAAATTAAGTATTTTTAGTCTCTAAATATTATATTATATTATCCATCTAAAATGTTAAAATTCTAATATTTACCTTTTTCCATTAAAATCTAAAAATATAAATCTAGAAATTCTATGATTTTGTTAGCTGCAATTGAAAGCTTGAGTGTTGTGCAGCTCGGACCGTTCGATGGTTTTAAATTCATGGTTAACAAATTTTTAATATCCCTTTTAGAAATTCACTCATTTGTACACTATATTGCACACGTGTTGCGCGACAAAAGATCCGAGATTCTAGAAACTAAACAATCACATGAAGAGGATAATTCAAGGCAGAGCTGATGTGTATATTGGTTTTAATTTGTTTAATTAAAATACTTGACCAACTGCTCATTTGTATGTATTCATTAGTTCAACTCAAAGACAGTTCTCGAGGTGTACTTAATGCATTTGTTTAGGACAAGTTGTATTTATTTATTAGTTAAACTCAAACGAATCTCACGTGGTTTAATCAATCCATTTGTTTAATGCAGTTGATTTCATCGAGTTCAGATCGCATATCTTCATCCAGCTGTTCACATGTACTAACAATGTACTAACAGAGATTGTTTGGATGCGGAAAATTTTTTCCCCTTCTTACGAATCAATTATTAAGGTTTTCTTAATGTCAAAGAAAAAATTATTTAGTTTGTTACTTCTAACTCGGTTCCATAAATGTGCAGCCGCTATTTTAAAAGAGTAATATAAATGTATCTTGTAGGTGGGATCATGTATGATGCTTATGATATGTTTGAGTCCAGCTAACAATTTTGAGAAGAACAAGAATACTCTTTTGTATTTATTTCGGATTGAGAAGAACAAGAATACTCTTTTGTATTTATTTCGGATTAGGTTGCAAGATGTTGTTTGATACAAAAACAACTTAATATTTTTGAGTATTCTGTTGCCCTTGTATTTTGTAATATTTTCTCTTTATTACAATATCTCTAAACAAGGAAATAAATCTAATTAACTATAACCCCTGCTGGCGCACAAGTGAGCTGTTGGATTGATTGTGGCGCCTTTTACATATGTATTCCATGGCATAGGCAACCTGCTCAGTCACTAGATGACATTTGGAGGAAATCCATGGCATAGGCAAGGTTGTTAGGAAAGCAATCCTATGAACTGTGGCGGTCACTCTTCATGTGTGCTTGTTGGCACATGTGGAAAAGAAGAAATGAAAAAATCTTCTTAGAAAAAATCTTTCATGATGTGCTGTAGTTTTTTTAGTTGAAATTTTTAATGAAGATACACATAAAGATATCATCCGTTGATCGGTCTGAACCATTCAAATTAAAGAGCATCAAATTTTATTTTAATTTACTTATCCATCAAGTTGACGGAAAATTGAAACATCGAAGGACTATAAACACTTCACATTAGATCGAAACCCGGACATAATCAAACTTTAGAACTTTTATGTTGGTTATGTTCAATGTTTTTCTCTAATCATTTCAAACCAAATTTGGAATCATTTCATTTCTGATTGATCGTCCACCGCTCATGTGAAAATTAACAGTCCACAAATATTGGCACACGTTGAAAGGGAAAATAATGATAAAATTCTATAAAATTGACAATTATAAATATAATTTGGCCATAGAAGATATTTTTTTTTTGAAAATGAACGATACAAAGAAGGATCTGTACAAAATTTCCCAAACTTTGGATAGGTAAAAATTCTACTGATTCATTTTTTTTCATAAGCATCCCTGAGATCCTCTGTGGTAATCAAAGAAAGAAATTTTAAGAAAAACTTTTATATTGAAAGCCTAAAGTTTGTCCCATCCACAGAGGATCCAAAGAAAATTAACAAAAAAAACTTCAGATAAATTTTCTATTGATCTTTCTATGCATCGAAAATATAAATTACTCTATCTCTTTTCTTATATTATTTTATAATATTTCTTATGAATAAAAAAATCTCGGCTTGAGAAAACTTGCGCTCTTTAGGGAAAAAAACGATTTTCCAGCGATAAACAAACTCTAGAGCCGCCGGTCTCTCCCTCCCTCACACAACACATTGGTCCGTCCACTCCACCACTTCTAGGTCTCATCTCCGACACATTATCCTCTCCCCTCTCTCTCGCTCGGCTCTACCTCTTTGAGCGAAGAGGAGAATGAGAGAGAGGGGAGGAAGTCGAGCGGAGCGGAGCTGAGAGTGCAGTATCATTGGAGCTCAAAACGTAGTTCTTATTTCGATTGGAGCGCGACGGTAAGTAGATTCGATCGTTAGAGCGTGGCGGCAGTCGAAAGAGCGGATCCGGTCGTGGAGCGAGATAGGAATTAAGGTATTAGAGTTATTATTAGAGTATATAAGTATGATTAGAAGAGTAGATCTAGAAATTTAGAGAGTAATTAGAGTAATTTGTGTTATTTAGAGGATTTCGTGAGAATAAAGGAGTAGATCTAGGAATTAGAATCGCTTGACTCGTTGTAAATACGTTTTTTATCAATCAAATTGTTAGTAGGCAATATAGCCACTAACCTTAAAAAAAATCTCAGGTTATGGGGTTAGTGTTCCGGGTCCAACGCCAGCAGAGGTGAATTGACTAGTTAATTTGGTTTTCTCATGTGATTTAAAGCTGATCTGCCTTTCTGTCCCGTTGCCGTGGGAAATGCTACCTTGAATATTTTGTCCTTTTCCATATTTTTAAAAGAAGATTTCAGGCCTTGATATCATTTTATCGGATACAGAAGAAATCCAGACATTAACTCACATCTCGATAAATTATTTTCTGGGTCAAGACAGTACTAGTCACATGCCTTAATAAAATTTACTATACCAACTCATATGCCTTTATAAAATATTGAAAAGCGCAACTTAATTATAAAACCAATTCGAAATATTTTTTATATTCAATACAAATTTCCTTCATCTCTCATCAAAGAAACAAATGCCAACTATCTGTGAGATTTACTATCTTGAGTTTTTTTTACAGTATTAAATTACTTTTACTTATCAGAACAATTATGCAGGGAGTTTTTACATGTAAAATATTGCTGCACATAAATTTTATATGATATGAGTAACGCATATTACCATATAGTGCGAATTAAGTGATTTGTAAAGTCCAAACAATTGATCTAAACTGTTCAACATGATCCTGTATAAAAATGTATTTGCAAGATAACTTTTACATTAAAAAATATACTATTTTTAAAGATAGATGGAAAATCACTACTAATTAATTTTGAGTGGTCTAGAATATTTTAATAAATTTTGAAAAATGAAAAATTAGTTCTAAAAGTATATTATCATGGTGATCATGTTGAACAGTTCAAATCAACTGTTGGACTTTGAAAATGGAACTTTTGATCTTTTTTTGTTCTTCTTATCCTTGATTTTAACTGTAGTGCAAGTCACATTGATTAACAGAACTTGTTTCTGCACATAAATTTTCACCCATGTAGATACAAGATGCAAAATTTATTGTTAGCTGTTGGAAAGATAGATAGTTTCAAAAGACAGGTCCATGATTGAGTTCTTAGTGACATGGTTCCTACAATTTTCAAATGAATGTGATATCTGCATTGTATAGTTTTTAATTGAATCGCGGACAGCATGGTCCGCGCGCTTGTTTGTTAATTGCCTTTTTTGTTTGTTGTATTATCTATAGTTGTTCTGATATAATAATTGTTACTATTCTAAAGTATTATAATTGTTGGTTAGTTACATGTATGTGATTTCTGTTTTTTATTTTTATTTTTTATTATTGTATGCTATCTAGGCTATTCGGTGTCCTACCCGTAGTTGGAATTTTATATGAAGTGCACAAATAAATACTATGCAAAAAGAAATGAAAAAAATAGATATACCAGTACTTGGTACACACTGAAAACCCAAGAAGAAATCAAAGACAGCCTGCCATAACCCACAGTTCCACTGTTCCTGCTTTTCTTTTCATATTTGAGAAAATTGGTTATTTGTCACTCTAAAAGTTTCAAATTTGAAAAATGCCATTCCGAATTTTGAAATTGTAATAATGCCACTATAAACTTGGTTAATTTCTAATTTTTCCACAATTATACAATTATTATACTATTTTATTAAAAATAATCTGAAAAATTCTGTTTTGGAATACGTATTTCTGTATTTCCGATTATACCCTTCAGGTGAAATTTCTGTATTTCTGTTTTGGACGAGGCAGCCGGTACCGAGCACAATGGCAGTCAGTACCGAGGTCGTCTCGCCTTGCTTCTCGACTTCCTTTCAAACAATGAGCACCGCTTAGCAAGGTCACCTCTAAACACCAAATCAGCAACATAACAGGGGCTCCCAGCTTGCACAAATCACAGCCAAAGAAAGGCAACAGAGGAGTGGGTATCGCAATCCGAGCACAATCAAAGCCTTAGGCTTTGATAATCAATGAAAATCAGTGCAAATGACAAAATTAGTTTTGCGTGATTCCAAAGGGGAAGAAGAGAAGTCACGCAAGGGTATTTTAGGCATTATTATTATTATTTTTTTAAAACAAGACTAATACAGTCAAAATGGCAAAATTAGAAATTAATCAAGTTTATAGTGGCATTATTACAATTTCAAAATTCGGAATGGCATTTTTCAAATTTGAAGCTTTTGGAGTGGCAAATAATCAATTTTCCCTTCATATTTTGTAGCATGTATACTATAGATCAATAATTTGTCATTCGTAGGTAGTCTCCTGCAAATGATTAAGCTAAACAATAGCACGATTTTATGGAGATTTATAATAATGCTAGAGGAAACCAGAATGTTTAGTAACTATGATTGCACATGAAAGCAATTATCGAGTTCTTTATTTATTTTTTCTATTTTAAGATGAAATATTGGTTTTCTAGATAATAATTCCAACCAGCAACTACTACTAGGCCCTTGGTTTCAGCATTAAATTCATCCCAAATCAGCTTAACTTTACCCAGTCTCCCACTCTCACTAGATGGAGGCACATATGAATACAATTGATCTTTCATCTCTCTCTCTCCTGCTGCTCCTTTTTCTTTCTGCAATTTATTTTCTCCATCTAATACATGGAAAAAGAAAGAGTCGACTCAATCTTCCACCAGGAAGCATGGGATGGCCATTAATTGGAGAAACCTTTGCATTTCTGAAGCACCATACATCCTTTTCTCTCGGTCGCTATTTGCAATACCGTATTCATAGGTACGTATATGCATTAATTGATGATCTTGTGTCAATTTAAATTGTTGGTATTGTTATATCAGCATTTTTAGTTGTCCCCTAGTTAATCCAGAGCTTCTATTGTCCAACCTTTTGTCATACAAATGAATATTGCAAAAATATAGGATCACAGTATAGTTACATTTTGGAAGGATCCTGGAAAAATTTCTGGTGAGACGAAATTATAGCATGTCGTTCGACTCTGCGGCATTGTGCTAAACATATATAGTGGTTCACATATGTACATTAAGCATATGATAAGTAGCTATGTAATAGTTCATACACACAATTTGTAATTACAGGCATGGTTTGGAAAATCAGCCGAGTTCGAGTTGACTCGGCCGAGTCGGAACGGTATCGGCCAGAGGCAATCCGATTTTTCCCGAGTTAACTCGGTAAATGAGTTATATACAGAAATTCGTTAATATTGGGGCTAAATCTCAAATTTTCACTCATTCTCTTGCCTCTAGAGCCTAAGTATATTGTTTTGGTAATTCAATCGAAACAATTTTGTGATTTGCAAAAGCAGTCGAGAGAATTTGGGAGAGTCACGATTCAGAAAATTTTGAATTTGGGGGAGTTACGATTTTAGAAAGAAGAAGAAGAAAGCTTAAATCATTGAATAAACTTGGCGTATGTATTATGTATGGTGCACAGTTTTATTTTGAATATATAATATGGTTTATAATGGACCATGTCCAAACCAGTTACTAATAAGACATGATTTTATTATTATTTGTATTTGACTAAAGTAAAGATGGATACGGCGGTTGACAACAGTGGTTTGTTTTATCTATTTTTATATTTTGACTTAAATAAAATAAAGCATTAATTGTTTATGAAATAAAATATTTTCTATAAAGATAAATTAAAGCATACAAACTAAAATTTGAAAATGTAAAAGTTAAAATTAAGCATTTTATTTTTCTTTTGTGAATCTATTCAACTTTTTATTATTTTATGGAATAGTCTATTTAATTTTTAAATGACATAAATATTAATTTTTTAAGTAATACAATACAATTTCATTGTTATTCGTCCAATTTAATTAGTATGAGTGTTGGAGTGGATTATTTGACAAATTTAGTACAAACATGCTTCTGCTAAAAAAATCCGAGTTTCCAATCCGACTCAGCCGATTCCGACAGATTCACCCGATCCGACTCGGCATAGCTTATGGCAATAAAAAGTGTGTTTTATTTGTAATGCTTGTATTACATTATATAATTAGTGGATTATTTGAGTATAATATTTTGTCTTAACATAGTTTTTCTACAAATTATTTTTTTACCAATTTTTTCCTACTTTTTGGCTACAAAACAAGCTTCTGCCAAAAAAATCCGAGTTTTCGAGTCAACTCGGCCGATTCCAGCCGATTCATCTGTGTTATTTTTGAGAAAATGAAACTAAATCTTCTGTATATTTCTGTTCTAATCCTAGAGCTATTTATAATACAAGCTCTTAAAGAGCCGTTGGAAATCCTAACGTTACTATTCCTATTTATGGTAAGCTCTGATACCTATGTACCAACTATTCTATTCTATTTCTATTTTGATACTTGAACTAATCCTAGCCCTTGATTTTCGATCTATGATAATAATAAAATTTGAGATCAATCCTCTATATTTTTAACACTCCCTCTCAAGCTATGAATGTATATATCGTACAATCCTAGCTTGCTTGTGATTTTGTCGAATTGTTTTGGATCCAATCCTTTAATGAAGATATTGGCTTGATCTTTTGTTCATGCCCGGCGGGATTGCATTGTCTCTAAGTCTTGAAGACGGTTGCATCATTCTTGATGTTCTTCCCATTTCTTCATTCCTACAATTAAAAATTCAAACAATCGCAGTAACCAGATATTTGTATCACAATTTTTTTTTTTTTTTTGAGCTATCTTGTTGAGTCGACACCACAATCGGTTGTTGAAGAGATTGCTCATTTGATCTTGATTTTGTTGGGCTGGGTTGCTCTGACCCGCTACAGATTTTTCTTCATACACTCCCCCTAAAATGGAGTCTTCCATTTTCTCCTCAAATGGAGAGATTTTCACCAATTTTTGTTTTTTTCTGAGTCACATGCGCATAAAGGTAAACCGTGTACAGGTGAGAATTGTGAGGTGTGTGAATTCCTTGGGTCGTATGCGAATATCTCTGAGTCGCATGCACATGAGAAAAACTTTACCAACCCACGAATTATTGAAGTGAATAAAAGGCAGGCCGGATCCATGCCCAACTTCAATGAATTCGTTTCTACTAACGGGTCTGGAGCAGGTTTTTTTTTTTTTTCTTCCCCTTTTAATGGGTCTTTTATATATTTTTTAGGTAATTGTACAATTACCAACTTATCAATTTTGTATTTTTCATGACCTTCATATTTGTATTTGTATTTCTATTTGGTCATTTGGTATTGGTATTGGTATTCTAATTGTACATGCTCTTGTACAATTATTTGAGGTATTACCAACAAAATTTGGTACAGGTTCTCCCCCCCCCCCCCCTTTATTTTTTGGTTTTTTGTGTTATGGTGACCTTTCGGGTAGAAAGGCTATTGGTTTTTGTTATGGTAGCCGAACTCCGGCTCTTGGTTATGGTGGCTCTAGTAGCTCTTTGGCTCTAGTAGCTCTTGGTTATGGTGGCTCTAGTAACTCTATGGTTCTAGTAGCTCTTGTTTTGGTGGCTCTAGTAGCTCTACGGCTCTAGTAACTCTACGGCTCTAGTAGCTCCCTTTTTTTTTTTTTGTGTGGCTCTAGTAGCTCTACGGCTCTAGTAGCTCTTGTTATGGTGACCGAAACCTTTTGGCTCTCGGTTATGGTGGCCTTTTGTGTTATGGTGGCACCATGTAAAAATATGAATATTGGGACTTTCTTTATGAACCAAGCCCTTTTGTATGAAAAAATACCTTTGATTTTAAGATAATTTGTACAATAATTATTTTCAAATTCAGTACCATCATTGAATCTAAATATTTAATTCATGCATTAAATTTGGGCTTCTAGTAAATTAACATTTTTTACAAATTATTACAATTAATATAGTTGTTATAGGAAAAGTAGAAGATATAATATGTCAAAAAAACCGGGCCATATTTCTCTCATATATATTTTTGTTGTAAAAAGATTATAAATTATTATGATTTTTTTTTTTATAACGTTTCCAAAGACATAAATCTATTTGTAAATCATTAATTATTTTTCCGGTTGAAATATTATATTTATTAGAAAATAAAGTTTGTGTTGTAATTTACTTCTTGTTAATTAAAATTAAATTAATAAAGAAACTATTTATATGCAAAAACATCTTTTATATTTTTTGAAAAAAGTTTACATACTCCCATACCATCAAATTGTGCTAATTTCTTAATTGAAAGAAAATTTGCTGTAAAGAGTTCAATAGATACTTTTTTAAATATTTCTAGAAAATGTTTTGTAATTTTCTAACCATTAATTGGTGCTTCAATTCATTGGCTACTAAAACACTGGTAATTTGATTTATCGGATAAAATTTTATTCCTAAGAATATGAGCCGTTAACACTGCTATCAATTGTAAATTTAATATATAAAGAAATTTTAATTGAATTTAAAGTGATACCGCTTGTTTTTTGAGTCATTTTCTGAAGTAGTAGCACGATTAATTGTTGGAGCACTTGCCACATAAGATATGAGTAATTTGACCCGTTTGACCAGCTTGGAATTCCTCTGATGCACGCGAGTCGGTGCGGAACGCATGCGAGGTAGTGTGAAACCCCTCAGTGCGAGCACGCGAGTCAGCCCCAATCGTATGCGAGTCAGCGTGGTCCGCGTGGAATCCCCCAGTGCGCGATTCACTGGATGCCTCCATTTTTTGACTGAATGGAGAGGTTATGTGTGGGTTATTAAATTCATTTTCTCTTTCTTTTTCCAGAGAAGCACGCTGCTCCCCCTCTTTTCTTTCCTCTACCTCTCCGCCATTCTTTCTCTCGGTCCGATCGTCTCCCTTCTCCACCACAATCCACCACTTAGGTCGGAGATGAGAATGGAGAAACCAACATTGGTTCCGATGGTGGCCGACCTTCTTGCAGTTCGTGCATCTCTCTCCTTCCCCTTTATCGCTAGGGTTTTGAGATCCCGAGCTAGGGTTCGGAGTTGGTATGGCAAGAGCATGGCGGCAGTGTTCCTCGCCGAAGGCTTGTGGACCCCCATGACGCTTTGCCTTGAATCGGGTTTGAGGTTTGGCTAACAATTACTGTCTATTGGTATTGCTGAAATTTTTTTTTTGTTTTTGTAAGATTTGCTACGGACAGATTCTGAGCGGTTATGAGTTTTTCTGGAAAATGAAGTAACTGGTTTTTTCTGGTCTGATTTTACTGGTCTGAGATGGTTTTTGCGATAACAGATTTTTGATGAAATTTATGACTACCAAGTTTGCTGGTAGGAATCGGAAGCTTGAAGCTTTATCGGATTATTGGGAGTTTTTCTGGTTTTATGGTATAAATCTGATAAGAACAGATTTTTCTTGGTTTATGGTTTTTGTATGTACCAGTTTTCTGGTATTATGGGTTTTTTCTGAATTTTTCCTAGTATTTGCTGGTATGCCGGTATGACTCGATCTCTGCTGATTCTGGTTTTTGACAGTTTGCTGGTATGCTTGTAGACCTGATGGAACAGATCAAACTTTTCTGGTATGAACAGATACTTAGTCTTTGCTGGTTTCTGACAGTTTTTTTTTTTTTTTTTTTGAAGACCAGTTCTTACTGGTACTATGATGGTTTATCGGGTTATTGAGTTATTAGGTTATTGGGTTATTGGCTCTTGGTGCTGCATTTTCTCCTCTGATGACCTCTTGCTGGACCCTTGCTCCCGACAAGTCATTGCTGCCATGAAGCACGGTATTGGTCTGTTTGAGATAGCCTCAGATGAGTGCTGCTCGGCTTGAGCCATTCTTGCTTTGTGTGCTTGTAGTGCTTGATTCTTGGGTTTGAAAACCCGCTCTGATACCATGTTATTTTTGAGAAAATGAAACTAAATCTTCTGTATATTTCTGTTCTAATCCTAGAGCTATTTATAATACAAGCTCTTAAAGAGCCGTTGGAAATCCTAACGTTACTATTCCTATTTATGGTAAGCTCTGATACCTATGTACCAACTATTATATTCTATTTCTATTTTGATACTTGAACTAATCCTAGCCCTTGATTTTCGATCTATGATAATAATAAAATTTGAGATCAATCCTCTATATTTTTAACAATCTGATTCCGATTCCGAGTTTCAGAACCATGATTACAGGAGTAGGGTTTAGGTATTAAAGTTAACTTTATATTTAAATTGTGGGTCGCTATGTATATATTAAAATGAGATCTATTTTTTTAGTTAAAGGTGAGACTTGAGAGTGAAGTATTCCAACTTGAACTGCTAACAAGAATTTTTTTCAAACAGATTTCAAATATTGATGATTGAGAAAGCTTGCATGTTATGCAATAATAGTTCCCGCACATCTAAATGTATCATGCTCTTGATTTGTAGATTTGGGAAGATTTTCAAATCAAATGCCTTGGGTGGATCATAATCTCAACCGATGCAGGGTTCAGCCGGTTTGTACTGCAAAATGAGGGGCGATTTTTTGAAATGAGTTTACCGAAAACTGTCAGGCAGATTTTCGGGGAGCGGTCAATATTTACAGATTCCGGCGAGGGACACAAAGAGAGTAGATCTATTGCGTTAAAATTCCTGTCAAATGACATGTTGCGTACTCGTTTTTTGCCAGACATAGAGCAGAACGCACTCCTTGTTATCAACTCGTGGAAGGATGGTTTGTGCCTTTCTACCACTACTGAGGCCAGGAAGGTAGGTATTTGAATAATATTATGTAATATAACAATTAATATATAGTAACAATATTCCAAAATTGAAATGTGTTCTGAGGATTAAAGTATTTATCTTTAAATTATTAAATTAATTAACATATATATCATGACTAATGACAAAGTGGCTTAAAATTGGCTTACAAGTAATTTGTTAAGTATACAAAATATATTAATTAGACATATACATATATACAAAATAAAGAGTTAGCAACAATGCTTACTGATTGAAGTACAACGTTCTCTTCTCAATTCAGCATATTATTGTATCGTATTTTTTTCTATGCAGTTTACATTTTATACGATGGTGAAGAATATTCTGAGCCTGGAGCCTGGAAAGCCTGAATCAGAGAAGATAAGGAAACAATTTGCCACTTTCATGCCAGGAATTGCATCCATTCCTCTCAAATTCCCTGGAACTCCTTATTGGAAGGCTCTCAAGGTGCATATATAACACTTGTTTTACAAAAAAAGGAAATATATTGAATATATATATATATATATATAGAGCTGGGCTATGGTGAGTTGCGAAGTAAAATGTCATTTTTACTTCACGCTCATATTTTTATTTTGAAAATCTAAACAACCGATCCGAACCGCTCAACATGTTCTCCATATTGAAATGTGCTTGGAGACCAAATTTTATAATTTTTGGAATTTTTTTACTATTTATTAAGCCACTTTGAAAATCGCTGATCGAATGATCCAGAATTTTTTACTGTTTTTTACTGTTCACCCGGATCTGTGATTTTCAAAGTGACTTAATAAATAGTAAAAAAATTCCAAAAAATATAAAATTTGGTCTCCAAGCACATTTCAATATGGAGAACATGTTGAGCGTTCGGATCGGTTGTTTAGATTTTCAAAATGGAGTATGAGCGTGAAGTAAAACGACGTTTTACTTCACAACTCACCATAGTCAATCTCTATAGATATATATATATATATATATATAGCATATTCATGGGAAATAACATTACTTAAAAATGATTTGTTAATGCAGTCCCGATCAGAGATTTGTAGTGAGATTGGACGAATGGTGGATTTAAGGATGGAGGAGATGAGACAAGGTGAAATAAAAGGATATAATGACCTGCTTTGCTGGTGTCTGACAGAATTAAAACTATCAAGGGAAAGGATAGTTGATGTCCTCTTGGGCATTCTCTTTGGTGGTTTTGAGACCACCAGTATGGCACTCTCTCTCGTCATTTTCTTTCTTGGTCATTGCCCCAAAGCATTACAAGAATTAAAGGTTATAAAGATTTTTATTTTTTTTCTTGTGAATTACTTACTTCTTCCTGCACATGTTCCATTCTTCTTTCAAAGCATTACCTATTATATTAAATTGAAGACTCTGCTCTATATATTTGAAAACAAGTCAATATATATATATGAGCTAGACTAATGTGCTTTCGGTAGCACTTCGGCCGAAGTGCTACCGATTCAAAATCAGATTTTCAAAGTCCAAATGGCCGATCCGAACCGTTCAAGTTGTTCTCCATATTGAAATCTGCTTGGAGACCAAATTTTATATTTTTTGGAATTTTTTTACTATTTATTAAGCCACTTTGAAAATTGCTGATCCGGGTGAACAGTAAAAACAGTGCTTTCAAATTCTGGACCACCGGATCAGCAATTTTCAAAGTGGCTTAATAAATAGTAAAAAAATTCCAAAAAATGTAAAATTTGGTCTCCAAGCAGATTTCAATATGGAGAACAACTTGAACGGTTCGGATCGGCCATTTGGACTTTGAAAATTCGATTTTGAATCGGTAGCACTTCGGCCGAAGTGCTACCGAAAGCACATTAGTCTATCTCTATATATATATAACATATATAATACTAAAATGGGCAAAAATTATATTTTGATAATCTATTGGGCAACCATGCATATAATTATTATCTCATCAAGAAATAAGTTATTTTTAGTGAAAAGGGTGGAGGAAAAAAAAAAAATCTAGATTGAATTGACTCCCCGTCTCTTCTTCTAGCTACCAAGTAATTTTTATAGTCAAGTTTGTATTCTCTGTACATATCAGAAGTTTTTAATACTTATTTCTAATATCTGAATTAGAATGAGCACATTGGAATTGCAAGAAAAAAGATTGAAAGAGGAGAAACTAAACTAAATTGGGAAGACTACAAGGAGATGGTATTCACAGAATGTGTACGTATTATCTCTTAATCTACATTTCTCTATGGACTAATATATAGTACTATATATATTATAATAATTAGGAAAATTAATATAATTGTACTTGCTGGTGTATATATATGAAGGTTATGAACGAGACTTTGAGGCTAGGCAATGTTATTAAATTGTTGTGTAGGAAAGCCACTCAAGATGTGCATTACCAAGGTAAAAGTACAAGTACTTGCAAATCTTTATTGAAATTAATATTCATGATCCTGTAACACAGCAAATCAACATATATATATATGCATTATAAATTTAATATTGAAGGTTACGATATACCGCGCGGCTGGAAGGTCTTTCTTGTTCTTTCTGCACTTCATTTGGATGGATCAATTCACAAAGATCCCCAAGACTTCAATCCTTGGAGATGGAAGGTCAGTAAAATAAGAACAAAAATAAAAACAATCCATTTGGAGGTTGTAATCAAAAGCACTACGTCTACATGACATTTAATTTGTTTACATTAATATTTTTTTACCAATATATATATAAGTGATCATGTATTTGAATATTTGAATTATAATTTGTAATTCTTTTTAATTATACATCCAGCACAAGTCAGAAAACACGGTAGACTTGATGCCATTCGGAGGTGGTAATCGATTATGTCCCGGAGCAGGGCTAGCAAAGCTAGAATTAGCAGTCTTCCTGCATCATTTTGTTCTGAATTATAGGTGGGAATTGGGCAAGCATGATGAGCCGTTGGCATTTCCTCATATTGTATTTGACAAGGGGCTACCAATACAAGTTTTTAAGATTAATAATTAAATTAAAATATGCAAATATATATAATTAGCCAACGAATAGATGGACTTAATTGCATTCATCTATATATATTTGCTTATATTGTTGGGCATGCTTTTTAATTCTTCTGCTTATGATCATTAATTGTTGAAAGAATAAAATTCATATGTTATACCAATGTAAGTTTCTTGCTTCAAATCAAGATCTTGTACCAAATCAAGCTATAATTTGAAAAATTACCTACATATCCGCAGCACAAGATCCGATTATTGCGAGATTTTTCAAACCAGTCTAAATGCGTTTTGGTTTTTGGATGAAATTAAGAACGATTCTTTGAAATGGCAAGAATATTAAAGAGATCCCGTGCATTCTACTACGACTGGATTTGGGATCTAACCTCAAAATTTGGGGTACTTCTTGGAAATATATAACACTATTATGAAATATATGTTTTTTCTAAGATCACTATCTTTTGTTTTTAATTATTTACAAATTAAAAATATATGTGCTTTCTTTTATTTATCTATGATCTAACTTTAACAAAAAACTATATTATGAAATATGAATAGATCTTGTTTTGGGCCGTTCATTAAGAGAGTTTGGGCCACATATAGTTTTTTTTTCTTTTATTTATTCGTGTTATTATTTGTTTCTCGGATCTCTATTTTTTAATTATTAAGAAATTTAGAAATTTTATATAAATTAATCGAGAATAAGTATTTTGATATTGTAGGATGTAACAACAATAACTTACACATGCAAGTGAGGTATAAGTCATGTTTAATATTATACAAATTAATCACTTCATGTTTGACTTATCAGTACATTATAATTTCAAATTATAATAATATGTCCTTTAAAATTATTTTATTTATGACTAACTTATTTAATAAAAATATGTCCTAAAGTATAATTAAATATTTTATCAAGTATATAGGCAATATTTCATTTATATTTCTCATTAAAATTTACTTTAAAATTCAATTTAATATTATTTTTAGAGTCCAAATATGCTACTTATTCTATATTAATATAATACTAGTTTACCAAATAATATTAAAATCATTGTACCTAATGGGTGTACACAGGAATTCATATCCTCTCTATTACCTGAAAATGGAATCTTTTACAATTAATGGATCCGGACAGTTCTTTTTAACTTGGCACGAATCTCAAAGCCCAATAATATTGCCCCTACACTAGCCCGAATCTCAAAGCAGTTGAGATTTAAATTCAAACCGTCAAGTGAAAGGAATCGTCTACGCGCGGTACCTGGGAGGATAGGATCCTCTACACATGGGGGTACTGGATTTTTAATTCCCTACAGTAACCTAATTTTTTAGTTTAGATCCGGACCATCCAATTCGAATTCGGACCAATTTAGTCTGCCCAATTCAAATTGGACGGTCCTGATCTTAACTAAAAAATTGGGATTCTTTAGGGAATCCGGACTGGGGGGAGCAGAGAATTGTTGGATAAATTGTAAGAAAATCAATGACGAAGGCAAGAGAGAAGAAAAAGGTAGAGAAACTGCATCTCGTGTTGCCAAATTGGAATACTGCTTTGTGCTGTTGTGCAGTGTAATCTGACTAGTGGGGCCCATAGAACTAATTTTTCTAGTCAGTGAGGATTAGGCACTACCTCAGTTTCAATGCCTACGGTTTCAACTTAAAAATGTTTACTTAGTATGAGCTGGGTCCCAGTGCACATGTAATCACTGAGTAGTTGTTCCGCATATAGAGACAATTCTGATGGGACCTTTCATCTTTTGTCAATGTTAGCATACGGTCCTCAACTTTTAGACAATTTAACAGAAGCACCTTTGTATTAATGATCAATGGTGTTGTTCGGCAACAAAGATTAAACCTCCTTAAGGCTTAATCCGCTTTCTTTAGCTTCCTTAGTGCTTAATTCTGCCGAACACCGGTTCCTTAGCACGGATTAAAAACACCTCCTTTAGCCTCCTTTTGCCCGGATGCTAATCATCTGTCCTAACCTTAAGGCACCTTAAGCTCTTAATCATTTACTCTTAATCCTTTGTTGCCGAACAACCTCAATAGGATGTAAATCCGCACAATGTCGTGTGCGGAGCTGTTCGGCAACACCTCTTCACCTCTTAATCCGCACTATGTCATGTGCGCCGAACACCAGTTCCTTAGTGCGGATTAAGAACACCTCCTTTAGCCTCCTTTTGCCCGAATCTTAATCATTTGTCCGAACCTTAAGGCACCTTAAACTCTTAATCCTTTGTTGCCGAACAGCCTCAATAGGATGTAAATCCGCGCTATGTCGTGTGTGGGGCTGTTCGGCAACACCTCTTCACCTCTTAATCCGCACTATGTCATGTGCGGAGGTTTAAGGAACCAATGTTTGGTTGTTTTAATTCGTGAGTGATAGTTAAGGAAGCTAAAGGAAAATGTAGAGGATTAATCAAATCTCCTCCTCCCCTGTGGGCAGGAAATTCCTGCACACAAGGTCCATCTATTTATACATTCAATGTTACTTCAATCTGAACGGTTATAATTAAACAATAGAAAATATTTGAATCTTGAAGAGACACAATCAATACTTTAAATATCACCGCTCAGATTGAAACAATTGAAATATGGATGAATAGACACTATGTACAGAAATTTCCTGCCCACATGGGGCAGGAGATTTGGTTCCATTAGCCACTGCCTCAGTAGGAACGCCTTAGGGGTGTCAATGGGTAAGATACGAGTAGGGTGGAAGCATTTTCATATTCATACTCACTCAGAATTGACTTTATTCTTATCCTACCCTTACCTATTAAGAATTAACCTTATCCTACCAACCCATATCCGTTAAAATTATTGGGTAATGAAACGGTAGCGGGTGAATAACGAATAATACTAATATAGTAATTAATTTTATTTATATATTACAAATAGAACATCAAAACTCATCCTTTTCACACATATGCAATCACATTACTAATAAAAAAAAATGTACAATCAATTCCAACTAATTTTTTTTTAATAAAACAAGAGAATTTAAAACACATAAAAGTAATATGATTAACATTTTTCTTATAGCAGAAAATATATAGTAAATAACAAAAGTACATAATTAATTATTGCTCAAATATTATTATATGAAATATTACACAAATAAATTTTAACATCTATACTTATTGCTTAAATAATATAATATAATTGTATATTATATAATTACCCTATAGAGTAACGGTACGAAATAGCCTTTATCCCTATCCTTATCCGTTTAGCTAACGAAAAAAATCCTTACACATATCCATACCCTATAAGCTAACGAAAAAAAACATTACTCATATCCGCCTTATCAAATACAGTAATAATAGAATGAACATTTAAGGTTATCATTAACACCCCTACAACGCCTACGGTCTCAACTAAAAAAAGAAACTACCTCAGTATGAGGTGGGTCCATTTAGTTGTTGTGCATATAGAGACAACTCTGATGGGACCATTCATCTTTTGTCAATGTTAGCATACGGTCCTCAACTTTCAGACAATTTAACAGAAGCACATTTGTATTAGTAATCAATTAATAGGATATATATAATATGTGCTATGTTGGGTGGGGATTAGTCCCGAAATTTTTATTAATAGAAAAATTAATAAAAAAATATCGATAATGAGGAAGTATTTTGTGAAAATTCGATTTATAGGAAAAACATGATAGTCCATAACGTCCAGCTTAACGAAATCAAGTTACCGCTAATTAACCGAAATAAACACTGAAGCTGGACGTTATGGTCTATAACGTCCAGCTACAGTGTTGTTGTTTTTTTGAAAAAAATTCACAAACGAAGCAGCAAAGCAAAAAAAAAACCCACTGTAGCTGGACATTATAGACCATAATGTCCAGCTTCAGTGTTTATTTCAGTTAATTAGAGATCATTAGCGATCAGATTAATTGGACGTTATAAACCATAACGTTCAGCTACAGTACCCTGGACGTTACAAACCATAACGTTTTTCCTATTTTTCAAAATCTAGTGAAACTATTCCTTATTGTTGATATTTTTGTTTTGTTTTTTCTATTAATAAAAATTTCGGGGATTAGTCTGGTGCCGTGTTGTGTAAATCTCACTTGTTGTGTCGTATTATAATAATCACAATAAGTTTGTCACATTGGACTACATATGACGTGATCGGTCACGTTCAATCACGTTAATTATGTTTAGTTACGTTTGATCACGTTTAACTATATGAATAAAAAATCAGAAAAACATATCAAAATGTGGAAAAATTGTAAACATTTTAAAATAATAAAATAGTGTTAAAAAAGAATTTTATGTGCAAAAAATAAATTAATTATACTGCATCTGAATTATTGTTTGAAATAAATAATAATATAAATGTAATATTGTTTTAGTGGCGTGTCGTGCTCCGTGCCGTATTTTGTAACTAATGATTCAGTAGTATAGTTAGTGTGTGCTTCATCTGGTCCCTTCATGGAAGAACCTACATTTTTTGTTTGTCAATTTTTATAAAAAAAATCAAAGAAAGGAAAAAAATCATTCACTAAGAACAAAAGAACATCTTCTTCTTCAAAAAAAAAACATATTCTTTTGAAAGGGAAAATGATTGAATTTAGTGTACACCACAATACAATGGCAGAAATTTAGTTCAACGACGCAAATACCTTATTTTGTTAAAAGTAAACCGAAAATATTTCGAATTTGTGCAAACTTAAATTAAACGTTTTCAAATTTAACCTTGCTATGCTAGATATCTTACTTGATCCGAATTTACCCACAACAAATGAACTTGGATGATTTTTGTATCCATATAAAATATAAAGAGGTAATTAATCTAAGGGACCGACTAACTATCCCCCGGCTTCTATCCCCCATTCATCCCCCAGTCAATAACTGTCTTTGTTGACCGCTAATTAAGAGGGAACCACAAATTTCAGCGCTAAAAGACAAAACAAAACGCGTTATTATCGTGGCGAGTGCAAGTATTCATATGTAATACATCAAGTATTCATATATAATACATGATGTATTCATATCTAAGATATCAAGTATTTAAAAAAAACTGGACACATTACTTATCCATATTTTACACGTTTTTAGAGTGGTTTTTTTTTCTCCGTTCACTCTAACCAATATTTCTGAACATCTGTGAGGAATTTTGCAAATCTAAAGCCACGAACATCTTCTACGCAATTTTCTCTTTCAAATGAGATTCATGATGACATACTTTCGAGTTATCCGTGCACAAGTATTCATACCTTGTCATTCAAGTATTCATACCTCATCAAGCAAGTATTCATACCTCATTAGTATTTCACAAATAAAAAACTGGACACATCATTCGCTCATTTTTTACCGATTGAAATTTCATTACCACTCAATCATTTTTTACTTGATATCTTAGGTATGAATACTTGTTCGACGAGGTATGAATACTTGCTCGACGTGGTATGAATACTTGCACGACGAGATATAAATAATTTTACGAGGTATGAATACTTGCGCGACGGATAACTCAAAAGTACTTCATCATGGATCTCATTTGAAAGAGAAAAATTGCGTAGATGACGTATGTGATTTTAGATTCGCAAAATTCTTCATAAATTGTCAGAAATATTGGTTAGAGTGAACGGAGAAAAAAAAACCACTTCTCAAAACGTGTAAAAGATAGATAAGTAATGTGTCCAGTTTTTTTTTAAATACTTGATATCTTAGATATGAATACTTAATATATTATATATGAATACTTGATGTATTATATATGAATACTTGTGCGCGTCAGTTGTAAATTTTTTCAAATATAAGCTGTCCCCCTAGTTAATTAGCGGTCCCCCACGTAATTAATGATTGATACACGTTTTCTTTTGTCTTTTTGTGCTTGAAGTTGTGGTCCCCTAGATAATTAATGATTGGGGGATGAATGGGGGATAGGAGCCGGGGGAAAAAAATCTTTATCCTTAATCTAAATTATGAGGGAGATTAATATTTGGAAAGTTATTACTATCTTAAATTTAAAAAAAATTTAGAGGAGTGATTGACAAAAATAAAATTTTAAGAGCTGTTTATAACAAATCGATAGTTTCAAGGAATTATAGTAGCTTTACTCCTATATTTTGATGTCAAATAATAATATAATGTTTACATAAACTACCGGTGTGTTGTCCACATCTTTTCCAGTTGGAATATAAATTGCAAACATTCTTAAGATTATGCATTAAATATTTTTAGCTTTGATAGTGTACACCAAAGTTTTGAAGTATATTTTTTATTTTTAGAATTGTATTAAATATTTTGTAAAGAATAAGAAAGATGATTTTTTTTTTTTTTCGATATCATAGAAGGAACCAATTAATGTTTCAGTTTTTTAGACATTTTTTGTGGACAGTAACTAAAATCTGCATACAAACTCTGACAAATGTCTGAAGAAGTCAAATCAATGATTATTTTTTTTGGTACATTGCATTCCTTTTCATCTTTCTCCTTCCCAACAAATATATTTTATATATTTCTAAATTATAAAATCTGTTTTGCAGGAGGGATAAAACAAAATTAGTATAGAGCAGAGTAGGTTCAATGGACATTGGACTTATTTTTTAGTTTAATGAACTGTAAAGCCGTCTGATCTGCTTTAAAATCTATATGCACGGAAATTGAAATTGATTTACAAGAATATTAAAACAAATTTCACGGATCTTAAAGCAGATTAGATGATTGCCTTAATTATTTTGACAATTTAGGTCAATAATCACTACAGCAAAACAAGGCATCAGCGACCGGTAGACCGGTCGTTGATAGAAAAACTGGCTAGCAAAACAGGAGGCTAGCCAAAAAAAAAAAACTAAAAAAAAAATTATAAGACAATCCTACATGAATATTTAACAAAATTCCATGTAAGAATAGTAATTTATAAAATAATCCATGCACGAATACATTTTTACACGGATTATTGGAATGTCCGTCTATGATTGTTTCATACACGGACATTTATCCAATAATCCGTGTATGAATTTATTCGTACACGAATTATTAGATAAATATCCCTGTAGAATTGTTAAGAGAGCTACACAGATATTTAGTTTAAAGTCCGTGTAGAAAGAGGAGAGCTACACGGATATTTAGTAAAAAATCCGTGTATAAAGATTAATCGTACACGGATATGAGATTAAAAGTCCGTGTAGAAAGAGAAATCGTACACGGATGTTTAGGTAATATCCGTGTAGCTCGGTTATATGGAGAGCAACACAGGTAGGTGTTCGTACACGGCTGTTTATAAAGTAATCCGTGTATAAATCGTTACAATCGCACACGGGTAAATATCCGTGTGTAGTTATTGACCTATTCTTACACCCTCACCTTATACACGGCAGGAAATCCGTGTAGCTCCTCCATTTATGTCCATGTGCAATCTCCTTTTCTGCAGTAGTGCCTTTTTATAACTTGAATCCATTTAAGGTGTGTCACCCCTGTTAACGGGATGCACAAAAGATCTGAAGATAAGTGTCGCATAAGGTATCTATGCTGGCGATTCTCCTGTGTGATATTGTTTGTTATCTTCAATGTAATATTTAGGAGATCTTATAATTAAAGAAAAGAGAATAATTAGAAAAGAGGCAGGCTGTACACTTCTGGTACATAGTTCTATATTAGGGGCTGCTAGCCATAATTTTGATTATTCTGAACTATTTTTTCTGTATGAAAAATATTCAATGTAATAAAAGAAAGACAGGAGAAGAGTTTGTGAATAATGGAGAAGTTATAATGGAGAAGAGTTTGTCAATAAAATACTTTGCAATTTTTTTAATAATTCAAGAAATAGTGAATATTTACAACATGCAGAAAACAATATTCAATATGTAACATTCAATATTCAGCATATATACATATACAAATATTACAACACTATCGAAAGTTTGATTTTCAATGATGATTTAATTTTTAAAACATAATTTTTCCGTCGTGTCTTTAAAACTTATTATAGATAAAACATGTTATAATATTCAATTAAAAAAAAACCAAAATCTCAACTTTTCGGACACAAAAGCTAGAGACATGAATCCGACACAAAGAAACGGACAGATATCAAACTCTCCCAAAAAATCATGTCTGTTCAAATCTTGTCAATATTCCGTGATTCCCGTTTGCACCTCTCCCAAGAATCAGTCTTTTTCTAGGTAGTAGTGAATAGCTGGCATATTTATCATAATATTATAATATTTTTGTAGCTAGTATTGAATAGATGACTCGTCCGACCCTCAAATAAATCGGAATGAAACCTGCTATCTCAAACAACAAAAAATGAACATTAAACCTACGAGTGTTTTTTCAAAAGTGAGATATTTAATTAGTATATTAGTCATAATTATAACTTGTTATGAATGAATTGTATCAAGATCTTTTTAGTACTTTCAAAACATCCATAAAGGCAAACTAGAAAAAAAAAATTTCGGAAATTGTTCCCAAAGAATTTTATTTATTAAAACATAAATCATTTTACAGAAGTATTCAATCAAACCTCCTTATATAATTCAAATTTTAGTTTTTTTAATTTAAATATAATTCAATCAAACCTCCTTATATATGTTTGCTCAAAATTTCTATAAAATTTGTGTTCTAAGCAAGAAAACATTGTTCTGAAAATTTGCTCCAAAAAATTATGCACATTATACACAGTTTTACTGTTCACAGCCATTAACACATGGTTTTTAATTAAAAAACCGTGTACAATTTGGTCAAATTATACACAGTTTTTTTTATTAAAAACTGTGTATGAATGTTGGAGGGCATTTTTGGATGTTCTAGAGTGCATTTTTGGATAGAAATATGTGAGATGCTTCAACAATTATGCACGGTTTTACTGTATAATATGTGTCTGATAAAAAAAATACAAATTTTTCCATGTCATCGTGATGAGTCCAAATTGAACGACTAACTTTGAGTATAAATTAATATATCTTTTAACTCTAATTCTACTTGCGTGCATATCACAAACGCATGATCCTACGGTGTAGTATGATTGGAGTGTTGATCCACAAGGATAGTGTATTGGATATCTAACAATATTCGCTAGTTCTAGGTTATAGGGGGGGTATAAAATCAGTTTAAAACAGTTTGTAATAGTTTTGAAAATAGTTTTAAAATAGGTTTTAGGATTCAATACCCTCAAGGTTAATGCGGAGGCACTAATTGTATTAAGGTTTGGGTTAAACAATTAAATAGATATTCTCTAGGATTCAGGTTCTCTTCCTCTCAATTACGCAAAATATATGTTTCTAACGTCACTCTACCCCGCATGCGGCCTGTCACCCCATATGCGGCCTAAATTGTCCTACAGCTACCCCGCATGTGGCACTATCACTACCCCACAGGGCATACTGGATTTCTGTGTACGTCATTTGAAAGGTTTTCCGATCTTACGATCGGCTTTTGGGCTATCAATTCAAAGTAATACAGGTATGCAATTCTTTTTCTCACACAAACACAATTGATCATATCCTGTTATACTTCTCAATTAAATATCCCAAAGACCCTACCTAAATTTGATATCTCCTAATACAATTCAAATTACCAATGTACTCTACCCTGCCAAGGGAGCCCACTGGATTTTAATCCTAGTTTTTTAACCACTCCCAGGCCTCATTAGCCGAAGTGTTACATATATTTACATGCATTTCCCACTCACACATGGAATGCAACGAAATCATACATCTATTGGTATGCGGAGGGTCACTATCATATAGTAGACAGAACTATGTATGCAAGGGTATTATGAAAAGGGTTCAAACAATAAAAGTAAACTCAAATCAACATATACAAAACATAAACATATTTTAGAACATAACTTAGAATTCGATTACAACCCTCACCCTAGAGATGAGAGAATTAGCAAAATAAAAGAATAAAATAAAAAGAACATAAATTACAACCTAATTAAAGATTGATGAACCTCTGCTTCCTTAGATGACGTCTTCTTCTCATGCTTGGCTTCCAATGGCTACTCCTCCCTCTAAGTAACGCTCTAACCTAACTTAGCATGAGGATGCTAATCTCGATTCTATGGACTTAACGCAATTAAACACTCATACTAAACTCAATTACAAGAGGGGTTTTTACAGCCTTCCTAAATGAGAGGGAGATGGATAGAGGTAGTAGAGAAGGTGGGAACTTGGAGTGCACTCCAAGTTTGCTTAGATTGAGCAAAAAATATCTAAGATAACTTGGCTCTGAAGCAACAACGTCCATCTGTGAGAAATCTGCCGAAAATAGCATCAAGTGTGGAGATCTGATCAGAATTAGCACAGTTCACGGATTGAGTTTACGGATTGTGAGGCATAGGGGAACCCACACGACTTCCTGACTTAGCAGATTTTGCGGTAATTTCAATATTTTGCATGTTGTGCACTTCGTGTGAGGTGTTGCATGCTCCATGTGACCACTAATCAATATGTTTTGTAATGATGGTTTTTAAAAACAATTCAGAGGCAAGGAAGAGGGGAGTGGGGTCTGAATCCCCTACAGTAACCTAATTTTTTAGTTTAGATCCAGACCATCCGATTTGAATTCGGACCAATTTAGTCTGCCCGATTCAAATTGGACGGTCCTAATCTTAACTAAAAAATTGGGATTCTTTAGGGGATCCGGACTGGAGGGAGCAGAGAATTGTTGGATAAATTGTAAGAAAATGAATGGCTTAATTATTAGACGAAGGCAAGAGAGAAGAAAAAGGTAGAGAAAAAAAAATTGGACGGTCCTGCATCTCGTGTTGCCCAATTGAAATAGTGCTTTGTGCTGTTGTGCAGTGTAATCTGACTAGTGGGGCCCATAGAAATAATTTGTCTAGTCAGTGAGGATTAGGCACTACCTCAGTTTGAATGCCTACGGTTTCAACTTAAAAAAAAATTCCTTAGTATGAGCTGGGTCCCAGTGCACAGGTAATCACTGAGTAGTTGTTGCGCATATAGAGACAATTCTGATGGGACCTTTCATCTTTTGTCAATGTTAGCACACGGTCCTCAACTTTTAGACAATTTAACAGAAGCACCTTTGTATTAATGATCAATGGAGCTGTTCGGCAACAAAGATTAAGCTTCCTTAAGGCTTAATGCGCTTCCTTTAGCTTCCTTAATGCTTAATTATGCCGAACACTAGTTCCATAGCACGGATTAAGAACACCTCATTTTGTCCGGATTTTAATCTTCTGTCCGGATCTTAAGGCACCTCTACCCATTCCTTTAGTTTTCTTAGCTTTCACTCACGGATTAAGACAACCGAACATCGATTGTTTAGCACTCTTTAAGCTCTTAATCCTTTGTTGCCAAACAGCTAATAGGATGTAAATCCGCGCTATGTTGTGTGCAGGGCTATTCGGCAACACCTCTTAATCCGCACCATGTTGTGTGCGCAGGTTTAAGGAACCGATGTTTAGTTGTTTTAATTCGTGAGTGATAGCTAAGGAAGCTAAAGGAAAGGGTAGATGATTAATCAAATCTACTATTCCCCTATGGGCAGGAAATTCCTACACACAGGATCAATCTATCTATACATTTAATGTTACTTCAATTTTAACGGTTATAATTAAACAATAGAAAGTATTTGAATTTTGAAAAGACACAATCAATACTTTAAATATGACCGTTCAGATTGAAACAAGTGAAATATATGGATGAATGGACACCATGTACAGAGATTTTCTGCCCACATGGCGCAAGTGATTTGGTTTCATTAGCCACCACTTCAGTAGGAACTCCTTAGGGGTGTCAATGGATAAGATGCGAGTAGGGTGGAAGCATTTTCATACCCATACCCACTCAGAATTGACTTTATCCATATCCTACCCTTACCTATTAAAAATTGATCTTATCCTACCTTACCTATATCCGTTTAAATTATTGGGTAACAAAACGGTAGCGGGTGAATAACGAATAATACTAAAATAATAATTAATTTTATTTATATTTTACTAATAATATATTGTTTTTATAAATTACCGGTGTGTTGTCCACATCTTTTCCAGTTGGAATATAAATTGCAAACATTCTTAAGATTATGCATTAAATATTTTTAGCTTTGATAGTGTACACCAAAGTTTTGAAGGCATATTTTTTATTTACAAAATTGTATTAAATATTTTATAAAGAATTAGAAAGATGATTTTTTTTTTTATATCACAGAAGAAACCCAATCAATATTTCAGTTTTTTAGACATTTTTTGTGGACAGTAACTAAAATCTGCATACAAACTCTGACAATGTCTGGAGAAGTCAAATCAATGATTATTTTGTTGGTACATTGAAATTCGTTTTCATCTTTCTCCTTCCCAACAAATATATTTTATATATTTCTAAATTAAAAAAAAATCTAATTTGCAGGAGGGATAAAATAAAATTAGTGTACGTTGGACTTATTTTGCGCACGGAAACTGAAACGGATCTAAAAAATATTGAAGTAAATCACACGGATCTTAAAGCGGATTAGATGATCTAGGAGCCAAATCGATGATTCTTTTACATTAAAATTCTTTGTCATCTTTCTCCTTCCCAACAAAATAGTAATATATTTCTAAAAAAAATATTCTGTTTTGAAGGAGGGATAAAACAAAATTGGTAAAGAAAGGAAAATAATCCTCTAACTCACCCCTATACAAGTTGCATGTTCCATGTGCCGTTGTCGGTTTCCCAACCAACCACTACACTTTTTTTGAAAGAAAAAACTAAAATTGAAAACAGTCTCCAAGTATTCCTTTTAGTCTCTCCCTCTGTTTCTAAGCAATCTTTAATGGCGGCTTTCAAACGCTGACTATTATATAGTGAGTATAAGAGAGAGAGGGAGGGAGAAGGGATTGATTGATTGGTTAAGATCGGACGGGTGAGAGAGATGGAGGCGAGCAGAGACGAAGAAACCTCGTCTCGCAAACATCGAATCTCCGTTGAGCTCAAGCGGTTAGAACAAGAAGCCCAATTCCTTGAGGTACTAATCCTTAAACTCTAATATCTAAAGTATATATGAGTATAATTTTGAAATTCTGTTCATATAATTTTGAAAATTTTGAAGGACCCGTAAGTAAACATTGTGGATTCGATACACTTTTGTGAAGGTATATATGTGAAGTCTGAGTTTGATTTTGGTTGATTGGTGGTCTATTGCACAGCTAAGGTTAAGTTCGGATTAGTTGTAATGTGGTTACAGAATTAAGAGCTAATTTCTAAAAATTGAGGTAAATTTAGAATTTCATATGTAAATTTGAATCGGGCAGACTAAACTGGGAGCAATTACGTAGTAAGGGGAGATTATATATCTACTAATAAAATTTGGGTATGACATAAAAAACTAAGTCACCCTTCTTTTGGATACATGAAAAAGTTTTTACCCGATTTATTTTTGAATTTAGATCCTAAAGATTTTGTTTGTGAAACTTGTATCAAATCTAAGAGTTATAGAACAACTTATTATAGCAGTCCAAATAAATGTAAGACTCCTTTTGATTTGATACATACAGATGTTGAGGGACCATCCTCTATAATTTCCAAATCTGGTTGAAGATGGTATGTTTCCTTTATTAATGATTGCTCCAGAATGACTTGGCTCTATTTACTTAAAACAAAAGACGAGGTTTCTAAAGTTATTTAAGATTTCCATAAATTGGTAAAGACTTAATTTGTCAAAGAAATAAAAACCATAAGGAGCGATAATGGGATATAATACTTGAACCGAAGTGTACAAAATTTGTACAGAAAAAAGTTTGACGAATTACTCTTAGTGATTAAATATTAATTTAGTGGCCTGTTAAAACATGAAAACTTCGATGAAAGTAGCAAAATATTTTGTTAATTGGTGTTTATTTTACTTTGTAGGATAAGACAAATTTAAATTGTGTGATTTGTTTGGCACTATAGTAATTTATTTTGTATGTAATTGGTTTATTCTTTTAGTACATGATGTGTAATTAATGTTTGTGCAAATTAAAGACAGTTTGAATAGAAGTAAAACTTATTGAGTCTTTACTTGTGAAATTCTAAAACTAAGTTGATTTAAAACATCTTACAAAAACATTCATGACTACCGAAATAGGCAATAATTTGAAAATGATAAAATTGAAATAGCAATGATTACAATGGAACCAGTATATAACAAAATAGTAGTCAGTCTTCTAACTTCAAGGACAAGAGAGGCACGAGTGTCTTGTTGATTTAGTGCTTTTCTATATGATTTCCATAAATTAATAGCATATTTAGGTGGGTATTTTTTCCTTCTATATATAAACTATTTAGTCGTAATTGTGTTCATGTGACCATTTATAATATTATTTTTGTTGGTTTACTCCAATAGCTGATCAATCATAATTTGATGAATTTGTTTCTCAACTTATTACCTATATTTTTCATAAGAACTTCAAGCTAATTAATGATCATCTGCGAATATAATGTTAAAGCCAACATTATATAGATGAAACAACTAACCCAAGGCTGTCGTCATCATACAATTTCAATGACTTGGCAAATAAATTCGTTTCTGTTTTGTATTCCCACAAATTTACAAATTTGTGTGACCACTCAATAATTTGGGAAAATTTAAAGTACATGGCCGCAGGGCCAGGTAGAATTCCCTCAAGCTCTCAAGCTGATCCATCTTTCTAATTAACACAAGTATAATTTAATTAAGAAGAGAGTTCAAATGCCTCCATTTTCAAAAACTTTAATAACTCCAAATTTAAAACTTAAAAGTCAAAATAAAACTGTTAGATATGATCTACATCATTTTATCTATGCACATGTAAAAAATTATAACATTTCAATTTTGTTTTGGTTATCATCAAGAGCTTGCGAAAAATTTGCAAATTCCCTATCATGTTGTAAGGACCGAAATATTATTTTTTTGTTGGATAACAGAAATTTTGTAATTTCTTTTTTTATGGTTAGTGGATGAGATCACTAAGAAATGTATTAATAAGAAAAATTTATGTACACGGTTTGGACCTTACAGTAACCAAGTGGTCACTGTAAAAAAGCCCCCATAATGTCCCACGGCCCTCCTAGCCTAGGACTTCCGCTGCATTAAGATATGCACAGTTTTGTAATTACCTCTGCAGTCTTGGTTGAAATTCCAAATTACAAATCCATACAGAATGCTCTCGTTTTTAGAAATCTAAAATTTAGAATTGGAAGATCAAGAGCTGCAATTTCAATAAAAATTAATTATTATTGATCTGTAGGGATATTTTTTATGTTGTGTTATTGTGTCCATCTGTTTATCACATCTTAGTTAAACACAATGAACACGACTTCAGTGCTTAGGTATAGTTATTACATTTAAGAGGAAAACTCAAATGACAAGAACACATTGGTATATTCCAATAGACTTCTACAGAAGGTGAAATACATACAACTGAGGAAAATTCTTAATTTCCTTATATACGAACAAACAACAAATCTGTCACGAAATAATACAGTTTCAAACTTTCAATTCAGTAGATAGAGTTTCTGACCATAATTAAGGCATTGCACATATTACAAACTTTTGAGGGGGAAATACGTAATATTGAAGTTTTTGACGGTATACATGAAATTCCCTCATAAAATAAACTTGAAATTATTTTACTATGAAAACAATATACATATAGGAATTTACGCGGTGTTGGAGACCATAGCTCTTTTATTATATTCTGCAAGAGCCCAAATTGGAAAGATGTTTCGATACGCCATAAAATTTAGGAACCCAAACTTCATGAAGCTCCCCAGCATTTCCTAATAGTACAAAATATACTTGTATTATTCCCAAACATTTCCTAATTGCAGATGGGACCTATATACTACCAGGTTGCTAGTCATTAGTGGGCTGCTGTATTGGTTTAAATGTCAATAATCTTCATCTAAAACATGCAAGTTATAAAACGGCAACCTTTGATTGAGTGAAATTTTATGGCTTGACCCTCACTTTTTTCTTTCAAAAAATTATAATTGTTGGTATGTTTGTGGTACCACATGTACCTGCTGGGGAAAGTCTCCATTGTCTAATTGTATGCCAATTAGTAGGTTCGCTGCACGATGCACTGGAGTTGGATCTCTTTCAACCTGAAAGTTGGTAGTATATGTTTTCCATATATGTTGGTGCATATATATTTAAAAGGGAAGCAAGAGTTATGAGACTTGGATAAGCATAAGTTTAGGTTTAGACTTGGCTGGCATGATGTGTGACCGGTGGCAGAACATAATATTTATTCCATGAATAATCACACTTGAAAGAAAATATGGAAAGAGGAAAACAGGCATTCATTTTCTTAAAGCCCTGAAAAACCTCAGAATACAATGTAATCCCTTTAAACTTAAAAGTAGCATGGTTCCACCTAAAAACCATCCAAGCATAGCTTAGCAACCCACTACACTTGTGGAAGATAATCTTTTTTTTTTCTTACTTGAGATCTTGACTTTTTTAGGGTAAAATAGCCCTCTCTGCTTGTGGATGATAGTTTGCTAATTCGGGAAGGGCATCCATATTTAAAAGGTACACATGAAAATTTAATACATAATTAAGCAACACCGTAAAACCTGGCCAGCTTTCAGAAGTGCAAGCAGTGCCCATGCTGTGTTCACCAAATTTGATTTATTTCCGACAAGATTTGTATATTCCTGGGTAGTAAATTTTTGGGAATGAATTAAAAACAATTTCACTTATTTATGGGTTGAAACTAAATTACCTAATTAACTATATAACTTTATGGAGGTAAAAGCAATCTCAAAAAAAATGGATAATATTTCTGTTCTGACCGGTACAGTTCTGAAATCTAGCATAGCAATTTTTACATTTACAAATCAACTTTTCAAGGTTTTTATGTTGAAATACAAAATATTGGAAATCCAAAAAATTATAGATATATATTTGAAATAATAGAAAGCTCTATTGGGATTCAAAGCTCTGTTGGGATAAACTCAGCAATATTGCACTGCTTTAAGCCAGTATGCAAAAGATTGAAGAGAGAATAATATTTTTTTGAACAAAAACAATGCTTTATTTTCTTTCTCTCTTAGTCAATTACATAGAGTTGTACGATATTTAAAGAACTACAACATTCCTAAAATAATTAAACACCCACAACTTTGCTAAATTAAGCACCCACTACACAAACTATTCCTAATATAACAATGCTTAAAATAACCAATACCTAAAATAGCCAATGCATTTCTCATACGACTAAAAACTGCTAGTAAATCAACTCAACTTATGCACAGATCATCTAAAACTAATTTTGAATTAATTTTCAACAAGCTCAGCCAAAAAAAAAGGGGTTGGGTTGTGGGGGAGGGGTGGTTTCTGGTAAGCAAGTCTACACAATACCCAGGACAAATTAAATTGATAGATTTTACTTCAACAATGTATTTTCCAAAAATTTACCTCTTTTGTGCTAGAAAGATAACTCTCGCCCCAGCCTCCATCATGCAGTTGTTTTGAAAGGAGAAATGCACAAGCCTTGTGAATGGCCTCACAAGTTTCATAGCTTTTCCCAATTGCCAATAGAGCTTCTATGCCAAACCATGTTCCATAAGTGTAGCACACTGCCCATGATCCAAACCTACATATGCATAAAATAATTGTCCCGTGTATACCAGCTAGTAATACCACTTAATTTCCTTTTTATTTTAAATATAGATGTCGGTTACTTTTGGTAAGGTCATTTATTTATGTGGTTGCTTTTGCAATTTATACTGTCTGCTATGGTAAACCTTAAACTAAGATGGTTAAAACCACTCGCTGGTGACCTCCAAGAATAAAAAAAGCATAAAACATGAAGTTATAAAAAAAAAAAAAAATTCCATCACAATAAAGAAAGTGAATTAGAAAGACAGAAAAGTAAACAAGTTTGATGCAACAGAAGAATCCTTACCATGAACCATCATCATTTTGTTTTTTCAGGACGAAATCTGTTGCCTTTTTTATGCAGTTTTCTATTTCATCACTGCGGTGTAAGGGATATTTCTCTTTAAACAGTACCAATGCCTGGATAGCTGACGACGTGCATTCCACATACCTGAAATTAATGGAGTTTCATTCTTCTTTTTCTTAGCTCCAAACATTGTATTTGAACCCTTTTAGGAAAAATTTGCAATCCTTACGAATATTCCACCATCACGTCCTGGAACATGTCTGTCATGTTTAACATCTACCAGTAAAATTAAAGCAAATGAGTTAATAAGTCTAACATACTATATCAGGAAGCGAGTTTAATTTAAATAAATGGTAGAAATATATAAATATCTCAATTCGTTCTTGAGATAACAAAATATCAAATCCATTGCATTTCTAAATGTGACGGATGGTAGTAATTCTTGCTTTTGTTCATCAATCAATTTACAATCTACTTCCCCAGGTATGCTAAGCAAGAAAAAGAAACGAGAATATGTAATTGTTAATGCACATAATACCTCAACCCATGGAGATGCTCGTTGTAATTCCCATGATGAGAAACCACCATCAGGATTCTGCTTAAATATTTTTTGGTTTATGAGTCAAGAAAATAAGGCAACTCCAAAATGTATCTTTTGAATATCAATAAAGGAAAAGAAAATGGAACAACAGCAGAGGAAAAGGACCTGCAAAGACATAATTATATTAACTGCTTCACACATACTTTCTCTTGTTGCATGGTCACCAACAAGGTCTGGTGAAATTCTTGACAGCAGTAGCAATGCCTGTAGAATAACAAAATCAACATAATAACTGTTTTGAAGTTCCCTATGCAAACTCTCATAACTTAACAGAATTTTCATTTTATCAATGTAACCTTGAGAGCCTCTGCTGTACAGTCTGAAACAACCCATCCTTCATCTGCGGATGCAAAGCCCCAACCTCCTTTAGAAATATGACGATAATAACGAACAAAGTCACCTGTGGGGTTGTCCCGTAACTAAAAACAAAGAATATCATCATAGACTAAGTTTGAAATTATTTTCAAAATTCTCATTGGATATCTTACTAACTCCCTCAAAGTGAAATACCTGATTATTGGCATAACAATTTGCTTCTCTAAGCACTTTTATTGAATTTTTTAGTTAGTGGCGGAGCTAAGTGAGCTCCCGTTGGGGTCAATTAACCCCACTGGATAACTAAAAAGACCCTAAAATTTGTATGAAATTGATAGCTTTATGTAATGAATATTTTTAAATCTTCTTTTATTTGACACCGCAGATTGGAAATTTTGGCTCCACCATTATTCTTAGTGCAATAACTGGTGGATATATATCGGACATTGTTGAATTGTTTAACTGAGAATTAAAGATTCCTTAGGAAATCAAGAACATAACGTTCAATTTGTTTGTGATCAATTTACCTGTGAGGCTTTTATGAAATCATGCGCTTTTCTTAGTGTATTCCATTTCTCTTTAGCAATGTCACATGCCAATATTGCTTGAACTGCTAAAGCAGCATCCCATAACTGACTTGAAGACGCCTAATTATAATATAGGAAAAGTACGAGAGTTAAATCTTGAACAACTGTATAAAATATACTAAATAATGTATCTGCTGTTATTATGACAGCATGTCGTTGTTAACCACTTAAAGGTCTGATGTCTTAACATTTGGCTACTCTAGAAACATAGTGCTCTTTTGGTTAACTTTTCAAGAAGAAATGGAAGTGAATCCTAAAACTGCAGTTAGTCTGACTATTAATTTAATTTGAAATATTATTATTTGTTTTAATTGCTGGATTAAGTTCAGTACTACACAAATTTTTGTTAACTTAATTAACAAATTTGATGGTATTTGCTTTAAGTAAAGCACCTGTATCATATACAATACCAATTCCATGACATACCAAATAACATCAATCTGGTGCCAGATTCTGTAGTGGATGGTGCAACAGGTGCAATGAGGGGTCATAACAAATCGGGGTTTGACATGATCCTACCTCTATAGTTTCGATTTACCTGTGCCTGACCCATGAAGGAACATAACTTGAATATCCTTTTCTGAGCCAGTAATAAACTTGGGTGGTTCTTAGATAGGCCATATCAGGCTTAGTCAGGTGCAGGTTGACCTATCCAGTCGATCATTTATCTGACACCCTAGGTGCAAGGGTTCTCCAACTCTAGTATTGGGCTATTTCTTAATTAAATAATTGCATTACACTTAAAAGTACCAACTGAAAATTTCATATCAAACATCTGCTTCTGTAATTCTTTCAGAGGTAGAGAATGGACCAATGTTTTCTCAGAGTCCTCACTTCTTACAGATTTTACTTCTTCTGTTTTATATATAGTTGGACTTCCATCCTTTTTTAGCTCACCATTTCATTAGGAAACCAAAGGTCAGTTTTTCAAGGTGGTATCAAACATCCAGTACCATTTAAAAAATAAATAAACTAGCCTTACCATATACTACTTCTAATGAGACCTACATAGAGCTACAACAGTTGTTACAGTTCCATCAGATTCTACCTATCTAAAGAGTTTTAAGCTAGTACATCAGATAACCAATTCTTGTGGTGTTCTTTTTTGTTTCTGCTGCAGACAGGGGAAGTAAGTACCTTTTCTTTCTAATTTCTTCAATAGTTTATTTTTTCTTTTTCTACTGTAGTTTCAGCTGAATCTAAACAAATTAGAATTTTCTTAGTTTGAAGGATTTTATTGACTGCCCTAGAAATGGTAAAACACCATAACTTGAAAAGTTTACCCTCCATTTCATGCCATCTTCACCAATCCATAGTTTATCTGGTATTCTTGCAAGATGGTCCTCGAGGCTGTTGTTATTTGGATCCCTCACAAAAGAACAGAGCGTCCTAAGGCACTGTTCAGAAGGTAACTATGAGCTTAATTTATCTTTGCATAAAAATATTTCAATCATTTGTAATTGCACTGTTAGCATGTACATCAAAGTTTATAAAACACATAAGAGTATTTACATAATTCTCGTCTTGCTTTGGCCCATTGTTATCTGGATTTATTGCAATATATTGTGGTGTTGATTTGGGGCACTTTATATTTTTTCCAAAAAAAACATTACGTGAAACAGTTGCATTATTTCTGCTAATCATAAATAGGGACCTCTCCAAAAGAATAAAGCTACTTCACATAAACAAAGAAACTAGCAATGCTGAAATACCTACCTTTTCGAATGCTCCCATGCATATGTACATTGTGTCTTCATCTTCATATTGTAAATATTTCTCAATTGCATCTAGTGCTCTTTTTCTCACTAGTGAAATGGGCCAAGTGGTAAATAGAGGTTCACCTATTTTGTATAGGAATTCACACAAGTATTCTTGAAATCTTGAGCGTGGTACGAATCTGTCTTCCTAAATTCAGATTCCACGAAATTTTTAGTATAAAAAAAACATAACTAAGGAGGAAAGTATAGCCAGAATACATAAAAATAAATAAATAAATAAAAAGCATAACGAGAATATTACCTTAGTAAGCAGTTTGCGTGCTTGATTCCAATCTATGTTGTGGTAGGGTTGAATGTGCAACTCTTCTCTCAAGGATAGCACTGTCTTTGTGATGGGACCAACAAATTGCTTTCCATATAAATATAAAAATGCTACCAGAATCAATCTTATACGGCAGAAGTATTTCCCTGTATTACAAAATGGCAGTTAAAATAAGTTATTTCTGCACTACTAGATACCGTGATATGCTCGTATTATACCTGGATGGATGGGCAAAAAGGATGGAAGAAGAAAAAGCTCTGGCGGCATGGGTATCACACCCGACCATTCATATGCCCCAACCACCTGTTAAAATTCACATTAGAGGCCACAACTTTTAACATTATTAAATTCTCAATATTCTTCACTGAAATATTCTATGCACTATATAATGTGATAGGACTTGGTTGCAAAGATAACAGCCTAATTATTCCATTCTGTATTTGACAAAGTGTGAAAGGGATTAATAGTCTAACGGATTGTGTACAATGGTCTCATTGACCAGATTCTTGTGACAGTTTTTGTGTATAGTCAGACAAAAAAAAGAATGGTGCAAGAAGTTGTAACATCCGGAAAAATTGAGTCATTATTTCTTTTTATACTAACAAGGATTTCATAATGAATAAAATTGTACATCTTTTGATAATAGTTTTTATTTAAAATAATAAAAACTATAGTGTCTCTTTAAAAATAATAAATGATAATAAGGAAAAAAAAAGGAAAGAAACTGCTCTGTATCTCTGTTACTCTCTCTCTCTTCGGAGCAAAAAAATCAAACAAAATAAATTAATAAATAAATAAAGTTAACCCCTCATCACTAATAACCGCCCACCTCTAATAACCCAATAACCCCATTTTAATCCCGTATCTCTGTCACTCTCTTAATCCCATCTCTCTGTCTCATTATCTCTTCGGAAGAAAAAAAAATGCTTTCACCCGACCTTTATCGTACCCGTTGAGACCCCTAGATGCAACCACATACAATACTGCCTTACTGGAGTGATCTATAAGATTGCGAGGTCAAGGTTTGAGAATTGTTCTATCCAGGCAGTTGCTTCATTTTTTATTAATATCCTTCAATTTCTTATTTAAAACTGGCACGTACATATACAGAATTTTTTTTTATTGAAAATCCAAGTGTCAGCTAACAAAAGTAATCAATTCCATTTAGTATATTAAAGATAAATTTTGTTTATTTTTCTGGCGGCTAGTGAAAAAATAATTACCGAGAGAATAAGTTTTCCCCATGATGCTATCGTAGTGACTCCACCACGATCATGAATCCATTTTCTTGCCTCATGCATGGCCTGCTCATCAGCATCTTCTCCAAGGAGCCTTAAACCAGTGTAGTTTAGAGCAGTACAGATCATGCAACTGGGCATCTCTGCATGTAGACCCCAACCACCGTCTTCGTGCTGTTATGTAATCAGAGAAAAGAGAAAGCATATAAAGCCTTAATTTATTTGTTTTGCTTATAAATAAAGATTTAGGTCCAGTGAATGAGTTGTGAATTTTTCATGTATTTAGATAGAGTGATGGATAATTAGCTATTATATTTAAATTTGGTAGTAGTCTTACTTGAAGGTTATACATGTAACGACACAACTCCTTCCGGTGCTCAGAAGATAATACATGAAAAGATTCAGTGACGTAAAGAACAATGACCTGCATTAATTAACAAAATTCATGTGTTACATCGCATGTGTAAAAGGCACAAGCACTGAAGGCAAAATGAACTAAAACAAAGAGCAATAACTGAAGTAGGTGAAAAAGAAATAAAAATTAAAAATAGATATACCAAAAGAGGTGTGAGAAATAAAGGTCCAGGATAATCTCCTGGCCAATGTCCATCCTTTGCCTGAATTGCTGAAAAATAATCAAGCGCTTTCTGCAGAGCTGCTGAAGCTGACTTTTCAGAATTCTCCTCAATTTTGCTTGGTTTTTTGAAATAATCGAAGTTGTTCTCTTTGGCTAGCTGCAGTTTAAGCAAACCATAAACTTATAAAGAGATCGCAACTTTGCAAGGACATATATATATGGAGGTAATATTTTTCTAACTTGATTATGGATAAGATATTACAATCAGCTCGGGCCTAACACTGAAGGCATAAATGGGCACTGAATGATAAATTCTTGTCAAGAATAATCAATTAGGTTGCAAATGATTCAGGCATAAAAAATTAATGATAACCGGAACCTATGGAGCACGGAATATTTAGTACTCATCGTGCTAAATACAGATCAACTTTCATATTAACCAGACTATTTTACATAGAGCAAAATCAAACCCTTCTATACCAGCCAAATTACCATCTAATTAACTTAAAATCAACAGATTAGACAAAAATAAATAACAATTGTCATCAAATTGCAAGCACCTTATGAATGACAATTCGTGATCCTTGTTGTGGCACAGATAAATTTCCTCTTCAATCATATTGAACCTTCTTGTTTATTTTATAACATCTACTACTGTAACAATATAAATAAGATAAATTTAACCTGCATCCTTGCAAGTTGATCTGAGCTTTGCTTCCTATGGTGCCTATTAAGGGAAAATTCTTTTCGAGCTCTTTCTACCGCTGCTCGATCTTCACTCGATCCAAGACTTTCATCGAACTCCCATGTTTCTCTTCCAATATGTCCGTAGACAGTTTTCACCTGGGGTCCACCTTCTGCAATTTTAAGCTTCCACATCGTGTATCCGTTCTGCACAAAAGGATTAGGTTTGTCAGCACAAAACATGCAGGAATGCAGATCCATCAGAAAATTCTAAAAATCTAATTTTTCCTTCAAAATTTGGAATTTTTTTTTTCCACTAAAAACAACAATTATTTCTGATTTCCCATTTCTTCAATTTAATTTTAAACCTTGACTTGAGCTTATGATTAATCTTTTACTTAAAGATGAAGGGACTAATTTACCATTCTCTTGAAATGAGCAAAACCTTATTGTCCAACTACAATTAATATTAATTCTTCTGCATCCTAATAGATCAAATGATGAATGATAAAGTGCAAGTTTAACTATTTAATTTGTCTTGATGAAAAAAGTTGAATTTGTATTGGTAGAAGTGACAAACTAATAGTAATTGACTTTTTTAATAAGTTTTATTTTGCAAAGCATCTACGTTTCTTGCTAAGCTTCATTTAGTGGGTAAATAACCAATTTTTAAATTTTGATGAATAAATTAAAAAATTAGATTTTTTTTATGAGTACGACAATAATTATTTCATGTCATTAAGAAATTTATACTCTAGAGCTAGTATTTTTCTCTATATATCCATCGCTCCAAAAATTTAAGTATGCCACAATCAAAGAATATATAATAAAGTGGAAGCCACGAAATATCCGCTTATACGACGTACGTATGGATAATGGTGCAGGAAATATTCTGCTCAGGACGGGTTAACAGTCATTCATTGATAAGGTGTTTAGTTATTTTTATGATTGTTATTGGAATTTTAATTATGTATATTGAAATTTTATATTGAGTTTTATTTATTTTTAATGTTTTTATATAGTTTAGTTTCCTTCGTGGAATGTCAAATGTTTACTTGAAGCATAGTGAATAGAATTTCACTTTGTTATTGTTAAGACTTGAGTTCAAATCTTAAGCACAACATATTGTACATTTTAGGTTTCACACTACTACAAATACGCTAATCATAAACGGCATATCATATATACACATATAAGACAAATTTCCAACAAAACAGTGTGAAAAGGGAGGAGGTGTGTGCGCAAAAATGCACTCAACCATACACACACAATCAACAAGAATAGCACCCATGTACGAAAGGCACCGACATTTGTACACGGGTTCTAGATTAAGAAACCGTACGTGTATGATTTTACCACTTCATACACGGTTGAAAGGCAAGCAACGGTGTATGATTCTCCTCAATTTTCAAACAAAGTTTTTTATTTAGAAACAGTGTACAATTAACTCGCACTCTCTCAAGCACCTCTGATCAAAATTTATTTCTTGAAGGGACACCCTTTCCAGATGTGCACCTTCCCCTTCAACCCAATTTAAGTCATGCTCCCTTCCCATTGTCTTTTCATTCTCTCTCTTATCGTTCTTCATTTTTCTCTCTTATCCCTCTAATGGTTCTAGGGAAATTTAGCTCATCATGAGTTTCGGGCGCCACCTTCATAATTTTGGTAGTCAAGATTCAACGATGGTACCCAAAACTCATGATGAGCTTAATCTCTATGTAGAAGAAGAAAATGACATGAATTTCCTCATATCATGAATTGATCGGTGTGGAAGAAGCGAAGCATATTAATTCCGCAAGAGCAATCAAATGTTAATGATTTTGTAACATGTAAACATCAATTAGATTTTCGACCAATATTAATGAGAAACATACCAAGTAACTTCCCGATAAGGAATAGGAGCAAAAAAAAAAAAACTGTAGAGTATTCAGCAATTTAATCTAATAGAACAACAAGAGAAGAAAAATCATAGGAAGCCACGAAGTGAGGAGCAAAATGTTCATGTATAGGAAATCAAAATACCTATGCACGCGACCTTTAATTAATCTTTTCAAAATAACTTAGAGATGAGAACTTACATCTATAACTCTTGTGCGCTATTGTGCTAGATGAGAAGCGGAGAACGAAAGAGACACAGGTAGGAGAGGAGTAGCTGATGGGTCGATTTGAGAGGATATTTCTAGGCAGAGCTGATGTGTATATTGATTTTAATTAGTTTAATTAAATTATTTGATCACAAGATATTTAGATTATCACGCACAACCAACTGCTCATTTATATGTATTCATTAGTTCAACTTAAATACAGTTCTCCAGGTGTACTAATGCATTAGTTTAAGACCAGTAGTATTTATTCATTAGTTAAAGTACTCAATTCATTTGTTTAATGCTGTTGATTTGAGGGGAGATTTTACCAACTACCCTCCTTTTGGAAACCAAACAGTCACATGAAGAGATTGTTTAATGATGTTGATTTGATGGGAGATTTTACCAACTACCCTCCTTCTGGAAACCAAACAGTTGCATGAAGAGATTGTTTAATGATGTTGATTTGATGGGAGATTTTACATTTGTTTAATGCTGTTGATTTGATGGGATATTTTACAAACTACCCCCTCGAAACCAAACAATCACATGAAGAGAATAATTCAAGGCAGAGCTGATGTGTATATTGATTTTAATTTAAATTGTGGACCACAAGATATTTAGATTATCGCGCACAGCCAACTGCTCATTTATATGTCTTCATGAGTTCAACTTAAATACAGTTCTACAGGTGTACTAATGCATTTGTTTAAGACCAGTAGTATTTATTCATTAGTTAAAGTACTCAAAGGCATCTCTTGAGGTATACTCAATTCATTTGTTTAATGCTGTTGATTTGAGGGGAGATTTTGTTGAAAATTAATTCAAATTGATTAGAGCATGTACGAGTCACTTTTTACCAGCATAAAAACTGCATGCGTTATGTTAGGCATTGGTTATTTTAAGCATAGTTATTTTAGGACTAGTTAGCATAGTGGTTAGCTATTTTAGCATGTTGTGTAGTGGGTGCTTAATTTAGATAAGTTGTGCCTGTTTATTTTAGGAACATTGTATTGCTTTAAATACTGCAAAACTCTATGTAATTGAGTAAGAGAGAAAGGAAGTAAAGCGTCGTTTCTGTTCAGAAAAATATTATTCTCTCTTCAATCTTTTGCATACTGGCACAAAGCACTGCAGTATTGCTAAGTTTATCCCAACAGATTTTACCAAACAGTCACATGAAGAGATTGTTTAATGATGTTGAATTGATGGGAGTTTTACATTTGTTTAATGCTGTTGATTTGATGGGATATTTTACAAACTACCCTCCTTCTAGAAACCAAACAATCACATGAAGAGAATAATTCAAGGCAGAGCTGATGTGTATATTGATTTTAATTTAAATTGTTGACCACAAGATATTTAGATTATCGCGCACAACCAACTGCTCATTTATATGTATTCATTAGTTCAACTTAAATACAGTTCTCCAGGTATACTAATGCATTTGTTTAAGACCAGTTGTATTTATTCATTAGTTAAACTCAAACGAATCTCACGTGGTTTAATCAATTATTTGTTTAATGCAGTTGTTTTGATCGAGTTCAGATCGCATATCTTCATGCATCCAACCGGTCACATGTACTAACAATATACTAACAGAGATTTTTTGGATGCCGAAATAATTTCTCCCTTCTTACGAATTAATTATTAAGGCTTTTTCAATGCCTAAGCAAGAATCATTAAGTTTGTTAGTTCTAGCTAGGTCCCATAAAAGCGTTGCCGCTATTTTAAAAGAGTAACCGTAACCAGTTACCAGAACAAGATTATTTTTCAGTCCCCATTGAATACGGACCGATACGGACCGTAACCAGTCTAGTACTTAGATAGTTTCCTGTAACCAACCAGTCCGTATCCAGACCGTATTGCCCAATACGGTCCGTAACAAAGACCTGAAATTGTACCAAATGGCTCCAAAACTAAAGAATATTGTAGGGGCAGTTACAAGGAAGGCCAAGAAAGTCCACGGAGGCGCCGGCCCAAGCGAGTCACCTCAGAGCTCATCGAGCCGATCCTCCCAGTCCTCGAGTTCGCTACCTCAATTCTCCAACCAATCATCCTCTCAGTCCGACACTAGAGACTCGACAATGACGCATCTGTCTCATCTCTTCCTCCAGGAGACGCAGACTATGTCCCAGAAGAGTTCGATCCTTGAGATTTTGAACAAGAGGACGAGGATGAGCCAATGGAGGAAGCAACTGAGTACCTACCCGTCTTCTCGCACCCAAAACACAGTGCCATTTACAACAAATTGAAGACGAAGGAAATCATCAACCACAAGGCCATCGACACAGACACACTCGAGCGTCTGGGCCTCCTCATGCAATTCCAACAACTAACAGACGGCATACACATCTGGCGATTTCTCAACTTGATCAACGGAGTAATGGTTTACAAGGTACTCACGAGGGAGTTCCTTGCAACCTTTGAATATAAAGGAGACTCCATCTCCTTCTAGATGTTCGGTGCCTATCATAAAATGACAATGGAGGACTTCTGCCCCATCTTCAACCTCATTAACGAAGGCCTTACCGATTCTCCTGATTGCCGAGAGTTCTGGTTCAGCATCGCAGAGGATAACCAGAACTAAATCCGACTGCCAAGCAAGATCATCCGCATCCTCAAGTCCGCTTCTTGCAAACAGCCCTCGCCAATTCCATCTTCGCAAGAGGCGAGACTTCCTCCAGAGTGACTCTCCCCGAGCTCTACCTCCTCAAGTGCCTGATCGAGCCTACACCAGTACAACCTCACCTCGGTCATTTTCTTTGTAGGCACATCAAAGAAGTCGCAAATGCCAAAAAGCCTGGTGGCAACATCTCTATCGGGTTTGTGGCGACAATCCTAGCAATACATCTCGATCTGCCGATCGACACTCTCAAAGAGGCAAGTGGACTCACAAATCTCGATATCTCATGCCTCCAATCCATGAGGATTGTCAGCGGCCACTATCCAGGACCCTACTTCTACATTACATCGATGGGAAGCCTCCAATTCCCCTTCACACATCTCAACCTCCAAAGTAGGCCCTCCTGGAAAGTGGCACATACCGCGAGCCCGACATATCAGCCACTTCAGGACTACATTGAGACAATTGAAAGACAGACTGAGTTGCAAAACCAGGCGAATGTTGAGAGATAGTGGAGACTCGAAGAGGAGACATACTTCGAAGATAGCATGAGAGCAGGCGCAACGGCCACTAGAGCGGAGTATTCAGGAGCGACACCATCTGATGCCCCTACAAATGAATATGATCAGTTCATCAAGGCTGTACAATGGATGAACTTGAACTTTGAACATCTCGCCACACTCGCGAGAGAGCAGTCAGCGGATTGAGCAAAACATCTCTTCCCTTCAACAAGAGATTGATCAAGTCCGCAACAGCATGGAGGAGATATGGAGGAGCGTCGACGAGGGTAGGTGTGATCACTCGAAAGTGAGCGATGTTTACTTTTAAAATTTATAAACTCAGAAATGCTATCATTCGGATCGCAAGCGCACAATCCTATCGAGTAGTATAATCGAGGTTGATCCACAGAAAATATTGGTTTAGAGTCTTGAGCGATCAAATCACAATCTTTCTAAAGACTAGACAAAATCTAAAAACTGAAGAGTTGAGTGGTGATCAATGTAAATTTGGCAACAATTAAAAGTAATTGAAATAAAGATAGAGATGAGAATTCCTAGGATTTCGGCATACCATTGCTACTCAATCATCTTTGATATTCTACTTCTGTCGGGTCTGATTTCCTATCGTTTTATATGGAAGACACTACATAGGACACTGCGAGTTACTTACGCAAATGACAGGTCTCTAAAATACACAAGTTATTACATAGGACACTGCGAGTTACTTACACAAATGACAAAACTTGGTTCGCGTTTTGATGTTCTGATTAATGGTTTCCCCGCTAAGGTTTTCTTCACATTAATCTAATGGTTCCCAATGAGACTGACTCATGCATCATAGTTTTGATACAACAATTTAAGTAAATCAATATTAAGACTTTCCCAAATAGTATTGTGACGTCCATATTTAGTATTAGGACTTGATTAATTAAGCAATATTAAAATTTTGATACAGCCCTTTTTGAAAATTAATATTAAGACTTTCTAAATCAATATTATGCATTTCGTCTTCAAAAAGTAGAAGTGAGATAAGTAACAACCGAGAATTATAAATTTAATTGCAGACTTGACATACTAACCTTACCTCATGAATATGAAGACTTTTCGAATCAATATGATGACTTTTCAAATCAATATAGAGACTTTCTCAATAAGTATTATGAATTGCAGAATCAATATCAATCCTTTTTGAATCAATATGATGGACATTCCCAGCCAATATTATGGCTTTCCAATTCAATATTATTCCTTGCATAAGCAATATTTAAATGTTGATACATCCACTTTCGTAAATCAATATTAAGAATTGCATAGCATATATGATGAATTGCCGCCTAACTATTAAGACTTGGCGTACTAACCTTACCTCATGAATATGAAGACTTTTCAAATCAATATAGAGACTTTCTCAATTTGTATTATGAATTGCGAAATCAATATTATTACTTTCAATTTAATATTACTACTTGCTTAAGTATTATTAAAATATTGATACAGCCACTTTTGTAAATCAATATTGAGAAATTTAGATATATCCCCATCACAACTTCTTTAATTAGATACTTCCCCATTCAAACTTTAAAATTAGTTATTTCCCCATTTAAACATAACATATTTATTAATACACCCATTTTAAATTTTTCTCACTAAAAAATATATATCATTATTAATAAATTACCAAAGAGACAATTTTACCCTTCGAAAATTGTTCGCTGAAACCTGTTCTCTCCTACACCGTCTCCCGCGCGCAAGCCCCGTTCAATCCCGTGCAATCCACCTCCACCCCGTGCAATCCTCCTTCCTGCCCGACCCTTCCTCTTCCCGCGCAACAAGACTCTTACCACGCAACCCTCCTCCATCCCTTGCGACCCTCCTCCGTCCGTCAAAACCTATATTTAATCTTGCTAGCACACAAGCGAAGGTGAACAAAGAAGATAAAGCTGCAATTTTTTGATAATTTTTCTGTTTTGGTTCTTTCAGGTTGTCGATTCAGCCAGAAGCAAACAAAAAGTATCCCCTTGTAATATCGCGAAGGAAAAATCTGCAATTCTTGGCTCCTAATTAAGATGAGTTCTATTTTCTAGCTTTTCATGAATTGTATTTGTACATAGTGTTCAAATTGACACACTTTCGTTCTTAGTGTGCCCCCCACAAAGCTAGCACCGGTCTAATATTTATAAATTTCATTGCATTTTATTGAGATCAATTTACATTATTTAGAATTGAAGGTCAATAACAGGAATCAATTATGTGCCACATATTGGCTAGGTCAATAATAAAAATGAAGAAGGGGTCGCAAAGGGGAGAAGAAGGGAGAAGGAAAATGGAAGTTTTTAGGAAATAACTGTTAAGGTAAAATTGTCTTACAAATATTTTATGAATATTGATTTATATTTTTTGGTGAAAAAAACTCAAAATGGGTATATCAATAAATATGTTATGTTTAGATGGGGAGATATCTAATTTTTAAGTTTGGATGGGAAAATATCCAATTAAAGAAGTTATGATGGGGATATATCTAAATTTTTCATCAATATTAAGGCTTAATTTCCCAACCAGTATTATGAATTGCCGACTAACTATTAAGACTTCCTTAATAAATATTATGTCCTTCACATGAATAAATTGCTGACTTGACATACTAACGTTACCTCATCAATATGAAGACTTTTCGAATCAATATGATGACTTATCAAATCAATATAGAGACTTTCTCAATCAGTATTAAGACTTTAAGACTTAATCAATATTATGAATTGCTGCCTAACTGTTAAGACTTCCTTAATAAATATTGTGACCTTCGGATGGATAAATTGCTGACTTTTCGAATAAATATGATGACTTTTCGAATCAATATGAGGACTTTTCAAATCAACAAATGACTTTTCAAATCAATACAGAGACTTTCTCAATCAGTATTATGAATTTCGGAATCAATATCAAGCCTTTCTGAATCAATATTAAGACTTCAGAATCAATATTACGACTTTCCGATTTAATATTATGACTTTCTTAAGCAATATTAAAATGTTGATACAACCACTTCTGTAAATCAATATCATGACTTCCCCAATCAGTATTATCACGTACATATTTAGTATTAATAACTTGCTTAAGCAATATTAAAATTTTGATACAGCCCTTTTTGAAAATTAATATTAAGACTTTCTCGATCAATATTATGCATTTTCGTAACTATTACGACTTCCTTAATAAATATTATGACCGTCGGATCAATAAATTGTTGAATTAAAATGTTGATACAGGCAACTTTTGTAAATCAATATTAAGACTTTCCCAAAAAATTGCTAAATTGACATCCATGAAGAATTTTCGAATCAATATTATGACGTTTTAAATCAATATAGAGACTTTCTCAATCAGTATTATGAATTGCGGAATCATTATCAAGCCTTTCTGAGTCAATATTAAGACTTTCTCAATCAATTTTTTGACGTTCTGATCAAGTATTATTACTTGCTTAAGCAATATTAAAATGTTGATACAGCCACTTTTGTGACTTTACAATTGAATATTATTACTTGCTTAAGAAATATTAAATTGTTGATAAACAAGTCATAATACTAAATATGGACGTCAGAATACTGTTTGAGAAAGTCTTAATATTGATATACTTAGAATGCTGTATCAAAATATGGACGTCATAATACTATTTTAATTTTTACTTTTTCTGTTTCAAATTTGAGTCAGCAATAAGGTTCTTTTTTTTTTTTTCCAAAATACTAAAAAAGGAGTTTTATGATCGGCTGTAAGATCCGATATTGATAGTGACAAACAAGATCGGCTGTATGATCCGATCTTGAGAACTAGACTACAGGATCGGCTGTACTAAGTGACCGATCTTGGTAGTTAGAATTAGGATTGGCTGCGTTAGGACCGATCCTGATAGGTACGATTTAGGATCGGCCATAAGTCTGCAGTTCTGTAGTAGTGCCACAGTTTGATGGTGAGGTGTGTGTATCATGTAACCATTGAGTTTGTTACTTCTAGCTAGGTCCATAAATGAGCTGCCGCTATTTTAGAGTAATACACATGTATCATACTTGTGCGATCATATGATGCTTACAGATGCTACCTCTCTTTTTCATGTCTTATTGAGTTATGACCCTTTTTATCATGTACATAAGATTAAACTAGAGGTATATTTATGAGAAAAATAACAAAAAAAAAAAAATTTTGCAACGGTATTTTTTCTCGTTTAGTAAATATAAAACCTTAATGTATACTAAAAACAATGTCATCTCCATCCCAGAAATTGATTAGAAATTAAAACCAGATATAGTGTACATAATGCAATATTGTCACTCCCACTACAACCTGTGGACACTTGATCAGTATATACTATATATAATACTGATCAACTAATTCAAACTCACAAAATTCCTCCATACATTTATTGGAATGTATATACTATATATATTTTTAAAATCGGTAACACAACATACTTCAAGTATTTATTGGAATGGGCACTACACGAAGGGGAACCGCCATCTTAAGCGAGCCCGTAAACTTGTCCGACATATCTATATCTTTGTGTTCCATCCCATCTGGAAGCCTCCAATCAAATTCTGCAAGCATCAAGGCCAGCAGAAAAGGTATTACCCTTGCAACATATGGCAACCCGGGACAACTTCTCTTCCCGGACCCAAATGGAATGAACTCAAAATCTTTCCCATAAAAGCTGATTTTTTTCTCTAAAAATCTCTCTGGTCTAAACACATCCGGTTCATTCCAAAATTGCGGGTTCTGTCCGATAGCCCATGTGTTTACAAGCACTGACATGCCTTTCGGTACTCCGTACCCACTGAGGTCCAATCCATCTTTCATGGCCTTGTGAAAGAGTACTGGCCCTGCTGGATGTAATCTCATTACCTCTTTAATTATTGCTTGGAGATATGGAAGATTGATTGCATCTGATTCTCTCAAAGATCGCGATGCAAAAGCCTTCCGCACTTCGGCTTGAGCTTTTGCCATGGCAACTGGGTCACGGAGAAGTTCGCTCATTGCCCATTCAATTGTACTTGAGGTTGTTTCACTTGAAGACGCTACAAGTTCCTGATGACGAAAATATTAACCTATTATGAATGCATTTTGTATGGAAGTTTTTGCACAGAATTTGTATATTGTCATATTGTTGGCAATGTCAGTTATGGAACAACTGTTACCAGATACTGCTATAGGACATGAGGGGTTCTGTCTTTTGCCTACATAAGTCTGGTTAGCATTCTAGTTCACGGCAAAAGTAGATCCATACTAACGTAATTATGGCTATATTTACTTCTATGTGAATTTCTTCTAAGCAATTGGCCATCCTATCTATTTGTCCAACTCTGACTTTCAAATAAAAAAGAATAATTATATTTGTAACTAATTATTACTATTTTAGTAAACAAATTAGAACTTCTAGCTTTCTGAGCATGCTGTAAAATATACCCAAAGTGACATGCTGTTAATCTCTGAAATAAATTCACTCTGTGTTGAAACAAAGAGAAAAATTACCAAAAGATGCAATGCAATTTCTTGATGAGTTATCTTTGATTCTGCAAACATATCGAGCAAGGAATCTAAGAAATCACCATAGTATTTTCCATTGCTGGTCCTGCACTGTAAGCGAGCATCTATAATAACAGACAAAAACTTATAAAATCGTCTATTGTGGCCTGTAGCATTACGCCGTATACGTTGAAGATCAAGAAACCTTAGAAAAGGAAACAAATCAGAGACGTTAGGTTTCGTAATTTCGTTCAAGTTTTCCTTCAACAACTCAGTGAACTCTTGTGGTGACTCGGAGTTGATATCAACCACATCTTGCGAGAACAGTACATTTGACATCATATTAAGCAGCCCGGCCAAAATTATCTCGCCAATACATATAGGATAGCCTGCTTTTTTACGAAAAATGTTTATAATATCATGTGCCTTTTGTGCCCTAATCTCTTCAGTTGTCTTAAGGCTAAGTACCGAGAAGAGATTAGTGGCCCAAATTGCACGATTGCGGTTCCATAGAGGAGACGTGCTAGGAAGAAAAAAGAGCCAACTTGAATCATGTTGGTTGCCAGCGCGCATTACATCGGGTACTGATCGGGCAGAGAAAAATTTATCCTTAGTTTGTAGGACTTCACGTGCAATCTCAGCTGAGGAGACAACAATGGTAGTGGTAAGACCAAGTTTGAGAGACATGATAGGGCCATAGACCTTTGCGAGACGAGCGAATGAACGGTGTGGTTGCTCATCAAATTCTAGTAGGTTTCCGATTATTGGTAGTGGGGTGGGGCCTGGCGGCAGGGGAGGATTGTGTGATGATGAAAATAACTTGGAGATGGCAAAGAGAAGGGAGATGGTTAGTGCGATGAACAACAAACTAAGTAAGAGTTCCATTGTTTTTGAGATAATTAGCTATGTGCACTGCTCTTGCATTTCCTCAACATTCAGATAAATATATAGAGAAGCTATAATTCTATGCATAACACATATTGGTCCCTACAATGGATCAATATATTTTTTTTAATTAATAGAGTAATATACAATGTGACTCATGCAGCTTTAATTTATGCAATTCCATCACTCTTAACAAGACCAAAATATGAAACAAAATATGGTCCAGTAGACCGATAAGTTGGCAACGGTACCTCTACTGCAATGAATTTTGTATATAGTATTTTTGGTCTCTAAATTACGTATTTTCGTGTTTATATCAAACATTTCAAAATTAAGTATTTTAAGTCTCTAAATATTATATTATATTATATTATCCATCTAAAATGTTAAAATTATAATATCTACCTTTTTACATTTCAATATCACTTATATCTAAATCTTGAAATACTATGATTTTGTTAGATGCAATTGAAAGCTTGAGTGTTGTGCTGCTCCGGACCGTTCGATGGTTTTAAAATTCATGGTTCACAAATTTTTAATAGAGGAGGGTTCAAATGCCTCCATTTTTTGTGCCTCCATCATGCCTCCATTTTTAAAAACTTTAATAACTCAAAGTTTTAAACTTAAACGTCAAAATAAAACCGTTAGATGCAATCTATGTTATTTTCTCTATGTGCTCATATAAAATTATCACATTTCAATTTTGCTTTTATGCGAATCAATAAGTTGAAAAATCAACGTCTAGAAATTATCCACATTAGTATACATTTTTACAAGCTCAAGATGACAGCCAAACAAAGTTGAAATGTCATAATTTTTTACACGTGCATAGATAAAATAATGTAGTTCATATCCAACGGTTTTATTTTGAATTTTAAGTTTTAAATTTTGAGTTATTAAAATTTGAAAGAATGGAGACATGATGAAGGCAAAAAAAATAGAGGCATTTGAACCCTCCTCGTTTTAATATCCCTTTTAGAAATTAACACATTTGTACACTATATTGCACACGTGTTGCATGACAAAAGATTCGAGATTCAAGAAACCAAACAATCACATGAAGAGAATAATTCAAGGTAGAGCTGATGTGTATGTTGATTTTAATTTGTTTAATTAAAATAGTTGACCACAAGATATTTAGATTATCGCCCACAAGCAACTGCTTATTTGTTCACAAGCAACTGCTTATTCATTAGTTCAACTTAAATACAGTTCTCGAGGTGTACTTAATGCATTTGTTTACTCAAAGGCATCCCCTGAGGTATACTCAATTCATTTTTTTAATGCAGTTGATTTGATGGGATATTTTAGAAACTACCCTCCTTCTAGAAAATATCAAATAAAATACTCTCTTCAAATTTCTTGACAAAATATCCTTGTACGCTTCAAATTTCCCTTCTCTTCCTCTCCCTCTCTCTCGCCAAATTTCTTGACAAAATGTCCTTGTCCTTGTAAGATTTTTATTTTGAAAACGCCCAAATGAAGAAGGCTCTGCCATTTACTTTGTTATTGTTAAATTTATCATATCGCATTTAATTTCCTACGCATCTTTCATTTTTAGAAACTCAATTATAACAAATATTTTAAGGCATGAGTATGATTTGTATATGTATAAAAAAAATCTTTTTAGTAATTTGAATATTGTATTTCCATCAATCTTTATAAACGGAATTTGTATACTGTATATTGTATTTTTGGAGTGCAGCATTGAAGGAATTTGTAAGGGTAAGGGTAGGGTACGGATAAGATAATTTGTAGCGGATAAGGGTAGGATACGGGTAAGGACAATTTGTAACGGATAAGGGTATGAAAATATTTCCACCTGACCCTTACCGTACCCGTTGACACCCCTAATTTAAGATGAAATAATAGTTTTCCAGATAATAATGCCAACCAGCAACTGCTACTAGGCCCTTGGTTTTGAGCATTAAATTCATCCCAAATCAGCTTAACTTTACCCCGTCTCCCTCTCTCACTAGATGGAGGCACATATGAATACAATTGATCTTTCATCACTCTCTCTCCTGCTGCTCCTTTTTCTTTCTGCAATTTATTTTCTCTTTCTAAAACATGGAAAAAGAAAGAGAGTTTGGGCCACATAGTTTTTTCCTTTTATTTATTCGTGTTATTATTTGTTTCTCGGATCTCTATTTTTTAATTATTAATAAATTTAGAAGTTTTATATAAATTAATCATGAATAAGTATTTTGATATTGTAGGATGTAACAACAATAACTTACACATGCAAGTGAGGTATATGTCATGTTTAATATTTTACAAATTAATTACTTCATGTTTGACTTATCAGTACATTATAATTTCAAATTATAATAATATGTGCTTTAAAATTATTTTATTTATGACTAACTTATTTAATAAAAATATGTCCTAAAGTATAATTGAATATTTAATCAAGTATATAGGCAATATTTTATTTATATTTATGTTTAAATTTTACTTTAAAATTCAATTTAATATTATTTTTAGAGTCCAAATATGCTACTTATTCTATATTAATATAATACTATTTTACCAAATAATATTAAAATCATTGTAGTACACACGAATTCATATTCTCTCCATTACCTGAAAAGGGAATCTTTTACAATTAATGGATCCGGACCGTTCTTTTTAACTTGGCACAAATCTCAAAGCCCAATAATACTGCCCCTGCGCTAACCCGAATCCTAAAGCGGTTGAGATTTAATTTCAAACCGTAAAGTGAAAGGAATCGTCTACGGTACCTGGGAGGATACGGACCGGATTTTAATTTGGGGCATGCAGTAGATTTTTTTTACTCAGCTCAGGAGTGCTGGTGGTTGGGGTGTACCAAAAACTAAATTCGGTATTGATGATTTTTTTTATAAAAACCACTAATCAATCCGTTTTGTAATGATGGTTTATAAAAAGAATTCAGAGGCAAGGAAGAGGGGAGCGGGGTCTGAATCCACTACAGTAACCTAATTTTTTAGTTTAGATCCGGACCTTCCGATTCGAATTCGGACCAATTTAGTCTGCCAGATTCAAATTGGACGGTCCTAACTCAAAAATTGGGATTCTTTTGGGGATCCGGACTGGGGGGAGCAGAGAATTGGTGGATAAATTGTAAGAAAATCAATGGCTTAATTATTAGACGAAGGCAAGAGAGAAGAAAAAGGTAGAGAAACTGCATCTCGTGTTGCCAAATTGGAATACTGCTTTGTGGTGTTGTGCAGTGTAATCTGACTAGTGGGGCCCATAGAACTACTTTTCTAGTCAGTGAAGGATTAGGCACTACCTCATGTATGAATGCCTACGGTTTCAACTTAGAAAAATATTCCTTAGTTTGAGCTGGGTCCCAGTGTACAGGTAATCACTGAGTAGTTGTTGCGCATATAGAGACAATTCTGATGGGACCTTTCATCTTTTGTCAATGTTAGCATATGGTCCTCAACTTTTAGACAATTTAACAGAAGCACCTTTGTATTAATGATCAATGGGGTTGTTCGGCAACAAAGATTAAGTCTCCTTAATACTTAATTAATCCGCTTTCTTTAGCTTCCTTAGTGCTTAATTATGCCGAACACTAGTTCCTTAGCGCAAATTAAGAACACCTCATTTTGTCCGGATCTTAATCCTGTGTCCGGACCTTAAGGCATCACTACCCCTTTCTTTAGTTTTCTTAGCTTTCACTCACGAATTAAGACAACCGAACATCGATTATTTAGCACTCTTTAAGCCCTTAATCTTTTGGAAAAGATTCATCATGAAATTTGGAAAAGATGTTCACGGTTTGTGATTGAACTACAATCGGCTTTGACTTAAATGAATTATTGTGGGCTGCCGAGAAAAGATGAAAGAAATGCATACGGGCCAAAATTCAATATGGGCCGACCACATTAATTGGATGGTAATAACGTCAGAGAAATGTATCATTCTCGTTGTTTCTTATTTAATCAGACAAGTGGTCTCCATGAAATTAGACCAATCAGGGAGTAGCGCTGGATTTAAATTGTAGCGCCTCATATATGCACTCTTTGTTCCTGTGCATGGTTTGGTAGACCAGCTAGTTGCTAGAGTATCAGTTCACAATGCTCCACGTGAACACAAGGTGAAAAGAAAATTTGAAGAAACATGCAACTAGAGTGGGAAAAATGGCACGCCGGAGCCGGCTCCGTCACGGAACGGCACGGAACGGCACGGAACGGCACGGAACGGCACGGCACGTGTGTCGGTCACGTGCCGTGACTCGCGTGTCCCGTGCCGTGACCATTCGCGTGCCGTGACCAATTGTTGGCAAAGAAGACATGGCACGGCACGGTACGGAAATTGTCTTGGTCACGGCACGGCACAGAACACGGAAACGGCACGGCACGGGACACGCGAGTCACGGAACGAAAGACACGCCAGTCACGGCAGTCACGGCAGTAGCGAAGCAATACACTAACATACTTTCCTATAAGGTATAATTTTATTTTAATTAAAATATTTACATTTAAATTTCAATTAAAACATTTGAATTTTAAAGAATCGTTTCATTTTTTTTTAAAACGTTAAATGCGATCAAACTTGACTAACGCGCGTTTGGTCACGGCACGTTTGGTCACGGCACGAATTAGTCACGGCACGACTTAGTCACGGCACGCGAGTCACGGCATGACTCGCGTGCCGTGACCATTCGCGTGCCGTGACCACCCCTCGTAATTTTTGTCACGGTACGGCGCGGCACGTGAAAAATTTACTTGGTCACGGCACGGCATGGCACGTGACCAAAGTCACGGCGTGTTAGTCACGGCACGGCACGCGAAATTATAATTATAATTCACTTGAGAGACCAATTCGTGCCGTGACCAAAGTCACGGCGTGTTAGTCACGGCACGGCACGGAATTATATCGCATGCAATATAACTGATGTAGTTATAATTATAATTCACTTGAGAGACCAAGAAAACGAATATAATACAAGAATGACACGATTATATTTTGCATATTATTCATAATATCATATGACAAGGATAGACACGAAATTAGTGAATTGAGTAAATGATTACTATGTCGTTTGGATAACTATAATGTAATGATAGAACCTCTTATAGTCAATAATTAAAGTTTTATATTATTGCCAAGATAACATAGATCCTCTATACGGTCACACCAACTGAAGAGAAACAACAAGGATTTTATATTTCATAATAATGTATAAGATAAAATACATGAGATGAAATACTAAAATAAATGTCATAATATGACATGCTTAGACCATAAATAAATTTGTGAAGTTATGCAAATATTATTTGGTATAATGTTTGAATGCATTATAAGAATAATAAAAATTGCATAATAAAATAATATGATTAATATTATTTATTCATAAATTAATTTATTTAACTAATCTCAAGATAAGATTAAAGAGAGCATAAGATGGCTAAATAAGGCTAGTGACATTTGTGTAATTGATTAAAACGTTACACAAAGAGTTGCCCTAACCCTTGTCTATATAAAGAGGCATAATTAAGGAAAATTGGATCTAATTTTTAGCCTCTAACTCTAGCCAAAAACTGCTCCATTGAGCAGCCACGTTTTTTGCTTCCTCTCTAAACCGAAACCTAGAAGGTTTTGATTCTAGATCGAAAAATTCAAGGAAGGAGACTCTTCTCTCATCTCTTCTTGTTACGTGGTTGGATCTAAGCCTTGAACTTCACATGTATCTATCTAAGAGGTGTGTTAGTTCGTTATTTAGGTTCAAGGTAAATCAAGAGGCGCTTCCGAGAAGAACACGAGAACTAGAAGGGAAATCGGCTTCTCTCCATCAAGAGATTTGACAATCTCTTTAGGTAAAGGTTTCCATCATCTTTAGCAATAAATTAGATGAAATTTATTTTAATTTAGTACACATTAGTTTGTTGAAGAAAATCTTGTTTGCTTTTGTCGTATAAATAAGATCTTTTGTGTATTGAGCCAAGTGGTGATAGGAAAATTTTAAATTCTCACCATATAGGCATACACGTGAAATCCCAACAGTGGTATCAGAGCACAAGTTCAATTTTATGACAATTAGACTATTTAATTAGTGCTAAGTTAAGTGCACAAATATTTAGTTAACTATCTTCTAGTTCATAAATCTGTCAAATTTAGGTTCTTAAGGCATTAAGTCATTTTGGTAATTTTGAATAACGATTTTTTGTGAATCTAAAAATTTCTACATTAGTTTATGATGTGTGGATAAAGATTCTAAAATAAAACAGAGAATTTAGATTGTTTTATTAAGGTAAACAAAAATGACAAAACAGGAACACCGCTGGATTTTTCTGTCTCCAGTTTTCTGTTTTTCTGAGATTCAAAGTAGAATAACTTGAGTTTGGATTAATGGATTTTTGTGAACCACCTATCATTAGAAAGATAATGAAGTTTAGTTTCTGAAAAACTATATTTTGCACTATAAAAATATTACGGATTTTGTGTGAAAATTAAAATTACAGAAGTACTACGATCAGGTCTCTTGCACTGGAACCTGTGATTCAAATGTAATTTTCCCACAAAATACTGAATATTTTCATGATTTCTTTATATTTCCAGAAAGGTATCAAAGTCTAGTTTTCAGAAATGTATGGCTTGAATTTTTATTCGAAACACACAATTTTTAGCATAGAAAACACTGACAGGTGTGCAGCAGACTGAAACTGGAAATTTTATAATTTTCAGTCTCACCATATTGAAATATTAATTTATCACAAGGGCCATTTTGCAAAATCTGTAATATTAGATCTCATTCAAATTTAGGACAGATTAAGGACGAATTAATTAGGAATTAATGACATTAAAAGATTTTAATTAGCCATAATGTCAATTAAAAATGAGTTAATGACATTAATGATAATTAATTGACAATAAATGACATTAATGACATTTAATTGACAATGAATGACATTTAATAAATAAATGTTTATTCAACTGAAATCATTTTTTTAGGATTTAAAATAATTTAGATGAATTAAGAAATTGAGAGATATAGGATTAACTAAATAAGATTAAATAGTGTGACAAGATTGCACATGTGTACTAATTTTGCTATGCAGGAGGATTGTGGGTTAGTATGGCTCAAAATTTTCAATGCCTTGTGTGTTGTAATGAATGATATGTATGAATGTTTGTAATGCGGCCTAAGGTGCCATTGAAAATTAATTTGAATAATTAAATTATGGCAAAGATGTTAGGTTGCCATTTATGTATTATCATTCAAGGCTTGCACGCCACATAGGATTTAGGATTGGGTAATTCTAAATGTAATTTTTCATTTTAATTTAGAAGAGCTCTAAAATAGAATGAAGATTGGGTGGGTATTTGTGTTTAGAATTATATCAAGGTAATTGATAGAACTACAAGAATGCAAGCAGGAGCCATACAACCCACGAAGATTGTGAATATATATATGATATAATTTAATGATTAGGATAGGTATTGGTGTATGAATACATGACCTACCAAAATTATCGAAGTCATATATATGCTATGTCCATGAAAAATTTAAAAATAACTTTCCTTCTCATTTTATCACTTTAAGCTTGTAATTAGGAATAAGCATGAGTGTGATCTTAATTATTAGAAATTGTGGACTTGCATGAATTTGTTATTAAGCCATAAGTGAGTGGGAGTTGTGTGAGGCACACCTTCCTCATTATGTGGGAATAACTTGTTCATTTTTGTTGACCAATAAAATGAGTTTTCTTATAATGAATCACCAAGATCTAGGCTTGGGTTTTGGGAAAGAGAGTTTTATTAAGAAAATAGAACATTCTTTCTTAATGAAAACGACAAGAATCATAAAGTTAAGTTTTACTTAAATGTTATGATTGGTAAATGATACCTACCTTGAACAAATATTTTAGATGAGTCTATTTATTTGAAAAAAGGTTCTTGAGTGATTAACAAAACGGACAAACTTTAACTTTTTGTTAATACAAATCTTATAAATTCATTAACACTGACATATACCTTAAAATGAAATTTTTGTAGCAATGTCTACACTTCCTAATTATCTGCATTCTATGGTCGAAAAGCACCCCCTTGCTAATGAGGTTGACATGGGAAAGACAAAGGAGAAATCTGTCTTGTCCATTGCGTCAAGTAGTAAGAAGATTGCAAGAATAAAGGCAAGGCAAAGAGCAAGACAAGTAAGGCGCATCGCTCATTGAAAGGCAAAAGTGGAGGAGCTCAAGTGAGCACCTCCAAGAGAAGTAAGAAAAGAAACTCTCCTACCTCAATCAAGGAGTGCTTCTATTGCCATGAGAAAGGACATTTCATAATGAATTGCACCAAGTACAAGCGTGACTTGGATAAAGGCAAGGTTGAATGCAAGCGTCCTAAAGGTATACTTGTTATTGAATTAAATTTAAATTTAGCCACAACTATCCAAGATTAGGTAATGGATACCGGATCATGTGCTCACTTAGTTTCTAATGTGCATGCACTAAGGGATAGGAGACCTCTCTCCAAAGGAGAGGTAGTGTTGAAGGTTGGAAATGGTGCAAGTGTTTATGCAATCACTGTGGGCACCCTTGATCTTCATTTATCTAGTGGTCTGTTTAAGTTTAAAAGATGTTTATTGTGTTCATTTAGTATTTCGAAACATTATATCTATATCATGCTTGGATGCATAAGGCTTTTGTTTTGTAATAAATAACTCTCGTATGGTTATTGAAAATGATGGTTTATTTTATGCAAATGCTTTCATTTCAAATGTATTACATTTGCTTGATTTAGGTGAGGATAAACATATATTGAATATCAGTAACAAGAGACTCAAGATGTCTCAAATGAATGAGACACTCTTGTGGCACTATCGCCTTGGTCATATAAATGAGAAACGCATAAAGCAATTGCAGCAAACAAATCTTCTAGGTTTGCTTGATGGTGAAGCAATTGGAACATGTGAATCTTGTTTAATTGGAAAAATGACCAAATCACCATTCAAGAAGAAAGGTGAGAGATCAAGTGGCTTATTGGAATTGATACATTCTGATGTATGTGGTCCAATGAGTACTAGTGCAAGAGATGGTTATAGTTACTTCATTACCTTCATAGATGATCACAGTTGATATGGCTATGTGTATCTTATGAAGCACAAGAGTGAATCCTTTGAGAAATTCAAAGAATACAATAATGAAGTAGAGAACCAACTTGACAAGAGAATCAAGGCTCTACGAACTGATCGTGGAGGAGAATACTTGAGTAATGAGTTTAACACATACTTGAAAGAGTGTGGCATCATACCACAACTCACTCCACCCGGGACACCACAGTGGAATGGTGTTTTCGAGAGGAGAAATCGAACTTTGCTTGATATAGTTCGTTCAATGATGTGTCAAACGGAGCTACCTTTATATTTTTGGGGTCATGTACTCCAAACTGCGGCTCACACACTAAACATTGTTCCATCAAAATCTGTTGAGAAAACACCATATGAGTTATGGATGGGCAAATCATCCAATATATCTTTTCTCAAAGTTTGGGGTTGTGAGGCATACGTAAAACGTATGATGTCAACAAAACTTGAACCCAAAGCGGATAAGTGCTTCTTCATTGGATACCCAAGAAAAACAAAAGGGTATAGCTTTTGCCACAAGTCAACGAATACTATATTCGTTAAAAAGGGTGCAACATTCCTAGAGAAGGAGTTTCTCGAAAGAATCAAAAGCAGTGGTAGTAGGGTGACACTTGAGGAAACTCAAGAGGACTTACTAATGAATGATCATGAGATGAATGATGACATTCAAGATGATCATGAAATACCACACGAAGCTCCTTTAATCAGTGGGAGTACAAGCAGTCAAGCTTCACAAGGAATTATTGAAGAGACTCAGAATTCCCCACTGAGTGTTCGTTTAACTCAAGATGAGTCACAAGAACATAGAGAGCTTAGAAGGTCAACAAGAGAAAGGAGAAGACCCGAACTATATATGGGTCTTCATGAGATCTTGGTAATGGATACCGATGATCCCTTGACTTACGAAGAAGCAATGGAAAGTAAAGACTCCAAAACATGACAAGAAGCCATGGGATCCGAAATACAATCCATGTATGACAACCAAGTCTGGAACTTGGTAGATCTTCCTGAAGGATCGAAAGTCATTCGAAACAAATGGATTTTCAAGAGGAAGATGGACATGGATGGCAACTTGACAACGTACAAGGCAAGACTTGTAGCAAAAGGTTTTACTCAAATCCAAGGAATTGACTATGATGAAACTTTTTCACCAGTTTCCATGTTTAAATCTATTCGGATAATGCTAGCTATTGCCACATTTCATAATTATGAAATATGGCAATTGGATGTCAAAACAGCTTTCCTAAACGGAATTGGATGAGGAAGTGTACATGGTACAACCTCAAGGTTTTGAAGATCCGAAAAATAGTGGCAAAGTGTGCAAACTTCAGAGAGCCATTTATGGCTTGAAGCAAGCATCAAGGAGTTGGAACAAACACTTTGATGAAGAGGTTAAAATCCTTGGATTCATTCAAAGTAAGGAAGAACCTTGTGTGTACAAGAAGGTTAGTGGGAGCCACATTATGTTCTTGGTCTTATTTTTCGATGACATATTGCTGATAAGTAATAATAAATCTTTGATGGAGCAAACAAAGAACTCATTGAAAACGATATTTTCAATGAAAGACATGGGCGAGGCTCAATATATCTTAGGGATTAAGATATATAGAGATAGGTCTCGTAGGCTCATTGGTCTAAGTCAAAATGTATATATTGACAAAATCTAGAAAATGTTTCATATGAAAAAGTCCAAGAAAGGAAATGTACCAATGAGTATGTTTGTGCATCTTAGCAAGTCACAGTGTGCCACAACACGCAGAGACATTGAATACATGAAGAATGTTCCCTATGCTTCAGCCATAGGTTCCATCATGTAAGCTATGACTAGCACAAGACCCGATGTCGCGTATGCTTTGAGCATGACAAGTCGTCATCAAGCTTCACCTGGTCCTGATCATTGGACTGCGGTCAAGAATATTCTTAGGTACCTGAAATGGACTAAGAACAAGTTTCTTGTCTATGGTGGTCAAAGATAGCTCATTGTAAAAGGCTACACTGATGCTAGTTTTATGACAGACTCGAACGATAGAAGATCTCAATCTGGGTACGTCTTTCTTCTAAATGGTGGAGCTGTGAGTTGGCGTAGTTGGAAGCAATCATGTACGGCTGACTCAACCACCGTAGCAGATGTCATGGCGGCCGCAGAGGCTAGCAAAGAGGGAGTCTGGATAAAGAAGTTTCTTGAGGAACTTGGCGTCGTTTCATCCAGTGAAGGTCCCTTGGAGCTATTTTGCGATAACAGTGCATCTATTTTGCAAATTAAGGAACCGAAGTCACATCACAAAACAAAGTACATGGACAGAAAGTACTTTGTAACTCGTGACTTCATTGAAGAAGGAAAATTTTTATTGTTATGGGTTGACACCAACAGCAACACAGCTGATCCCTTCACTAAGCCCTTATCGCAAGCCGAAAGCGAAATTCATTTCGAGTCCATGAGTCTACAAGATCATGGAGAATGGCATGAAGACTAAAAGAGACTTTTAGTTTTAGAGTTTATGCATTTGTTATGTATATGAAAAACTTTAAAAACAAGTGGGAGACTGAATGATGTGTGTTTTGAAAGTTATTTCTTTTAGTGATAATTTATATGTAGTTTATGATTTTATTACGAATATTATTATTCATGCTACTTGAGATTTATATGTTATATCTTTGGAAGAGTTAAGGAAGATACTCTTGGTCTTGAACCATAGAACTCCTAAGATGAGAAATATTTAATCACTAAATATGTTCACAATCGTGGTAATTAAGGAGGAACATTAATTACCGAGAAAGATTGTCATGTTGATTAAAGTACATTGAAGTTCTATAAATGTTGATAAAAAATTATCATTTAATAACATGAATATATAAATATGTGTATTTTATATATTGAACATGACCTAAATGAATGGAACATTATATGGATTGTGTTTTGTGTCATTAATGTTTCTATTGTGTCTTTAAAATCTAAGATATGAGATGTGTAGATTTTTCACATGAGAAGTATATAATGTGATTGCTATTTAAATACTATATTCTGATAGGAATAAAATAGTAGTTCGTTGTGTACAACTTGTGCGGAAAAAATCTATATGTTAATATTATCATTGTTCCTCAATTTGAGTTATGATATTACTGGGCCCCTTGGTAAAGTGGAATTATATCGCATGCAATATAATTGATGTAGTTATAATTATAATTCACTCGAGAGACCAAGAAAACAAATATAATACAAGAATGACACGATCCTATTTTTGCATATTATTCATAATATCATATGACAAGGATAGACACGAAATTAGTGGATTGAGTAAATGATTACTATGTTGTTTGGATAACTATAGTGTAATGATAGAACCTCTTATAGTCAATAATTAAAGTTTTATATTATTGCCAAGTTGACATAGATCCTCTATACGGTCACACCAACTGAAGAGAAACAACAATGATTTTATATTTCATAATGATGTATAAGATAAAATACATGAGATGAAATACTAAAATAAAATGTCATAATATGACACTTAGACCATAAATAAATTTGTGAAGTTATGCAAATATTATTTGGTATAATGTGTGAATGCATTATAAGAATAATAAAAATTGCATAATAAAATAATATGATTAATATTATTTATTCATAAATTAATTTATTAAACCAATCACAAGATAAGATTAAAGAGAGCATAAGATGGCTAAATAAGGCTAGTGAGATTTGTGTAATTGATTAAAACCTTACACAAAGAGTTACCCTAACCCTTGCCTATATAAAGAGGCATAATTAAGGACTTGGATCTAATTTTTAGCCTCTAACTCTAGCCAAAAACTGCTCCATTGAGCAGCCACGTTTTTTGCTTCCTCTCTAAACCGAAACCTAGAAGGTTTTGATTCTAGATCGAAAAATTCAAGAAATGAGGCTCTTCTCTCATCTCTTCTTGTGAGATGGTTGGATCTAAGTCTTGAACTTCACATCCATCTATCCAAGAGGTGTGTTAGTTCGTTGTTTAGATTCAAGGTGAACCAAGAGGCGCTTTCGAGAAGAACACGAGAACTAGAAGGGAAATCGGCTTCTCTCCATCAAGAGATTTGACAATATCTTTAGGTAAAGGTTTCCATAATCTTTAGCAATAAATTAGATAAAATTTATTTTAATTTAGTACACATTAGTTTGTTGAAGAAAATCTTGTTTGCTTTTGTCGTATAAATAAGATCTTTTGTGTATTGAGCCAAATGGTGATAGAAAAATTTTAAATTCTCATCATATAAGCATACACGTGAAATCCCAACAGTTTTGGCCCAATTTCGGCCCATTTCAGTCAAATTTCGACCGAAACGTGAATTAATAAGAAATAGAAAAAAAATTTGAGCTAGCGTGGATCGAACCTTTTCTCTTTGGCTGGGGAACAAAGCTATTTACCACCACACCATCCAACTTTTGTTGTTATATAACACAACTCATTTATATATATATCAATTATAATTCACTAATTTGTAGCAATCCATTAACTCACAGTTTGATAACTATTTTCTTTTTTTTTTTACTAGACTAATGCTGTTGTACACTTGTACTTATATTCTCTGAATTTTTTTATCAATTTTTTTCTATTTTTTTAGTATAAACAAGTTTCTGGCAAAAAAGTCCGATTTTCCGATCCGATTCAGCCAATTTCAACAGATTTTTCTGATCTGGATCGGGATCGGACGGGGCCGATCCCGATTCCGATTCCGATTTTTCCTTCTATGCATATCACATAACAAATCGTGGAAAATTAGAATGAAAATGAAGAGAGACAATCGAATAGTGATCTGTTTTGTAAACCTTAAATTAAAGATCATCAGCTCATGATCAAGCATGAAACCGAGCTTAAGTTCAAATTTGATCATACTAATATGCAGATATGATGACATGAATCACATGATACTAAATTGATAGGAAATATGAACAAAGGCGAATCAAATGTGGAGAATTAAAAGTAGATCCCGTCACATGCTCGACTCAAGCAGACTGACAGCGGAGCAACGTCCCGACCAATTCTGTGGCTGTCAACCTCTTGGCTTGCTGCAATCAGAGTCTCCGTGATGAAGGCGAAATCCTCTGGGGGGTCTAAACCCTCAACAAGAACCTGTTAAGAACAAACCTGAAGAGTACATATGATGTGGTGGCATCGTAACGACGCTACGCGAATCTTGATGCCATTTGAAACATCGAATGCTGGCGTCAGGCGAGGTGCTGTTGGAAGGGACCCGAATGTCAGAACAACTTGATGAACGGCGGTATAACCCGTTAAAGTGAAAGCCCAAGAAGCAAAGAATAAAAATTCAACTAATGAAATAAAATTAAAAGAATGAAGCCTATCTCGAATAAATACGGTAGTGATGATGAAGCCCACAAAATGGAAAGTAATCAAGCCCAACAAAGAAGAAACCCCGAAATAAAGAGGCTACGGAGGAAAGAAAAGCACTTTTGTAAAACAGCCCTTTGACCTTCGAAATTTCACAAATAGTCTCCTTTTCAGCCTTGTCGACCATAATTTTCTCGTTTTAAGTCCAAATTGACTCAAACCAATTTGAAATGAACCCAAATCAAATTCTCCATGGTTCTAAGCTAAAATCAAATGTATCCAGACATCAGCTAATTCCTGAAATTATCAAATTACCCTTCCACTCAAGTTTAAATGATTTTCTTCATGAATAAATTATAAATAAAATATAAACACATATTTCTCAAGTATCAAACACTCTCTAGACAAATAAGTAAATATAATAAATATATTTTGCATGATATAAAACTGCATACTTGCATATAACACACACACACATATGTCTAATAGTGAGAACCAACCAAATCCAAAGTTACTGCATGAGCCCTTCTTTTAGCCCCATTATTCAGTTCACAAAGACATAGGCACAAATCCTGGAATGAACGAGGTATTCAGTCTGATTCGGAAGGGTCTACTGATGTAATTAACGCCGGGGGCTTGCGCTCATCGGGAGTTAAACGTCCCCACAATCAATAAACTCTCTCGACGGACCGATTATGAACGGTAGGCCCATTGAGGGTGACCCCAAAGGATAGCAAAGAGAAAGGAATGTCTCAAGTTCGATGCCCTACCCATGTCTAGCAATAGAGAGCACTGAACCTTGAAACATTATACCAGTGTTCTAAATAGTGCGCTATAGCGTTTTTGGACCCCAAACACTAAGCTATGACATCAAAATGCGCTATTTGCGCTATGGCCGCTATAGCGGTGATAGCAGTCCACTATAGCGCTATAGCGGTCCGCTATTTGCGCTACGGCCACTATACAATATGGGCTTTTTTAAGCAATTTATATGGGCTTTAAATAAAGACCCAAAAAAGCTCAAACCGAAATTGAATTCGTTGCTACTTGCTACAGATAAATAAATTTGAAATTGGGAATAGAAATTGAAATTTGAATAGAAAAAAAGTCCAAACCGAAATTGAAATTTCAATAGAAAAAAAAATAGATTATGTCATGAATCATGATGCTTAAGATATTTTTAATAGGAAAAATCGATAGTTTATGATATTACTATGGATATTTTGAACCGCAATTTGGACTTTGTACGGGTTCAATATGAATATTATAATTTCTTAATTACTTTGGTGTTATTTATTGTTCTATGAGACTTTAGATATGTTGATATTTAGTACAAATATTGAATATACGGAATGTAAAAAAAAAAACGCTATGTGGCATAGCTTCCGCTATAGCGACGCTATTCGCTACAGCTTTTTTTGTAGCCTTCCCGCTATGATGCTATAAACGCTATTTAGAACCTTGCATTATACACACCCACGCATTCAGTGTGATTTTCTGCGCCCTACAGGTTTATATGACCAAATCATACTTATAATTATCTATTTTATAGAATTTTATCATTATTTACTCCAACATGTGTCAGTAGAAGTAGTGAAAATATTTGGTGAAATTTAGTCAATTAAAATCAAAATTCTACTTTAATTTTAGAAAATATTTTGCTATAGAAATTATATTAAAGAATGCTATCATAAAGAATGGAACGGCCGGTGATAAAGGTTGTGAGACATGTTGTTAATTAGTTATAATTTTGTGTTGTGATAACAATAATCCGGTAGCTACAAAATTTGGTGCGGTTGCGTGAACTGTAAAATGTTTTTCTCTTTTTTTTTGTTTGGATATATATTACCTGTAGGATGTTAATATAATATATATTATAAACCATGCTGTAAAACGACTTGATTGATAGCTGAGGTTGCTAATTAAATAGATTTATCCTTGGTTGTATTAGCATATGTTTGTATCATGAACTATATAGTTACAAGTCGGTGGTTCTGGTGGGTTTTGTTGCTTTTGAGTTGTATGGGCCACTAAACAGTTGTGGTAACAGGCCATGCTTCTCATGTGCCAGTGCAAGTCGTTGGGGCTAATTTGTTGCTATCACCAATATTTGGCGTAAAGATTTTAACAGAGCAGTGTTTGCTTTATTCAGTGCACGGACTATAGAATGAAAACAACACTACATATAGCTCACTATAGAATGAAAACAGCGCTACATGAAAAAACTGCTCTGTTAAAATCTTAACCCAATATTTGGAATTGTGCATTCCATTCTTCAACCGGTAAAATCAAGTCTAGAATTTGAACCGAAATGCCACCTATTTGACCACATTGATCGTGGTTACAGATTCTTAAATCAGCATATAGCAAGATGCATTTTCTCTCTCTGTGTGAAATATATTTTACAATTCATAACTCTATGTTATCTCTGTTATCTGTTAACGTACATCTAACTTTATAATACTCTATTATATGTTTTGGAAAATATTGTTCAAACTACAAAATTATGACCACATATATACTCTTCATTGTTCAGATAGGACCAATGCTAATTTTAAATCAATATAGATATTCATTGGTCATCTATAGAATAATTGTAAAAACTTAATTGTTTAAAATTGCAAATTATGAGATAGGAGACTAATTAATTTTAAGTTGACCAATTTTTTTTGAATGAAAATAAGTTGACCAATTTTTAATTTATTTATTAAGTAGTGGGGTCTAACCCACCGATTTCATTCATCACGAAACCATAAAAAAGAAAGAAAAGGAAACTATTACGTACCTAACATAGAGTCATGCCAATATGTTCACGGTACATATACCAATCCATCCAATAAAAGTTTTCAAAAGAGAAAGTTATAATAAAATTAGAAATATTCAATTAATATGGTTCATATCTTATTCCTCACTCAAGACCTCTTGGTAACTATATTTTTGGTATACACTTCTTGGGCGTCAATTTCATATTTCCGTTCTAGCATGATTTTCATTGTACGTTGTGATGTACCTCTTGACAATGCAACATATAATTGGTTGTGCGAACTAAATTCTTCAGTAAATACTAAATAGATGCCGTGACGTACCTTTTTAGGGAATTACAAAGGTAGTAAATAAAAGAAAGAAAAAAAAAATGAAGATGAAATAAAATAGAAAAGTAAAAAAATTGAAATTGAAAAGTCCGACCAAGCTGCATTTTATGACATGTATATTATTGCTGACTCTCTACTGAAATTAAGATATATATATATATATTCATTCCATTATTAAACATGTTGGGTGTCTAATCCGTCTATGACTATTATTGAAAGATGAATTTTCGTATTGAATATCAGCCTTCCAATCAAATAATCTGTCTTCTTTTGATTAAATACATCTTTTTTATCTGTAGAAGTCTAAATTTAGTTAAAATTGTACCCGCCACACATATTGCCACACATACTGCACACATAATGCCGTGGTTAGAATTAAAATTGAAAAGATTCTGAGTTTTAGTGATTGTGGTTTTTCCCGATGCCTCCTTCGAGTCTCTCCACAGCACAAGAGCCCTCTCTTTCTTTCGTCGCACTTTTTTGAAACCCTAGCCGCACCTTCTCGTCTCTTCTTGCAGATCGGACCTGCTCCCCGTTCTTTCTCTCCTCCTCCACTGACTGGCTCCTCTCCCAGATCGAACATTTCTTATAGAAAAAATAATTTAGAGCACAGAGTTGAAGGCGGCGCTGTGTATCCGCAAAGATCGAAGCTCTCTTTCACTGCCTGTGCATCCGCCTCCTCTTCTCATTAGAGAACGCTGCTGCTATCAGAGTAAAGAACTAGATCAGGCAATAATTCGAGGAGAACCGCCAGGTCACGGCGGAGGCGGAGGTGCGACTGCTTCTCGATCAAAATATTGCTAAACTATTGCAAAGATCTTCAGGTTCTAATGATTGCTTTTTTCATTTCTAATTTGTATAATTATGTTTCTTTTAATTGATAGATTGTTTGTAGCTAATCTGTTTCCTGTATAGGATTGGTTGAGGGGACTCGAGAGATCCAAAGAAGAGGGTGAGAGGGATGGCCATTCAGAATTAAATGAAGTTCTTGCTTCTCAGGTAATATTTATTTTTTGAGATAGATATCTCTGGTATAGACATCCTTGATAACAATGCTGTGAATGTTGTATCAGTGCTGCTGACGACAGTGCTCACATCAGTTGTTTGCTTGCTCGTCTTTTATACCTGATGTGTAGTGTTACCTCAAAGCTTTTCCTCTAAAAATATGTATTGTTTCATGTGTTAATTTACCGAGGAAATACCTATATGAAGATGTAATATTGTTGTGCACTTGTCAATGGGCTCAAATAAGTCATGGTTACATATTGGCGCCAGGGGATACGGGATGGGCAGGATAGTGGGGCTCATACAATGGCTGTGAAACACGATACGAATGATTGTATTGTTTTGAAATTTAATAATTTTGCTACTAAGACAAGGTGCACTCTAGAAGAAAATTTTGTTAGTCTAAAAGTTGGATTTGCGAAGTATTGAGTTTGGAAGATTTCACCCTTGTCCGTACTGTAAACTCATTTGGTTTTACGAGACAAAATTGATGTTGTAACCTTTTAATAGAACAATTGTTTTCCTCAATAATGATCTAAACCTGCATAATAGGGATTGATGTTTTAAGTATTTCTTGCAGAGGTCAATTTTGGTTTGCAGGGATGAGAGATCACAACAATAGCGTAGATTGTTTATGTAATGTGATGATATTATTCACTTAATGCACACAATGTTTTCATTTAATGAGTTTGTCCAATAAGCAGTTGTATTTTTATGGATATTGTCTTTTTCCTTTGGCTTTGGCTGGTACAGTAGTTTGATTTGATACAGTTGGTACAATAACAGTAGTTTGATTTGGTACAGTTGGTACAATAACTGCCAATCGTGAAAAATAAAACCAATAATCAAGAGAGCGACATTGAGAGAGAGGAAGGTGCTTCTCCAATTTATTTTTTAAGAAAATATGTCATTTATGAAAATAATTATCCTCTAATAATTATTCTTTCATTATTCTTTTACAATATGTTCCCGTTGCAAAGCACGGGCTCGATACTAGTATATATATATATATATATATATACACATATCATGTTCAAGGATATAGCTCATAGATTGAGTAAATCCCCACTGTGTGTACTTTGTAATTAACAAAACCTGCTGCTTGGAAAACATTGTGCCACTCCTGCCTGCTGCGTTCCTTTGATCCAAACAGTATCAGCATGGCTATATCAAAACAGAGGGTTGTCTCGATCGCCATCCGGTCATGTGTCACCAAGTCTATAGTGAGTTCAACTATGATAACCTTACCTCCAACTTCTACTGGTGAAATCGCCTCTCGGCATCTCTCAAGAATTTTAATGCAATCATCATCAGGCCAATTATGGAGAATATACTGTTTAAATAAGATATTGAAAATATTGAAAAAAAATCCATACAGTACTTGTAAAACATGCACATTATTTAGTATGTTCGGGGGTGCGTTTGGATGAAACATGGATTTAGTAAGAATTGCCACTAGCCCAAGCTAACTTCTCAATCGCTAACCCAACTTTTTGTGGGTTAGTGGAATAGCCACCAACTCAAGAGAAGGAGCGCTTCGTGTGGCGTGTTCAAACATGAAATAGCAGTCTGGGTTAGTATTCTTGGGTTAGCGCTAACCCAAGCCCATCCAAACGTACCAGGGGCCCACAGCATCAGCTGTAACCAGTATATATAATATTATGATCAGATATAACCTTGAGCATTATTGCATCAGCTGCTGGTATTTTCTCGAACATGTTGCCCCCCACGGCATCGAATAAGTCACTTTTCAACGCATTGGATATGACGTGTGGGAGATCAAACACCGTGCACCTCAATTCAGGAAATGTTTCGGCAATAACTTTTAAAGTAGTTCCGGTGCCGCCTCCTACATCCACAAGACTCTTCAGCCCATCGAATAGTTGAGGACATGAGGCGACCACATCTTTCATTAACTTTCTACTATGGCTTGCCATTGCCTCATTGAATAAGTTACCTAGTTAAGCATGGGCAATCAAATTAGTGAAGTCAACACTGAAGAAGGGTGGGCCCAGAAATTGGTCTCAATAGAAAATGAGTTGTGAAGATAATGAATTTTGCCTAGTGGTAGATAACTAATTCATGGGTAAATAAACTTGTTCATCAGAGGTAGACAATAACCTAAAAATATATAGGTTAATTTTTATTTTTTTTTAAATCTCTTGGGCCTTACTGGGTCCGCCCATGACACCGAAACAAAAAATTCCAACCATCAAAATTAAAAAAAAAAGTAACATACATTTTATCAGATCAAACATATTGGCCAGATTAAAGAGGTTAATTTGTGTCTATATATATGTTCTTACCATATTCTATGTTCTCCTTTGTTAGCTCCCATAGAGATTTCCCTTTATGTTTCATTTGAAAAATAGTTCCTGCACCACTGGACTTGAACCAGTTACCCATTTGGAAAAATATATTAACATTTTCGGGTTCTGTCAGGAAGCAGATATAAGCTCCCATGTCAGAGCCCTTAGACAACATTAGCTCAGAGACTGGCGTGAGCATGTAACCCTCATCAGACTGGGCAAACACGCCTTGTTGGACAAGTAGTCGCATTACTTGGCCCAGCATTGGTTCCTTCTCAGGTGGTATGGGAATAGCGCGAGCGAGTTCCTTTAGAGGTATGGCTTGCCGGTCATATGTGTGTATACAATCTGAAATTTTCAACTCGGCAGCACACCTGAGTGTAAATGGTGCGATAATATTTTGGCCTAGGTGTAGGAATCTCGAAAGCTCCATTTCTCTTTTACTATATTTGGGCCCTTTTGTCTAAAAAAGAGTTTATTAAAATGATATACGGTTGGTGCCAAGAGCTTGTGCTAATGATGTCCTTATATAACGGATGCATTCTTGTGTTTGAAGTTTCATCACATACATACTGATCAGTGTTGGAAATAAACTTAATGTTGGAAAAAACTCAATACATATATCACGATCGATGTTGGAAAATAATGTCTGGTGGGAAAACAATGTTGAGAAATATTACTGTATACTTAATACCGAAGTCACAATTTTTGAAGAAAAATTGACTTTTGGGAAAATAATGTCTCATACTTATGTTAGATGAAGAGTATTTGAAAGCGAAATTAATGTTAGTGGCTTTTTAAGCTTTCTTGAAAAAATTTATGTGGACAACAGGATACGCAGGAGATATTTTTTTTTTTTCATTTTTCAGGTAATAACTTCATTGTAATCCTTAATTATTTACTGCCGTTAACGTTTAATCTGCATGAAAAGCCACACTTAATATCAATCGAACTTGTAAGATTAATCCTACTTTTTAGTCCAATAAATGTTGTACAGATAACCTGCATTACTCTGTTGTAACTTGTAAGAGAAAATCTCATAGAAACTTAATGTATGAATTTCACCATCCACTGATGGTTTCCGCTGCACGAACTCTTCCTATCATGAGAAGGATTGGATTGTTTTCGATTTTTCAAATTATGTCATATTTTTTCTTGCAACCAAAATCATCAATCTTGAATCGAATAATTGTAAATTATTCAATACTTTTGCACGGATTACTGTAAAATATATTAATTGTCACAAATCTCAAAATAGATGATTCTAATTATTTGAATGTATATATGCTCTGTGATAGGGCCATATTCCACAGGCCCTTTTACTTGTTCTAAACTGGGCCATGAACGACTGGGATTCGGACCTCTCTAAGAGGCCAACCCGACGTCACATGAAAAGCCCAAAGATTCACTAAGCTGGGGCCCAATATAACGGCCTCAAATCATATAGCCCTAAATTAGGTTCATGATAACCGACATACGGTATAACCGTAGAAACGGCTAGCTTAATGCCCCCCGTTCCAGTAACGGCTGACATAACTACCCACGTTCTCCATAACTGCCCGAGATGACAGTTATGACTCAACTATATAAGGCAGTGATCCCCATGAACAGGGGGACACTTTTCTAATCAAGAGAGAGATCACACAGGATAGAGTCCGAATCTCTCACAATCCACCCCGAGTTCCTAACTCCATCCACATCTCGACCTGCCATCCTTTGGCAGGGCAAACCCAACTCAGCCCAATTTTCCATACGGCCCTACCTCCCGAGATAGGACGTATCACTCTGTTTTAAGTTTTAAATCAAGTTTGGTATGTTTTTAAATTGTTCATTAAGTCTTTACAAGTAAAACAAGTATAATTTTAAATAGATTTCACGACTATGTCGATAATCTTTTGATATTTATTTTAACTGAGTTTATGAAATATAGAAGAATATTACAAATTTATGTAATTAATGAAGACTGATTTAAATTTTTGTTCTCCACTAATTTCTGTTCTGGAGACGAAGTTTGGAAAACAGACTTGGTTTAAGGAATGCATGAAATTGAATCTTAAGAAGTATCCAATTTTTTAGACAATCTCATGCATGTAGTACTGAATTGTGTCATGCTCTGTAAAATGTAATTCTGTTGATCTATTCTCTAAGAAAGATGGAAGGGCTTTAGCAATCTTTTTTCACTTAATTATGTGTCATGCAACAAGCCATTTTCCTGCGCATACAACAAACTCATATTCTGGTAGTGATTACTACAGAAAAACACTTCATCATTGATTCAAATCGAAATTCGTCATCGCTTACCGAACCGATGGTAAATAAATAGTGGCTTAATAACTCATATTTATTTTGGTACTGTTCACCCAGATTCTGGTAGTGATTACTACAGAAAACTCATATTTATTTGGCTGCTGTTCACCCTGATCAGCGATTTCAAAGTGGCTTAATAAATAGTAAAAAAATTCCAAAAAATGTAAAATTTGGTCTCGAAGCACATTTCAATATGGAGATCATGTTGAGCAGTTCGGATCGGTTGTTTGGATTTTCCAAATGAAAATATTGCGTAGAGTACAAACTTGTTTTACTCCACGTTTCACCATATATAGCCCATCCCTATATATATATATATAGTGCTGGGCTTAGCTACTTCATGGAGTAAAACGACTTGGTGCTCCACGCCTCATTATTTCCATTTTGAAAATCCAAACGACCGATCCGAACTGCTCAAGTTGTTCTCCATATTGATATGTGCTTGGAGACCAAATTTTACATTTTTTGGAATTTTTTTACTATTTATTAAGCCACTTTGAAAATCACTGATCCGGCGGTCCAGAAATATTTACTGTTTTTTACTGTTCATAAGGATTTTCAGATTTTCAAAGTGGTTAATAAATAGTAAAAAAATTACAAAAAATGTAAAATTTGGTCTCCAAGTACATTTCAATATGAAGAACATGTTGGAATGTTCGAATCGACTATTTGAATTTTGAAAATGAAGATATGGCGTGAAGTACAAAGTCGTTTTACTCCATGAAGTAGCTAAGTCCATCTCTTATATATATATATATGTATAGAGTAGGGATATTGTACTTTGCGAAGTAAAACGAAGTTTTACTTCACGCTCATATTCCCATTTTCAAAATCCAAAACGTCGATCCGAACCGTTCAAGTTGTTCTCCATATTGAAATGTGCTTGGAGACCAAATTTTACATTTTTTGGAATTTTTTTACTATTTATTAAGCCACTTTGAAAATCGCTGATCCATTGTGAACAGTAAAAAATTCTGGACCAATGGATCAGCGATTTTCAAAGTTGCTTAATAAATAGTAAAATAATTTCAAAAAATGTAAATTTGGTCTCCAAGCACATTTCAATATGGAGAACAACTTGAACGGTTCGGATCGACGTATTGGATTTTGAAAATGGGAATATGAGCGTGAAGTAAAACTTTGTTTTACTTTGCGAAGTACAATAGCACAATTCTATATATATATATATATGGGAGTTGGCTACGGTGCTACACGTAGCATAGAGGGCCTCCGTGCTACAGCTCAATATTTGAGTTTTCAAAATCTTAACGGTCGATTCGAACCATTCAACATGATCTCCATATGAATATGTACTTGCAAACCAAATTTTACATTTTTCAGAATTTTTTTAGAATTTTTTTAGATAGGCAGAAAATCACTTGATCTGAATGATACAGAATTTTCAGATCAAGTGATTTTCTACCTATCTAAAAAAATAGTAAAAAAATTCTAAAATGTAAAATTTGGTTTGCAAGTACATATTCATATGGAGATCATGTTGAACAGTTCGGATCGACTATTAGGATTTTGAAAATTCAAATATTGAGCCGTAGCACGGAGGCCCTCTATGCTACGCGTAGCATATTAGCATTTTCCTATATATATCATATCTCATATTTTATATCTTTGTTTTCAAAGACCAAAATGTCGATTTGAACCGCTCAAAATGAGAGAGGTTGGGTAATATCAAAACGTTTATTTCGGAGCCGTGGTGCAACCAATTGGTTTTTAGATTTTCAAAGTCCAAACGGTCGATCCAAACTGTTAGATGTGATCTCTATATTAAAATGTGTTTGGAGACCGAATTTCACAGTTTTTTAGAATTTTTTTACTATTTATTAAGCCAGTTTTAAAATCGCTAATTTTACTAAACAGTGAAAATTTTCTAGATCATTGAAAACAATGATTTTAAAACTGGCTTAATAAATAGTAAAAAATTTCAAAAAATGTAAAATTTGGCCTCCCAGCACATCTTAATATGGATTGAATGTTGAACGGTTTGGATCGACTATATGAACTTTAAAAATGTAAAAACCAAAGCATTTGTTCCACGGCCTAAGAACAAGCGTTTTGATATTAGCCACTCATTATATATATATATATATATATATATATATAGAGAGAGAGAGAGAGAGATTGGTTTAGCTCAAAATGTTTTTTAATATAGAGATCACATCTAACGGTTTAAATCGACCGTTTGGATTTCAAAAATCCGAAAACGAGTTTGTTGCACGAGGGTCTTGGTGCAAACGTTTTGATATTAGCCACTCTATATAGAGTAGAACTAGGGTGTTCCTAAGCTCACCAAGCCTCTCGTGAGCTCGACTCTAAAACCTATCAAATTGACTTCAAACGACATTTCCAAACCGTTAGATGTTCAATCTATATTAAAATGTGCTTGGAGACCAAATTTTATATTTTTTGGAATTTTTTTACTATTTATTAAGCTGGTTTGAAAACCGCTGTTTTCCAATGGTGCAAAATTTTAATAAAAACAGCGGTTTTCAAACCGGCTTAATAAATAGTAAAAAAATTCCAAAAAATGTAAAATTTGGTCTACAAGCACATTTTAATATAGATTGAACATCTAACGGTTTGAAAATATCGTTTGAAGTCAATTCGATAGGTTTTAGAGTCGAGCTCACGGAAGGGCTTGGTGAGCTTAGGAACACCCTAGTTCTACTCCTCTATATATATATATATAATTGTGTATGCCTGTAAAAAGCATCTACAACCCTGGTATTATTAGAGTTTCTAATTCAGTTTTTGAGATGTAGGAGAGTTTCTTATTTTGAAACTAAGCAGAAATTTTTATTTATTAAAAGCCTGTTTATAAACTCCACGCTAGTCAATTGATTGGCTCAAATTATTTCTCAATTTTAATTTATTGCTGACATAAGTTAATAGAAACTCCAAAATTAATTTAAAAATGTGAGAATTTAGAAATTTCAAATAATTTATAAAAAGTAGTTAACAGTTTTTTTAATACCCAATTCATATTTTTCTTTTTCTAATGCAGTCAAACCTATAATCTAGTTTAGTTAACAAGGCCAATAGACCATATCTCAATTGGCTGACAGCTATATCTATAGTACAATTTTTTAGCTGAAATACAAATCAATTTTAATTCTAGACGAAACATTTAAAACAGGAGGAGAATTAGCAGGTGTCATCAGGTCATATAAAAGAAAGAAGGGAACGGGAAAAAATTGTAACATAGACAAAAAGGTGTGGGGCATCCATGAGAAAAAAGAAATAAAATATCAATTGAAGACAAGCAACTTAAGTATCAGTAAATAGGAAAACTACATTATTTCAATGGTTATTCAGAAGTAGAAGTAATGATGCGTGCGCAGACAAAAGGTTGCTTTGTTTACCCACTTTACCACTAGTCATTATTATCCATATATGCAAGGAATGGGGTATAGAAAAATATAGTTATAAAATTAACAGCGAATCGCCATTGGACCACCAGTCTAGAGTTATTATTCAAAAGAAGTCTTTATTTTAAATCTGTATAATTTAAATTATAATTATCATGTCAGAGTTATTAAGTCATTAAAAAAGAAAACCTTTGTTGCTATACCATTACATACAGCAAGATTTATTATTATAACCTTGTGGGCTGTCCGATTTGTCTTTAAGATTGACGCTAGATAAATCACTGGACGAGCTAGAATCAATATTATTTGGTGTCCGTCATGACTCATGAAGTCATCTCTTTTTCTCCCCCAATCAATCAGTTATGGATTCACTAAAGTATCTCAAATTTTGTGTTTAGATCTGAACCGTCCTAATTTTTGGAGACAGATCCTGGTCAATTTACAGAGCTTTGTTCTAGAATCAGTTTAATTTCAGTGATATTCATTGGCAAAAATTTGTTGAAGATAATTGATTTCTTTAAAACTACAACCGGCACAATATGTAAAGTGCTCTAATTAAACTTAGATATACGATAGAACAAGACAACAAAGAACAATGAGGGCTACATATAACTAAATCAGAGAGGGAGAAGTTCCAACTTCCATGTTCCAACAGAGTACATTAATGACAATTTCAACTCCAAATGCTAAACGTACATCATTGTGGTACATTATTGGGAAGCAAATATACAGAACACAAATTAATTAACTTGGATACAAGAGCAAACCAAACAAAATGAAAACAGAGAAAGAAAACAAAAATTAATATTACGTGCAAATTGTGAAGGAATTGAAACTAACATGCGAATTAATTTTTTGTCTTGTAATATCGGTAGATAGTGTAGAATGTCTGGTAGAAAGAATTAGCAGGGTCACAACTGCACCTACCGAGATGCCAGCGGGTTTTCTACACCTCTGACTTTTCTACCCTGTAGAAAGAATTATTAGGAGGGTCACAGCTGTACAATGACTTTTCTACACCTCTGAATCTGTAAGCTCACATCATCACGAATAAAAGAAAAGACTATTTTGCCCACGAATTTAATTGTTTTAATTGAGCTTAAAAAAAAACGTTTCTCTGTTAGAGGGGTATATATACCCATTTTACATGTAGGTCCCTATACTTTTCTCTAATTACACTTTTACCAAATAACCCTCTAATTACACTTATAAATCTCAACACTCCCTCTCAAGATGGGCAAAATATATCCACTAAGCCCATCTTGTTACACAATCTAGATAAGTCTAATGAGCTAAGCCCCTTGGTGAGGCAATCCGCCACTTGCTCTCCGGTTGAAACGTGACTTAGTTTCAATAGTCCACTATTCAGCTTTTCCTTGATGAAGAACCTATCAATCTCCACATGCTTGGTCCTGTCATGTTACACCGGGTTGTTTGCAATGCTGATGGCTGACTTATTATCGCACCACAACTTCATTTGGGCTCCTCGATCCACCTTTAGCTCCATCAGAAGAGATTTCAGCCACAACAACTCGGCAACTCCTAAGGCCATAGCCCTGTACTCAGCCTCGGCAGTCGACCGTGCTACCACTGACTGCTTCTTGCTCTTCCAAGAGACCAAGTTACCTCCTACAAAGATACAGTAACCTGAGGTAGACCTCCTGTCATCAGCGCAACTAGCCCAATCGGAGTCACAGTAGCCTTCAATGCTTAGATGGCCATTCTTCCTGAAGATCAACCCCTTTCCCGGTGCACTCTTCAGATACCTCATAATCTGATACACTGCATCCATATGACCCTTTCTCGGATCGTGCATGTAGCAGCTCACCACGCTAACTGCAAATGAGATGTCAGGACGAGTGTGACTCAGATAAATCAAGCGGCCCACCAATCTCTGGTATCATTCTCGATCAACTGATTCTCCGGCCTCTGCACTCAGCTTGAACCTTTGGTCGATTGGTGTCACTGCAGGTTTGCGACGCCCCGGAGACGTAGGCCATTTTGCCGAACTCCGTTAACATCCCGAGTGTCAATTTCTCAAAACTCTTCCATTTACTTTATTTGCGATTAATTTCAGTTTTTAAAGTAAATTAGTGGTGCCTTAGGGACAACAAAGTGGTATCAGAGCAGTTTACTCGAATTAAGACTCACTTAGTTCTAGCTCTAGTGATCTAAAATGGCACCAAATAGATTTGTGAAAGAACCTCCAACCTTCGGTCTTACAACCAAAAACTTTAGTCATTGGAAAAGAATTATGATTAATTATTTAAATATTCTTGAAGTATGGGATATTATCGAAAAGGGGTATACACCTAAGTTTGAGGGAGAAGATAACAAAATCCAAACTCTTCCATCAAAAATTGAAAAGAAAGAAAATGATAATGCGGTTAATGCAATATTAAACGCAGTTAGTGAATCAGTTGCCTTGATTTTTGGTAACTCAACTAGCGCCAAAGAAATGTGGAATGCCCTTATAAATCGGTATGAGGGTAACACCCAAATCAAAAGAACCAAAATAACCGGGTTAGAGACCAAATTTGAAACATTCAAGGTAGAAAATGGTGAAACCATAGAAGAAATGTATAATAGACTTATGCATATACAAAATGAATTTATCGAATTGGGAGAACCACTTTCTAACGATAAAATTGTAGGAAAGCTCTTAAGAGTCATGCTTAGGAGACCTAGATGGGAAGAATTGGTGAGTGCCCTAGAAGCAATTCAAGGAACACATGCATCATTCACTGCAGATGAACTGTACGTGCATTTTAGAAGTTTTGAAGAAAAACTAATACAATCCGGTGAACTGAAGCAAGAGTCTAAATCAAAAACCGTAGATTTCCCGGCACAAAACCGTAACCACTCTAGCTCCTCAAATAACCGTATGCCAAATGACCAATTCATAAATAAAATAGACCATGAATCCTCCAAAGATGTCCTTCTCTTATCCAAAATGTTCCAAGGAATGCTTGATTTTGAAAGAAAGTATAACAAGGAACGTGAGGATGAGAACAAAAGAGTAGTGTGCTTTGCATGTCATAGAGAAGGGCACACCATTCAAACATGCTTCAAGCTATTTCCCCATTTGAAGAACAAGGATGGTGAATGACAACACGACCGAAGGCCAAAACAAAAGTATGATGGATACAAAGGCAAGAAAAAGGCGAAAGCAATGCAAGCTATGTGGAGCATAGACTCCGGTGAAAGTGATGTAGAGGAATCCGACACGGAGTCGGGAAATGAAGAAGAGATCAACCTCGCATTGGTAGCAAGTGTGGATGAAGGTCCGTCAATAATCGATGTGGACTCAATCATTGCTAACAAGAACATCACCGATGAGACCACCATTGAATTTATCAAAAATCTTGCAAAGTCAAGGAATAACAAGGAGGTGGATGATACGAATGAAGCTTCAACAAGCTCCGCTAATGAGGTACATTTTGATTCTGACTTTGAAGGTTGTGAGTCCGAAACTGAACTGACCAATGACCAAATAGAGACCAATGAACCCGAAATTGATTTGAACAATAATTGGATAATTACCAATGGGACAAGCACTTTCGTAAATGAGATACTAACACGTCATAATGCACCTAGGTTGCTTGATGAATCAAAAAGGGTATTGCGTGAAAAGGAAGGTATCATACAAAATTTAAGATCTAAACTTCTTGATTTTGAGTCCAAAGTAAAAGAATTAGAAATGGTACTACTTAATTCAAATTCTTGTCAATCACATTTAGGAGAAATAGAAATGTTAAAAGTAAAAGTTCAAACATTGGAGACCGAAAATAGGGCATTAAGATCTCCTAGTGAATTCTCAAATATCACTAGTATAGATCCTTATTACATGGATAATTTGACCAATGCTAAAGTTGATAGAACGGGCATTGGATACAAGAAGGGTCACTCCTCATTTGAATCAAATTATTCACAAAGCCCGAAAGAAAAATGGGGACATACTCAAACTTTAAATGTAGAAAATCAACAAAAATATTTAAACAAATTTAAATTTGATAGTAAGGATTATTTAACTCACCAATTTTATACCAAAAAGGGTAAAACTCCTTTGAATAATGAGTCAAATAGAAAGCAAAATTGTCAAACCCCAAACCAAAAGTCTCAACATCATGCATTTAAGTATGGATATTCCAACAAAAATTACAAAAACAAAAACACTTTTGAAAATAGTAATAGGAACACATTTAATCCAAAAAGGTCAAATAAAACTTATTTCAAAGGACCGGATGGATGGTGTTATGAACTTACAAACAAAAATGCTTTGCAAAATAGAACTCAAAAGAATAGTTCACCAAGAGATGTTCCCCAACATCACAATAAATTTATTTCTAACAAGACTCGGTCATTCAACAATCATAGGAATCAAATTCAAGAAGTGAAAGATGATTTTAAAGTAACTTTCACACATGGTTCGCGCAATATCAAGCAATCGGTGACATTTTGTAACTACTGCTGTAAAATTGGTCACACCTCATTAGAATGTAGATTTAGGAAAGGAAACAACAATGCAAATGTTGTTTGGATTCCTAAAGCTAAACTAGCTTGAATTTGTATTTGAAATCTCCCCAAAATACTAAAATTGCTAAAAATATTAAAATTGGGGAGATTACAACAAGGTATATGTTAATTAATAATATATACTCTTGTAGGTGTGTTTGATTACTACTCATAAAGAAAATGCTTGGATCATTGATAGTGGATGCTCACACCATATGACCGGTGATAAATCTAATTTCAAATCTTTAGAACCATATGATGGTGGGTTGGTTACTTTTGGTAGTAACCAAAGAAAAAGTTCAATCATAGGATTAGGTTCGGTTGGTAACCAAAACTTAACCATATCGGATGTCTACCTTGTTGATGGGTTGAACTATAACTTACTTAGTGTTAGTAAGTTATGTGAAGCCGGTTATTATGTTAAATTTGACATTAATGCTTGTTTCTTAATTAGAGCTTCGGATGATACTCTAGTGTATATGGGTAAGAGAAAGAAAAATGTTTATTATCTATATCTTACTCATTTTGATTCCGGTGAAACATGCTTAAGTGCTATAACAACCGGATCTTGGTTATGACATCGTAGATTAGGCCATATTTTAATTGATTCAATTAAAAAATTGGTTAAATTAAATCTTGTTCGTGGATTACCAACTCACAAATTAGAAATTGAAGGCTTATGTAATGCTTGTGTCCAAGGTAAACATACTAAAAGTTGTTTTAAGTCTAAAGACATGGTATCAACCGATCAACCTCTACAATTACTTCACATTGATTTATTTGGACCAATTAGCATACCTAGTTTAGCTAAAAACAAGTATGCATTTGTAATTGTGGATGACTATAGTCGCTTTTACTTGGGTTATATTTCTACAACACAAGGATGAAGCAATTGAATGTTTCATCAAATTTTGCATTCGTGTTGAAAATGAAAAGGGTCTAAAAATCATTCGAATTCGAAGTGACCATGGGGGGGAGTTCGAAAATGCGAAATTTGATGAATTCTGCTCTAAAAGGGGATATAGACATGAATATTCGGCTCCTCGCACACCTCAACAAAATGGGGTTGTCGAGAGGAAAAACCGAACATTACAAGAGCTTGCCCGAACCATGCTAAATGAATATCCTTTGCCCAAACATCTTTGGGCCGAGGCAGTCAATACGGCTTTCTACGTGATCAATCGCGTTAGTATTAGATCGATATTGAAGAAAACACCATATGAATTATGGAAGGGATACAAACCAAAAATATCCCACTTTAGAGTATTCGGTTCAAAATGCTTTGTTCTAGACGAATCTCCTAAAATAACAAAATTTGACTCAAAATCAATTGAAGGCATTTTTGTAGGATATTCAATGACAAGTAAAGCCTATAGAATTTACATTGCAAATCAAAGGGTTGTAATTGAATCAGTACATGTTAAATTTGATGAAGCTACTCATAAAAATGTCGAGAAAGGTATTTTAATTGTAGGTGTTGAAGATATTACTCCTGAAGTTGACGAGGTTGCGAATCAAATCATCATAGGTGAACAACCATCCGAACAACATCAATCCGAAGAGAATGCAACACCCTATGTAGAGAATCCTTTGAACACATCAATGCAAACCGAAGAGCCACAACCTCCACCATTTGAATATCAACCTCCCGAAGAGCTAAGGGAAGTTTCCTCTCACCCTCTTTCTAATGTTATTAGGGATCCTAAGGAAGGGGTTAGAACAAGATCGGGATTGAGTCAAATGATTGCGCATTGTGCATTCCTGTCAAATGTTGAACCTAAAAACTTTAAAGATGCAAATATTGACTCAAATTGGATTTGCGCCATGCAAGAAGAACTTGCTCAATTTGAAAGAAACAAAGTTTGGACACTAGTACCTAAACCAAATGATCGAATGATTATTGGAACTAAATGGGTTTTTCGAAATAAAAAGGATGAATTTGGAAATGTTGTTAGGAACAAAGCTAGGTTAGTTGCTCAAGGGTATAAGCAACAAGAAGGTATCGATTTCGAAGAAACCTTTGCACTTGTAGCGCGTCTAGAATCCATTCGGATGCTTTTAGCATATGCCTCTAACAAAGGTTTTATCTTATTCCAAATGGATGTTAAAAGTGCATTTTTGAATGGATTTCTAGAAGAAGAAGTATATGTTCAACAACCACCCGGCTTTGTTGATTCAACATTTCCAAATCATGTTTATAAACTCACTAAAGCACTCTATGGACTTAAACAAGCTCCTAGAGCATGGTACGGTCGACTTAGTTCCTTTCTAATTGAACATAAGTTTACAAGAGGTAAAAATGATACAACTCTTTTTACTAAGAAAATAGATGAATCAATTTTAATTGTGCAAATTTATGTTGATGATATCATTTTTGGTTTTACTAATGCGGCACTTGCCGAGGAATTTTCATCTCTTATGAGTAGTGAATTTGAAATGAGCATGATGGGTGAATTGAACTTCTTTTTGGGACTCCAAATAAAGCAACTTATCGATGAAACTTTTGTAAGTCAAAACAAGTATGCTAAGGAGTTGATCAAGAAATTTGGATTAACTGAAAGCAAGATGAGTCCTACTCCAATGGCCATCAATGCAAATCTCGACTCTGATCCTAGCGGTACGCCGGTGGACATCACTCAATACCGAGCTATGATAGGTAGCTTACTCTATTTAACTGCTAGTAGACCTGATATTATGTTTGCGGTATGTCTATGTGCTAGATTTCAAGCTAATCCCAAAGACATGCATTTGAAAGCCGTTAAAAGAATACTTAAATATATCAAAGGCACGTTAAATTTGGGATTATGGTATGGCAAACAATCGGAATTAGATTTAATAGGTTACACCGATGCTGATTTTGCCGGAGACCGAATGGACCGTAAAAGTACAAGTGGTACATGCCAATTCTTGGGCGGATCACTTGTCTCTTGGTCGAGCCGTAAGCAAACCTCGGTTGCGCTTTCCACCGCGGAAGCCGAGTATGTTGCGGCCGGTAGTTGTTGCACACAATTGGTATGGATGATTCAAACTCTCCAAGATTATGAAATACGCTTCCGCAACGTACCAATTATGTGTGACAATACCAGTGCCATCATGATATCCAAAAATCCGGTTCTCCATTCTCGCACCAAGCACATAGAAATACGGCATCATTTTATTAGGGATCATGTTGAGAAAGGTGAAATTCAACTTATCCATATTGACACCAAAAATTAAATTGCCGATATTTTCACCAAGCCCTTAAATCCTCAACAACATAATGAATTAAGGTTTAAATTAGGCATGCTTGAACTTGATTAGTCAAATGATTATCATAAATTAGTGCATCTGCATCTTAGATAGGACGCATAGCAATCACTTGATCATATCAACGCCCCGACGCCCTTTAGAAAACCCTACCAGAGCACAATCGTTACCAACGATTACCTAATCGTTATAACGATTAATTAAGGAAAATCTTAACTCTTCAAACTGCAAAACACAAACTTTACATGATTTATTCCAGAGCACAATCGTTGCGAACGATTAAACAATCGTTGCGAACGATTAAACAATCGTTGCGAACGATTAAACAATCGTTGTAACGATTAATGAAATTTTAATATTCGACTTTTCTCCTCAAAATTTCGGCTGTCAACCTGTATTTCCAGAGCATAATCGTTACGAACGATTACTCAATCGTTGTAACGATTGACCGCAGAATGCAAAAAGTCGGGTCCGCCTCTTATTTCTCTCCTCTCTCTCCTCAAATTCGCATCTCTTCCTTCTTCTTCTTCTTTCTCTTCCTCTCCGCCGACTCTACTTCTTCTCCACCGGTTTGGCCTCCACAAACCACCATTCTTCAAATTTTTAAGTCATTTCTTCTCTCCTCTCTCTCCTCTACCCTACTCTCTCACTATATTTCACTTTCTTCTCTCTCTTCTCTCCTCTCCACCAAAACCCTAGTTTCGCCTCTTCTCAAATCCGGCCATCTGACCACTTGATCGATGATCTGTCTTCATCATTGTGCTCCTCTCGTTCTTCTCGTCACGGGTGTGTACTTCATTTCTCAATCGGTAAATTTTTATCTTTTCACCATTTACGATGCCTCCTAAACCGACCAAAACTGCTATTAGCAAAAGGAGACGTACTGACTCAGGCCAAACCTCTCGTCAAAGAGATGATTCTCCTAATCCTCAATTACCAAATTGGATAATTGGTCGAGATAATCGGTACCTATTTCGGGATGCCGAATCATACACCAACTATATTGGTTTATTTGAAAACCGGGATTTGACCAATTGCTATCACTTTGATAAGAATTCTGTCGAGTTTCCTGCTTATGAGACAACCAAAATTAATGAATACTTGGAACATTGGGATTGGGAACCGTTTATCAACTGTATGGAACCATACAACACCATCTTAACCCGGGTATTTTACGCCAATTTTCTCATGACTATCTCTCCATTCCGAGCCTCTTCCTATGTATGCGGAACTGAAATTGATCTCTCTCTTGACAATTTGGCCGAATGGCTTGAACTACCTAATGAAGGTGAGGAATCGTACCCTCTTAGAAAATGGCCCGACACAGCCGTCGATACGGCCGATAATTATAAAACTTGGTTTGACCGTAACAATCGAGTTGGTGCCCCTCTTTATGCTTCACATCTTCCATCCCTTCATCGGTTGCTATACCTTTTTGTCAACAATATTCTCACTCCAAAATCCAAAATAAAAACCAACATGGAATGGAATGCCACTTTCTATATGTGACATCTCATTTGCTTGGATGAAAAACGCTTCAACATTCCGTATATCATTCTCCGTCACATGCGAAATGCATTCAATAGCAAGGTTTATAATTTACCTTATGCCACATCATTCACAAAATTATGCGTCTAAATGGAATTCATCTTTCACCTGACCTAACTCTACTCGGCCCAGTCAATTTGGTTAGTGAAATGCCAAATATTGGTTGGTCTTTAACGGCCTCCGCAAGTGGCTCACCCGGTCTTCGCCCTGATAACCGTCCAGTTAATCGATGGATTAAAGCTCCCAATGCACTTCCAAATCAATATTGGGATCCAAATGAAGCCAATCCACCCTCCCCTCCTCAAGTCCCACCTCCCGCCGCTCCGGCTCAACCACAGGCTTCAACCGCCGAAATGGCTTGGGTTATGGATTAGTTGCGCGGCATTACTTCCACTCTCTCTACCCTTGGTACTAAAATTGACAAGGTCAATAAGGGTGTTCGCCTCAATGCCAAGAATATTCAATCCCTTGATGATGCTCAAACGGATCTTGCCAAGCGTTGGGTGCGACGCTTTGGACCGGGCAGTGGTGTTCATGATGATGATCCGGATGATGATGGTGATGATGATGATGATGCCGATGGTGATGGTCCTGATGATGACATCTAGTTTTTCTTTTTAGTTTTTCACTGCTCGCTATTTGTTGCGTACTATTTGATTGCTATGCTAGGAACTTATTATTATTTTAGCTTTGCATGCTATGTGGACTTTTAAAACTATTTTATGCTTATTAGTAGCTTCGGTTTAGTTATTTTAAGTTGCATGTTAGTGGTTGAATTATTCTATGTTCTATATTTTTGGTTATGTTATTTTTGGAATGTGTGATGTGCTTTATATTTTTTTTACTATATTCCAACCATTAAGGGGGAGTGCTTATTTTGAGGGGGAGCACTCGTTAGTTATCTTTCCTTTCGTCGATTTCCAAAAGGGGGAGAAATTGCAAGAAATGCAAAACTGAAAATTGGGAATAAAAAAAATTGGGAAATATAATTTCAAACCAATTTATGCACTTGCTTGCAATGTATGTTTTGGAAATCGTCAAAAGGGGGAGATTGTTGTTGCAAGCAATACTCTTAGTATGCTATTTGACTAATTTGCAAAACATACAACAATTGAATCTAACAATTTCTTTGAGTTAAGATACTTTGCAGGTTTAAGACAATTGGAATTGCAATCTGAATTTGTTGTCCTGAAGAAATCATCAAGTTTTATCAATATTTTAAATTGTAAAATTCATAGAATTGGTAAAATAGATTTGATGTTGAAGTCAGGGAACAATCGTTACCAACGATTGTTTAATCGTTGTAACGATTAAAATAGCTGCACAGAAAATCAGAATGCGAGAAATAACACAATTCTTCCAGAGAGTAATCGTTATCAACAATTATACAATCGTTGTAACGATTATGAAAGTTTCGCAGAATTTTGAATTTGGCTGAAATCCTAATTGTATATTAGTACTAATTGTTGTAACGATTAATCAATCGTTGGTAACGATTGTAGGCAGAATACTCTTTTGGAAGCTGCCTCTATAAATAGAGCAATTAGGTTTTCTTCCAAAAAAACTAGAGCCGCCCCCAGCTATTCAAAACGCGATTTTACTGTGCAATATTCCCTCCATTGTTGTGAGAGCTAAAACTTCAAAATTCCTTCACACAACCTCAAATCTATTTCACTAATCTTGCTAGATTAGATTAAAGTTAGTTGTTGTGATTATTTCTCTTGGGATTATAAACTTAGAGACTTCGTTCTCTACTCTAGTTGGCCGAGTGACTTCCCATTGGTTGTAAGGGCTCACCGGTTCACAAGTTGTAACCTTTCTCATTGGGTAATAGAAAGGCGCACCGAGAAGCGGTTGCGACGCCTAGGAGACGTAGGTCATTTTGCCGAACTCCGTTAACATCCCGAGTGTCAATTTCTCTAAACTCTTCTATTTACTTTTTTTGCGATTAATTTCAGTTTTTAAAGTAAATTAGTGGTGCCTTAGGGACAACAAGTGTAAGAGGAGAACTCACTAGAAGCCCCTGTTACATGTCGAGATGCACCAGAATCTATGATCCAGTCTAGTGATCTGGTGGGAGGTATAGCAGCGAGAGCATGTGCAGTACCTGTAACAGGATAAGCTGAAGAAGCAACAAAGTTACCCCTGATGTCTGATGTGGAAGTCTCGTCTGTCATGCCCCCTTTTCCCCCATCACCTACCATCTTTTTCTTTCTCTTCAGCATCTCGAAGAGCTCATGCTCCTCCTCAGTGAAGCCTGTCTCCTCCTTCTCCTGTGGATCTACCATCAGGTGTGCCCGGTAGCCTCCACCTCTGCCTCCTCTACGGCCTCGACCACGACTCCAGACTGCCCCCTTCCACCTATATCTCTCTCCTTTGGTGGCTTAGGACAAGCCTGCTTCAGGTGACCTACCTCACCACAGTTGTAGCACTGTCGAGTCTCGCCCTTGTACCCTATGTTACCTGAGTTGGGAACCGCTAGTGCTGACTTCACTCCTGGAAGTCCTCCTGTCCCAGCCTGTAACCCTATACGGCTCTACTCTTGTATCATTGCAGAGATCGACTCATCCAGAGAGGGGATTTTCGGATGGGCTAGCAACACTGCGCTCCTCTGCTCGAATGCTGAGTCCAGATGCCTCGAAAAGTGCATAGTCCTTCTCTGGACATCTCTCACACCCTTCTTGCAATTTGGATCCAAACAGCACTCAGCAGGAGAGAAGTGGTCGTAATCTGCCCACAGTCGCTCCAGATCTGCGGCATACTCCTGAATCGACCTACCTCTCTGTGCTACCTCCTCTATCTCCCTCTCGATCTGGAACACTCTCATATTGTTGTCAATCCCTGCATAGATCCTCATCAACTTCCCCTAGACATCACTCACGGCCTCTATGCCATCAACCGTCTTGGCAATAGATGCAACCATCGAGTTTAGGAGCCAGGTGTGTAGCAGACTGTTTGTAGACCTCCACTCACTGTACCCAGCCGAGCCCTCACCTGGCACGTCCATCTCACCTGTGATATACCCATCCAGGTTCTTCCCTACTAGAGCCCTCTTGACCCGACGTGACCAGCTCAAATACGTGGCTGGCCCATCCAGTTTTATGTCCACAGACTGAAGGTCCAACTTCTGCGACTTTGGCTTGCTCTCAACAGAAGCTTGGCTCCCAGCCAACGCTCGCACCACGACAACAAGTTCATCAGGGGTCAGCTTCGCACAAGCCTTCGCGAACACATTTCCAGTTTCCTCCACTGACATTGATCCGACTTAGATTGGTTCAGCCTAAACAACAATAAAAAACGGGTCTGTGCAAAAAACGGGTCTGTGCCAAACCTGATCTGGTGAGAGAGGACAAAACCGGAGCTAGGGCGGAGCTAGGTGTAGGCGGCGCTGGGGCGGAGGCAGCTGCTGGGCGGGCGGAGCCACTGCTGGGCGGACGGAGCCACTGCTGGGCGGGCAGAACCAGCAGCCGACCTAGGCCGCTGAAGCCAGATCCGCGGTGATGGAGCTCAGGCGGGCCAGGAGGAGGTCTACGGGGCCAGACGACGACGGGCGGAGCTCAGGCGACGGCGGGCGGAGCTCAGGCGGCCTTGGCGAACGGTGGGGCAGAGAGCTCGCGTTTTAGGGTTTTTTCCAGAAAAAAAAAAACAGCTCTGATACCAAATTGTTTTAATTGAGCTTAAAAAAAAACGTTTCTCTGTTAGAGGGGTATATATACCCATTTTACATGTAGGTCCCTATACTTTTCTCTAATTTCACTTTTACCAAATAACCCTCTAATTACACTTATAAATCTCAACAAATTTTAATCACAAAAAAAATCTGGTGGGTACTTATTGCGTAGTTTCGAAATGCACACCCGCCATTTTGGTGGGTACTTATTGCGTGCCTATATTTCTACATGCGCATTTTTCTACATGGGTGCTTTAGCTCGTGAGTGTTAACTGCGTGCCAAATTTTCAACATACGTATTCAATCTCATGGGTATTATCATCTTGCATATTTTTCTACATAGGTGTTTTTGGTGGTGGGTATTAATTGCATGCCAATTTTTCTAAATGCGTATTCAATCTCGTGGGTACATATTATCAAGTGCATGTAGAAAATTGCATTTCTAAATCGCTATTTCGTCCTCTGTGATCGGTTGATTTTGTTGGCATTACATTGCTCATATTCTTATGTTCAACATACATACATACATACATTATCAATGACAAGTAAATGAGCCACACACAATACATGAAGTATATTCTTATTTTATGTCTCAAATTTCACATGTACGAAAACAAGATTCATTTGATAATAAAAATAAACAAAACACTTCCTTTTGTGTCATATACCGCAATCCTTCATTCTGTACCAGTACCATGTACCACAAAGTACTGTACATAAATCATATATAGTTGTGTCCCATACCAGCAGGAAACATAACGGAAGAATAAATACTTGTACTAATTGTTGATGAAATAATGAAATTAAGAGAATGAAAATTATTTACGATAAGGAAAAATTTATATTCCAAATTGATTCTGAAATTAATTTATAAAACAATAACTTGCAATTAAAAACACACCTTTTGCAAAAGTTTATACATGAAGCTATGGTTCATTGAGGAAATTATCGATATATAGAAAATCGAAATCGAGCGAGTTAAACTGAGAGGTGAAATAAATTTAAGCAACGTAGAGAGGTAAAAGTAATTAGATCGACCTGAACTATTTCGAGTTTGACGGCTTATATGATATCTAAATTTTAACAACAGAAATATTTGTGTAATATCGAGAACAAATACCATCTTGGTCGGTTACCACAATATGGAAATAGGCCTGCTATTTGGACCGGTTACCACGATATGGAAATAGGCCTGCTATTTGGACCGGTTTGTCCATGGTCAACCGGACCGAACAAATATTGGATAAAGTTTGGACGGGCTGTAATACAAACGGGCTTAATATCCAGCTCAGATTCAATTAAAAAAAGAGATACGGACCGGTCACGGACTGAACATGGACAATAACCGAACAAAAGTGAAATTGATGAATTAAGAACAGCCCGGTTGAGAGCCCAGTTGAGCAACCGATCAATCTCTCACGCGCTGCCTCTTCTCCTGTTCTCCATCACGCCGCACGCCATGTCTCTGGGTTACTAACCTAGAGGCGCGCCTTCTTCGCTCGTTTCCTCTTCGACCGCTTCTTCTAGCAGGTTGGTTACACTCAATTTCCCTCAATCTGTTCTCTTCTCTTCTCTTCTATTCTCTCTCTTTTCTGTGGCCTGACGTCGCTAACGATGCAAGAGAAAAGTACACAGAAACTAAATCAAATTTGTCTCAGCACTTCAATTACCACACATTGAAACGTAGGCGGCAATTGTTACTTCTAGAGTAAGAGGCAAATTTTACTGGAATAAATTTGCCTGATTTATGGATTTCTGATCAATTTGCTTGATTTATAGCAATTCAATCATTGGTACTAAAGCATGATTTATGGCTTTCTGATAAATTTTAATGGAATAAATTTGTCTCCTGCAAGCAATGTTATACAATGTTAGTCCTATTAGTCTTATTAGTCCTATTAGCAATGTTATACAATGTAATAACTTTATTTCAAGGTTATAACTTTAATGCGCATTTGTTAAATTTGCGGTAAATTTCAGTTCCCCCAAATTTATTTTTCTAATAGCAATAAATTGTATGATGTGCTTCTGAAAATAGGTGTGATCCGTGTAAGCTTATAGCACCAAAATACCAGGAGTTATCAGAGAAGTATCTTGATGTTGTGTTCCTCAAACTTGACTGTAATCAGGATAACAAGGTATTTTCTTTTTCTCTTTTAAATTATTTAATTTGACTGAATTCGGTTATATATTTTCCTAATTTATAATATGCTTCTTTCTCTTGCAGCCTCTTGCAAAAGAGTTGGGCATCAGAGTTGTACCAACGTTCAAAATTCTCAAGGAGGGAAAGGTAATTAAGGAGGTTACAGGGGCCAAAATGCGTTAGAAAGGGTTCATGACAAAATAATATATACTGGAGGGTTCATCATTTTTAATTGTGAACACAATAAATTTCATTGGAGCCATTCAAAATTGAAAATAGATCCGGCGTTTAGCAGCAAAGCCTCCGTATAGCTTTATTAATTGCTAGTTAAGATGTCGATTCATCCATAGTTAAGAAACAGTAAATTCTGATTTTGTGTCAACCTTTTTTTTTTACTGGAAATATTTCCATCCTCTTATTACCAAGAACATCTCTTTGAAGTTAAGACCCCACTAGTAACTGAATCACTTTATCCTAATATTTATGTACTGGTAGTTGAATGAAATAATAACCGTCTGTAATAGAAAGGTAATTGTTGAACCAGTATATCGCATGGATAGAAACAGTGCTTCTGTAGTACCTGCACACTGGTATACCATGAATTAATCCATATCGACCATATGTTAGAAAGTGATAAATTCCAAGTACCACCAATAATTTCTCAATCAATGAACTTTCGTCATAAATCAAATGGGAATGAAGGTACCCCATCCTAAGATAATGATATCTTAACAACTTTCAATGTGCAAAAATAGACTGCCCAAATACTACCAAACCTCTAAGTCTATTAAATAACTCTCAATGTGCAAAAATATCTTAGCTTCTCTGATGTAGATGTTTAATTTATTAAAAACTTGTATAGGTAATGTCACAATTCCAGACGAGTATTGGTGTCAAGTCCGAGAGCGGATCGACTGTAGATGATAGAAGCAAATCACGAAAAAGATCACAAGTGTGGTTCCATTTTGATGAAGTAGAAGATGAAGAACAAGGAGCAAAATTAGCTCTGTGCAAGCACTGTTTCAAGAAGTTTGTTTCTGGTAAAAATGCTGGAACAACTCACTTGCGTCGACATATCAAAGTTGGATGCAAAAAAATTGATGAAGGAGAAAAGGAGAAGTTTAAATTGGGCAAAGATGGTGATTTATTTAGACCTAGTTATAGTCTTAATCCTGAATTGATCCGAAGTTTGATGGCTTTGCTTTTCATAGATGCAGAGATACCATTTAACGTAATTGAAAGTCGGTTTTGGGAACCGGCTATGAGATCTTTGAGACTGAAATATAGAGCCGTTGGGCGACAAACTTTGAGAAACAATTGCGTGAGAGTATTTCAGACGGGAAGGGAGTTAGCATTGACGGAGTTTGACGGATTGAATTCACGTGTGTGTTTCACGAGTGACATATGGACGTCGAGCGTGCATTTGGGTTATTTGTGCCTAACGGCACATTACATAGATAAGGATTTTAATTTCCACAAGAAGATTATCTCCTTCAAGCAAATTCCTTATCCGCATTCGGGTACAAATGTTTCGGGTTTAATTAAGGATATTTTAATGGAGTGGAAGTTGGATGGTAAAATCTTCACGATTACACTAGACAATTGTTCGGTGAATGATAATGCTATTGGCCATGTTTGGTTGTGGCCTAAAGGGTGGAATAAGGGGTTTAGGCCTCTTTTTTCCACCAAACATGACTTAATTGAGCCGGCCTAACATGGCATAAGCCGATCTTTAGGCCGGCCTAAACTAAACCACCTCGCATGGTGGTTTAATTTTATTCCACGTCGTGGCCTAACTCGAATGATTATAATAATATCTTATTAGTATATAATTAGTATATTATTATTACTAATTATTATTAGTACATAATTATATAATTAATATCTTATATTGTTAATATATTAAATAATTATTATAATAATATTATATAATTAGTATCTTTTTATCAATAATTATTATTAATATAATTAATTTGTTATACTGTTAATATATTAAATAATAATTATAATAATATTATATATATTATAGTTACTATTAATATATTAATATTATATAATTAGTGTCTTATTACTAATAATAATTATTAATATATAATTATATAATTAATATCTTATATTTTATTATATTAAATAATAATTATAATAATATTATAATATATTATAGTTATTATTAATATATTAATATTATATAATTAGTATCTTTTAATCAATAATTATTATTAATATATAATTATATAATTAATATGTTATTTTTTTAATATATTAAATAATTATTATAATAAAATTATAATATATTATATTTATTATTAATATATTAATATTATATAATTAGTATATTTTTATCAATATTTATTATTAATATATAATTATATAATTAATATGTTATATTTTTAATATATTAAATAATTATTATAATAATATTATATTATTATAGGTACTATTAATATATTAATATTATATAATTAGTATCTTATTACTAATAATAATTATTAATATATAATTATATAATTAATATCTTATATTTTTATTATATTAAATAATTATTATAATAATATTATAATATATTATAGTTATTATTAATATATTAATATTATATAATTAGTATCTTATTATTAATAATTATTATTAATATATAATTATATAATTAATTTCTTATATTGTTAATATATTAAATTATTATTATAATAATATTATATATTATAGTTACTATTAATATATTAATATTATATAATTAGTATCTTATTACTAATAATAATTATTAATATATAATTATATAATTAATATCTTATATTGTTAATATATTAAATAATTATTATAATAATATTATAATATTATAGTTATTATTAATATATTAATATATATAATTAGTATCTTATTATTAATATATAATTATATAATTATTATCTTGTTAATATAGTAAATAATTATTATTAATATATAATTATATAATTAATATCTTATATTGTTAATATATTAAATAATTGTTATAATAATATTATAATACATTATAGTTATTATTAATATATTAATATTATATAATTAGTATCCTATTATTAATAATTAACTAACTTAGGCTTCCAAAACTTTAGTCCTCCACCAACTCTAACCAAACAAGGAATAACTTAAGCCATGATTTAACTTTAGACCTCAACCAAACACGAATAATTTAGGCCGGTCTAACATGAAATAACAACTTTGGCCACCTTAATTTTAGTCCACAACCAAACACCACCATTGGGCTTATAGAGAAGGAATTTTGGAATAGGACCATTTTTGAAGGGAAGCACATGCATATGAGATGTGCGGCACGCATCTTAAATATCATGGTACAAGATGGGATGAAGATTATTGAGCCGTGTTTGCGAACAATTAGAGAGTTAATACAGAATATTTCTACGAGTGGTAGCAAACTCCAAATGTTTAATGGCATCCTAAAAGATCTTAATTTGCCATCTAACAAGGGTATGATTCTAGATTGTCCAATAAGGTGGAACTCAACTTACGAGATGGTTAGTGAAACTTTGAAATACAAAGAGGCTTTAAACATATGGCAACCCTTGCAACATATGCCAACATATGCCAGTGGAAAAGGTACTACCCAAATGGGATGAACTCAACATATGCCAAATCTAATGAACTCAAAATATTTCCCATAAAAGCTGATTTTTTTCTCCAAAAATCTCTCTGGTCTAAACACATCCGGTTCATTCCAAAATTGCGGGTTTTGTCCGATAGCCCATGTGTTTACAAGCACTGATGTTCCTTTCGGTACTCTGTACCCACTGAGGTCCAATCCATCTTTCATGGCCTTGTGAATGAGTATTGCCCCTGCTGGATGTAATCTCATTACCTCTTTAATTACTGCTTGGAGGTATGGAAGATTGATTACATCTGATTCTCTCAAATATCGCGATGCAAAAGCCTTCCGCACTTCGGCTTGAGCTTTTGCCATGGCAACTGGATCACGGAGAAGTTCGCTCATTGCCCATTCGATTGTACTTGAGGTTGTTTCACCTGAAGACACTACAAGTTCCTGATGACGAAAATATTAACCTATTATGAATGCATTTTGTATGGACGTTTTTGCACAGAATTTGTATATTGTCATATTGTTGGCAATGTCAGTTATGGAACAACTGTTACCAGATACTGCTATATAGGACATGAGGGGTTCTGTCTTTTGCCTACATAAGTCTGGTTAGCATTCTAGTTCACGGCAAAAGTAGATCCATACTAACGAAATTATGGCTATATTTACTTCTATGTGAATTTCTTCTAAGCAATTGGCCATCCTATCTATTTGTCCAACTCTGACTTTCAAATAAAAAAGAATAATTATATTTGTAACTAATTATTACTATTTTAGTAAACAAATTAGAACTTCTAGCTTTCTAAGCATGCTGTAAAATATACCCAAAGTGACATGCTGTTAATCTCTGAAATAAAATGCACTCTGTGTTGAAACAAAAGAGATAAATTACCAAAAGTTGCAATGCAATTTCTTGATGAGTTATCTTTGATTCTGCAAACATATCGAGCAAGGAATCTAAGAAATCACCATAGTATTTTCCATTGCTGGTCCTGCACTGTAAGCGAGCATCTATAATAACAGAAAAAAACTTATAAAATCGTCTATTGTGGGCCTGTAGCATTACGCCATATACGTTGAAGATCAAGAAACCTTAGAAAAGGAAACAAATCAGAGACGTTAGGTTTCGTAATTTCGTTCAAGTTTTCCTTCAACAACTCAGTGAACTCTTGTGGTGACTCGGAGTTGATATCAACCACATCTTGCGAGAATAGTACATTTGACATCATATTAAGCAGCCCGGCCAAAATTATCTCGCCAATACATATAGGATAGCCTGCTTTTTTACAAAAAATGTTTATAATATCATGTGCCTTTTGTGCCCCAATCTCTTCAGTTGTCTTAAGGCTAAGTACCGAGAAGAGATTAGTGGCCCAAATTGCACGATTGCGGCTCCATAGAGGAGACGTGCTAGGAAGAAAAAAGAGCCAACTTGAATCATGTTGGTTGCCAGCGCGCATTACGTCGGGTACTGATCGGGCAGAGAAAAATTTATCCTTAGTTTGTAGGACTTCACGTGCAACCTCAGCTGAGGAGACAACAATGGTAGTGGTAAGACCAAGTTTGAGAGACATGATAGGGCCATATATAGACCTTTGCGAGACGAGCAAATGAACGGTGTGGTTGCTCATCAAATTCTAGTAGGTTTCCGATTATTGGTAGTGGGGTGGGGCCTGGCGGCAGGGGAGCATTGTGTGATGATGAAAATAACTTGGAGATAGCAAAGAGAAGGGAGATGGTTAGTGCGATGAACAACAAACTAAGTAAGAGTTCCATTATTTTTGAGATAATTAGCTATAATTAGGTCGATCTGAAATTCAAACCAAAATTTCAATTGAACAGTTAAATAAAGGATAGAAAGACAATCTGTTTAGAGCCAAACTTTGCATTTTTCTGATTTTTCTGCTATTTTCTAACTAATTTCAAAGTTAGACTTTTAAAAATACAAAAAAAACAGCATATGTATTTGACAATTATGCCCCTTTTGCACATTTGACACCCTTAAAAATGAAAATAAAGTCCTGAAAATTGTGAAGTATGGTACAAATGTAGTATAAATGTTCCTCTAAGGATCCATGATAATTGAAATTGTACTTGTTACGGAATTTAATAAGAAATCATGTAATTAAGACTTTAAGTTTGAAGAGACCACGTAAGTTTTATCTTGCATTTTAGCCTAACTTACCAATTAATCTGAATTTCACCGCTGCAAACCTTGATATGTCTTAGGAAGGTTACATACGAACCTCAATAAGCCTAACTGCACCCCAAAGTGGTCACAAGCCTAAATCAGTCCCAGTTCGGTACCAAACCGAAAGTTTGAAACCTAAATCATGCCCATATTCCTATAAAGAATTAAATTGATATTCCCAGTAGTACCCATATCCTAACACGATCCAGAACCAATTGAAAATCGAAGAAAACACCAAGTAAATGCAAAGAAATCTGGCTATACTCCAAATTGAGGACAAAATCCCAGCTTCACCGGAAACCACTACTGCCGGCGACCAACAACTGTCAACAGTATGCTCAGAGCATGCCTGATGACGAGGCGACACCACCCATGTCAGCCACCACCCTTGCCGTGACCGGAGTATCTCGATGGCCGAAAATCTAAACCTCAGTCGGACCCTAGTTCATATCTGTTCTAGCACGAACCTCAAAGCATGTCTAGGCTGTTGGATCCTAGCGCCAAACAGAAAGTTCAAAAAAAAAAATACAACACAAATCTCAAAACCAAAGCATAGTTCAAAGGGGCGGATTCAATCTCATACCGACCCGCGGGACCCAAATGTCAGTGGGTTTGTGATAAAAAAAATGATCCCTTGCTGCGAACCTCAAAGTCTAATAGATTAAATCAAGAGCCCGGCACACATCCTGATGTTCAACTCCAATCTTAAAGCCCAAAGACTATGATTCATGAGCCTAAACACACAAATCTAAAAGCAGGCCTTAGTCCGAAAACCCAAGATCTAAATAAAAAAGTAAACACTAATCTCAAACCCGGAGTCCATGATATGGAGCTTAGCACAAACCCAGATATCCGAATCCAAAAGCAAATCCTAATCCTAAAGCCTAATGTTACTCATAAAATCCAATATACAAATCCCAGAGATCCAATGCACATCTCTAAAGCCCTGCGCCAATCTCAAAGCCTATAAATAAATAAACCAAGGCCCACTTGCAAACAAACCCCTTTGACAGAACTAAATTACAGCGCAGTCCCAGGAAAATTATGAAAAGGCCTTGACACCATAAAACCCTCTCAAACAAGCCCTTGGAAGCTCAAATTGCACTATAAACCCTGTCAAAAGCCCGAATTACAATCTCCAGCCCCTCAAACTTTACAAACAAGCCCCTGGAAAGTTGAAAACTTCACAAACAAGTCCTTTTGGTCATAACTTCTTCGTTTCAAGTCCAAATCGACTCAAACCACCTCCAAATGAACCCAAATTAAATCCTCCACATTTCTAAACTAAAAATTAAACAAATCCAACCATTAAACGGCCTTTGAAATGACCAAGATACCCTTTTCCCTAAATCCAAATGATTTTCATTATGAATAAAATTGTAAATAAGCACATGTACATATTTTCAAAGCATGAAACATATTTTAAAAATATAAATGAGCATAATCAATGTATTTTGGATGATGTAAACTGCATATTTATAGAACAATGAGAACCAACCGACCAAGTCCAAAATTAGTACATGAGCCTCTGTTTAGCCCCATTACTCAGTTTACAAAAAAGTAGGCACAAATCCCGGAATGAACGAGGTATTCGGTTTGACTTAGAAGGGTCAGCTGATGTAATTAACGGCGGGGGCTTGTGCCCACCGGGAGTTAAACGTCCCCACAATCAATAAACTCTCTCGATGGACTGATCATGAACAGTAGGTCCATCGAGAGTGAACCAGAAGGAACAGTAGAGAGAAATGAATGTTTCAGGTTCGATGCCCTTCCCAAATCTACAAAAATAGAGAGCATTGAACCCTGAGACATTGTATATGCACACACCTTCCTTTCACACCTAATGTGCATCTTTCTGCGCCCTACAGACGGTCCTGATCTTAACTCAAAAATTGGGATTATTTAGGGGATCCAGACTGGGGGGAGCAGAGAATTGGTGGATAAATTGTAGAAAATCAATGGCTTAATTATTAGACGAAGGCAAGAGAGAAGAAAAAGGCAGAAAAACTGCATCTCGTGTTGCCAAATTGGAATACTGCTTTGTGGTGTTGTGCAGTGTAATCTGACTAGTGGGGCCCATAGAACTAATTTTTCTAGTCAGTGAGGATTAGGCACTACCTCAGTATGAATGCCTACTGTTTCAACTTAAAAAAAAATTCCTTAGTTTGAGCTGGGTCCCAATGCACAGGTAATCACTGAGTAGTTGTTGCGCATATAGAGACAATTCTAATGGGACCTTTCATCTTTTGTCAATGTTAGCATACGGTCCTCAACTTTTAGACAATTTAACAGAAGCACCTTTGTATTAATGATCAATGGGGTTGTTCGGCAACAAAGATTAAGTCTCCTTAATGCTTAATTAATCCGTTTCCTTTAGCTTCCTTAGTGCTTAATTATGCCGAACACTAGTTCCTTAGCGCAAATTAAGAACACCTCATTTTGTCCGGATCTTAATCCTCTGTTCGGACCTTAAGGCACCTCTACCCCTTTCTTTAGTTTCTTTAGTTTTCACTCACGAATTAAGACAACCGAACATCGATTATTTAGCACTCTTTAAGCTCTTAATCTTTTGTTGCCGAACAGCTAATAGTATGTAAATCCGCGCTATGTTGTGTGCGGGGCTGTTCGGCAACACCTCTTAATCCGCACTATGTCGTGTGCAGAGGTTTAAGGAACCAATGTTTACTTGTTTTAATTTGTGGGTGATAGTTAAAGAAACTAAAGGAAAGGGTAGAGAATTAATCAAATCTACTATTCCCCTGTGGGTAGGAAATTCCTGCACACAGGGTCCATCTATCTATACATTTAATATTACTTCAATTTGAACAGTTATAATCAAGCAATAGAAAGTACTAGGTAGAAGCCTCGCGTTGCTTCGGCAATTGTTTTGAAAGCTTGGTGAATTGTATAAGAAATGTTTTGTTTTTAGTAAGAAACTACACAACACAAATCAAAGGCTGTATTAGAAATATTAATCATCATCTTTAGACACCTTCATTAATCAATGATAATTCACAAAATAGGTTGCATACATCAAGCATAGTATAATATCTTATAAAAGATGTTCAATATCTTTTGGCCACAAATAATAGTTGACATCGTAAATATTGGTATGGTACCATAAATTATGAATACAAATATTCCTTGGGAAACTTCTTATCAATATACTTATTAACTATAAAGCAAATAATCTGTGTAAAAGGTAAATAAAGAGTATATGCTGGCCTGTCTCAGCAAGGTCTCCAACAAACAAAATAGCAATTCATGGTACCACAATATTTATCGATATCATTTGAATCCCCATTATGCTTGCCGCTAAAAGCTGCGAAAACACACCCACACAAAAAAAGGGAATCAAACCATAAGAGAGCAATATTATAATGTCATTTCACCAAGTAGACTCCAAGAGATAACTTTTGCGATTTACCTAATTTCCAAGAAATTTAGAAACAACTTGTGTACCTAAAATGATCATAGTACATGATAGAGTACTCAGGAAGGATTTCAAACTGTACTAATCATGAGTTGTTTTGGCACTTCAATACAACAACACATACATTCAAGTGCTCAATAATAAATGATATGAATCAAAATCTAACTTATAGAAAGATCAAAACATGCGGTCTACAAATATGTGTCACCTTAGGGCTTAGAAATTTATTTGATCAAAATTAGCACATCAATAATATAATTCATATCCAAATCAGCAATTTCAATCGCGCTATCCTTAAATTTAACCCTTTTTTAAATTTATGAATCAAAGACAATAGACAGAAAGAAACTTTAACTCCTTAGGTTCTTGTCATCGTTATCTGGCTCCTCGACCTTGGCTTTCTTGCTCGAACTCTTTGCTTCATCCTTCTTCACTGTACCAACATCTACAGGCTTCTCTGCCGATTTCTTCTGTACCTCATGTTAGTTTGTAATAATCTAGAAGTCAATAATACGATAAATTTGTTATATAAAGCTTTGTTCATGAATTGAATGTTTAATCATTTTGTTACCTTGAGTATTATTGAATTTATGAATCATTTCGAGTTCATGACTGAAATTGTGAAACTTCATAATATAGATGATAATACTCTTAAAAGTCTCTAACCAAGGTAATTAGCAGGAACACTAATTACCGCGATAAGGTTAGTGTGTGGATTAAATGATGGTTAAGTTTTACAAACCATAGACAAAGAGTTGTCATTTTAATCACACAGATACATGTTAGAGAACATGATATTTGACAGACCCCAAATGAAACATTAAATGGAATTGTGTTTGTGTCATTAATGTTTTCATTTTAGTGTTAAGTTCTAAAGTATGAGATATTCATTTTTCCTACATAAGAGATGTATATGTGTGATTGCTATCTAACGCTATCCGTAAAAAGTAGCTATAAGGGTAGTTCTTTGGTATACATAGCTTATGCGGAGGAAAAGATGGTTTATCAAAAGTACTATTGTCCCTCGTATCTCAATACGAGCTATAGCATCACTGGGCCCCTTGATAGAATATGATTATCTGGATCCAGTATGATTACAAGAGTAAACATATTTGATAATCTATTCAGGATCAAGAAAAGATTAAGTTTGCAAGGATGACACACACCTACCTTGAAACTAATCTGATAGCTATGAGACAAAAGAATTAACACGAAGTAAATCGTTTACTGGATCATGATATTGTACGGTACAGCATCATCTGTGTAATTGGTGTCATAATGTACTTGCCAGGTGCCACCTATGATAAATAGAAGTTAAAATAGTTTTAATTCTATTTGCCAACATAACACAGATCCTATTGGGTCACACCATATAGGAACTAGTCGGAGAATCTTGTTGATTAATTATAATGATTATAATTAATAATAAGATGGATAAAATTAATTATATATGATATAATTAAATTATAAATGTCATTTAAATGACAAGCAGAAACATTGGTTAATTTATGAACGTGTTTGACACGTTGCATAAAAGTTACCAAACGAACGATCGAGAAAATATGTATTTGATTTGGACTTAGAATATTTAATTATTGGATTTATATTTTGGGCTTGAAACCCATTAAGAATAAATCACTAATTAAAGATTAAAGGCCCAAATCAAAAGCCCAAATCAAAGCCCAAAATTAATCAAGTATTAATGGGCCAATGGCAAAATAGTAATAATTTTGCCAAATTGATTTTGGCCGTTGGTTATTGCCGACATATAGGGATAAAAATGTATTTTATATACATTTCAAAGTATATAAATAGGTGATCAAGGTTAGAGAGAAATCATTCAATTCCTGAATACCGATTCGATCAGATCGAACGATAATTCTCTCTTTCCTCAGATTCGTTCTAATCAGAGTTTACGGGTTTTAGAAATAATATTTTACGAGAGTCGTAATTATTATTTGCTTTTTCTCGTGAATAGTGTTTTTGTCAGATTTTGCGGTTTACGGTATTTCTGGTAAAAGAAATAAACCGCTCTCTCGATTAGTTCCTGGTGGATAACCGATAGAGGCACTATATTTTTGGTGCTTGCTTAACCGGGTCAGACAGCCGGGTCAAACTGCATTCCAACTTGAATTTGGAAGCAAGGTAAAGAAATGTTATATTAATCTATTTAATTGTTAAATAGATTTAATCTTTAAGAAATCAATCAAAGGAGTAGATCTATAAACTGATTAAAATCAAGTAAATACGATTTTACTACTTTGGGTCTATACAGGATTAATCTGGTATGTAACTCTCGGTTATTATCCGACATACTACTTAATCTATGATCTGAATAAGTAAAGTTTTACTTACGGTTTTTAATCTAAGAAAATGATTGAACAGGTATGTAACTCTCGGTAGATTATCCGACATACCACTTCAATCTTTTTGGCTTAAGTTAGAAGTAAAAATTTTGTTTTTACGGTCTTTCCGCAGCTTAAGCCTAATGGCTTTGGGTAGACTCAAAACCCTACACCTCAGCCTCTTTTGCCTTCTCCATCACCTCCTTCCTCTCGGCCACCGAGTCACCACCGATTTCACTGCCGTCAGATCCATGAACAGATTGCCTCTTTGCTAAATATGGATTATAACAAAATTACTTTTATACTTTACTATTTGAATTTTAGAAAATCTCAATAACGTAACATAATCATCCGATCAAATAAGAGTGAACCATTCAACAAAATATGATTTAGTGAAGCAATTATCTTGATAATTTTTGTTTGTTAAAGTTACTGGTAATTTGTAATAATATTATATTTCTTCACATAAGAAATACAAAATTATATTCCTAGTTCAAAAGACTAATTTTTTTTTGAGAAATTGCATCGACATCATTTTTTTTTTCTTTTCATAAGGAAAACAGAATTGTTAATAATTTTTCCCCTTTATTTCTAGAAACCTAAAAGAATTTGAAAATATAAAGTTACCTCAAAGGAGGAAAGAACTCTGCTTATCTTGTAGCAAGCACACTGCAAAACAACGCTAATTATAGCTAATTTGAGCGAATTTCCACAAAATCCTAAAACCCTAAAATCCTAAAATCGGGTACAGACAAAAATGAAAATTATTTTAGCAACAATATGAAGCAAATCTATACATAAGTGAAATAAGCAGAAAAGCAACACTAATTTGAAAGAATTTGAGTGAATTGGTACAAAATCCTAAAATCTAATTTCAACGGAACATAAAAAACATATAAAAAAAATCTAATTTTTTCTGCAGTGATCTATTACTCATTTAATTGAAATCATACATTTCCCTTGGTGTCTACAAAGCCGTAGTAAGAAAACCATGTCTAGTGTTTTCCCTAATACTAAAATCAAGAACACTTAAGTGATTAAATAAAGAGAGAAACACCGTATAAATGTGGCTTTTAAAAGGATTAATAGTAGCATCAACCTTGGCCTTGGCTGTGGATGCAATTGCGATAATCTTGCTCATCGTTGTCGGATCCTTCAATAGATCGGATCGCCTAGCAAGTACTTGATGCCGTAGACCCTCTCTGTGTCGGATGTAGGGACGATAGCCTGGGCGGCGGCGTTGGCAGGACAGTGTCAGCGGTACTTCACGGCTAGAGGCACGGCGTCACGGTACTGCGGATGTGCGCAGGGGCCGGTGATCTCTCATGGCATCTTGAAGAATTTCTTGAGTGATTTGAAGAGGAATCATGATGAGGTGGCACTACTACAAAAATGGTAATTCTACACTGCACATTGTACACGGTTTTCCCTATCTTATATAAAAACCGTGTACCAAATATGATTTTTTGAAAGCCCAAAAAATCTGCGAGAATTATACACGGACATTTAGTTAAGAATCAGTGTAGAATTGTTTGAGAGAGCTACACGGTTTATTAGGGATCAAAAATTCGTGTGCAAAGAAGACCGTGTGGAAAAAATTGAGAGAGCTACACGGATTTTTGTTAAATATCCGTGTAGGAATATATACACGGATTTTTGATAATATATCCGTGTAGAAATGGTTGAAATGTACACGGATTTTATTATAAATAGCCGTGTATGATTATTTGGAGAGCTACACGGATTAATAAGTATAAATTCGTGTATAAAAGGCTGTGTAGGGTTTTAATTAGTATAAAAGGCCTTCTCCTTCCAGCGCTGTTTTGATCAAGTCTTTTATACTGTCTCTCTCTCGCTCTCTCTGTATGAATGTTGATCTGATTTCTACAAAGGCTAGCAACTGGGATCAGAGATCTTTGAAGTTTTTATTTTCTCCTCTCTATCTTTCTAAGGTTAGTATATATATATTTTTTCTTTTCTTCCTCTAATTTTCTGTTACTTATTATTGCTTATTTAGGTCATGTGTAATTCATGCATGCTTGATTTCTTAAGATAATGCAAAAACGGCAGAAAGTTCGGCTGAGCGGGATCTGAAGTGTGGGGGCAGCCACGCAAAAGCGGGGGGAAGTCGGCTGAGCGGGGAGCCGAAGCGTGGGGGCGGCTACGTTTGAAAAAAGTTTGAAATTTGAAAAAGTTTGAAATTTGAAAAAAATTTGAAATTTGAAAAAAATTTGAAATTCGAAAAAAAATTGAATTTAAAGGAGAATTTTTGTTCTCTATTATGCATGCATGCACATATATGTTGATAAAATGTATTTTTTGTTGGAGACCTTTAACAAAGAGAGATCATGTCATGGATCACATGGGCACTCTCCTTTTTCATATGTTGGATCTAATACAACTAGTTTGTATGAAATTTTGGTTCAAACTAGATCATAGCCCAACTTACCAAAAAATGGGCCAAAGCTTGATCACATGGTTACTAAGTGGTAAGGACATAACTTGATCTACAAACATTGTATTGGATCTTGAAGAGTATATGTTATATGGATCACATGGGATTGTATATGTACAACAGACAATGTCTATATATGTTCATGCTTTTATGCTTTTATGCTTTTTTTTGTTATATATGTTGATGCTTTCATGCTTTTATGTTTTTTTGTTATATGTGTTGATATTAGAATTTTATGCTTTTATGGTTTCGGTTAGAATTTTGTAATGATAAATATGGATTTAATTTTGTAATGCTAAATATGAATTTGTATAATTTTGTATAATTTCATGTACATGAATTTTAAATTGCTATCTGAAAAATTTAAATAATGGCTAGCAAAACAGGAGGCTAGCCAAAAAAAAAAAAACTAAAAAAAAAATTATAAGACAATCCTACACGGATATTTAACAAAAATCCGTGTAAGAAGAGTAATTTCAAAAATAATCGTGCACGAATACAAAAAAAAAAATTTAGTTAATTCTACACGGATATTTAACTAAAGTCCGTGTATGATAGTTCAAAGAGCTACACGGATATTTAGTTAAAAATCCGTGTAGAAAGAGGAGAGCTACACGGATATTTAGTTAAATGTCCGTGTAGAAAGAGGAGAGCTACACGGATATTTAGTTAAATGTCCGTGTATAAAAAGAATTGTACACGGTTGTTTTGGTAATATCCGTGTAGCTCGGTAACATGGAGAGCGACACAGGCAGGTCTTTGTACACGGCTGTTTATAAAGTAATCCTTGTAGAAATCGTTATAATTGCACACGGGCAAATGTCCGTGTGTAGTTATTGACCTATTCGTACACCCTCGATTTAAACACGGTAGGAAATCCGTGTAGCTCTTCCATTTATGTCCGTGTGTAATCTCTTTTTTTGTAGTAGTGTGGCTGCCATTGGAGAAGATTCGAGAGGATTTGAGTAACATGATAGGAGAGGATGAACAACTTTCAAGAGAGAAGAGAGTGTACGGAGAGAGAGGATAGAAATCTCTAGAGAGAAGAAAGACGGAAAAAAAAAAATCGAAGCGGTGTCTCAAACAGGTGGGACCTATTTGTCTGTGACACTGTAGACGAAACTGTTCACACAGGGATCGGAAATTAAGTAATAAGATAGATTTGAATTTTGAAAAGACAATCAATACTTTAAATATGACCGTTCAGATTGAAACAAGTGAAATATATGGATGAATGGACACTATGTACAGAAATTTCCTACGATTTGGTTTTAATTAGCCACCTCACTAGGAGCTCCTTAGGGGTGTAATGGGTAAGATGCGGTTAGGATGGAACCATTTTCATACCCATACCCACTCAGAATTGACTTTATTCTTATCCTACCATTTCCCATTAAGAATTAACCTTATCCTACCCTACCCATATCTGTTAAAATTATTAGGTAATGAAATGGTAGCGGGTGAATAACGAATAATACTAATATAATAATTAATTTTATTTATATTTTACAAATAGAACATCAAAACTCATTCTTTTCACACATATGCAATCACATTACTAAGAAAAAAACAGAGTATGGCTAATTTGCTTCCGAAAGCATTTCGGCCGAGGTGCTTATGGGGGCATATCTTGCAATTTGATGTTCAATCAACAAATTCAAACCGTTAGATGTTCAATATATATTAAAATCTACTTGGAGACCAAATTTTACATTCTTTGGAATTTTTTTACTATTTTTTAAGCTGGTTTGAAAACCGCTGTTTTCAATGCTTCAGAAATTTAATAAAAACAGCGGTTTTCAAACCAGCTTAAAAAATAGTAAAAAAATTCCAAAAAATATAAAATTTGGTCTCCAAGTAGATTTTAATATAGATTGAACATCTAGCAGTTTGAATTTGTTGTTTGAACATCAAATTGCAAGATATGCCCCCGTAAGCACCTCGCCGAAATGATGCCGGCAGCAACTTAGCCTCTCCCAAAAAAACAAATGTACAATCAATTCCAACTAAATGTTTTTTTAATAAAACAAGAGAATTTAAAAACACAAAAAATTAATATGATTAACATTTTTCTTATAGCAGAAAATATATACTAAATAACAAAAGTACATAATTAATTATTGCTCAAATATTATTATATGAAATATTACACAAATAAATTTTAACATCTATACTTATTGCTTAAATAATATAATATAATTGTATATTATATAATTACCTTATAGAGTAACGGTACGAAATAGTCTTTATTCGTACCCTTATCCGTTTAGCTAACGAAAAAAATACTTACTCATATTCATACCCAATAAGCTAATGAAAAAAAATCTTACTCATACCCGCCTTATCGAATACAGTAACGATAGAATAAACAGTTAAGGGTATATCATTAACACCCCTAGAACGCCTACGGTCTCAACTAAAAAAACAAACTACCTCAGTATGAGGTGGGTCCACTTAGTTGTTGTGCATACAGAGACAATTCTGATGGGACCTTCATCTTTTGTCAATGTTAGCACCCGGTCCTCAACTTTGAAACAATTTAACAGAAGCACCTTTGTATTAGTAATCAATTAACAGGATGTATATAAATATGTGCTATGTTGGGTGGTCTCGTGCCGTGTTGTGTAAATTTCACTTGTTGTGTCGTATTATAATTAAAAATACAGATGATAATCACGATAGGTTTGTCACGGCAGACCAAATATGACGTGATCGGTCACGTTCAATCATGTTAATTATGTTTAGTTATGTTTGATCATGTTTAACTATATGAAATAGAATCAAAAAAACATATCAAAATGTGGAAAATTGTAAAAATTGTAAAATAATAAAATAGTGTTATAAAAAAGAATTTTATGTGCAAAAATAAATTAATTATACTGCATCTGAATTATGAATAATTGTTTGAAATAAACAATAATATAAATTTAATATTGTTTTAGTGATGTGTCGTGCTCCGTGCCGTATTTGTATCTAATGATTCAGTAGTATAGTTAGTGTGCTTCATCTGGTCCCTTCATGGAAGAACCTACATTTTTTTTGTTTGTCAATTTTTATAAAAAAAAAGAAAGAAAGAAAAAAATTCATTCACTAATAAGTAATAACAAAAGAACATCTTCAAAAAAAAATAAGAAAAAAACATATTCTTTAGAAAGGGAAAAAGATTGAATTTAGTGTACACCGCAATACAATGGCAGAAATTTAGTACAACGACGCAAAATACCTTATTTTTGTTAAAATTAAGCCGAATTTAACTTAAATTAAATCCCCTTTAAATTTTGTGCAAACTTAAATTAAACGTTTTCAAATTTAACTTTTCTATATATGCTAGATATCTTACTTGATCGATCCGAATTTACCCACAAAAAATAAACTTGGATGATTTTTGTATCCATATAAAATATAAAGATGTAATTAATCTAAATTATGAGGGAGATTAATATTTTGAAAGTTATTATTATCTTAAATTAAAAACGTTTTAGAGGAGTGATTGATAAAAATAAAATTTTAAAAGCTGTTTATCACAAATCGATAGTTTCAAGGAATTATAGTAGCTTTTCTCCTATATTTTGATGTCAAATAATAATATAATGTTTACATAAACTACCGGTGTGTTGTCCACATCTTTTCCTGTTGGAATATAAATTGCAAACATTCTTAAGATTATGCATTAAATATTTTTAGCTTTGATAGTGTACACCAAAGTTTTGAAGGCATATTTTTTATTTTTAGAATTGTATTAAATATTTTGCAAAGAATAAGAAAGATGATTTTTTTTTCGATATCATAGAAGGAACCGAATCAATGTTTCAGTTTTTTAGACATTTTTTGTGGACAGTAACTAAAATCTACATACAAACTCTGACAAATGTCTGAAGAAGTCAAATCAATGATTAATTTTTTTGGTACATTGAAATTCCTTTTCATCTTTCTCCTTCCCAACAAATATATTTTATATATTTCTAAATTATAAAAAATCTGTTTTGCAGGAGGGATAAAACAAAATTAGTATAGAGCAGAGTAGGTTCAATGGACATTGGACTTATTTTTTAGTTTAATGAACTGTAAAGCCGTTTGATCTGCTTTAAAATCTATATGCACGGAAATTGAAATGGATTTACAAGAATATTAAAACAAATTTCACGGATCTTAAAGCAGATTAGATGATTGCCTTAATTATTTTGACAATTTAGGTCAATAATCACTACAGAAAAACAAGGCATCAGCAACCGGTAAACCGGTCGCTGATAGAAAAACTGGCTAGCAAAACAGGAGCCTAGCCAAAAAAAAAAAAACTAAAAAAAAAATTATAAGACAATCCTACATGGATATTTAACAAAATTCCGTGTAAGAATAGTAATTTATAAAATAATCCATACACGAATACATTTTTACACGGATTATTGGATAAATGTCCGTATATGATTGTTTCATACATGGACATTTATCCAATAATCCGTGTATGAATCTATTCGTACACGGATTATTAGATAATATCCGTGTAGAATTGTTAAGAGAGCTACACGGATATTTAGTTTAAAGTCCGTGTAGAAAGAGGAGAGCTACACGGATATTTAGTAAAAAATCCGTGTATAAAGATTAATCGTACACGGATATGAGATTAAAAGTCCGTGTAGAAAGAGAAATTGTACACGGATGTTTAGGTAATATCCGTGTAGCTCGGTTATATGGAGAGTAACACAGGCAGGTGTTCGTACACGGCTGTTTATAAAGTAATCCGTGTAGAAATCGTTACAATCGCACACGGGTAAATATCTGTGTGTAGTTATTGACCTATTCTTACACCCTCACCTTATACACGGCAGGAAATCCGTGTAGCTCCTCCATTTATGTCTGTGTGCAATCTCCTTTTCTGCAGTAGTGCCTTTTTATAACTTGAATCCATTTAAGGTGTGTCGCCCCTATTAACGGGAGCCACAAAAGATCTGAAGATAAGTGTCGCATAAGGTATCTATGCTGGCGATTCTCCTGTGTGATATTGGTTGTTATCTTCAATGTAATATTTAGGAGATCTTATAATTAAAGAAAAGAGAATAATTAGAAAAGAGGCAGGCTGTACACTTCTGGTACATAGTTCTATATTAGGGGCTGCTAGCCATAATTTTGATTATTCTGAACTATTTTTTCTGTATGAAAAATATTCAATGTAATAAAAGAAAGACAAAAGAAGAGTTTGTGAATAATGGAGAAGTTATAATGGAGAAGAGTTTGTCAATAAAATACTTTGCAATTTTCTTAATAATTCAAGAAATAGTGAATATTTACAATATGCAGAAAACAATATTCAATATGTAACATTCAATATTCAGCATATATACATATAAATAAACAAATATTACAACACTATCGAAAGTTTGATTTTCAAAGATGATTTAATTTTTAAAACAACAAAAAATGAACATTAAACCTACGAATGTTTTTTCAAAAGTGAGATATTTAATTAGTATCTTAGTCATAATTATAACTTGTTATGAATGAATTGTATCAAGATCTTTTTAGTACTTTCAGAACATCCACAAAGGCAAACTAGAAAAAAAATATTTCGGAAAACCAAGTGTTAATGGAACAGTCTTTTTTTCTCTGTTATGAAATCAACTGCATCTTGATACAAGTTGCTATTAATGATTTTTGGTGGGATCATTTTGTGGTTGTTTTTGCTTGGATTATATGCTGATGTTGAAAGTTTTTTCTATTCTACTTTTCTGATGTTGAAGGAGATTCCTTTTCTAATTATAAGATCCAAGGGTATATATATAATGCATATTTGCCACACTGGTTTCCTTTTAGTGATAAGTACTAGAAGAGTAAGTTAATTATCAATGTTTCAGACTTTGAGCATTAATTACAAGCTTTTCTCTTGCTCTTGTTAAGCTTAGTCGGGGTACTCTCTTTCCACTTCTTCCAGGAGTGAAAACGGAATGGAATATGAGCACACAATGCTTATTGGGCAAATTTCTCCATCTCCTGGCCCATATCTATTTTTATGTTCTTTCTGATTAATTCTTTTCATAAAGAAATGGCCGATGAAGTTTAGAAGGGTAAATATGTGAGTTTTTGAAGTTTAGAATGATAAATATGATATTATGAAGTTTAGAGGGAAAAATACGTAATTTTGATGTTTTTGAGGAGTAGCGGACAAGTTGATCACATAAAAACATTAGGGATGTTAAAAAGGGTATCACTCCCTTTTTACCTTACCTACGGATTAGCTCCTAAGACCGGGCAAGTCGATAACTCCTCTTTCTCCACTTGGTTGTTCCCAAAGTTACTTGTTACTTAACTTACAATGGCGACGAAGCCATTAGTTACCTCGAGCTCGTAGGAATAACTTAACTTTAGGGCTGATTTTTATTTATGGGCTGATTTATGGCCCAAGTTCTAAATTATTGAAAGCAAATAACTTTGAACTTATGCCATGGATTTAAAAGAAAAATAAATACTTGTTAAACGCATTAAAAATTTGATAATAAATAATAATTATTTCTTTCACTGTGACTTGGACAAATTGTTTGAATCATATTGAAATTTTGAAATTGATCAAATTTAGTCTAATTTTTAAAACTTTAACCTTATTGCTCAAGTGGATAAGAATCTTATTATAATGTTATAAATAAGAATTTCTCCTTGTACATCCATATAAATTTGAAAGGACAAAAAATATTTTTTTTCCTCTTCAATTAGTCTACTCTCAAAATTAATGATATGTGAATTTCATTAAAATTAATTTTGTCACTCTTTCAAATAAATGCATTAAAAAAAATTACTTCTTAAACAAATATTTTCATGAATCTAACACAAGTTATATCTTTTACAAAAAAAATGTTGTTAATCCCCACCGCAACGCGTGGGCGCGTGGGCACTTGACTAGTATACATATACAAATATTACAACACTACCGAAAGTTTGATGTTCAAACATAATTTTTCCGTCAGTTTGTGACTCGTGTCTTTAAAACTTATTATAGATAAAACATGTTATAATATTCAATTAAAAGAAAAAACTAAAATCTCAACTTTTCGGACACAAAAGCTAGAGACATGAATCCAACACAAAGAAACGGACAGATATCAAACTCTCCCAAAAAATCATGTCTGTTCAAATCTTGTCAATATTCCGTGATTCCCGTTTGCACCTCTCCCAAGAATCAGTCTTCTTCTAGGTAGCTAGTATTGAATAGATGACTCGTCCGACCCTCAAATAAATCGGAATGAAAGCTGCTAACGCAAACAACAAAAAATGAACATCAAACCTACGAAAGTTTTTTCAAAAGTGAGATATTTAATTAGTATCTTAGTCATAATTATAACTTGTTATGAATGAATTGTATCAAGATCTTTTTAGTACTTTCAGAACATCCATAAAGTCAAACTAGAAAAAAAATATTTCGGAAATTGTTCCCAAAGAATTTTATTTATTAAAACATAAATCATTTTATAGAAGTATTCAATCAAACCTCCTTATATAATTCAAATTTTAGTTTTTTTAATTTAAATATAATTCAATCAAACCTCCTTATATATGTTTGCTCAAAATTTCTATAAAATTTGTGTTCTAAGCAAGAAAACATTGTTATGAAAATTTGCTCCAAAAAATTATGCACATTATACACAGTTTTACTGTTCACAGCCATTAACACATGGCTTTTAATTAAAAAACCGTGTACAATTTGGTCAAATTATACACAGTTTTTTTTTATTAAAAACAGTGTATGAATGTTGGAGGGCATTTTTGGATGTTCTAGAGTGCATTTTTGGATAGAAATATGTGAGATGCTTCAACAATTATGCACGGTTTTACTGTATAATATGTATCTGATAAAAAAAATACAAATTTTTTCATGTCATCGTGATAAGTCCAAATTGAACAACTAACTTTCAGTATAAATTAATATACCTTTTAACTCTAATTCTACTTGCGTGCATATCACAAACGCATGATCCTACGGTGTAGTATGATTCGAGTGTTGATCCACAGGGATAGTGTATTGGATATCTAACAATATTCGCTAGTTCTAGGTTATAGGGGGGGTATAAAATCAGTTTAAAACAGTTTGTAATAGTTTTGAAAATAGTTTTAAAATAGGTTTTAGGGTTCAATACCCTCAAGGTTAATGCGGAGGCGCTAATTGTATTAAGGTTTGGGTTAAACAGTTAAATAGATATTCTCTAGGATTCAGGTTCTCTTCCTCTCCATTACGCAAAATATATGTTTCTAACGTCTCTCTACCCCGCATGCGGCCTGTCACCCCGTATGCGGCATAAATTGTCCCACAGCTACCCCGCATGTGGCACTATCACTACTCCACAGGGCATACTGGGTTTCTGTGTACGTGATTTGAAAGGTTTTCCGATCTTACGATCGGCTTTTGGGCTATCAATTCAAAGTAATACAGGTATGCAATTATTTTTCTCACACAAACACAATTGATCATATCCTGTTATACTTCTCAATTAAATATCCCAAAGACCCTACCTAAATTTGGTATCTCCTAATACAATTCAAATTACCAATTTACTCTACCTTGCCAAGGGAACCCACTGGATTTTAACCCTAGTTTTTTAACCACTCCCAAGCCTCATTAGTCGAAGTGTTACATATATTTACATGCATTTCCCATTCACACATGGAATGCAACGAAATTATACACCTATTGGTATGCAGAGGGTCACTATCATATAGTAGACAGAACTATGTATGCAAGGGTATTATGAAAAGGGTTCAAACAATAAAAGTAAACTCAAATCAACATATACAAAACATAAACATATTTTAGAACATAACTTAGAATTCGATTACAACCCTCACCTTAGAGATGAGAGAATTAGCAAAATAAAAGGAATAAAATAAAAAGAACATAAATTACAACCAAATTAAAGATTGATGAACCTCTGCTTCCTTAGATGACGTCTTCTTCTCATGCTTGGCTTCCAATGGCTACTTCTCCCTCTAAGTAACTCTCTAACCTAACCTAGCATGAGGATGCTAATCTCGATTCTATGGACTTAACGCAATTAAACACTCATACTAAACTCAATTACAAGAGGGGTTTTTATAGCCTTCCTAAATGAGAGGGAGATGGATAGAGGTAGTAGAGAAGGTGGGAACTTGGAGTGCACTCCAAGTTTGCTTAGATTGAGCCAAAAATATCTAAGATAACTTGGCTCTGAAGCAACAACGTCCATCTGTGAGAAATCTGTCGAAAATAGCATCAAGTGTGGAGATCTGATCATAATCAGCACAGTTCACGGATTGAGTTTACGGATTGTGAGGCATAGGGGAACCCACACGACTTCCTGACTTAGCAGATTTTGCGGTAATTTCAATATTTTGCATGTTGTGTACTTCGTGTGAGGTGTTGCATGCTCCAAGTGACCACTAATCAATCTATTTTGTAATGATGGTTTATAAAAACAATTCAGAGGCAAGGAAGAGGGGAGCGGGGTCTGAATCCCCTACAGTAACCTAATTTTTTAGTTTAGATCCAGACCATCCGATTCAAATTCGGACCAATTTAGTCTGTCCGATTCAAATTGGACGGTCCTAATCTTAACTAAAAAATTGGGATTCTTTAGGGGATCCGGACTGGAGGGAGCAGAGAATTGTTGGATAAATTGTAAGAAAATCAATGGCTTAATTATTAGACGAAGGCAAGAGAGAAGAAAAAGGTAGAGAAAAAAAAATTGGACGGTCCTGCATCTCGTGTTGCCCAATTGAAATACTGCTTTGTGCTGTTGTGCAGTGTAATCTGACTAGTGGGGCCCATAGAAATAATTTGTCTAGTCAGTGAGGATTAGGCACTACCTCAGTTTCAATGCCTACGGTTTCAACTTAAAAAAAAATTCCTTAGTATGAGCTGGGTCCCAGTGCACAGGTAATCACTGAGTAGTTGTTGCGCATATAGAGACAATTCTGATGGGACCTTTCATCTTTTGTCAATGTTAGCACACGGTCCTCAACTTTTAGACAATTTAACAGAAGCACCTTTGTATTAATGATCAATGGAGCTGTTCGGCAACAAAGATTAAGCTTCCTTAAGGCTTAATGCGCTTCTTTTAGCTTCCTTAATGCTTAATTATGCCGAACACTAGTTCCATAGCACGGATTAAGAACACCTCATTTTGTCCGGATTTTAATTCTCTGTCCGGACCTTAAGGCACCTCTACCCATTCCTTTAGTTTTCTTAGCTTTCACTCACGGATTAAGACAACCGAACATCGATTGTTTAGCACTCTTTGAGCTCTTAATCCTTTGTTGCCAAACAGCTAATAGGATGTAAATCCGCGCTATGTTGTGTGCAGGGCTATTCGGCAACACCTCTTAATCCGCACCATGTTGTGTGCGCAGGTTTAAGGAACCGATGTTTAGTTGTTTTAATTCGTGAGTGATAGCTAAGGAAACTAAAGGAAATGGTAGATGATTAATCAAATCTACTATTCCCCTATGGGCAGGAAATTCCTGCACACAGGATCCATCTATCTATACATTTAATGTTACTTCAATTTTAACGGTTATAATTAAACAATAGAAAGTATTTGAATTTTGAAAAGACACAATCAATACTTTAAATATGACCGTTCAGATTGAAACAAGTGAAATATATGGATGAATGGACACCATGTACAGAGATTTTCTGCCCACATGGCGCAAGTGATTTGGTTTCATTAGCCACCACCTCAGTAGGAACTCCTTAGGGGTGTCAATGGGTAAGATGCGAGTAGGGTGGAAGCATTTTCATACCCATACCCACTCAGAATTGACTTTATCCATATCCTACCCTTACCTATTAAAAATTGATCTTATCCTACCTTACCTATATCCGTTTAAATTATTGGGTAACAAAACGGTAGCGGGTGAATAACGAATAATACTAAAATAATAATTAATTTTATTTATATTTTACTAATAATATATTGTTTTTATAAATTACCGGTGTGTTGTCCACATCTTTTCCAGTTGGAATATAAATTGCAAACATTCTTAAGATTATGCATTAAATATTTTTAGCTTTGATAGTGTACACCAAAGTTTTGAAGGCATATTTTTTATTTACAAAATTGTATTAAATATTTTATAAAGAATTAGAAAGATGATTTTTTTTTTATATCACAGAAGAAACCCAATCAATATTCAGTTTTTTAGACATTTTTTGTGGACAGTAACTAAAATCTGCATACAAACTCTGACAATGTCTAGAGAAGTCAAATCAATGAATATTTTGTTGGTACATTGAAATTCGTTTTCATCTTTCTCCTTCCCAACAAATATATTTTATATATTTCTAAATTAAAAAAAAAATCTGTTTTGCAGGAGGGATAAAATAAAATTAGTGTACGTTGGACTTATTTTGCGCACGGAAACTGAAACGGATCTAAAAAATATTGAAGTAAATCACACGGATCTTAAAGCGGAGTAGATGATCTAGGAGCCAAATCGATGATTCTTTTACATTAAAATTCTTTGTCATCTTTCTCCTTCCCAACAAAATATTAATATATTTCTAAAAAAAATATTCTGTTTTGAAGGAGGGATAAAACAAAATTGGTAAAGAAAGGAAAACAATCCTCTAACTCACCCCTATACAAGTTGCATGTTCCATGTGCCGTGACCGGTTTCCCAAAGAAAAAAATAAAATTGAAAACGGTCTCCAAGTATTCCTTTTAGTCTCTCCCTCTGTTTCTAAGCAATCTTTAATGGCGGCTTTCAAACGCTGACTAGTATAAGTGAGAGAGAGAGAGAGAGGGAGGGAGAAGGGGTTGATTGATTGGTTAAGATCGGACGGGTGAGAGAGATGGAGGCGAACAGAGACGAAGAAACCTCGTCTGTCGATCAAGGCTATGTTGGGTTTGACCCACAATCTGACACCCGTGGCAAACATCGAATCTCTGTTGAGCTCAAGCGGTTAGAACAAGAAGCCCAATTCCTTGAGGTACTAATCCTTAAACTCTAATATCTAAAGTAGAGTAGAGCTAAGGTGCTCTTAAACTCACCAAGCTTTCCGTGAGCTTAACTCAAAAACCTATCAATCCGACTTCAAACGACATTTTCAAACCGTTAGATGTTCAATCTATATTAAAATGTGCTTGGAGACCAAATTTTATATTTTTTGAATTTTTTTACTATTTATTAAGCCGGTTTGAAAACCGCTGTTTTCTAATGGTGCAGATTTTTAATAAAAACAGCGGTTTTCAAACCGGCTTAATAAATAGTAAAAAAATTTCAAAAAATGTAAAATTTGGTCTCCAAGCACATTTTAATATAGATTGAACATCTAACGATTTGAAAATGTCGTTTGAAGTCGGATTGATAGGTTTTTGAGTTAAGCTCACGGAAAGCTTGGTGAGCTTAAGAGCACCTTAGCTCTACTCTCTAAAGTTTATATGAGTATAATTTTGAAATTCTGTTCGTATAATTTTGAAAATTTTGAAGGACCCGTAAGTAAACATTGTGGATTCGATACACTTTTGTGAAGGTAGTATGTGAAGTCTGAGTTTGATTTTGTCAGTTCTCTTTGGTTGATTGGTGGTCTATTGCACAGCTAAGGTTAAGTTAGGATCAGTTGTAATGTGGGTACAGAATTAAGAGCTAATTTCTAAAAATTGAGGTAAATTTAGAATTTCATATGTAAATTTGAATCGGGCAGACTAAACTGGGAGCAATTACGTAGTAAGGGGAGATTATATATCTACTAAGAATAAAATTTGGGTATGACATTAAAAACTAGGTCACCCTTCTTTGGATACATGAAAAAGTTTTTACCCGATTTATTTTTGAATTTAGATCCTAAAGATTTTGTTTGTGAAACTTGTATCAAATCTAAGAGTCATAGAACAACTTATTATAGCAGTCCAAATAAATGTAAGACTCCTTTTGATTTGATACATATAGATGTTGAGGGACCATCCTCAATAATTTCCAAATCCGGTTGAAGATGGTATGTTTCCTTTATTGATGATTGCTCCAGAATGACTTGGCTCTATTTACTTAAAACAAAAGACGAGGTTTCTAAAGTTATTTAAGATTTCCATAAATTGGTAAAGACTTAATTTGTCAAAGAAATAAAAACCATAAGGAGCGATAATGGGATATAATACTTGAACCGAAGTGTACAAAATTTGTACAGAAAAAAGTTTGACGAATTACTCTTAGTGATTAAATATTAATTTAGTGGCCTGTTAAAATACATGAAAACTTCGATGAAAGTAGCAATATATTTTGTTAATTGGTGTTTATTTTACTTTGTAGGATAAGACAAATTTAAATTGTGTGATTTGTTAGGCACTATAGTAATTTATTTTGTATGTAATTGGTTTATTCTTTTAGTACATGATGTGTAATTAATGTTTGTGCAAATTAAAGACAGTTTGAATAGAAGTAAAACTTATTGGGTCTTTACTTGTGAAATTCTAAAACTAAGTTGATTTAAAACATCTTACAAAAACATTCATGACTACCCCGACATTTTTAAAAATACCCTAAGTTAATTACAGATTAATAAAAATGCCCATGACTGTTCCGAAATTTTAAATATGCCCAAACCGGCCATTAAATGGCCGGTCCCGATTAAAAAGCCCGACCGGCCATTTAATGGCCGGTCCTGTGAATTTTATTTTATTTTATTTTTATTTTTTTAAGACAAATAGATAAAATGCTGAAATCTAAGACTAAAAAATCGAATTGTTTTTTTAAATATTTGTTAGATTACTTTTTTGATAGTATATTTATACTAAAATACGCTAAATTACTTGAAATTATGTTAATTTATGCTGATTGACACTAAATTACTTTAAATTATGTTAAATTTTTTTAAGAGACAAATAGCTAAAATGCTGAAATATAACACTAAAAAATTGAATTTATTTTTAAATATTTGCTAGATTACATTTTATATATAATTAGCATATTTATACTAAAACACGCTAAATTACTTGAAATTATGTTAATTTATGCTGAATTACACTAAATTACTCTAAATTACAATAATTATGTAGAATTATGGTAGAATACAGTAAATTACACTATAAAACGACGGTGAAAGTGAAAAACAATAAATTATGGTAGAATACAGTAAATTACGCTATAGCGTAATTTACTGTATTTAGTGTATTTTAGTATATGCTATTAAAAAAATAATCTAACAAATATTTTTAAAAAAAATTCAATTTTTTAGTGTTATATTTCAGTATTTTAGCTATTTGTCTTTAAAAAAAAAAATTCACAGGACCGGCCATTAAATGGCCGGTCGGGCTTTTTAATCGGGACTGGTTATTAAATGGCCGGTTTGGGCATATTTAAAATTTCGGAACAGTCGTGGGCATTTTTATTAATCTGTAATTAACTTAGGGTATTTTTAAAAATGTCGGTGACTACCGAAATAGGCAATAATTTGAAAATGATAAAATTGAAATAGCAATGATTACAATGGAACCAGTATATAACAAAATAGTAGTCAGTCTTCTAACTTTAAGAACAAGAGAGGCACGAGTGTCTTGTTGATTTAGTGCTTTTCTATATGATTTCCATAAATTAATAGCATAATTAGGTGGGTATTTTTTCCTTCTATATATAAACTATTTAGTCGTAATTGTGTTCACCATTTATAATATTATTTTTGTTGGTTTACTCCAATAGCTGCTCAATCAAAATTTGATGAATTTGTTTCTCAACTTATTACCTATATTTTTCATAAGAACTTCAAGCTAATTAATGATCATCTGCGAATATAATGTTAAAGCCAACATTATATAGATGAAACAACTAACCCAAGGCTGTCGTCATCATACAATTTCAATGACTTGGCAAATAAATTCGTTTCTGTTTTGAATTCCCACAAATTTACAAATTTGTGTGACCACTCAATAATTTGGGAAAATTTAAAGTACCAGGCCGCAGGGCCAGGTAGAATTCCCTCAAGCTCTCAAGCTGGCCCATCTTTCTAATTAACACAAGTATAATTTAATTAAGAGGAGGGTTCAAATGCCTCCATTTTTTGTGCCTCCACCATGCCTACATTTTCAAAAACTTTAATAGCTCAAAATTTAAAACTTAAAAGTCAAAATAAAACTATTAGATATGATCTACATCATTTTATCTATGCACATATAAAAAAGGAAAAATTGGTTATTTGCCACTCCAAAACTTTCAAATTGTAAAAATGTCATCCCAAAATTTGAAATTGTAAAAATGCCACTCTAAACTTCATTAATTTCAAATTTTGCCATTTATACTATAAAAAAAAAATTTAGGACTAAAATACCCTTCTCTCTCTCTCAAATTTTCGGTGCTGTGTTGCCCTGTTTTGCTGGATTTTGGTGCTGTGTTGCTTGCTACCTGTTGCTTGGATTTCTACCTCTTGTTTGCGTGACTGGTACACTGGCCGTACCAGTCCTTGCTGGTTTTCTTTGTGCTGGCCTTTTCCTTGTTGTTATGTGATGTATGTGCTTACTAGCACCAGTCGGTACCAGCCCAGTGTAGCTACTGGTACCGAACTTGAATTGACAGGACCTTGTTGCGAAAATTTGAGAGAGAGAGAAGGGTATTTTAGTCCTAAATTTTTTTTTATAGTATAAATGGCAAAATTAGGAATTAATGAAGTTTAGAGTGACATTTTTACAATTTCAAATTTCGGGATGATATTTTTACAATTTGAAAGTTTTGGAGTGGCAAATAACAATTTTCCCTGTAAAAAATTATAACATTTCAATATTGTTTTGGTTGTCATCAAGAGTTTGCAAAAAAATTGCAAATTCCCTATCATGTTGTAAGGACCGAAATATTATTTTTTTGTTGGATAACATAAATTTTGTAATTTCTTTTTTTACGGTTAGTGGATGAGATCACTAAGAAATGTATTAATAAGAAAAATTTATGTACACGGTTTGGACCTTACAGTCACCAAGTGGTCACTGTAAAAAAGCCCCCATAATGTCCCCCGGCCCTCCTAGCCTAGGACTTCCGCTGCATTAAGATATGCACAGTTTTGTAATTACCTCTGCAGTCTTGGTTGAAATTCCAAATTACAAATCCATACAAAATGCTCTCGTTTTTAGAAATCTAAAATTTAGAATTGGAAGATCAAGAGCTGCAATTTCAATAAAAATTAATTATTATTGATCTGTAGGGATATTTTTTATATTGTGTTATTGTGTCCATCTGTTTATCACATCTTAGTTAAACACAATGAACACGACTTCAGTGCTTAGGTATAGTTATTACATTTAAGAGGAAAACTCAAATGACAAGAACAAATTGGTATATTCCAATAGACTTCTACAGAAGGTGAAATACATACAACTGAGGAAAATTCTTAATTTCCTTATACACGAACAAACAACAAATCTGTCACGAAATAATACAGTTTCAAACTTTCAATTCAGTAGATAGAGTTTCTGACCATAATTAAGGCATTGCACATATTACAAACTTTTGAGGGGGAAATACGTAATATTGAAGTTTTTGACGGTATACATGAAATTCCCTCATAAAATAAACTTGAAATTATTTTACTATGAAAACAATATACATATAGGAATTTACGCGGTGTTGGAGACCACAGCTCTTTTATTATATTCTGCAAGAGCCCAAATTGGAAAGATGTTTCGATACGCCATAAAATTTAGGAACCCAAACTTCATGAAGCTCCCCAGCATTTCCTAATAGTACAAAATATACTTGTATTATTCCCAAACATTTCCTAATTGCAGATGGGACCTATATACTACCAGGTTGCTAGTCATTAGTGGGCTGCTGTATTGGTTTAAATGTCAATAATCTTCATCCAAAACATGGAAGTTATAAAACGGCAACCTTTGATTGAGTGAAATTTTATGGCTTGACCCTCACCTTTTTCTTTCAAAAAATTATAATTGTTGGTATGTTTGTGGTACCATTAAGTTCATGTACCTGCTGGGGAAAGTCTCCATTGTCTAATTGTATGCCAATTAGTAGGTTCGCTGCACGATGCACTGGAGTTGGATCTCTTTCAACCTGAAAGTTGGTAGTATATGTTTTCCATATATGTTGGTGCATATATATTTAAAAGGGAAGCAAGAGTTATGAGACTTGGATAAGCATAAGTTTAGGTTTAGACTTGGCTGGCATGATGTGTGACCAGTGGCAGAACATAATATTTATTCCATGAATAATCACACTTGAAAGAAAATATGGAAAGAGGAAAACAGGCATTCATTTTCTTAAAATCCTGAAAAACCTCATAATACAATGCAATCCCTTTAAACTTAAAAGTAGCATGGTTCCACCTAAAAACCATCCAACTTTATCATTGGTGACCTAAAAACCATCCAAGCATAGCTTAGTAACCCACTACACTTGTGGAAGAGAATCTTTTTTTTTTCTTACTTGAGATCTCGACTTTTTTAGGGTAAAATAGCCCTCTCTGCTTGTGGATGATAGTTTGCTAATTCAGGAAGGGCATCCATATTTAAAAGGTACACATGAAAATTTAATACATAATTAAGCAACACCGTAAAACCTGGCCAGCTTTCAGAAGTGCAAGCAGTGCCCATGCTGTGTTCACCAAATTTGATTTATTTCCGACAAGATTTGTATATTCCTGGGTAGTAAATTTTTGGGAATGAATTAAAAACAATTTCACTTATTCATGGGTTGAAACTAAATTACCTAATTAACTATATAATTTTATGGAGGTAAAAGCAATCTCAAACAAAATGGATAATGTTTCTGTTCTGACCGGTACAGTTCTGAAATCTAGCATAGCAATTTTTACATTTACAAATCAACTTTTCAAGGTTTTTATGTTGAAATACAAAATATTGGAAATCCAAAAAAATTATAGATATATATTTGAAATAATAGAAAGCTCTATTGGGATTCAAAGCTCTGTTGGGATAAACTCAGCAATATTGCACTGCTTTAAGCCAGTATGCAAAAGATTGAAGAGAGAATAATATTTTTTTGAACAAAAACAATGCTTTATTTTCTTTCTCTCTTAGTCAATTACATAGAGTTCTACGATATTTAAAGAACTACAACATTCCTAAAATAATTAAACACCCACAACTTTGCTAAATTAAGCACCCACTACACAAACTATTCCTAATATAACAATGCTTAAAATAACCAATACCTAAAATAGCCAATGCATTTCTCATACGACTAAAAACTGCTTGTAAATCAACTCAACTTATGCACAGATCATCTAAAACTAATTTTGAATTAATTTTCAACAAGCTCAGCCAAAAAAAAAGGGGTTGGGTTGTGGGGGAGGGGTGGTTTCTGGTAAGCAAGTCTACACAATACCCAGGACAAATTAAATTGATAGATTTTACTTCAACAATGTATTTTCCAAAAATTTACCTCTTTTGTGCTAGAAAGATAACTCTCGCCCCAGCCTCCATCATGCAGTTGTTTTGAAAGGAGAAATGCACAAGCCTTGTGAATGGCCTCACAAGTTTCATAGCTTTTCCCAATTGCCAATAGAGCTTCTATGCCAAACCATGTTCCATAAGTGTAGCACACTGCCCATGATCCAAACCTACATATGCATAAAATAATTGTCCCGTGTATACCAGCTAGTAATACCACTTAATTTCCTTTTTATTTTAAATATAGATGTCGGTTACTTTTGGTAAGGTCATTTATTTATGTGGTTGCTTTTGCAATTTATACTGTCTGCTATGGTAAACCTTAAACTAAGATGGTAAAAACCACTCGCTGGTGACCTCCAAGAATAAAAAAAGCATAAAACATGAAGTTATAAAAAAAAAAAAAAATTCCATCACAATAAAGAAAGTGAATTAGAAAGACAGAAAAGTAAACAAGTTTGATGCAACAGAAGAATCCTTACCATGAACCATCATCATTTTGTTTTTTCAGGACGAAATCTGTTGCCTTTTTTATGCAGTTTTCTATTTCATCACTGCGGTGTAAGGGATATTTCTCTTTAAACAGTACCAATGCCTGGATAGCTGACGACGTGCATTCCACATACCTGAAATTAATGGAGTTTCATTCTTCTTTTTCTTAGCTCCAAACATTGTATTTGAACCCTTTTAGGAAAAATTTGCAATCCTTACGAATATTCCACCATCACGTCCTGGAACATGTCTGTCATGTTTAACATCTACCAGTAAAATTAAAGCAAATGAGTTAATAAGTCTAACATACTATATCAGGAAGCAAGTTTAATTTAAATAAATGGTAGAAATATATAAATATCTCAATTCGTTCTTGAGATAACAAAATATCAAATCCATTGCATTTCTAAATGTGACGGATGGTAGTAATTCTTGCTTTTGTTCATCAATCAATTTACAATCTACTTCCCCAGGTATGCTAAGCAAGAAAAAGAAACGAGAATATGTAATTGTTAATGCACATAATACCTCAACCCATGGAGATGCTCGTTGTAATTCCCATGATGAGAAACCACCATCAGGATTCTGCTTAAATATTTTTTGGTTTATGAGTCAAGAAAATAATGCGACTCCAAAATGTATCTTTTGAATATCAATAAAGGAAAAGAAAATGGAACAACAGCAGAGGAAAAGGACCTGCAAAGACATAATAATATTAACTGCTTCACACATGCTTTCTCTTGTTGCATGGTCACCAACAAGGTCTGGTGAAATTCTTGACAGCAGTAGCAATGCCTGTGGAATAACAAAATCAACATAATAACTGTTTTGAAGTTCCCTATGCAAACTCTCATAACTTAACAGAATTTTCATTTTATCAATGTAACCTTGAGAGCCTCTGCTGTACAGTCTGAAACAACCCATCCTTCATCTGCGGAAGCAAAGCCCCAACCTCCTTTAGAAATATGACGATAATAACGAACAAAGTCACCTGTGGGGTTATCCCGTAACTAAAAACAAAGAATATCATCATAGACTAAGTTTGAAATTATTTTCAAAATTCTCATTGGATATCTTACGAACTCCCTCAAAGTGAAATACCTGATTATCGGCATAACAATTTGCTTCACTAAGCACTTTTATTGAATTTTTTAGTTAGTGGGGGAGCTAAGTGAGCTCCCGTTGGGGTCAATTAACCCCACTGGATAACTAAAAAGACCCTAAATTTTTTATGAAATTGATAGCTTTATGTAATGAATATTTTTAAATCTTCTTTTATTTGACACCGCAGATTGGAAATTTTGGCTCCACCATTATTCTTAGTGCAATAACTGGTGGATATATATCGGACATTGTTGAATTGTTTAACTGAGAATTAAAGATTCCTTAGGAAATCAAGAACATAACGTTCAATTTGTTTGTGATCAATTTACCTGTGAGGCTTTTATGAAATCATGCGCTTTTCTTAGTGTATTCCATTTCTCTTTAGCAATGTCACATGCCAATATTGCTTGAACTGCTAAAGCAGCATCCCATAACTGACTTGAAGACGCCTAATTATATATAGGAAAAGTACGAGAGTTAAATCTTGAACAACTGTATAAAATATACTAAATAATGTATCTGCTGTTATTATGACAGCATGTCGTTGTTAACCACTTAAAGGTCTGATGTCTTAACATTTGGCTACTCTAGAAACATAGTGCTCTTTTGGTTAACTTTTCAAGAAGAAATGGAAGTGAATCCTAAAACTGCAGTTAGTCTGACTATTAATTTAATTTGAAATATTATTATTTGTTTTAATTGCTGGATTAAGTTCAGTACTACACAAATTTTTGTTAACTTAATTAACAAATTTGATGGTATTTGCTTTATCTTTTGTATGACTGAATGTTTTGCATGGTCGAAAGAGTAAAGCACCTGTATCATATACAATACCAATTCCATGACATACCAAATAACATCAATCTGGTGCCAGATTCTGTAGTGGATGGTGCAACAGGTGCAATGAGGGGTCATAACAAATCGGGGTTTGACATGATCCTACCTCTATAGTTTCGATTTACCTGTGCCTGACCCATGAAGGAACATAACTTGAATATCCTTTTCTGAGCCAGTAATAAACTTGGGTGGTTCTTAGATAGGCCATATCAGGTTTAGTCAGGTGCAGGTTGACCTATGCAGTCGATCATTTATCTGACACCCTAGGTTCAAGGGTTCTCCAACTCTAGTATTGGGCTATTTCTTAATTAAATAATTGCATTACACTTAAAAGTACCAACTGAAAATTTCATATCAAACATCTGCTTCTGTAATTCTTTCAGAGGTAGAGAATGGACCAATGTTTTCTCAGAGTCCTCACTTCTTACAGATTTTACTTCTTCTGTTTTATATATAGTTGGACTTCCATTCTTTTTTAGCTCACCATTTCATTAGGAAACCAAAGGTCAGTTTTTCAAGGTGGTATCAAACATCCAGTACCATTTAAAAAATAAATAAACTAGCCTTACCATATACTACTTCTAATGAGACCTACATAGAGCTACAACAGTTGTTACAGTTCCATCAGATTCTACCTATCTAAAGAGTTTTAAGCTAGTACATCAGATAACTAATTCTTGTGGTGTTCTTTTTTGTTTCTGCTGCAGACAGGGGAAGTAAGTACCTTTTCTTTCTAATTTCTTCAATAGTTTATTTTTTCTTTTTCTACTGTAGTTTCAGCTGAATCTAAACAAATTAGAATTTTCTTAGTTTGAAGGATTTTATTGACTGCCCTAGAAATGGTAAAACACCATAACTTGAAAAGTTTACCCTCCATTTCATGCCATCTTCACCAATCCATAGTTTATCTGGTATTCTTGCAAGATGGTCCTCGAGGCTGTTGTTATTTGGATCCCTCACAAAAGAACAGAGCGTCCTAAGGCACTGTTCAGAAGGTAACTATGAGCTTAATTTATCTTTGCATAAAAAAATTTCAATCATTTGTAATTGCATTGTTAGCATGTACATCAAAGTTTATAAAACACATAAGAGTAATTACATAATGCATGTTTCTCGTCTTGCTTTGGCCCATTGTTATCTGGATTTATTGCAATAGATTGTATGTTTTTCATTGTGGTATGCCTTCGTAATCATAGTAATGTTATGCAAGTATTGCTGTTCCTGGAAATTTTATTTCTTGTTGTTGTCATTGAGTAGTGGTATAGTGCCCCAGGCTATGCCCTCCTATTTCACCCACTATCACAACACACCCTGCACAGTCAATCGTTTGGGGGGGGGGGGGGGGGGGGGGGGGGGGGGTGGTGTCTTGTCAGTTTCTGTAGGGTCATGGGGGTATTGATTTGGGGCACTTTCTGTTTTTCCATTTTGTCAGTTTCTGTAGGCACATTTGTGGTGTTGATTTGGGGCACTTTATATTTTTTCCAAAAAACCATTACGTCAAAAAGTTGCATTATTTCTGCTAATCATAAATAGGGACCTCTCCAAAAGAATAAAGCTACTTCACATAAACAAAGAAACTAGCAATGCTGAAATACCTACCTTTTCAAATGCTCCCATGCATATGTACATTGTGTCTTCATCTTCATATTGTAAATATTTCTCAATTGCATCTAGTGCTCTTTTTCTCACTAGTGAAATGGGCCAAGTGGTAAATAGAGGTTCACCTATTTTGTATAGGAATTCACACAAGTATTCTTGAAATCTTGAGCGTGGTACGAATCTGTCTTCCTAAATTCAGATTCCACGAAATTTTTAGTATAAAAAAAACATAACTAAGGAGGAAAGTATAGCCAGAATACATAAAAATAAATAAATAAATAAAAAGCAAACCGAGAATATTACCTTAGTAAGCAGTTTGCGTGCTTGATTCCAATCTATGCTGTGGTAGGGTTGAATGTGCAACTCTTCTCTCAAGGATAGCACTGTCTTTGTGATGGGACCAACAAATTGCTTTCCATATAAATATAAAAATGCTACCAGAATCAATCTTATACGGCAGAAGTATTTCCCTGTATTACAAAATGGCAGTTAAAATAAGTTATTTCTGCACTACTAGATACCGTGATATGCTCGTATTATACCTGGATGGATGGGCAAAAAGGATGGAAGAAGAAAAAGCTCTGGCGGCATGGGTATCACACCCGACCATTCATATGCCCCAACCACCTGTTAAAATTCACATTAGAGGCCACAACTTTTAACATTATTAAATTCTCAATATTCTTCACTGAAATATTCTATGCACTATATAATGTGATAGGACTTGGTTGCAAAGATAACAGCCTAATTATTCCATTCTGTATTTGACAAAGTGTGAAAGGGATTAATAGTCTAACGGATTGTGTACAATGGTCTCATTGACCAGATTCTTGTGACAGTTCTTTTGTGTATAGTCAGACAAAAAAAAGAATGGTGCAAGAAGTTGTAACATCCGGAAAAATTGAGTCATTATTTCTTTTTATACTAACAAGGATTTCATAATGAATAAAATTGTACATCTTTTGATAATAGTTTTTATTTAAAATAATAAAAAAACTATAGTGTCTCTTTAAAAATAATAAATGATAATAAGGAAAAAAAAGGAAAGAAACTGCTCTGTATCTCTGTTACTCTCTCTCTTCGGAGCAAAAAATTCAAACAAAAAAAAATAATAAATAAATAAAGTTAACCCCTCATCACTAATAACCGCCCACCTCTAATAGCCCAATAACCCCATTATAATCCCGTATCTCTGTCACTCTCTTAATCCCATCTCTCTGTCTCATTATCTCTTCGGAAGAAAAAAATGCTTTCACCCGACCTTTATTGTACCCGTGGAGACCCCTAGATGCAAACACATACAATACTGCCTTACTGGAGCGACCTATAAGATTGCGAGGTCAAGATTTGAGAATTGTTCTATCCAGGCAGTTGCTTCATTTTTTATTAATATCCTTCAATTTCTTATTTAAAACTGGCACGTACATATACAGAATTTTTTTTTATTGAAAATCCAAGTGTCAGCTAACAAAAGTAATCAATTCCATTTAGTATATTAAAGATAAATTTTGTTTATTTTTCTGGCGGCTAGTGAAAAAATAATTACCGAGAGAATAAGTTTTCCCCATGATGCTATCGTAGTGACTCCACCACGATCATGAATCCATTTTCTTGCCTCATGCATGGCCTGCTCATCAGCGTCTTCTCCAAGGAGCCTTAAACCAGTGTAGTTTAGAGCAGTACAGATCATGCAACTGGGCATCTCTGCATGTAGACCCCAACCACCGTCTTCGTGCTGTTATGTAATCAGAGAAAAGCGAAAGCATATAAAGCCTTAATTGATTTGTTTTGCTTATAAATAAAGATTTAGGTCCAGTGAATGAGTTGTGAATTTTTCATGTATTTATATAGAGTGATGGATAATTAGCTATTATATTTAATTTGGTAGTAGTCTTACTTGAAGGTTATACATGTAACGACACAACTCCTTCCGGTGCTCAGAAGATAATACATGAAAAGATTCAGTGACGTAAAGAACAATGACCTGCATTAATTAACAAAATTCATGTGTCACATCGCATGTGTAAAAGGCACAAGCACTGAAGGCAAAATGAACTAAAACAAAGAGCAATAACTGAAGTAGGTGAAAAAGAAATAAAAATTAAAAATAGATATACCAAAAGAGGTGTGAGAAATAAAGGTCCAGGATAATCTCCTGGCCAATGTCCATCCTTTGCCTGAATTGCTGAAAAATAATCAAGCGCTTTCTGCAGAGCTGCTGAAGCTGACATTTCAGAATTCTCCTCAGTTTTGCTTGGTTTTTTGAAATAATCGAAGTTGTTCTCTTTGGCTAGCTGCAGTTTAAGCAAACCATAAACTTATAAAGAGATCGCAACTTTGCAAGGACATATATATTTGGAGGTAATATTTTTTTAACTTGATTATGGATAAGATATTACAATCAGCTGGGGCCTAACACTGAAGGCATAAATGGGCACTGAATGATAAATTCTTGTCAAGAATAATCAATTAGGTTGCAAATGATTCAGGCATAAAAAATTAATGATAACCGGAACCTATGGAGCACGGAATATTTAGTACTCATCGTGCTAAATACAGATCAACTTTCATATTAACCAGACTATTTTACATAGAGCAAAATCAAACCCTTCTATACCAGCCAAATTACCATCTAATTAACTTAAAATCAACAGATTAGACAAAAATAAATAACAATTGTCATCAAATTGCAAGCACCTTATGAATGACAATTGGTGATCCTTGTTGTGGCACAGATAAATTTCCTCTTCAATCATATTGAACCTTCTTGTTTATTTTATAACATCTACTACTGTAACAATATAAATAAGATAAATTTAACCTGCATCCTTGCAAGTTGATCTGAGCTTTGCTTCCTATGGTGCCTATTAAGGGAAAATTCTTTTCGAGCTCTTTCTACCGCTGCTCGATCTTCACTCGATCCAAGACTTTCATCGAACTCCCATGTTTCTCTTCCAATATGTCCGTAGACAGTTTTCACCTGGGGTCCACCTTCTGCAATTTTAAGCTTCCACATCGTGTATCCGTTCTGCACAAAAGGATTAGGTTTGTCAGCACAAAACATGCAGGAATGCAGATCCATCAGAAAATTCTAAAAATCTAATTTTTCCTTCAAAATTTGGAATTTTTTTTTTCCACTAAAAACAACAATTATTTCTGATTTCCCATTTCTTCAATTTAATTTTAAACCTTGACTTGAGCTTATGATTAATCCTTTACTTAAAGATGAAGGGACTAATTTACCATTCTCTTGAAATGAACAAAACCTTATTGTCCAACTACAATTAATATTAATTCTTCTGCATCCTAATAGATCAAATGATGAATGATAAAGTGCAAGTTTAACTATTTAATTTGTCTTGATGAAAAAAGTTGAATTTGTATTGGTAGAAGTGACAAACTAATAGTAATTGACTTTTTTAATAAGTTTTATTTTGCAAAGCATCTACGTTTCTTCCTAAGCTTCATTTAGTGGGTAAATAACCAATTTTTAAATTTTGATGAATAAATTAAATAATTAGATTTTTTTTATGAGTACGACAATAATTATTTCATGTCATTAAGAAATTTATACTCTAGAGCTAGTATTTTTCTCTATATATCCATCGCTCCTCCAAAAATTTAAGTATGCCACAATCAAAGAATATATAATAAAGTGGAAGCCACGAAATATCCGCTTATACGACGTACGTATGGATAATGGTGCAGGAAATATTCTGCTCAGGACGGATTAACATTCATTTATTGATAAGGTGTTTAGTTATTTTTATGATTGTTATTGGAATTTTAATTATATATATTGAAATTTTATATTGAATTTTATTTATTTTAATGTTTTTATATAGTTTAGTTTCCTTCGTGGAATGTCAAATGTTTACTTGAAGCCTAGTGAATAGAATTTCACTTTGTTATTGTTAAGACTTGAGTTCAAATCTTAAGCACAACATATTGTACATTTTAGGTTTCACACTACTACAAATACGCTAATCATAAACGGCATATCATATATACACATATAAGACAAATTTCCAACAAAACAGTGTGAAAAGGGAGGAGGTGTGTGCGCAAAAATGCACTCAACCATACACACACGATCAACAAGAATAGCACCCATGTACGAAAGGCACCGAGATTTGTACACGGGTTCTAGATTAAGAAACCGTACTGTATGATTTTACCACTTCATACACGGTTGAAAGGCAAGCAACGGTGTATGATTCTCCTCAATTTTCAAAGAAAGTTTTTTATTTAGAAACAGTGTACAATTAACTCGCACTCTCTCAAGCACCTCTGATCAAAATTTATTTCTTGAAGGGACACCCTTTCCAGATGTGCACCTTCCCCTTCAACCCAATTTAAGTCATGCCCCCTTCCCATTGTCTTTTCATTCTCTCTCTTATCGTTCTTCATTTTTCTCTCTTATCCCTCTCATGGTTCTAGGGAAATTTAGCTCATCATGAGTTTTGGGCGCCATCTTGATAATTTTGGTAGTCAAGATTCAACGATGGTACCCAAAACTCATGATGAGCTTAATCTCTAGGTAGAAGAAGAAAATGACATGAATTTCCTCATATCATGAATTGATCGGTGTGGAAGAAGCGAAGCACATTAATTCCGCAAGAGCAATCAAATGTTAATGATTTTGTAACATGTAAACATCAATTAGATTTTCGACCAATATTAATGAGAAACATACCAAGTAACTCCCCGATAAGGAATAGGAGCAAAAAAAAAAACTGTAGAGTATTCAGCAATTTAATCTAATAGAACAACAAGAGAAGAAAAATCATAGGAAGCCACGAAGTGAGGAGCAAAATGTTCATGTATAGGAAATCAAAATACCTATGCACGGACCTTTAATTAATCTTTTCAAAATAACTTAGAGATGAGAACTTACATCTATAACTCTTGTGCGCTATTGTGCTAGATGAGAAGCGGAGAACGAAAGAGGCACAGGTAGGAGAGGAGTAGCTGATGGGTCTATTTGAGAGGATATTTCAAGGCAGAGCTGATGTGTATATTGATTTTAATTAGTTTAATTAAATTATTTGATCACAAGATATTTAGATTATCGCGCACAACCAACTGCTCATTTATATGTATTCATTAGTTCAACTTAAATACAGTTCTCCAGGTGTACTAATGCATTAGTTTAAGACCAGTAGTATTTATTCATTAGTTAAAGTACTCAAAGGCATTAGTTAAAGTACTCAATTCATTTGTTTAATGCTGTTGATTTGAGGGGAGATTTTACCAACTACCCTCCTTCTGGAAACTAAACAGTCACATGAAGAGATTGTTTAATGATGTTGATATGAAGAGATTGTTTAATGATGTTGATTTGATGGGAGATTTTACCAACTACCCTCCTTCTGGAAACCAAACAGTCGCATGAAGTTAAGAGATTGTTTAATGATGTTGATTTGATGGGAGATTTTACATTTGTTTAATGCTGTTGATTTGATGGGATATTTTACAAACTACCCTCCTAGAAACCAAACAATCACATGAAGAGAATAATTCAAGGCAGCGCTGATGTGTATATTGATTTTAATTTAAATTGTTGACCACAAGATATTTAGATTATCGCGCACAACCAACTGCTCATTTATATGTATTCATTAGTTCAACTTAAATACAGTTCTCCAGGTGTACTAATGCATTTGTTTAAGACCAGTAGTATTTATTCATTAGTTAAAGTACTCAAAGGCATCTCTTGAGGTATACTCAATTCATTTGTTTAATGCTGTTGATTTGAGGGGAGATTTCGTTGAAAATTAATTCAAATTGATTAGAGCATGTACGAGTCAGTTTTAACCAGCATAAAAACTGCATGCGTTATGTTAGGCATTGGTTATTTTAGGACTAGTTAGCATAGTGGTTAGCTATTTTTAGCATGTTGTGTAGTGGGTGCTTAATTTAGAGAAGTTGTGCCTGTTTATTTTAAGAACATTGTATTGCTTTAAATACTGCAAAACTCTATGTAATTGAGTAAGAGAGAAAGGAAATAAAGCGTTGTTTCTGTTCAGAAAAATATTATTCTCTCTTCAATCTTTTGCATACTGGCACAAAGCAGTGCAGTATTGCTAAGTTTATCCCAACAGATTTTACCAAACAGTCACATGAAGAGATTGTTTAATGATGTTGATTTGATGGGAGTTTTACATTTGTTTAATGCTGTTGATTTGATGGGATATTTTACAAACTACCCTCCTTCTAGAAACCAAACAATCACATGAAGAGAATAATTCAAGGCAGAGCTGATGTGTATATTGATTTTAATTTAAATTGTTGACCACAAGATATTTAGATTATCGCGCACAACCAACTGCTCATTTATATGTATTCATTAGTTCAACTTAAATACAGTTCTCCAGGTATACTAATGCATTTGTTTAAGACCAGTTGTATTTATTCATTAGTTAAACTCAAACGAATCTCACGTGGTTTAATCAATTATTTGTTTAATGCAGTTGTTTTGATCGAGTTCAGATCGCATATCTTCATGCATCCAACCGGTCACATGTACTAACAATATACTAACAGAGATTTTTTGGATGCCGAAATAATTTTTCCCTTCTTACGAATTAATTATTAAGGCTTTTTCAATGCCTAAGCAAGAATCATTGAGTTTGTTAGTTCTAGCTAGGTCCCATAAAAGCGTTGCCGCTATTTTAAAAGAGTAACCGTAACCAGTTACCAGAACAAGATTATTTTTCAGTCCCCATTGAATACGGACTGATACGGACCGTAACCAGTCCAGTACTTAGATAGTTTCCTGTAACCAACCAGTCCGTATCCAGACCGTATTGCCCAATATGGTCCGTAACAAAGACCTGAAATTGTACCAAATGGCTCCAAAACTAAAGAATATTGTAGGGGCAGTTACAAGGAAGACCAAGAAAGTCCGTATCCAGAGTGACTCTCCCCGAGCTCTACCTCCTCAAGTGCCTGATCGAGCCCACACTGGTACAACCTCACCTTGGTCATTTTCTTAAGACTTTCTAAATCAATATTATGCATTTCGTCTTCAAAAAGAAGAAGTGAGATAAGTAACAACCGAGAATTATAAATTTAATTGCAGACTTGACATACTAACCTTACCTCATGAATATGAAGACTTTTCGAATCAATATGATGACTTTTCAAATCAATATAGAGACTTTCTCAATCAGTATTATGAATTGCGGAATCAATATCAATCCTTTTTGAATCAATATGAAGACATTCCCAGCCAATATTATGGCTTTCCAATTCAATATTATTCCTTGCATAAGCAATATTTAAATGTCGATACATCCACTTTTGTAAATCAATATTAAGAATTGCATAGCATATATCATGAATTGCCGCCTAACTATTAAGACTTGACGTACTAACCTTACCTCATGAATATGAAGACTTTTCAAATCAATATAGAGACTTTCTCAATCAGTATTATGAATTGCGAAATCAATATTATTACTTTCGATTTAATATTACTACTTGCTTAAGTATTATTAAAACATTGATACAGCCACTTTTGTAAATCAATATTGAGAAATTTAGATATATCCCCATCATAACTTCTTTAATTAGATACTTCCCCATTCAAACTTTAAAATTAGTTATTTCCCCATTTAAACATAACATATTTATTAATACACCCATTTTAAATTTTTCTCAATAAAAAATATATATCATTATTAATAAATTACCAAAGAGACAATTTTACCCTTCGAAAATTGTTCGCTGAAACCTGTTCTCTCCTACTCCGTCTCCCGCGCGCAAACCCTGTTCAATCCCGTGCAATCCACCTCCACCCCGTGCAATCCTCCTTCCTGCCCGACCCTTCATCTTCCCGTGCAACAATACTCTTACCACGCAACCCTCCTCCATCCCTTGCGACCCTCCTCCGTCCGTCAAAACCTATATTTAATCTTGCTGGCACACAAGCGAAGGTGAACAAAGAAGATAAAGCTGCAATTTTTGGATAATTTTTCTGTTTTGGTTCTTTCAGGTTGTTGATTCAGCCAGAAGCTAACAAAAAGTATCCCCTTGTAATATCGCGAAGGAAAAATCTGCAATTCTTGGGGCCTGATTAAGATGAGTTCTATTTTCTAGCTTTTCATGAATTGTATTTGTATATAGTGTTCAAATTGACACACTTTCGTTCTTAGTGTGCCCCCACAAAGCTAGCATCGGTCTAATATTTATAAATTTCATTGCATTTTATTGAGATCAATTTACATTATTTAGAATTGAAGGTCAATAACAGGAATCAATTATGTGCCACATATTGGCTAGGTCAATAATAAAAATGAAGAAGGGGAAGGAAAATGGAAGTTTTTAGGAAATAACTGTCAAGGGTAAAATTGTCTTACAAATATTTTATGAATATTGATTTATATTTTTTGGTGAAAAAAACTCAAAATGGGTATATCAATAAATATGTTATGTTTAGATGGGAAGATATCTAATTTTTAAGTTTGGATGGGGAAATGTCTAATTAAAGAAGTTATGATGGAGATATATCTAAATTTCTCATCAATATTAAGGCTTTCCCAACCAATATTATGAATTGCCGACTAGCTATTAAGACTTCCTTAATAAATATTATGTCCTTCTCATGAATAAATTGACATACTAACGTTACCTCATCAATATGAAGACTTTTTGAATCAATAAGATGACTTATCAAATCAATATAGAGACTTTCTCAATCAGTATTAAGACTTTATTACTTAATCAATATTATGAATTGCCGCCTAACTGTTAAGACTTCCTTAATAAATATTGTGACCTTTGGATGGATAAATTGCTGACTTTTCGAATAAATATGATGACTTTTCGAATCAATATGAGGACTTTTCAAATCAATACAAAGACTTTCTCAATCAGTATTATGAATTTCGGAATCAATATCAAGCCTTTCTAAATCAATATTAAGACTTTCAGAATCAATATTACGACTTTCCGATTTAATATTATGACTTGCTTAAGCAATATTAAAATGTTGATACAGCCACTTCTGTAAATCAATATTATGACTTTCCCAATCAGTATTATGGCGTACGTATTTAGTATTATGACTAGCTTAAGCAATATTAAAATTTTGATACAGCCCTTTTTGAAAATTAATATTAAGACTTTCTCGATCAATATTATGCATTTTCATAACTATTACGACTTCCTTAATAAATATTATGACCGTCAGATTAATAAATTGCTTAATTAAAATGTTGATACAGGCAACTTTTGTAAATCAATATTAAGACTTTCCCAAAAAATTGTTGAATTGACATCCATGAAGAATTTTCGAATCAATATTATGAAATATTTTATGAAATAACTGTCAAGGGTAAAATTGTCAAGGGTAATATTTTATGAAATAACTGTCAATATTATGAATCAATATTATGCATTTTATGAATTGACATCCATGAAGAATTTAGGAAATAACTGTCAAGGGTAAAATTGTCTTACAAATATTTTATGAATATTGATTTATATTTTTTGGTGAAAAAAACTCAAAATGGGTATATCAATAAATATGTTATGTTTAGATGAGGAGAAATCCAATTTTTAAGTTTGGATGGGGAAATATCTAATTAAAGAAGTTATGATGGGGATATATCTAAATTTCTCATCAATATTAAGGCTCTCCCAAGCAATATTATGAATTGCCGACTAACTATTAAGACTTCCTTAATAAATATTATGTCATTCACATGAATAAATTGCTGACTTGACATACTAACGTTACCTCATCAATATGAAGACTTTTCGAATCAATATGATGACTTATCAAATCAATATAGAAACTTTCTCAATCAGTATTAAGACTTTAAGACTTAATCAATATTATGAATTGCCGCCTAACTGTTAAGACTTCCTTAATAAATATTGTGACCTTCGGATGGATAAATTGTTGACTTTTCGAATAAATATGATGACTTTTCGAATCAATATGAGGACTTTTCGAATCAAGATGAGGACTTTTCAAATCAACATGAGGACTTTTCGAATCAATATGATGACTTTTCAAATCAATACAGAGACTTTCTCAATCAGTATTATGAATTTCGGAATAAATATGATGACTTATAGAATCAATATGAGGACTTTTCAAATCAACATGAGGACTTTTCGAATCAATATGATGACTTTTCAAATCAATACAGAGACTTTCTCAATCAGTATTATGAATTTCGGAATCAATATCAAGCCTTTCTTGATCAATATTAAGACTTTCAGAATCAATATTACGACTTTCCGATTTAATATTATGACTTGCTTAAGCAATATTAAAATGTTGATACAGCCACTTCTGTAAATCAATATTATGACTTTCCCAATCAGTATTATGATGTACATATTTAGTATTATGACTTGCTTAAGCAATATTCAAATTTTGATACAGCCCTTTTTGAAAATTAATATTAAGACTTTCTCGATCAATATTATGCATTTTCATAACTATTACGACTTCCTTAATAAATATTATGACTGTCGGACCAATAAATTGCTGAATTAAAATGTTGATACAGGCAACTGTTGTAAATCAATTTTAAGACTTTCCCAAAAAATTGCTGAATTGGCATCCATGAAGAATTTTTGAATCAATATTATGACGTTTTAAATTAATATAGAGACTTCCTCAATCAGTATTATGAATTGCAGAATCAATATCAAGTCTTTCTGAGTCAATATTTAGACTTTCTCAATCAATTTGTTGACGTTATGATCAAGTATTATTACTTGCTTAAGCAATATTAAAATGTTGATACAGCCACTTATGTGACTTTACGATTGAATATTATTACTTGCTTAAGAAATATTAAAATGTTGATAAGCAAGTCATAATACTAAATATGGACGTCAGAATACTGTTTGAGAAAGTCTTAATATTGATTTACTTAGAATGCTGTATCAAAATATGGACGTCATAATACTATTTTAATTTTTACTTTTTCTGTTTCAACTTTGAGCCAGCAATAAGGTTCTTTTTTTTTCCAAAATAATAAAAAAGGAGTTTTATGATCGGCTGTAAGATCCGATATTGATAGTGACAAACAGGATCAGCTGTATGATCCGATCTTGAGAACTAGACTACAGGATCGGCTGTACTAAATGACCGATCTTGGTAGTTAGAATTAGGATTGGCTGCGTTAGGACTGATCCTGATAGGTACGAAATAGGATCGATCGGCCATAAATCTACAGTTCTGTACGTAGTAGTGCCACAGTCTGATGGTGAGGTGTGTATCATGTAACCATTGAGTTTGTTACTTCTAGCTAGGTCCATAAATGAGATGTCCATGTTTTGAAGGAGTAATACACATGTATCATATACTTGTGCGATCATATGATGCTTACAGATGCTACTCTCTTTTTCATGTCTTATTGAGTTATGACACTTTTTATCATGTACATAAGATTAAACTAGAGGTATATTTATGAGAAAAATAACAAAAAAAAATTATTTTGCAACGGTATTTTTTCTCGTTTAGTAAATATAAAACCTTAATGTATACTAAAAACAATGTCATCTCCATCCCAGAAATTGATTAGAAATTAAAACCAGATATAGTGTACATAATGCAGTATTGTCACTCCCACTACAACCTGTGGACACTTGATCAGTATATACTATATATAATACTGATCAACTAATTCAAACTCACAAAATTCCTCCATACATTTATTGGAATGTATATACTATATATATTTTTAAGATCGGAAACACAACATACTTCAAGTATTTATTGGAATGGGCACTACACGAAGGGGAACCGCCATCTTAAGCGAGCTCGTAAACTTGTCCGACATATCTATATCTTTGTGTTCCATCCCATCTGGAAGCCTCCAATCAAATTCTGCAAGCATCAAGGCCAGCAGAAAAGGTATTACCCTTGCAACATATGGCAACCCGGGACAACTTCTCTTCCCGGACCCAAATGGAATGAACTCAAAATCTTTCCCATAAAAGCTGATTTTTTTCTCTAAAAATCTCTCTGGTCTAAACACATCCGGTTCATTCCAAAATTGCGGGTTCTGTCCGATAGCCCATGTGTTTACAAACACTGACATGCCTTTCGGTACTCCGTACCCACTGAGGTCCAATCCATCTTTCATGGCCTTGTGAAAGAGTACTGGCCCTGCTGGATGTAATCTCATTACCTCTTTAATTACTGCTTGGAGATATGGAAGATTGATTGCATCTGATTCTCTCAAAGATCGCGATGCAAAAGCCTTCCGCACTTCGGCTTGAGCTTTTGCCATGGCAACTGGGTCACGGAGAAGTTCGCTCATTGCCCATTCAATTGTACTTGAGGTTGTTTCACTTGAAGACGCTAGAAGTTCCTGATGACGAAAATATTAACCTATTATGAATGCATTTTGTATGGAAGTTTTTGCACAGAATTTGTATATTGTCATATTGTTGGCAATGTCAGTTATGGAACAACTGTGACCAGATACTGCTATAGGACATGAGGGGTTCTGTCTTTTGCCTACATAAGTCTGGTTAGCATTCTAGTTCACGGCAAAAGTAGATCCATACTAACGTAATTATGGCTATATTTACTTCTATGTGAATTTCTTCTAAGCAATTGGCTATCCTATCTATTTGTCCAACTCTGACTTTCAAATAAAAAAGAATAATTATATTTGTAACTAATTATTACTATTTTAGTAAACAAATTAGAACTTCTAGCTTTCTGAGCATGCTGTAAAATATACCCAAAGTGACATGCTGTTAATCTCTGAAATAAATGCACTCTGTGTTGAAACAAAAGAGATAAATTACCAAAAGATGCAATGCAATTTCTTGATGAGTTATCTTTGATTCTGCAAACATATCGAGCAAGGAATCTAAGAAATCACCATAGTATTTTCCATTGCTGGTCCTGCACTGTAAGCGAGCATCTATAATAACAGACAAAAACTTATAAAATCGTCTATTGTGGCCTGTAGCATTACGCCGTATACGTTGAAGATCAAGAAACCTTAGAAAAGGAAACAAATCAGAGACGTTAGGTTTCGTAATTTCGTTCAAGTTTTCCTTCAACAACTCAGTGAACTCTTGTGGTGACTCGGAGTTGATATCAACCACATCTTGCGAGAATAGTACATTTGACATCATATTAAGCAGCCCGACCAAAATTATCTCGCCAATACATATAGGATAGCCTGCTTTTTTACGAAAAATGTTTATAATATCATGTGCCTTTTGTGCCCTAATCTCTTCAGTTGTCTTAAGGCCAAGTACCGAGAAGAGATTAGTGGCCCAAATTGCACGATTGCGGTTCCATAGAGGAGACGTGCTAGGAAGAAAAAAGAGCCAACTTGAATCATGTTGGTTGCCAGCGCGCATTACGTCGGGTACTGATCGAGCAGAGAAAAATTTATCCTTAGTTTGTAGGACTTCACGTGCAATCTCAGCTGAGGAGACAACAATGGTAGTGGTAAGACCAAGTTTGAGAGACATGATAGGGCCATAGACCTTTGCGAGACGAGCGAATGAACGGTGTGGTTGCTCATCAAATTCTAGTAGGTTTCCAATTATTGGTAGTGGGGTGGGGCCTGGCGGCAGGGGAGGATTGTGTGATGATGAAAATAACTTGGAGATGGCAAAGAGAAGGGAGATGGTTAGTGGGATGAACAACAAACTAAGTAAGAGTTCCATTGTTTTTGAGATAATTAGCTATGTGCACTGCTCTTGCATTTCCTCAACTTTCAGATAAATATATAGAGAAGCTATAATTCTATGCATAACACATATTGGTCCCTACAATGGATCAATATTTTTTTTTTGAATTAATAGAGTAATATACAATGTACTCATGCAGCTTTAATTTATGCAATTCCATCACTCTTAACAAGACCAAAATATGAATCAAAATATGGTCCAGTAGACCGATAAGTTGGCAACGGTACCTCTACTGCAATGAATTTTGTATATAGTATTTTTGGTCTCTAAATTACGTATTTTCGTGTTTATATCAAACATTTCAAAAATTAAGTATTTTAAGTCTCTAAATATTATATTATATTATCCATCTAAAATGTTAAAATTCTAATATCTACCTTTTTACATTTCAATATCACTTATATATATCTAAATCTTGAAATACTATGATTTTGTTAGATGCAATTGAAAGCTTGAGTGTTGTGCTGCTCCGGACCGTTCGATGGTTTTAAAATTCATGGTTCACAAATTTTTAATACAGGAGGGTTCAAATGCCTCCATTTTTTGTGCCTCCATCATGCCTCTATTTTTAAAAACTTTAATAACTCAAAGTTTAAAACTTAAACATCAAAATAAAACCGTTAGATGCGATCTATGTTATTTTCTCTATGTGCTCATATAAAATTATCACATTTCAATTTTGTTTTTATGCGAATCAATAAGTTGAAAATTCAACGTCTAGAAATTATCCACATTAGTATACATTTTTACAAGCTCAAGATGACAACCAAAACAAAGTTGAAATGCCATAATTTTTTACACGTGCACAGATAAAATAATGTAGTTCATATCCAACGGTTTTATTTTGAATTTTAAGTTATAAATTTTGAGTTATTAAAATTTGAAAAAATGGAGGCATGATGGAGGCACAAAAAATGGAGGCATTTGAACCCTCCTCGTTTTAATATCCCTTTTAGAAATTAACACATTTGTACACTATATTGCACACGTGTTGCATGACAAAAGATTCGAGATTCAAGAAACCAAACAATCACATGAAGAGAATAATTCAAGGTAGAGCTGATGTGTATGTTGATTTTAATTTGTTTAATTAAAATAGTTGACCACAAGATATTTAGATTATCGCCCACAAGCAACTGCTTATTTGTATGTATTCATTAGTTCAACTTAAATACAGTTCTCGAGGTGTACTTAATGCATTTGTTTACTCAAAGGCATCCCTTAATGCAATTGATTTGTATGTATTCATTAGTTCAACTTAAATACAGTTCTTGAGGTATACTCAATTCATTTTTTCAATGCAATTGATTTGATGCTAATTTGTATGTATTCATTAGTTCAACTTAATCCCTTAATGCTAATTTGTATGTATTCATTAGTTCAACTTAAATACAGTTCTCGAGGTGTACTTAATGCATTTGTTCTCGAGGTATACTCAATTCATTTTTTTAATGCAGTTGATTTGATGGGAAATTTTAGAAACTACCCTCCTTCTAGAAAACATCAAATAAAATATCTTCTCTTCAAATTTCTTGACAAAATGTCCTTGTACGCTTCAAATTTCCCTTCTCTTCCTCTCCCTCTCTCTCGCCAGGTTACTCTATGTAAGATTTTTATTTTGAAAACGCCCAAATGAAGAAGGCTCTGCCATTTACTTTGTTATTGTTAAATTTATCATATCGCATTTAATTTCCTACACATCTTTCATTTTTAGAAACTCAATTATAACAAATATTTTAAGGTATGAGTATGATTTGTATATGTAAAAAAAAAATCTTTTTAGTAATTTGAATATTGTATTTCCATCAATCTTTATAAACGGAATTTGTATACTGTATATTGTATTTTTGGAGTGCAGCATTGAAGGAATTTGTAAGGGTAAGGGTAGGGTACGGGTAAGATAATTTGTAGCGGATAAGGGTAAGATACGGGTAAGGACAATTTGTAACGGATAATAAGGGTATGAAAATATTTCCACCCGACCCTTACCGTACCCGTTGACACCCCTAATTTAAGATGAAATAATAGTTTTCCAGATAATAATGCCAACCAGCGGAACCCTAGAGCAGCCGCCAACCCCCTCCTCCACCTTTCACCCCTCCATTCCACCCCTTCCATCTAGAATCTAGGCCTCACGTCCGACAACAATATCCTCCCCTCTCTCGGCTCTATCTCTTCGAGTGGAGAGGAGAATGAGGGAGAGGGGAGGGAGCCGAGCCGATCGGAGCCGAGAGCGCGGTATCGTCGGAGTTCGGAGCGTAGAGTCCTCATCTCGATCGGAGTGCGACAGTGAGTAGATCCAGTTGTCGGAGCGCGGCAGCGATCGAAATAGCGGATCCGGTCGTGGAACGAGATGGGGATTAAGGTATTATGGTGATTATGAGTGTATGTAAGTAGGATTAGAAGAGTAGATCTAGAAATTTAGAGAGTGATTAAAAATTATTAGAGTAATTTTGAGGATTTCGTGAGAATAAAGGAGTAGATTTAGAAATTAGAGTCACTTGACTCGTTGTAAATACGTTTTCTATCAATCGAATTGTTAGTAGGCATTAAAGCCACTAACCTTCAAAAAAAAAATAATGCCAACCAGCAACTGCTACTGGGCCCTTGGTTTTGAGCATTAAATTCATCTCAAATCAGCTTAACTTTACCCAGTCTCCCTCTCTCACTAGATGGAGGCACATATGAATACAATTGATCTTTCATCACTCTCTCTCCTGCTGCTCCTTTTTCTTTCTGCAATTTATTTTCTCCTTCTAAAACATGGAAAAAGAAAGAGAGTTTGGGCCACATAGTTTTTTCCTTTTATTTATTCGTGTTATTATTTGTTTCTCGGATCTCTATTTTTTAATTATTAATAAATTTAGAAGTTTTATATAAATTAATCATGAATAAGTATTTTGATATTGTAGGATGTAACAACAATAACTTACACATGCAAGTGAGGTATATATCATGTTTAATATTATACAAATTAATTACTTCATGTTTGACTTATCAGTACATTATAATTTCAAATTATAATAATATGTGCTTTAAAATTATTTTATTTATGACTAACTTATTTAATAAAAATATGTCCTAAAGTATAATTAAATATTTAATCAAGTATATAGGCAATATTTTATTTATATTTATCTTTAAAATTTACTTTAAAATTCAATTTAATATTATTTTTAGAGTCCAAATATGCTACTTATTCTATATTAATATAATACTATTTTACCAAATAATATTAAAATCATTGTAGTACACACGAATTCATATCCTCTCCATTACCTGAAAAGGGAATCTTTTACAATTAATGGATCCGGACCGTTCTTTTTAACTTGGCACAAATCTCAAAGCCCACTAATACTGCCCCTGCGCTAACCAGAATCCTAAAGCGGTTGAGATTTAATTTCAAACCGTAAAGTGAAAGGAATCGTCTACGGTACCTGGGAGGATACGGACCGGATTTTAATTTGGGGCATTCAGTAGATTTTTTTTACTCAGCTCAGGAGTGCTGGTGGTTGGGGTGTGCCAAAAACTAAATTCGGTATTGATGATTTTTTTATAAAAACCACTAATCAATCCATTTTGTAAAGATGGTTTATAAAAAGAATTCAGAGGCAAGGAAGAGGGGAGCGGGGTCTGAATCCCCTACAGTAATCTAATTTTTTTAGTTAGATCCGGACCATCCGATTCGAATTCGGACCAATTTAGTCTGCCAGATTCAAATTGGACGGTCCTGATCTTAACTCAAAAATTGGGATTCTTTTGGGGATCCGGACTGGGGGGAGCAGAGAATTGGTGGATAAATTGTAAGAAAATCAATGGCTTAATTATTAGACGAAGGCAAGAGAGAAGAAAAAGGTAGAGAAACTGCATCTCGTGTTGCCAAATTGGAATACTGCTTTGTGGTGTTGTGCAGTGTAATCTGACTAGTGGGGCCCACAGAACTATTTTTTCTAGTCAGTGAGGATTAGGCGAATTTTTTTTAAAAACCATAATTAGAAAAATCTAAATTAGGGAACCAACATGATTAGTTCGGGATTTCGAAAAACCGTAAGAACCGAGATGCCAATTCGGTCCCCATTTTTTTTTTCCCCCGGGACCGAATTGGGATTTTGGTCTACCCTCCATATTTCACAGTTTTTCCGAGGCCACGCCACAGAAAATCGAAACGGGAGGGGGACCCGATATCACATTTCGGTCTCACCTTTTTTACACCGGGACCCGAAATCGGTATTCGGTCCCACCCCTATTTTTTTTTAAAACAGAGAACGCTCTCTGCCTCGCAGTTCGCACCCCTCTTCCCTTCCCCTCATTTCCTCTTCCGCTTTCTTCTTCCCACCCTGACCGAAATTTTTTTTTTTTCCCACTCTCAAATCTTAACTGTTTTAAATTATAATCACTTAGTTTAGTATAATTTTGGAAGGACAACAAGAAGAACTTCAGATCTACAAGTTACGCGAGGTATGTCGTTAAATTTTGTATTTTGAATAAATAATCCGAATTTTAGTTATTGTAGAATTGTGGTAATTGTGTTCAAATTTTAGTAATCCGAATTTTTTAGTAATTGTTCAATAAATTCGGATTTTTAGGTATTGTGGGAATTGTAGTGTAATTTAGTAATCCGAATTTGTAGTTATTGTTGAATAAATTCGGATTTTTAGTTATTGAGGTGATTGTAGTGTAATTTTAGTTATTGTGGTAATTGTAGTGTAATTTTAGTTATTGTTGAATAAATATTCCGAATTTTAGTGTATTTTTATTAATTGTAGAATGGTAATGTAATACATAGAGAGTAATTTAGTTGTAGTAATTTTAGAAAGTTTGCATGTAGAGTAATCTTGTTTATTAAAATTTATTTTGTTAAATGTAGAACAATTTTGTTTTCTTTAGTGTAATTTAAGTTTTTTTAGTGGTAGATAAATAGTTGTAGAATTGATTTAATTTTTAGGGTAATTTAGGGTTTTTTAGTGTAATTTTAGTAATTGTAGAATGATAATTTAATACATGTAGATTAATTTAATTTTAGTAATTTTAGTAATTTTAGAAAGTTTGCATGTAGAGTAATTTAGTGTAGTAAAATTTATTTTATTAAATGTAGAACAATTTTGTTTTGTTTAGTGTAATTTAGGTTTTTTTAGTGTTAGATAAATAAATGTAGAATTGATTTATTTTTTTAGTGTAATTTAGGTTTTTTTAGTGTAATTTTACTAATTGTAGAATGATAATTTAATACATGTAGATTAATTTAATTTTAGTAATATTAGAAAGTTTGCATGTATAGTAATTTAGTTCATAAAATTTATCTTAATAAATGTGGAACAATTTAGTTGCATGTAGACTAATTGTAGAATTTATTTATTTTATTTGTAAAGTAAATTTGGTTTTAGTAAAATTCGGCCAACTACAAAAATTGATCATTTCGGCCAATTTATTTATGCCAAGTTAAAAATCATGTAATTCGTCTATGCATGCATTAATCCAATTCGGCCAATTTGTTGAGATGTATTTTTTTGTATGAAATTATTTTAATTTGTAATTTTATTGATATTGTAGTGCAAAATGGATGATGCACAACCCTCCCAGACCTTATTGCAGTTGTCTGAAGTACAGCATAAATTATTAAAGGCGAATACGCAGGTATTTGTTTAATTTCCGTTTGGATCTAAAATTACTAATGGACTTGTAAGTTAGATTTAATTGTTGGGGTTAAATTTTTTTTTGCATGCCAATTTTAGGAATTCGCTAATTATGCATTGCGTACTGGTCCTCGCCAAATGGGAGTTAATTACAAACATCGGATTAAACAACGTTTGGTGAATTTAGGCTTGTACCAGATGACAAAGGTGACTCGGTGTCAAATTGACAAAGCATTGATCACTGCTCTCGTCGAGAGGTGGAGGCCCGAGACGAATACTTTTCATCTTCCGGTTGGCGAGTGCACAGTGACATTGGAAGATGTCAACTGTCTGTGGGGATTACCTGTTACTGGTAAAATATTTTTTGTTATTAATTTACACTTTTGTTATTAATTTAGATTTAATACAAATATATGTTTATCTAACATCTATGTTTACAGGACGGGTCATTTCGGGACATACCGATGATAACTGGTCACTACTGATCGAAGAATGCCCTGGGACACGAAGTATACGACGGTGACGAAGATAGTGCTGATGAATTTTTTTTATACTAAGGTGTCAAACAGAGGCGAATCCAACCAGAAAAAAAGACAATCAAAATACTATATGCATCTTAAATGGTTGAAGGAGCATTTTGGTATGGAATTGACACTCCTTACTGACGAGCAGACAGTCGACCGATACACCCGAGCATATTGCATGGACTTGTTCGGGTCCGTAATGTTTCCTGATGCAAATTCTAGTTCTGTCCCGATAATGTACTTACAATTCTTAGAGAATTTGGCACCTCCGGAAGAGGATTACAATTGGGGAGGTGTTGTGCTTGCATGTCTGTATCGTGAGTTGTCCCGGGCTTGCAGACTAGACACAGCTTTGATTAATGGTCCATTACTACTACTCCAGATGTGGTCTTGGACTCGTTTTCCTATAGGCCGGCCCAGACCAAAAAACGATTTACCATTTGGCAGCGGAGAGATACTGGAGAGACTGCCTTTTGGAGCAAAATGGACTATTCCGCACGAATGGGATGGCAACCCTGTGAGAGGTAAATCCTATTAGTAAATATTAGGTTTTTAATACAATTTTGTGTTGATTCAATATGTAACTGACATGTATTTACAACTTAGGTACAGATCAATATCGGAATCAATTTGAGCGTTTCAATGTGAATGTTGTTAATTGGATGCCGTATGCGAGTTACTACCCGCAGCTACCTTGGCGCGGGATAAGAGATCAGGCTGTGTTTACATGTCGCTTGTGGTGCAACCATTTATGGGAGGTAGAGATGGTCTTTCCTGAGAGGGTTATGCAGCAGTTCGGATTATTCCAAACGGTTCCTCCGCCGGCTCCACCATCTTTTCAATATCTTGAAGGCCTTCGCAGATACAATCGTGCGAGTGGTTTGAGTCAATTGGATGACGGACACTCTGCGGACTGGAGCATACACTTTGCAGATTATATCACGGCAGCACCGATTCCAGCTGATGAGCATAGACCTTACGATATGGATAGGTAATTTATAATTTGGATCTATTAATTAATATATTTACTAAAGTGTTGATTAATGTAAAATATTATTTGCAGGTATCCTGAGTATATGGATTGGTTCTTTCAAAATGGGATGTCAACCATATATCCAAGGCAAAACAACGAAGAAATTCTGAGTCAGTCGGTGCCAGCACCGGGAGGAGATGTAGGAGAGCTCGGATATGTCTCAGATGCCATGGTCCAAGCTCGTACCGTAAGTATTTTGTTCATTTAAATGCGAACCTCAATTCAGTTTATTTACAGATTTGTGTGTAACACATCATTTCATTTTCTTGTTTCTTGTAGAGATTCCGTCTCTTGCAAAACACAGCGAAAGGAATTAGTATGGTGCAGACCCCTGGACAGAAGGCTTACGGACGTCTGTTGCTGCAGACGAGTCGTGATATCCTAGACGATCTTGGCCATATCGCACTGTTCAGAGTCATGATCGAGAAGGCTGGACTTCCATTTGATCTAAGATACATCGATATCAGCGATGATTTTCCAGACCGGCAACCGATAGAACCTGAGGTCCAAGTTCCTCCAACGACTGCCTCCGATGTTATGGTTGGAATTTACGACTCGCTTGAAAGAATAGTCATAGACGGTCGGCCCCTAGGGGATGAAGCTTCGCCATCAGTGGTGCCTCCGAAACGGCCAACAAAAAAACCCAACAAATATAGCAACTCGAGATTCCTTAGGACTAGAAGCAGAGAAGACGAGGTCTGATTTATGTATGTTTTTGTAGTGTATGTTTTGTTTGAACAATCTAACTAATGCTTACACTAACTAAGAAAAAAATTAACAAAAAAATGTATCTCTCTTAATTCGTCTCTCTTACACTAACTTAGGACTAGAATGCAGTATGCAAAAGTACAAAACATTCGGCCATCTAAAAAAAATACAAAACATTCGGCTATGCAATAATTGAATCATGTCGGCTATGCAATAATTGAATTCATATAATTGCCTATAATTCATATAATTGCCTATAATTGAATTTCAATCATATAATTTCAATCATCTCAAAAAAATACAAAACATTCGGCTGTGCACTTTGGCTATGCATATAATTGATTCATTCATGCAATAATTGAATTTCAATCATGTCGGCTATGCAATAATTGAATTCATAGATTCGGCTTTATCACACTAGTAGAAAATATGGAATCAGGATCGGTTATATATGCATATTAGTATCGGAATACAACCGATCCTGATGAAGGCGATACTGATACTTACAATAATCTGGATCGGTTAAATAACCGATCCTGAACGTTACTATCAGGATCGGTTCTGTTGACAAAACCGATCCTGATACTTTTTTTTTTTTTTAATGTTGGTTCTGAAAAAAAGAAAAAAAATCAGGATCAGTTTTTTTGAAACAACCGATCCTGATGTTATATTGGATCTAAAAAAAATATTTTTTTTTATTTGGCCAGCTTCCATATATATTTGCTGGCCAGCGTAAATTTTTTTTTTATTTACTATTGATTTATTGGAGCTCAAAACCAATTAAGAACACAAAATAAAATTCATGAAACACAAAAAGAAGTACAATAGTTGAAGAAATTTGGTGCAATAGCAAAATAAAATTGAAAATACAAATGAAAAAAGATAGTTGATCGGCCGGATGATTAAGATAAATAAAAAGATAGTTTCAAAAAGCCTTGCTCAAATGAAAAAAGATAAATAAATAAATTGAAAATACAAAAAAAAATGTGTTTTAAAAGTATAATAATGAGAAAATTAGATAAAGCTAATACCGTGATAGTTGATCGGCCGGATGATTAAGTAACTTGAGCGAGATGTCCTCAAAACTGAAAAACAATATGCAAACACCATTAATTAATTTTTGAAACAATACAAAAAATTAAAAATTGACACAATTGAGCCGGAGGTTCGAGAGGCTCGGCTTTGAGAGGGAGAGACGGAGACGGAGAGAGAGACACGGAGGAGAGGGAGAGACGAGACGGAGACAGAGAGAGGAGAGACACGGAGGTCTGAGGATTTGAGAGGGAGAGACGGAGACAGAGAGAGAGAAAGACGCTAAGTTGAAAATGAGAGGCGCGAAATGAAAATAAGAACTAAGCAGGAGTTATCAGGATCGGTTATTTCGAAATAACCGATCCTGATTGTTTTTGTAAGTACAAAGGCGCGAAACAGTAGCATTAGGATCGGTTATTTCAAAACAACCGATCCTGATACCTTCTTCTTCTTTTTTTTAAATGTTGGTTCTGAAAAAAATATATATATATCAGGATCGGTTCAGTTGACAAAACCGATCCTGATACTTTTTTTTTTTTTTTAAAAATTTTGGTTCTGAAAAAAAAAAAAGTATCAGGATCGGTTTTGTTGACAAAACCGATCCTCATATTTTTTTTTTTTTTTTAATGTTGGTTCTGAAAAAAAGAAAAAAAAAGTATCAGGATCGGTTCAGTTGACAAAACCGATCCTGATACTTTTTTTTTTTAATTTTGGTTCTGAAAAAATAAAACAATCAGGATCGGTTTTGTTGAAAAAACCGGTCCTGATACTTTTTTTTTTAAATGTTGGTTCTGAAAAAAAAAAAAAAAAGTATCAGGATCGGTTATGTAAACAAAACCGATCCTGATACTTTTTTTTTTTAATGTTGGTTCTGAAAAAAAAAAAGTATCAGGATCGGTTCTGTTGTAACAACCGATCCTGATTCTTTTTTTTTCAGAACCAACATTAAAAAAAAAGGAATTAGAATCGGTTGTTTGTTAGAACCGATCCTGATACTATCAGGATCGGTTTTTACAAACAACTGATCCTAATTCTAAAAAAAAACCGATTCTAATTGTTCATAAATTAGGATCGGTTAACCATAAAACCCGATCTGAATAATTTTGAGGATCGGTTTTCTTAAAAAAAACCGATCCAGATAGATATTAGAATCGGTTGTTTCATATAACCGATACTATTAGGCCGATCCTGATTCCAGTTTTTCCACTAGTGTCAATACAAACAAATTAATACATCAATAATTGAATTTCATAGATTCGGCTATGCATCAAAAACATTAGAATTCATAAATTCATAAATTCAAAAATTCATGAAATTCGGCTATCTCATACAACCCAATTAATTCATAGATTCGGCTATCTCATAAAAATTCGGCTATCTCATAAAAATTCAAAAATTCAAAAATTCATAGAATACAAAAATATCAATACAACCCAATTAATTTCAACACTAGAATTCGTAGTCTTGTATAAATTCATAGTCTCAAAAACATTAGTACATATATTAATACAAACATTAATTTCACCGATCTTTACGTCTGAATAATCTGTTTATCAGGCGACCAGCTGACCGGCTACCAGATGGTCGGCTTCCGGATGCCTGACTACCAGATGCCCCTGCTTGACTACTACTACTGGCCTCTGGATTTCTATCATACGCATCTGGCCGGGCACCAGATACGCTTCTTCGTCTTCCTTCAGTTGCCTCTACCTGATTACCAGATGCCTCTGGCCGGACACCAGATACGCTTCTTCGTCTTCCATCCGTTGCACCTGTATAGCACGGACATAAGAATAAGTAAGTGTGTAAAACCTTCAAATAATTAAAATATGAACTTATTCACCCTTATAATTTCCAACCTGGAGTTCTTGTTCTATTGGACCCCTCCGATCGTTGTGCGCCACTGCGCGGCCTGATCTGAGCTTCCATATCATCCATAGAATTAGGAATTCGCTTGTGCTTCTTCCTGCCCTTATTTATTTTATTTGGGTTCGGCCTGATTGTAGGTGCTCCCAACTCATATGGCCAATTGGGGGGGTTACCAAAGCTATGAAACCCACCTGTCCATGTGCTGACATAATTTTCTACGCTATAATAGTGACTTACATAGTTCACTGGATTTAAATGCCTCTGACAACACACCGCTAGGACGTGGTTGCAAGGAATGGCAGTAAATTGGAGCTTCTGACACTCGCAAGTAGGCATTCCCGCCTCCCCTTCTGGAAATGTAACTTCATACTTCATATCTCCTTTCACTCCCTAAAATTGAGATAAATCAAGATAATTAAATATTACAATTTACTAATGCATGAATGAGATTTAAGTAAATAGCTGACATACCGTGCTGACAACTCCATCATGAACTACAACCTCATAAATGTTAGGTCCCATTGGTATCACTCGGTGCTCCTTTGCTTTTTTCATCCGGTGTTCTAAAACTGATAATATGTTTGCTGATAATCTCATACCGCTTTGAGCCACCGCTGAGCAACCGCACCTCTTTTTACATACCAATCCACCACCTTGTAGAATGTGCGCTCAACAACCGCAGTTACAGGCAGTTGGCGAGCCACTCGAAAAACGTTGTTCAGTGATTCTGATCCGTTCGTAGTCATAATACCCCACCTATTCAGGCCCCCGTCATAACATTGTGCCCATTTATGAAGTTGCAAAGGCTCCTCTTCGAGGTTTTGAACTCTTTTGCCACACCACATGATGTACTGATGAGTAGTAATACTCCTACCTTCTATCAATTCCATACCCTCATTAAACCTCCACGGTTTCATCTTACCCACAAATTTCCTGAAAATATTTTTGATTATTTGGTCCTTACACAGCTTATACACATTTGCCGAAATATGTTGAGAACATAATCGATGAACTGCTTCCCCATTTTCCTCACACCACCCTAAATCAGGTCGATCAAACACTGAACGGATTGCAGCATGCTGGTCTGATATAACACATACCCGGCCAGGTCCGACAACATCTTCGCGTACAAATTGCATAAACCAGCCCCAATTGGATGAAGTCTCCTCTTCTGCAATTCCGAATGCTATTGGCAGTAACTGTTGTTCTGCATCATAAGCGCATGCCATGAATAGTTTACCTTTATACCTACCGGATAGGTGTCCGACATCTACGCTAATAACTGGTCGGAGATATGGCCAGGCCTGAATGCATGGACCGAAAGCCCATGCCGCACGTGTGAAATAATGGATGCCTAAGTCGTCAGATGGTTCATGCTCAATTCTGTATCTTGTGCCTGGGTTAGACCTCTGGATTGCACCGAGCAGAGAAGGTAGCAGTTCGTATGCTTTCTCCCAAGAACCAAATAAATCAGCAATAGCCAGCTCCCTCCCTCTCCAAATCTTGTTATAGGAAGGCTCTACAGTTTTGTGCGCAACTCTAACTGCAGCTTCACATGCTTTCATTGACATCTCCAGGTCCTTCATAAGACTAGGTTTGATTATATCTGCAATCATTCTGGCAGTCATCTGACGACTGTCTGCTGTACAAGCAATGCTGTAACAATTGTGCTCGTATGGGTTTGTTGAAATTATCCAAATGCCCGTCTCAGTGGTTTTTGCGTATAACCGCCATGGACACCCCTCCGCTCTACATATTACCACATAGGCACTACGATTGCTCTGGGTTTGTTGTAATTCTAAGTTATTATCCATGGCAAACCCACCCAATTTTTTTTTAAGTTATGCTTTGGATTGAAACATCTGTCCTACTGAAAATATACCGTCGATTCTCGGTGAATAACCAAAAAATGCTTCATCCTTGTACGGCATCGGCACATCGTCATTAAATGCCTGACAAGGATGCTGCAATCCCCGATTAATAAAGGGAATAGACTCTTGCCACTCCTTCATTACATCTTGCATCCTAATCTCATCCTCAATTTCGGTCATATCATCTTCCCCAACAACCGACTCACCAAGGTCAGAGTTTGTGTCTGAGTCAGTATCATTATTGAGCCGGTCAAAAAAATTACACAAATCATCCTCTGGTATGCCTCTGCTACTTCCAGGTACACTTCCCGGGTATGGGTCATAATTGGTCTGACTAACAACTGGTACTGACTCAACCACTAATTCAAGAAATTTAAAATTCAGTACCGGAGTGGCATGTCCAAGCACCATATGCCATATCATTTCGTCGTCTATGTTAAATAACTGATGATTTTCTGCTTCGCCAGGTGGTGCCGTGTTCAACCGTGCCCTGATTGTCAGATCAAACTCGCCAGGGAGCAAACGAATGCCAACATATATATGTCTTCTTAGCTCATCAATACTGGTTGAGTTATTAACAGGAAATGTGCAGGTCGGTGCGTCTGAAATTGCTCGTCTGTGGTACACATTTATTATTATTCCCGACATTCCCTGAACAAAAAATTTCTCAATTAACCTTCAATATTATTTAAAATTTTACAACCTAAAATATGAAAAAATACACAATCAACATTCGATATCGTATTTAATTTTTAATTTGAAAAAAAAAACTTACTAAGTTCTTCAGACGAAGGCTAAAAATACAATGCCGGAGTCGATTTGTAGATAACAAAAATTTTATACACTAAACCTCTGAACGTTTTCAGCTAGAAAAAAAAAATAAAACGCCTCTGCTCTCTGGCCTCTGCTCTCTGCTCTCTGCGCTTGCTCTCTGCTTAATATCTGGCGCAGATAGGAGTTATATAGAAATTTTCCGAAAAAAAAACAAAACAGGGTGGGAACCGAAACCCCTATTCGGTCCCCCCTTTTTTTTCCTAGACCGAATAGGGATCTCGGTCCCATGGAATTACACAAATGTTTACACAGCGGGTTCAGAAAAACTGTGAAATGGGGGGTAGACCGAAATCCCAATTCGGTCCCGGGGGAAAAAAAAATTAGGGACCGAATTGGCATCTCGGTTCTTACGGTTTTTCGAAATCCCGAACTAATCATGTTGGTTCCCTAATTTAGATTTTTCTAATTATGGTTTTTAAAAAAAAATCGGATTAGGCACTACCTCAGTATGAATGCCTACGGTTTCAACTTAGAAAAATATTCCTTAGTTTGATCTGGGTACCAGTGCACAGGTAATCACTGAGTAGTTGTTGCGCATATAAAGACAATTCTGATGGGACCTTTCATCTTTTATCAATGTTAGCATACGGTCCTCAACTTTTAGACAATTTAACATAAGCACCTTTGTATTAATGATCAATGGGATTGTTTGGCAACAAAGATTAAGTCTCCTTAAGGCTTAATCCGCTTCATTTAGCTTTCTTAGTGCTTAATTATGCCGAACACTGGTTCCTTAGCGCAAATTAAGAACACCTCATTTTGTTCGGATCTTAAGGCACCTTACCCCTTCCTTTATTTTCCTTAGCTTTCACTCACGAATTAAGACAACCGAACATCGATTATTTAGAACTCTTTAAGCTCTTAATCCTTTGTTGCCGAACAACTAATAGGATGTAAATCCGCGCTATGTTGTGTGCGGGGCTGTTCGGCAACCTCTTAATCCACACTATGTCTTGTGCAGAGGTTTAAGGAACCAATGTTTACTTGTTTTAATTCGTGGGTGATAGTTAAAGAAGCTAAAGAAAAGGGTTAGAGAATTAATCAAATCTACTATTCCCCTGTGGGCAGGAAATTCCTGCACACAGGGTCCATCTATCTATACATTTAATGTTACTTCAATTTGAACAGTTATAATCAAGCAATAGAAAGTATTTGAATTTTGAAAAGACACAATCAATACTTTAAATATGACCATTCAGATTCAAACAAGTGAAATATATGGATGAATGGACACAATGTACATAAATTTCCTGCCCACATGGGGCAGGTGATTTGGTTTTATTAGCCACCACCTCAGTAGGAGCTCCTTAGGGGTGTAATGGGTAAGATGCGGGTAGAGTGGAACCATTTTCATACCCATACCCACTCAGAATTGACTTTATTCTTATCCTACCATTTCCCATTAAGAATTAACCATATCCTACCCTACCCATATTCGTTAAAATTATTGGGTAATGAAACGGTAGCGGGTGAATAACGAATAATACTAATATAATAATTAATTTTATTTATATTTTACAAATAGAACATCAAAACTCATTCTTTTCACACATAAGCAATCACATTACTAATAAAAAAAACAAATGTACAATCAATTCCAACTAAATTTTTTTTTAATAAAACAAGAGAATTTAAAACACAAAAAAGTAATATGATTAACATTTTTCTTATAGCAGAAAATATATACTAAATAACAAAAGTACATAATTAATTATTGCTCAAATATTATTATATGAAATATTACACAAATAAATTTTAACATCTATACTTATTGCTTAAATAATATAATATAATTGTATATTATATAATTACCTTATAGAGTAACAGTACGAAATAGTCTTTATTCATACCCTTATCCGTTTAGCTAACGAAAAAAATACTTACTCATATCCATACCCAATAAGCTAACGAAAAAAAACCTTACTCATACCCGCCTTATCGAATACAGTAACGATAAAATAAACAGTTAAGGGTATATCATTAACACCCCTAGAACGCCTACGGTCTCAACTAAAAAAACAAACTACCTCAGTATGAGGTGGGTCCACTTAGTTGTTGTGCATACAGAGACAATTCTGATGGGACCTTCATCTTTTGTCAATGTTAGCACCCGGTCCTCAACTTTGAAACAATTTAACAGAAGCACCTTTGTAGTAGTAATCAATTAATAGGATGTATATAAATATGTGCTATGTTGGGTGGTCTCGTGCCGTGTTGTGTAAATTTCACTTGTTGTGTCGTATTATAATTAAAATTACGGATAATAATCACGATAGGTTTGGCACGGCAGACTAAATATGACGTGATCAGTCACGTTCAATCACATTAATTATGTTTAGTTATGTTTGATCATGTTTAACTATATGAAATAAAAACAGAAAAACATATCAAAATGTAACACTATTTTATTAAATTGTAAAAATTGTAAAATAATAAAATAGTGTTATAAAAAAGAATTTTATGTGCAAAAATAAATTAATTATACTGCATCTGAATTATGAATTATTGTTTGAAATAAATAATAATATAAATTTAATATTGTTTTAGTGATGTGTCGTGCTTCGTGCCGTATTTTGTATCTAATGATTCAGTAGTATAGTTAGTGTGCTTCATCTGGTCCCTTCATGGAAGAACCTACATTTTTTTGTTTGTCAATTTTTATAAAAAAAAAAGAAAGAAAGAAAAAAAATCATTCACTAATAACAAAGAACATCTTCAAAAAAAATAAGAAAAAAAACATATTCTTTAGAAAGGGAAAAAGATTGAATTTAGTGTACACCGCAATACAATGGCAGAAATTTAGTACAACGACGCAAATACCTATTTTGTTAAAATTAAGCCGAATTTAACTTAAATTAAATCCCCTTTAAATTTTGTGCAAACTTAAATTAAACGTTTTCAATTTAACCTTTCTATATATGCTAGATATCTTACTTGATCGATCCTAATTTACCCACAAAAAATAAACTTGGATGATTTTGTATCCATATAAAATATAAAGATGTAATTAATCTAAATTATGAGGGAGATTAATATTTTGAAAGTTATTATTATCTTAAATTAAAAACGTTTTAGAGGAGTGATTGATAAAAATAAAATTTTAAGAGCTGTTTATCACAAATCGATAGTTTCAAGGAATTATAGTAGCTTTACTCCTATATTTTGATGTCAAATAATAATATAATGTTTACATAAACTACCGGTGTGTTGTCCACATCTTTCCAGTTGGAATATAAATTGCAAACATTCTTAAGATTATGCATTAAATATTTTTAGCTTTGATAGTGTACACCAAAGTTTTGAAGGCATATTTTTTATTTTTAGAATTGTATTAAATATTTTATAAAGAATAAGAAAGATGATTTTTTTTTTTGATATCATAGAAGGAACCGAATCAATGTTTCAGTTTTTAGACATTTTTTGTGGACAGTAACTAAAATCTGCATACAAACTCTGACAAATGTCTGAAGAAGTCAAATCAATGATTTTTTTTTTTGGTACATTGAAATTCCTTTTCATCTTTCTCCTTCCCAACAAATATATTTATATATTTCTAAATTATAAAAAATCTGTTTTGCAGGAGGGATAAAACAAAATTAGTATAGAGCAGAGTAGGTCCGATGGACATTGGACTTATTTTTTAGTTTAATGAACTGTAAAGCCGTCTGATCTGCTTTAAAATCTATATGCATTGAAACAGATTTACAAGAATATTAAAACAAATTACACGGATCTTAAAGCAGATTAGATGATTGCCTTAATTATTTTGACAATTTAGGTCAATAATGCTCAGACCTCCATTGAGCTTTAAGGCACATACCCTTTCCCAATTAAACAAACTATTAATTCCTTTACATGGTTACCTTTCCACAAGAAGTTCTGCCTCATTTTATCAATGTGCCTGACTAACACCACCCGAACTTTAAAAGCATGCATGTAGTGTAGAGGCATTGCCGATAGGACCGCCTTTACTAGTATTATTCGACGTCTGTATGATAGGAAGTTAGAGGTCCAGCCTTCCATCCTGTTCTGAACAGCTGCCGAATTGATTGGAAAAAAAATTATTGAGTTAGAGGTCACTGCATCAAAGAAAGTCAAGTTCTAATTCAAGAAGTTTTGCATCAATGGAGTTGGATGCAGTAACATACGAATTGATCATTAGCACTGTTGGCAATGATCATCAGAAGGGTTTTATTTATTAAGTTTTATTTTTTAACTTTTTTTTCATTGTTTTTTGTGTTTTAATTTAATTGGTTCAAGAAGATTGAACCTCCTTGTAATTTTCTATCATTCGGTTTCAGTTCGAAACCAAATGACTGTGAGAAAAAAAAGGAATCATTATTCCATATATATTTGTTTTGCGGTCCGCTAGATGCTATTGTATCTAAAATAAAGAATTTTTTTTCATTTTTCAATATAATCCCATATATATTTGTTTTGGGTCAGCATAAGATAATCACCACCTCCTGTATAGCTTACAGCCTTGTCATTTTATTTTCAATATATTGAATATCTACACCCATGTCTAGCGTATCAGTTAGATCAAAGAGCTCACCCTATATTAGAATCATTACCTCAGGTTATTTCATCTACGTTTATCTATGCTTACCTACTTACCTGGCTGGTTGATTGCTTCATTTGTTTGTTTCAGAGGCGGTGATGAAAGATGATGGCATTTGTTGTTAGAGCTTGCTAGGTGTTATAGAGAGAGTGCTCAATATGAGACTGAAAGGTTATTTATTAATGTTCCGTATATTTCAGGATAAATTATGCCCTATTCATTTTAATTTGGTGGCTGAGAGCCATTTAGCATTTGTTTGATCTGAGGAACATTAGAACTTAGTTGTACAGTTAGGGAGTATATAAATTGGTGTGTTCCTTAAATGGAATACAGATTCAGGTCCGCTGCTTTGAAGTGGCATCCAGACAAGTATGAAGGCCCTTCAAAGGTTATTTCCTTAATTTCATTTTCTCAGTTTCTAAGTTAATTTATTAATCTTAAATAAATGAACAAAACTAAGTAATAACATAAGAAGGTAAGATTAGATTGCTAGGTGTTATAAAGAGAGTGCTCAATCTGAGAATGCAAAGGTTATTTCTTTTGGATTTACTTAAAACACTAAATTTCGGTAAATAAGTTTAAATTGCTAGGTGTTTCTTCAACTCTGTCATGCATATGTTTCACATATTCTGTATGTAATTCTTTAATTATTTCGTGTTTTTTCTTGATGTATGCTGAGCCAAGAAAAACTGTTGGTTGCTGATTTAATAACTGCTATTGAATGATTTTTGGAGCCCTTTTGTTTGAAAGCATCTTAATTTCATTTGTTACTCTCATATGCAAAAAAAGAATAAAAAAAAAAAGAAGAAGAAGAAGATGTCGGACATTCTTTGCAAATGCAATAGACATGGTTATAATAACATGCTCTTCATGTTAAATGTATCCTGATATAAATCCATTTTTCGTTGTACCAGAAATGACCCAGATTTGCAATTCTGGTTTGAGGCTCTGACGACTGTGCTTGAAGATCCATCCCAGCATGCAGGTGTTGTTAAGTTTTAGTAGAGATAGCAATTCATTCCCCGTGATTAGATGCCTTTATAATTAGTGTTCATCCATATTTCATTTCAATTTTACAAAAATTTCTTGTATAAAAGATAGGTAACAAAAGTGATAATTAATGTTACCTACTCGATCATGATCATGATCATGAGATGAAGTACCTCAATTATGAGCATTACATTGCAGGTATCACTAGTGGAAAAATGCACATCAGCATCGGCCTATTAGGATCGGACTTTTCAAAATTCGATACTGATCTATATCTGAATCGGACTTTATAAAACAACTGATCTTAAAAGGACAATCAGGATCGGTTAAATATTAACAACTGCTCTTAAAAGTGCTGGCCATATCAGAATCGGTTCTTTACAAAAAACCGATTCTGATTATCTACTTATTAGCATCGGTTAAATTAAATAACCGATTATAAATACTATTAGCATCGGTTATTTATTTAACCGACTCTGACTTATTTGTTTTAGAATCGGGTTATTTTTTAACCGACCCTGATTTCTTTTTGCGGTCTTCACAACTTAAGTGAAAATTCGATCTTCTTCAAAATTTTCAAAAATCAGCGCTCTCTCTCCGTGGCTCACTCTCTTCCTCAAATTTCAAAACAACTCTCTCTCCGACTCAATTTCATTTCGCTCCGTAAATCTCTCTCTCTCCGTGGCTCACTCTCTTTCTCTCGGGTTCTGTCTTCGCCGCTCAATAGGTTGAGGCGAGGGTTCCGACTCTCCGGAGGTGAGGTGAGGCGGCCGTGAGGTGAGGGCGGTGAGGCAGCCAGTGAGGTGTTGGGTGAGGCGGCCGTGAGACGAGGCAAATAGGTGCGGTTAGGTGAGGCGATGGCAGCCACCAGCCACCTATTTAAAATCGTGAGTTCTGAAAATTTTGCGAATTGGTAGATTAATTTTGCGATTTGGTGGATTAATTTTGCGATTTGATGGATTAATTTTGAAAATCTCTAAATACCAGCCACCTATTTGGGGGATTAATTTTGCGATTCGGTACTGGTTCTGACACAGCATCAGTACTGTTTTATGATTTCTTTGATTTCCCTAATTATGTAAATACAAAATAAGCCATACATACTGATTGTTCAGCATGCCCAGCAACAATGGTACCGTACCAGTAATTGTCAGATTGTTCGTGGCTCGGGACAGTTTTCACTAATACATCTGACCAGAAACAATCTAATTAACTTTGGTGGTTGCATTGTGCTCATGCAGGTGAATTTGTGGAGTAACATACCGACAAGGGAGTACTACCACAGGCACACACGGTGTCTGTACTGGGAAGGAAAGCTGATCCTGCCGTTTGCTGACCAGTGGTGGTTCAGGTGGTCCCTGGGCTGGCTGATGCCACCAAAGGTTTCCTCCTCAAGGCCACACAGGTGAAGCCGTCAGGAACTACTATCATGACATGCATGTCATCCAGGACATCCTCGTGCCCCTCTACAAGGTCGGTGAGGCCATGGAGTTTGTCCACAAGGAGATGGAGGTATGCTCTCTCTCTCTCTCTCTCTAGCAAGTGCTTTCTTGTTGTGCTTTGCAGTTTTAGAATTAACTCTTTAGAATGTTGAACCAATTTTGAGGGATTGGCAATCTGAAAATTTTGTTGGTCTTTAATACTTGTGCACTTTTATCTGAAATTGTTGTACCAATTTTATGCATGAAGTTTCTATTGACTGCTTTAGCAAGCCAAAAAAAGTGAATAAAAAGAAGAAGACATGATTGAGAAACTGTAACAATAATGTAAGTGAATGTACAGCAGGTTTTATTGGCCTCTATCAGGGAAATTTACCAGCATGTAGAATGTCATCTCCTGAGCATTTTGATATAAAGAACACTAAATTCGGTTTAGTAGATCTCTCAGAATGATTTTCTAAAGGTAGCACTTACAGCAGTTTTTTGGTTTTCTTTTTCTGAACTTTGAAAATCAATTCCTGACAATTGGCTAAACCAAATTTTGTGTTCTTTTTATGATTTTACAGAGGGTAATACAATCTATAACTCTGTAAATTTTCATGATTTTAAGAATTTTCTTCTTATGCCTAATAACCATGCAAAGTTAGAGGCAAAGAAGTCATGTGTGCAGCAAAATATGCAGTTTTTTGTATTTTTAAGGGCCAACTTTGAAAATGGCTAGAAAATAGTAGAAAAATCCGAATGATGCAAAGTTTAGCTCTAAACTTTTGATTTGGGCTTTGGATCAGTCTGCACTGACTGATCTGTTACAAAGGGCCATGTGAAGCAGATGGTAGTATAGAAGGCAAAAGTTTAGAGCCATGCTTGTATTATATTGTATTAGTGGATTATTTAATTGTAATAATTTTTCTAAATTTTTTTATCAATTTTCCTATTTTTTTTAGTATAAAACAAGCTTCTGACAAAAAAGTCCGATTTTCCGATCCGATTCAGCCGATCCCGACCGATTTTTAGATCCGGATCGGATCGGTTGGGGCCGATCCCGATTCCGATTCCGATTTTTCCTTCTATGGATGGTACTTTGTTTGGATTTGAAGAAGTGAACTTTAGACAGCCACCATTTCTCACTGGATTACTCAAATTGAGTAATTCTTTTTTTTGTTTTACTCATATGAGAGTGCTCTACTTTCTGGTAAAATTTCATGAAATTTGAGGCTTCCTAGCTGTACCAGAAAGGGGTCTAAACACAGGGGTAAGCTGGGGAACTGTGCTGGTATTTTGCTGATTTTTTTTTCATTTTTCAAAGGCTGAATCTTTAGAAAATCATAGAAAATGCTATGAATGTAAAATTTGGGTCTAAGTTGTGTGTTTTTGAGTCCCTCTCTCTAATTGTATCATTTATTTTACCATATTACCCTTTTATCAGTAGGTTCTGTGCAGATTTTGGATTGTGGTTTGTGGACTGTTTTCTGGTAAATGGAGCAGCAAAGGTGATACAATCTATGACTCTATGAATTTTCATGATTTTACAAATTTTCTTCTTATGCCTAATGACCATGCAAAGGTAAGGGCAAAGAAGTCATGTGTCATGAAAATTGGTAGAGCATACTAGTGGTGTATAATTACTTATTAGTTTTCTTTTATTTTGGTTCTTTGCAGTGTGATCAATTAAGAGCTGATAATCTCATGAGGAAATTTGGACCAAGCCTAAAAAAGGTTCAATAATTTAAAACTTTTTTTTTTAAGTAAAGAAGCTTCAGTTCAGGCACTTTTGGTTGTTTTAGATTTGTTCTAAACTATTTCTTATGAAATGTTTGATATAGTTGTAAATTAGTGTACAAATGCTAGTTAGATGATTCTATGTAATTGTGATATTTTGATAATTCATTGTTATTATTTTGTTAAGTGACATGGTTGATATAGTTTGATTAATTGTTGGAATTGTAATTGTTGAATCTTATTTTGATAATTCTTTTGTTTGTGATTGTGGCATATTAATTATTGACCAGCCCGCCCCCCCCCCCCTAAATTTTTTTTTTTTAAATTAGTGTCAGTTATCTACAGTAACCGATGCAAAAAAGTTTGAATTAACATCGGATGTTTACCGACCCAGATTACTTTTACATTTGTATCGCTTGGGTCGCATCGCCTCTAGGTCCGATCCTAATGTGTGTAAATAACCGATCCTGATGTTGTGTTTTTCCACTAGTGTATGATGAAGTGAACCATTACTATGAAAAGGCACTCAGCGCCAAGATCGCACAACCATGGCCTGATCCTTTTGTACCCAGTGCATGTGGCCATTGGTGCTACAGGAGGAAATCATGTCTCTGAGCTCATTCATACCAGCTTGAGTGCCGGTTCTTGTCTTACACACCTTCAGGTTTTTAAGTCTGCTGCTGTTAATTAATTGATTTACTATGTATATACTATCCAATTGTTGTAAGAATACATCATGTGTGATGTATACTTAATTAACATTGCTAATGAAAATGTATTCAGTCTATGTGTGTGTGTCTCTCCATCAAACTCTTGTATATCTTTTGTTAATTATTATGTCATGAATGTAATTTAATATTCGATCGAGTGAATTCATCTAATACAGTTTTTTAATTACTTCTTCAACTGTTGCATGAATGCTAACTGTTTGTTTTCTGTGTTATTATTTTTTTCTCTTATGTTTCAGTTCTCAGTTTCCTTAAAAAATCGAGGGAGAAGAGAAAGCACTAATTGAGTATAGTGAAAGTACAAAATAGTGCATGCATACTAATGAGAAGAGGAGGCAGATGCACAGACGGTGAAGAGCGCTTTGATCTTTGCGAGCCGGCCGGCGAAGTAGGAGGAGGGAGGTCGAGACAACAGCACGTGGTGCCGCCTCCAACTCTACACTCTAAATTATTTTTTCTATAATAATGTATCGATCTGGGAGAGGAGCCAGTCATAGGCAGAGGAGAGAACAACGGGGAGTAGGTCCAATCTGGAAGAAGAGACGAGAAGTTACGGCTATGGTTACAAAAAAAGTGCGACACAAAGAGGAGAGCGCTCTCATGCTGTGAAGAGACCCAAAGGAGGAGCACAATCACTAAAATCTTTTCAATTTAATTCTAACCACAACATTATGTGTGCAGTACGTGTGGCGATACGTGTGGTGGGTACAATTTAACTAAATTTAGACTTCTACATAAAAAAATATGTATTTAATGAAAAGAAGACAGACTATTTGATTGGAGGGCTGATATTCAATCCAAAAATTCATCTTTCAATCGTAGCCGTTGGCGAATAGGACATCCAACGTGCTTAATAACAGAATGGAGATATATGGTAGAGATTATGCTTTGTCCTGATCTAAACACCATATTGTAATAGATATATATGGGTCTTATGTAATTATCCTACCCATCAACCGGAACACGGTTCGATTACCCGAATAAATACCTCATACAATGCTAATACAATTATTAATAATTAATAAATATAAAAAAAATTAGTAAGCATCAAAAAGCAACAACGTGTTTCTTTTTGAAGAAAACATTTTACTTTCTTAAAATTGTAGTTTCTCCTCCTAAATTCATGGATTGACGGGTGATACAAAACAACACTATAGAGCCAACAAAGTGAGAAGGAGATTGGTGAGGGAGAAGGTGATCCAGAACAACACAGGTGATCCAACAGGAGTGAGAAGAGATTCGTGGATGATCTAGAACAACACTATAGAGTCAACAAGTGAGACAGAGATTGGTGATGAAAGAGGTGAGCCAGAGAACACAAGACATAATGGAGTGAGAACGAGATTCATGGATGGAGAGGTGATAACAGTAACAATACTAGAGATCTAACAGAGTGAGAAGGAGATTGTGGATAGGAGTTAGATGATGAATACCAAAACAACAGTTATAGAGCCAACAAAGTGAGAAGGTGATTGGTGGATTGAGGAGTGATCCAGAACAACACAAGTGATCCATTGTAGAGAGAAAGAGATTTGTGGATAGAGGAGTGATCCATAACAACACCATAGATCTATCGGAGGGAGAAGGAGGGATGGATTGGGTATCCAAACAACACAATAGAGCCATCAGAGTGAGAAGAGATTGGCAGATGGAGGAGATGATCCACAACACACACTATATATCTAACAGAGTCAGAAGAGATTGGTCGATAGAGGACGTGATAAAGAACAACACTAGAGATTCAATAGAGTAAGAAAGGGAGATTTTGTCGCTGGAGGAGGTGATACAAAACAAAACAGAGCCAACGGAGTGAGAAGGAGATGATCGATAACAACACTAGAGAGCCAACAAAGTGGAAGGAGATTGGTGGATGCAGGAGGTGATCCAGAACAACACAAGTGATCTAACGGACCGAGAAAGAGATTTCGTGGATGGAGAAGATGATCCAGAACAACACTATAGAGCCCAACAAAGTGAGATGGAGATTTGTGGATGGAGGAGGTGATCCAGAACAACACTATAGAGCCAACGAATTGAGAAGAGAGATTCATAAATGGTGGAGGTGATACAGAACAACACTAGAGATCCAACAAGTGGGATGGAGATTGGTGGATACATTGAGGTGATACAAAACAATACTATATAGAGCCAACAGTGAGAAGGAGATTGGTGGATTGAGGAGGTGATACAAAACACACTATAGAGCTAATAGAGTGAGAATGAGATTGGGTGGATAGAGGCAAGTATCAAGAACAACACAAGTGATTCAACGGAGATAGAAAGAGATCGTGGATAAAGGAAGTGGTCCAGAACAATACTATGATCCAACGGAGTGAGAAGGAGATTGTGATGTACCGAGATAATCAAGAACAACACTATAGAGCCAACGGCGTGAGAAAAGAATGGTGGATGGAGGAGGTGATCCACAACAACACTAGAAGATCAAACGGTGTGAGAAAGAGATTCTTGGATGGAGAGGTGATCCACACACACTATGAGCCAACGGAGTGAGGAGGAAATTAGTGGATGGAGGAGGTGCATCCAGAACAATAGAAGTGATCCAATGGAGTGAGAAAGATTTCCGTGGATATAGGAGGTGATAGAGAACAACACTATAGAGCCAACAGAGTGAGAAGGAGATTTGTTGATGGACTAGCTGATACAAAACAACACTATAGCGCTAAACAGAGTGAGAAGGAGATTAGTGGATTGAGGAGGTGATACACAACAACACTATAGAGCCAAATAGTGAGAAGGATGCACGAGTGATACAAAAAAACACTATAGAGTCAACAGAGTGAGAAGGAGATTCGTGAATGGTGCAGGTGATACAGAACAACATTAGAGATCCAAAATAGTGTGAAAGAGATTTGGGATACATGAAGTGATACAGAAACAACACTATAGATCCAACGGAGTAAGAAAGAGATTGGTGGATGAAGGAGGATGATCCAGATAACAGAAGTGAACCAACGGAGAGAGAAAGAGATTCGTGGGATAGATGACGTGATCCAGAACAACAACTATATATCCACGGAGAGTGAGAAAGAGATTGGTGGATGTATGAGGTAATCAAGAACAACACTATAGAGCCAACGGAGTGAGGAGGAGAACAGTTGGATGGAGGAGGTGATCTATAACAACACTATAGAGCCAACAGAGTGAGAAGGAGATTCGTGGATGGAGGAGGTGATCAAGAACAATATTAGTGATCCAATGGAGTGAGAAAGATTTCTATGGATAGAGGAGGTGATAGAGAACAACACTATAGAGCCAACAGAGTGAGAAGGAGATTTGTGGATGGACGAGCTAATACAAAACAACACTATAGCGCCAACGGAGTGAGAAGGAGATTGGTGAATTGAGGAGGTGATACAGAAACAACACTATAGAGCCAACATAGTGAGAAGGATATTTGTGGATGTACGAGGTGATACAAAACAACACTATAGAGCCAACAGAATGAGAAGGAGATTCGTGAATAGTTGGGGGTGATACAGACACAACATTAGAGGGTCCAACAGAGTGTGAAGGAGATTTGTGTATACATGAAGTGATACAAACACACTATAGAGCAAACGGAGGTAAGACAGAAAACGTGGATGGAGGGGGTGATCCAGAACAACACAAGTGATCCAACGGAGAGAGAAAGAGATTCGTGGATAGAGGGACATGATCAAGAACCAACTATATATCCAATGGAGTGAGAAGGAGATTGGTGGATGTACAAGGTAATCAAGAACAACACTATAGAGCCAATAGAGTGAGAAGGAGAACGGTGGATGGGGGAGGTGATCCATAACAACACTATAGAGCCAACAGAGTGAGAAGGAGATTCGTGGGTGGTGGAGGTGAAGACAACACTAGAGAATCCAACAGAGTGTGAAGGAGATTTGTGGATACATGAGGTGATACAAAACAATACCATAGAGCCAACAGAGTGAGAAGGAGATTGGTGGATTGACGAAGTGATACAAAACCACACTAAAGAGCCAACAAAGTGAGAAAGAGATTGTTGAATGAAGGAGTGATCCAGAACAACACAAGTGACACAACGGAGAGAAAGAGATTCGTGGATAGAGAAAAGCGATCCATAGCAACACTATAGATCCAACAGAGTGAGAGGAGATTGGTGCATGGACGAGGTAATCCAAAACAACACTATGGACCCACAGAGTGAGAAGGTGAATTGTGAATGGAGGGGGTGATGAACAACAGCACTAGAAATTCGACAAAGTGAGAAGGAGATTTATGGATAGTAGAGATAATACAAGACAACACTATAGCGCCAACGGAGTGAGAAGGATATTTGTCGATGGGGGGTTAATCCATAACTACACTATAGAGCCAACAGAGTGAGAAGGAGATTAGTGGATGATGGAGGTGATCGAGAAAACACTAGTGAGCCAAGGGAGTGAGAAAAGATTTGTGGATGGAGGAGGTGATGCAGAACAACACTATAAAGCTAATCGAGTGAGAAGGAGATTTGTGGATAGAAGGTGATCCACAACAACACTATAAAGCCAACGAAGTGAGAAGGAGATTCGTGGATGGTGGAGGTGATACAGAACAATACTAGAGATCCAACGTAGTGTGAAAGAGATTTGTGGATATATGAGGTGATACAAAACAATACTATAGAGCGAACGGTATAGAAGGAGATTGGTGGATTGAATGATACAAAACCACACTATAGAGCCAACAAAGTGAGAAAGAGATTGGTGGATGGAGGAGGTCATCTAGAACAACACAAGTGATCCAACGGAGAGAGAAAGAGATTCGTGGATAGAAGAAGTGATCCAGAACAACACTATAGATCCAACGGAGTGAGAATCAGATTGGTGGATGCACGAGGTAATTCAGAACAACACTATAGAGCCAACAGAGTGAGAAGGAGAATGGTGGATGGAGGAGGTGATACATAACAACACTAGAGATCAAACGGTGTGAGAAAGAGATTCGTGGATGGAGAGATGATCCAGAACAACACTATAGAGCCAACAGAGTGAGAAGGATATTTGTGGATTGACGAGGTGATACAGAACAACATTAGAGATCCAACACAGTGTGAAAGTGATTTGTGGATACATGTAGTTATACATAACAATACTATAGAGCCAACGGAGTGAGAAGGAGATTGGTGGATTGTGGAGGTGATACAAAACAACACTATAGAGCCAACCGAGTGAGAAAGAGTGGATGGAGGAGGTGATCCAGAACAACACAAGTGATATAACGGAGAGAGAAAGAGATTTGTGGATAGGGGAAGCGATCCAGAACAACACTATAGATCCAACGAGTGAGAAGGGGATTGGTGGTTGGACGAGGTAATCCAGAACAACACTATAGAGCCAACGGAGTGAGAAGGAGAATTGTGGATGGAGGAGGTGATCAACAACAGCACTAGAGATCCAACAGAGTGAAAAGGTGATTTGTGGATTGTGGAGGTATAACAAGACAACACTATATCGCCAACGGTGTGAGTTGGAGATTTGTCGATCGAGGGGGTGATCCATAACTACACTATAGAGCCAACGGAGTGAAGGAGATTAGTGGATGAAGGAGGTGATCGAGAACAACACTAGTGAGCCATGGAAGTGAGAAGAGATTCATGGATAGAGGAGGTGATGCAGAACAACACTATTGAGCCAATAGAGTGTGATGGAGATTCGTGGATAGAGGAGGTGATCCAGGACAACACTATGGAGCCAACGGAGTGAGAATGAGATTGGTGGACGTATAAGGTGATCCAGAAGAACACAAGAGATCCAACGGAGTAAGAAAGAGATTCGTGGATGAAGGAGGTGATCCTGAACAACACTAGAGATCCAACAGAGTAAGAAAGAGTTTGTGGGTAGAGGAGGTGATACAAACCTAAACTATAGAGCCAACGGAGTGAGAACGAGATTGGTGGATGGAGGAGATGATCCAGAACAACACTAGAGTGCCAACGAAGTGAGAAGGAGATTAGTGGATGTAGGAGGTGATCCGGAATAACACAAGTGATCCAACAGAGAGAGAAAGAGATTCGTGGATGGAACAGATGATCCAGAACAACACTATTGAGCCAACAAAGTGAGATAGAGATTGGTAGATGGAGGAGGTGATCCACAACAACGCTATAGAGCCAGAGAAGGAGATTTGTGGATGGTGGAGGGATATAGAACAACACTAGAGATCCAATACAATGTGAAGAACATATGTGGATGCATAAGGTGATACAAAACAATACTATAGAGCCAACGGAGTGAGAAGGAGATTGGTGGATTGAGGAGGTGATACAAAACAACACTATAGAGCCAACAGAGTGAGAATGAGATTGGTGGATGGAGGAAGTCATCAAGAACAACACAAGTCAACGGAGAGAGAAAGAGATTCGTGGATAGAGGAAGTGGTCCAAAACAATACTATTGATCCAACAGAGTGAGAAGGAGATTGGTGAATGTACGAGATAATCCAGAACAACACTATAGAGCCAACGAAGTGAGAAGGAGAATGGTGGATGGAGGAGGTGATCCACAACAACACTAGAGATCAAACGGTGTGAGAAAGAGATTCGTGGATGGAGAGGTGATCCAAAACAACACTATTGAGCCAAAGGAGTGAGGAGGAGATTAGTGGATGGAGGAGGTGATCCAGAACTACACTATAGAGTGAACAGAGTGAGAAGGAAATTAGTGGATGGAGGAGGTGATCCAGAACTACACTTTAGAGTGAACAGAGTGAGAAGGAGATTGGTGGATGGAGGAGGTGATCCATAACTACTATATAGGGCCAAACAGAGTGAGAAAGAGATTCGTGGATGGAGGTGGTGATAAAGAACAACACTACAGATTCAACATAGTGAGAAAGTGATTTGTGGAAAGAGGAGGTGATACAAAAGAACACTACAGAGCCAACGGTGTGAGAAGGAGATTGGTGGATGGAGGTGGTGATCCATAACAATACTATAGAGCTAAGGAGAGTGTGAAGGAGATTGTTGGATGGACGAGGTGATCCAGAACAACACAGGAGATCCAACAGAGTGAGAAAGAGATTTGTGCATGTTCGAGGTGATGCAGAAAAATACTAGAGATCCAACAAAGTGGGAAGGAGATTAGTGGATGAAAGAGGTGATCCATAACAATATTATAGAGTCAACATAGTGAGAAGGAGATTGGTGGATTGAGGAGGTGATACAAAACAACACTATAGGGCCTACGGATTGGGGAGGAGATTAGTGACTGGATGGGGTGATCTAGAACAACATAAGTGATCCAACAGAGTGAGAATGATATTCGTGGATAGAGAAGGTGATACAGAATTACTATAGAGCCAACATAGTGGGAAGGAGATTTGTGGTTGGTCGATCTGATACAAAACAACACTATAGCGTCAACGGAGTTAGAAGGAGATTGGTGAGGAGGAGATACAGAACAACACTAGAGATCAATAGAATGAGAAGGAGATTTGTCGATGGAGGTAATCCTTAACGACACTATAGAGCCAACGGAGTGAGAAGGAGATTAGTGGAAGAAGGTGATCCATAACTACACTAGAGAGCCAAGGGAATGTGAAGAGATTCGTGGATAGATGAGGTGATGCAAAACAACATTATAGAGCCAACAGAGTGAGAAGGAGATTCATGGATAGATGAGGTGATACAGAACAACACTACAGAGCCAACAGAGTGAGAAGGAGATTCATGGATAGATGAGGTGATACAGAACAACACTACAGAGCCAACAGAGTGAGAAGGAGATTGGTGGACGTATGAGGTGATCCAGAAGAACACACAAGATCCAACGGAGTGAGAAAGAGATTCGTTGTTGGAGGAATTGACACTATTCACACTAGAGATCCAACAGAGTGAGAAGGAGATTTCTGGGTAGTAGAGTCGATACAAAACAACACTATAGTGCCAACGGAGTGAGAAGGAGATTGGTGGATTGAGGAGGTGATACAAAACAACACTAGAGATCCAATAGAGTGAGAAAGAGATTTGTCGATGAAGGAGGTAATACATAACGACGCTACAGAGCAATGGAGAGAAGGAGATTAGTAGATGAAGGAGGTGATCCAGAACTACACAAGAGAGCCAAGGGAGTGAGAAGAGATTCGTGGATAGAGGTGGTGATGTAGAACAACACTATAGAGCCAACGGACTGAGACTGACATTTGTGGATAGAGAGAGGGTGAAAGAGAACAACACTAGAGAGCCTTCGTAGTGAGAAGGAGATTAGTGGATGGAGGAGGTGATCCAGAATAACACGAAAGATCGAATGGAGTGAGAAAGAGGTTCGTGGATGGTGGAGGTGATACATAACAACACTAGAGATCCGACTGTGTAAGAAGGATATTTATGGGTATAGAAGGTGATACAAAACAAAACTATAGAGACAAAGGAGTGAGAAGAAGATTGGTGAATGGAGGAGATGATCCACAACAACACTAGAGAGTCAACAGAATGAGAAGGAGATTGGTAGATGGGGGAGGTGATCCACAACAACACTATAGAGCCAACGGATTTCGAAGGAGATTCGTGGATGGTGGAGGTGGTACAGAACAACACTAGAGATCCGAACAGAGTCTGAAGGGGATTTGTGGATACATGAGTGATACAAAATAATACGATAGAGCCAACGGAGCAAGAAGGAGATTGGTGGTTGAGGAGGCGATGCAAAACAACACTATAGAGCCAAACAGAGTGAGAAAGAGATTGGTGGATGGTGGAGGTGATCCAAAACAACACAAGTGATGCAACGGAGAGAGAAAGAAACTTGTGCATAGAGGAAGTGATCCAGAACAACACTATAGATCTAAGGGAGTGAGAAGGAGATTGGTGGATGGACGAGGTAATCCAGAACTACACTAGAAAGCCAAGGGAGTGAGAGGAGATTCGTGGACAGAGGAGGTGATGCAGAACAACATTATAGAGCCAACGGAGTGGGAAGGAGATTAGTGGATAGAGAGGGTGAAAGAGAACAACACAAGTGATCCAATGGAGAGAGAAAGAGATTCGTGGATGACAAAGGTGATCCATGACAACACTAGAGGTCCAATAGAGTGTGAAAGAGATTCGTGAATAGTGGAGGTAATCCAGAACATCACTAAAGATCCAAGAGAGTAAGAAAGAGATGTAGATAGAGGAGGTGACACAAAACAATACTATAGAGACAACGGAGTGAGAAGGAGATTGGTGGCTGGAGGAGATGATTCAGATCAACACTAGAGAGCCAAGGAAGTGAGAAGGAGATTGGTGGATGGGGAGGTGATCCAGAACAACACAAGTGATCCATCAAAGCGAGAAAGAGATTCGTGGATGGAGGAGATGATCCTAAACAATACTATAGAGTCAACAGAGTGAGAAGGAGATGACGTGATCCACAACAACACTATAGAGCCAACGGAGTGCGAAGGAGCTTCATGGATGGTGGAGGTGATGCAAAACAATACTATAGAGCCAACAGAGCGAGAAGGAGATTGGTGGTTGAGGAGGCGATACAAAACAACACTAGAGAGCCAAACAGAGTGAGAAGCAGATTGGTGGATGAACGAGGTAATCCATAACAACACTATAGATCCTCCAAAGTGAGAGGACAGATTAAGAAAAAGATTGGTGGAAGGAGGAGGTGATAAAGAACAGCACTGGAGATTCAACAGAGTGAGAAAGAGATTTTTGGATAGAGAAGGTTATGTAAAACAACACTATAGAGTGAACAGATTGAGAAGGAGATAGGTGGATGGAGGAAGTGATCCATAGCAACTCCATAGAGCCAAACAGAGTAAGAAAGAGATTCGTGGATGGAGGAGGCGATGAAGAACAACACTAGAGATTCAACATAGTGAGAAGGACATTTGTGGAAAGAGGAGGTGATACAAAACAATATTATAGAGCCAATGGTGTGAGAAGGAGATTGGTGGATGGAGGAGGTGATCCATAACAACACTATAGAGCCAAACAGAGTAAGAAGGAGAGTGTTGGATGGTCGAGGTGATCCAAACAACACAGGAGATCCAACGGAGTGAGAAAGAGATTTGTGCATGTAGAAGGTGATACAAAATAACACTAGAGATCCAACAAAGTAAGAAGGAGATTTGTGGATGAAAGAGGTGATCCATAACAATGCTATAGAGCCAACAAAGTAAGAAGGAGATTGGTGGATTGAAGAGGTGACACAAAACAACACTATAGAGCCTACAGTGAGGAGGAGATTAGTGAATGGAGGGGGGTGATCCAGAATAATAGAAGTGATCCAAAGGAGTGAGAAAGATATTCGTGGATAGAGAGGTGATACAGAACAACACTATAGAGCCAACGTAGTGAGAAGGAGATTTGTGGATGGACGAGCTGATACAAAACAACACTATAGCGCCAACGGAGTGAGAAGGAGACTGGTGGATAAAGGAGAAAGGAATAACACTAGAGAGCCATCATTGTGTGAAGGAGATTGGTGGATGGAGGAGGTGATCCGGAATAACACGAAAGATCCAATGGAGTGAGATAGAGGTTCGTGGAGATTTGTGGGTAGAGAAGGTGATACAAAACAAAACTATAGAACCAACCGAGTGAGAAGGAGATTGATGAATGGAGGAGGTGATCCAGAACAACACTAGAGAGCCAACATAATAAGAAGGAGACTGGTGGATGGAGGAGGTGATCCAAAACAACACAAGTGATTCAACGGAGTGAGAAAAGATTAGTGGATGGGAGGTGATCCTGAACAACACTATAGAGCCAACAGAGTGAGAAGGAAATTGGTGGATATATAGGGTGGAAGAGAACAACACTAGAGATCCAAATTCTGTTATATATATATATATAGTATGGCTAATTTGCTTCCGGAAGCACTTCGACCGAAGTGCTTACGGGGTCAAATTTTAGTTTGATGTTCAAACAACAAATCCAAACCGTTAGATGTGAATCTATATAAAATGTGCTTGGAGACCAAATTTTATATTTTTGAAATTTTTTTACTATTTATTAAGTTGGTTTGAAAACCATGTTTTTATTAAATTTCTGCAGCATTGAAAAACCGCTGTTTTAATCTAAAATTGTACCTGCATTGAAACATTAACTAAAATATCTAAAAGTGCAGAAACTAGAAAAAAGACACGAGTACACGAGGAATATGTAAACTTTGCATCCAGAAACATATGACGCAATTAAAAGGTTACACTTGTATTAACATATAAACCAAGTCATCTATTATAAGTGCAAGATCAGTGGAACTACTTGCATGAGAAGATTAGCAATTGCAAGATCTGTTAGAAGGTTAGCACTTGCAAGATCTGGTACTAGTGCAGGAACTACTTGCATGAGAAGAGGATTTTACAGATTTAACCTTTTAGCTATTTTCTTTCTTTTTACTTAGCTAAAAGTGCAGGATCAGTGGTACTAGAAGTGCAGGATCAGTGGAACTACTTGCATGAGAAGAGGATTTTTACAGAATTAATCTTCAAAAATGTAAGTTGGCTCCCTTTTGGAGCATGTTATTAATAAAGCAAAATAAGGACTAGGTCCTTATTTTTTCTAAAAAAAAAAACAGAGAGAGAATAAATTGAGTCCTTAAAAAATTGTAGTTCTTCTTAGCTGCCACAGAAAAATACTCATCTCTTTGCAATGCATGTCTCAGAACATTCCAAAGAAATTTGCAAAAATGTTGAAAGGATCCATGAGAGAAATCGTTGGACTTGAAGGTCCAAGCGGAATTACTTGGATTGTGAAATTGAACAGGTCTAATGGCACATTTGCTTTGCGATCTAGTTGGTAAGAATGTGTAGTCGCTAATCGAATAGATAAAAATGATTTTTAGAATTTACATCTTTTAAATTTTTATTTTTTATCGGAGTGGATGCCAAAAAGCCCCTCCTTTCTTTAGGAAAAAGAGAAAGACAGAGAGGGAATCAGATGAGTCAAATGACAGTTTGATTTGAGAAATTTCTACACCTCAAAGTGAGATTAAGAAAGAGATCATATCTTGTCATTTGGTAATAGGGTCAGTGATGAATCCTCTAGTGATATTTAATCACGTGCGATAGGAGACACAGGTAGGTATATATTGTTCATATTCGTTATTTATTGTAAGAGGAAATAAAGAGGTAGGTATATACTGTTCACATAATATTGTTGTAAGAGAAAACAAAGAGGAAGGTATATATGTTCATATTCGTTATTTTTGAACTTCTTAATCTTTTTATGCATCAAGGATTTTGTTTAGTTAAGCAATGTGATTCTGATCCTATAATTGCTTTTTTCCACGATGCTTTTTTTTTCAGTTTGATTCTGATCCCAACGATGTTTTTGGGATTTCTCATTTCTCCTAAATGGTTGTGGACATGTATATATGTGTTTTGGTTTATGGATGTATATGTATGTTGAAGGTTGAATGTTGAATACTCAATACTGTTTTATGGGTGTTGAAATGCTGAATAAATGAATATTGATTTATGTATGTTGTGAATGTTGAATATTTATTTAATTATGGATGTGTAATATTGTATATTTAATGGCTAGCAAATATAGATCCTAGCCAATTATAAATCGAATAAAAAAATTGAATCATAAATGATTTATAAAAACAAACAGTTTACAAAGAGTAACATACATAGGTTTGCATTAAACACCCGTGTATGTCTTCCAAAATTCATACACGGATCCCTTGTAGAAAACGTGTATATAACCCTAGTTATTATACACATTTACTATGACTGTGTATATACATCACCACTTTAAGCACTTTTTTTTTGGTGATTTGTCACAGTTTGCTTGTAGGAACTGTATATGTTAGTACTACACGGTTGCGAATCTGTATACAATATATTGAACTTTTCATTAGGGGCAGATCTAGGATTTTCGTCGCGGGGGGGGGATATCGAGTCAAATTTAAATACCAAATCGGGTTTAAATCCATTAACCAATTGGGTACTCGATAAAAAACAATGCTTTGACTTATAATTTCTGATGCCACTACTACAAAAAAAGAGATTATACACGGACAAAAATGGAAGAGCTACACGGATTTCCTACCGTGTTTAAATCGAGGGTGTATAAACCGCCGTGTAAAAAGCCCAGAATGTGTCGCTCTCCATGATACCGAGCTACACGGATATTACCTAAACAACCGTGTACGATTTTTTTGTACACGGACTTTTAACTAAAAAACCGTGTAGCTTGACTCTTTCTACACGGACATTTAGTTAAATGTCCGTGTAGCTCTCCTCTTTCTACACGGACATTTAACTAAATGTCCGTGTAGCTCTCTTTTTCTACACGGACTTTAGTTAAATGTCCGTGTAGAAAGATCAATTTTTTTTTTTTGTATTTTTTTTTTCGGCTAGCCTCCAGTTTTGCTAGCCAGTTTTGTTACAGAAACTATTCCAGATTTTCCATATTTTCCAGATTTCATATAACAAGAAATCCATATTTTCCAGATTACCAATAAATCCATATTTTCCAGATTAGCAAGAAATTCATATTTTTCAGATTAGCCAGAAATTCATATGCAATAAATTATACAATATTCATATACACCAAATTATACAAAATTATGGAAATCCATGTTGAGCATTGCAAAATTCCATTACAAACCACCTTGCCCACACACACCTGATATCGTCGATCTGCTCCTTGGTGTAATGCGGTTCCTTTGGCAAATTCTACAATTACAATTTGGTATTAGTTAGTAACAAGAAAAGGTAGATGAAATACTGTCGCAAATATCAATTGCTATTATATAGGAACAATTAATATGAATTACATACCGCTTTGGGAATTGGAATTGTATTCTTTCGACAAAGTCAAACATGAAAATCATCGTGTAGTAAGCGCATTCCCAACCCTCCAACTGTTGCGGGCCCTGAAATTTGCATTTAGCGGCCTATGTTAGAATGATAATATTTTTTTCGACAATATATATGAAATTATAAATTTATAGTGTGCTCACCAGCAACCACTTCCAACCCAACTTGGTTTTCTTGCTCTTGTTATGCAATCCTCCCTCTTTAACATATTTCGCAAAAGCCCTTACAAAATTGAGTGAATGTTTATAGCAATTTTATAATTTGATATAATTGAAAAAAATTCAAACCAATTAAATTATTATTGCTTACTTGTTGACATAAGGGAATATATCTTTGCACTTGTTAGCCGGGATATTTCCTTCGGGCTTACAAGAATCAACAATTATGCTCGTATTTAGGTAAGGCACAATGATTATCAGACACCAGTGCTTGCTGTGGGAGGATAAAAATTAAAGTACTTTAGCATATAATAGTAACACGAGTGTTTGCTAATATGAACAATACATAAGCTAAGGTTAGAATTAACCTCTGGTGGTACGGCACGAGAATGAATTTCTTCTCCTCCTCCTGAGCACGATGCAGCGCTGAACACATGTACTCGATACCCTCCTTCGAAGAACTTCTCAGCATTGTGGCACTCACTAGCTCGGGGTCCAGAAATATGCACAAGTTCTTCCTTTGTACCATCTCATTACAGTTTCGGATTAGCTTCCTGAAAACTCAAAATTTTACATTAGAATTATATTTGAGTTGTATACAATAATGAAAATAATTTTGAGTCACTAACATGAGGAAAATGGAGATGAACGACACATCGAGCCATTTATCGGATGACGAGTGGTGGAGAATGTCCCTGAAGTCTTTGAACGACATAGTGATAATACCGCCGCCATGTAAAAACATCCCAGGTGGGACAGGGATGAAGATATCCCTCATGCCTTCGGGTGCCGACATCAAGCGGTCGTGGAGAAGGCGCAAATCACCGGGCAAACGGCTGTATTCTTCTTCGGTGACCAAAGGACGGTCTGGTGATCCTGGCGCGTCAGCCCCAACGTCGCAAGCCACAACAGTCCGTACCGGTGACATCAACTCCTGTGCACCGATGTCATCATCTCCTCGTGTCTGCATTAAAATTAACATATCTTCTTCAATTATTTGAAAAAGAATGATTTGAATGTAACAAAAGAAATGGATTATTTAGAGATTACCTGATGCAAAACAATCTGACTCCTGGGCCATTGGACAAATGACTTGCGGGCATCATCAAGAACAACCATATCGCCGGTAGGGGCAGGAAGAGGTACGCGCCCCCATCCCTCCACGACTGAGTCAACCTGCACGCATGCATAGTCGGGCATGAGCTGAGCATGGTGTACACTTGGGGCTCCTGGAAGTACAACGCCCGTGGCAACGGTCAGAGGAGAACTACCCTGCCACAGGACGAGGTCGCATGCTCTGGGGTCCTGCAATTATCAAAAAGTTGTTACTTTTTAATGGTGCGATGTTGTCTAACAATGCTACAAACAGGTATGAATTACCTTTAGACTATAAAACAGTAGTGATTACCTTTAGATTTTCCAAATATCTAAGGCCCAAGTCCCGGATGCTTGGCTACTTCGCCGAACTCCCGGCGAAATAGGAGGTGGTTGCTCGGATTGCTGCGCAAGAGATGAAAACCGGTTCAACAACCTTGATTCCATCTCAGCCATCTTTGCGTCGTACTCAGCCATCTTTGAGTCGTACTCTTTGCTGACCTCCGCGCGTACCTGCGCAACTATCTCGTCTTTATCAACTCTGGCACGAGGTTTTCTTCGAGATTTTTCACCCTCAACTCGGAACACCTCCTTCCAGCCCCTGTAGGCCCCTACACCCCTTACCCGGCCCGTGTGTTCTGGATTCCCGAGCGCTGCGGCCAAGGAATCATTTTGTCGTTCGACCGACCGGGCACCCGAACTGACCTCCTGCTCCACCTCCAACTGTTAATAGAAAAATTAGTTAGAGCAAAAGACCAAGTGATGTACATTCGAAGTTATAATTTCGTTTGAATGACACAAAGTTATAACAAAGGACTCTTACCATTCTCTGAGCCACGGGCTGCAATTTCTCTGGGAGTACTATCCTCCCGTCAGCGGTTAACTCGGATCTACCCATGAACCAACATTGGCCCCTAGGATTTTGGATCTGGACCACGGGTGAGTCGGAATCTTGTTTTGCTCCAGTGCTGTCTTCCACTCTGCCGACTTACCCTCGTAACCACCTGACCCTAAATGGTGCGGATACTTGTTCATGCAGCGATCCTCTTGCCTTCGGCACTTTTTTCTTCACATGTGCAAGAAAATCAATTAGTTTTAGAAAAATAATTGAAGATCGAGAAAAAACATAAACTACTTTGGATAATGTTACATACCTTGAACTCTTCTGTGGACTTCAAAGCTTGAAACTCCTCCCACACCTCTTGTGTTACCCAAGGATAGTACCCTACCGGATTTCTCCCTTCGTCCATGAACTCTGTCTTCAGCGTGCTCTTGAATTGCTTCCAACCTTCGTTCATGATCCTCAGAGTCTTGACCTTTGGGGTATCGCTCTCGATGTTCCACTGAGCCTGATTGACACCAAATTAACTGTATTTAATTTCATGTACAACAATGAAAATAAAGTAAAGAGTTGTTCGGTACTTTACCTTCACCATGTTCCACCAGTCGTTCTTCTCCTCTTTATCAAACTTATTCCAACTCTCTACAAGGATACTTGCCTTTCGCTTCACCAAATTGCAACACCAATTTGAGTACGCCATTCGGTTTGGACCTTCCGCACGCCCGTCGTCCGTGAACCGGATTTCCAACTGCTTCTTCTCGGACGTGCTTGTGCACATTGTCGGACCTCTTTTCCTTCTTTCTGATGAGGCAGTAGCTTGCTGATCTTCTGCCATCGCATCTATGTGCTCACCCTCATCCGACATGGTTCTGCCATACAAAGAAATATTAGAAGAAAGTAATGGACCTATGTGTAAAATGCAAAATGAACACCACAATTAAATGGAAGACTTCAAAACACACAACATGGACATTAATTTCATATTTTTCTGATTTTTTTTCGATTTTATATAAATTTCCAAAGTTCAGCCTCTCAAAATGAAAATTCTGCACCTTTAAATAGCAGAAAATAAGAATTAAAAAGCTGAACTTTGAAAAATCATATAAAATTGAAATATAATCTGAAAAATATGAAATTTGTGTCCATTTTGTGTGTTTTGGAGTCCTCTGTCGGTTGGTCAATTCATAAATCTGTTTTGGCCCCGCATTGATCTGCACTGATCAATTTACCAGCAGAGGTCATTTTGGCCGTTTGGAGTACTTTTACAAGATCAATGTCTATAATCAATTTACCAGCTAGCTAGGTGATAAGCTTACAGAATATGGTATTATCTCTAATCAATTTAGTTAATAGGTTTTGCATACATCCACCATAATTTACATAGATTGAGCATCAAATTTAATAGAAATCCATACAGACCAAAAAAAACAATCTCTTTTAGTCAGAAATTTAAACATGGTGCAAGCTGTTTTTTTTTTTGTATTAGGGACAGTAAAGTGGCACCCACAAAAACTGATTTTAATTCAAACCGAAAAACTGATTTCGATTTAAATTAAAAACAGAAAAACCTTCCTCTTTCTTCTAAAAAAAAAAATTGGTTAACTCGATCTAAACCAACCAAGCTCTAGCTTTACTGGCCTGATTAAGAGAATCCCCCAAATGAAATTAATTCCAACGAGTTGGGAAAATCAACAACCCGAACTCGGCCAAAATCAGAGAAGTGAAGAGTACTTTACCGAGAAAGGAGATGGTGGACCGTAGAGGTGGCAGAGGACCGACAATGGCGGAGTACACCTGAGTGGTGGCAGTGGCGGAGAGAATTTGGAGGTTTTGGAACTCAAACGACGCGCGGCTAATGAAAATTTAGAAGAGAATGGTCTTTTGAATTATATTTTTAACTCTTTCTACACGGATTATTAAGTTCACGACCGTGTACAATTCCCCTTTGTACTCGGACAAACAAGTAAACATCCGTGTACAATTCCCCTTTGTACACGGACATTTACTTAATAGTCCGTGTAGCTCCTCCCCTTTGTACACGGACATTTAGTTACTAGTCCGTGTAGCTCTCTTCCCCTTTATACACGGTTATATAGTTAATTCCGTGTGCAATGCCTATTTATACACGGACTATTAACTAAAAGTCCGTGTACAAAGGAGAAAACATATTCAATTATGTTTCTTTTTTTTTATATTATTTAAAGTAATAATAAATTAACTAAAATATATAGTATATCATATCTAAATATATAAAACTTATACTAATATTAACTAATACCCTGTTTTTTATTATTATTAATATTTCAACTATAGACAATTAAATTTTTTACTAATATTAACTAATATTTTATACTAATATTAACTAATATTTTATATTTTATTTTATATATAATATCTTAACTAAAATTTTGAAAACTAATACTAATATTTGAAATAGCAATTTTTGCACCATTATTATAAAAAATGAACTAACATTTGAAATAGAGAAATCTAAATTTGATATTTGAACTACAAATATTTTAGTCTTAATATTTAATATTCCTACTAATATTTAAAAACTAATACTAATATTTTATTTTTTATTTCATTATTTAAGAATTCACAAATATTTAAAATCTAATAGAAATATTACAAGTTTAAATTTTAAACAAAAAATAAATATTACACACCGGCTTTTTTTTTTTTTCCTTTTTTTTTTTTTCTCCTTTTCAACAGTACTCTCGGCCCATATTCCTTCATTGTGGTCGGATCGCATGTAGTTCGCTCCGTCGTTTTCTTCAATTGTTGCTACCTCAGGGTCCATGTCGGCACAAAATGGAGGTATTTCGTCGAACTGGTCATACTCTTCTTCATCGACGACATTTTCTACCCCGACAATCCTTCTTTTTCCAGATAGAACGACGCTCCACCTATCATCACTCGGGTCAGTGACATAAAAGACTTGGGTGGCTTGCTTGGCGAGTATAAACGGATCATCAACATACCCAACTTTGTTAAAATCAACGAGTGTGAACCCGTCGTTATCAACTTTAACACCCCGGTCTTCGACCCATTGACACCGAAACAAGGGAATGCTCAGGCGAGGATTGTAAACGAGCTCCCAAATTTCTTCAATGACTCCATAATATGACCTCGATGCTATTAGAGCCCGGCCATCCCCAGATCTACTGAATTCTTGAGACGTCGCCACCAACGTCACCCCACTATTTTGCATTGTACTCTTCTCACTTTGCCGTTTAGTGTAAAAAGTATAACCGTTAATTTCGTATCCTTGAAATGTCTTGACAACAATTTGGGGTCCTTCGCCCAGCAGTTTAACAATTTCAGGTACGGGGTGTGACTTCACTCTTTCTTTCAGCCATCCTATAAAAGAACGATTATGCTCGTTAGTAAGCCACTTCTGACTTCTCGTGTAGTTCTGTTGTTTAAGGATTGTCATGTGCTCATCTATGTAGGGAGCAACATCTGTCATGTGTTGTATTACAAAAATGTGCCTTCTGTAGATCATTTATATCAGCAACTACGGCTCTCAACCCAATTGTCCCGACTCCTTGGAGCCTTCCCTCGTATCGAGACTTCGGAACGCCAATTGGATCCACACCGGCCATGTAGTTGGTGCAAAACTCAATCACCTCTTCTGTGGAATATCCTTCTATAATGCTACCTTCGGGCCGATGTCGGTTCCTCACGTACTTTTTCAAGATGCCCATGTATCTCTCGAATGGATACATATACCGCAGGAACACGGGACCACAGATCTGAATTTCTCTCACAAGATGAACAGCAAGGTGAACCATAACATCGAAAAAAGATGGCGGAAAATATATCTCAAGTTGGCAAAGAGTAACGACGATCTCCTTTGCAAAGAGTCCAATTTTAGAGGGTCTATCACTTTGGAATTGATTGCATTGAAGAAAGAACAGAACTTCGTAATGGTTCCCGAACCTCCTTTGGTAAAATTCCCGAATTGCAACAGGAATCATATGTGTCAGTAAAACATGACAGTCGTGGGATTTCAGACCAGCAATTTCAGGTCCTTCTTCGACACTAGCTTCTTAATATTCGAGGAATACCCCGATGGAACTTTAATACTATGAAGGCATTCACAAAAGCTTGTTTTCTCTTTCTTCGACATTGTGCACAGTGCGGGGGGTAGGTACGTGCGCTTCCCTTTCTCCTGCGGTGCAAGC